>JAPWDM010000003.1:64038141-64667614 GCA_035578155.1 Brachynemurus nebulosus
CTTTTCATCCAACGTACCCTACATGTTGTATTGCTTTAATCATTTTATAGACGATTTCAGTGTGTATTTCTTGCAATATATAAGAAATAGTTCAAGTTTTTCGACGAGATGGTGGAAGCACTGGGAAGGTTGAATTTAATGCTACCAAATTTTGCTTTAGACTAACCTCTAGTCTAAAAAAATTTAAGGTAACAATACAAAAATCTGATAAATTACAAATTTTTTAACGATACTTTGAACTTAATTATCTCATAAGTCTTGAATTATTTCTGTGATATTTTTTAAAAACCAAGGACAAGGCATTTTCTACGGTTTTAAAATTAGTTTTACAGTAAAGTTCACGTAATTCATATTATTTTTGAAGGGGATATTTTTAGCTTTCTAAAACTCCACCATCATCAGAACTTACAGTTAAAAATAGAGGAAAGTACCCAAATTTCGGATACCATTACTGTCAAATGATGAGAAAAAGAAATATCAATTTTATTAGTGACTTTTTTCGAAATTTTTTTTGAATTCTATTATTAAAAAGCAAACCATTCAAGCTTTAAAATACTCTTGAGAATTTCTAGCGCAGTGTTTCCAAAACTTTTTTCATCTCATAGCCGTACTTTTTAAGTTCTCAAATTTAGTTGACAAAAAAAAATTATTTTTAGTAACTTAAGGGACGATTTTTCAAAAAAAAAAAAAACATCAAATATCCACCATTTTTATTATTATTATTTTTTTATAGAAATAAATATTTTATTAAAAAACTAAATATACAAGATTGTTTCTACTTGAGATAAAGAAAAAAAAAATTCAAAAATGAGCTGACTATAAATGGCTTTGAAGTTGACACTGCGAGATTTTTCCACCTGGATGGTTCCTCGCGTTCTGAAATCCTCAGTGAACCAAAATCAAAAAATTAGGAATTTTCTGAAAATATAAATATTATACATATACAATATTATGGCACTAACTAGAATCTAAGAAAAAGAATTACAAACCAGCTAGAAACAGCATTTTGAAAATAAATTTTCAAAAATCACTGCCTTTTCTCGACTATAAACGGCAGCCATTTTGAAAATATATTACGGAACCAAAAGATCCTAGTTCCTGCCAAAATGACGGTATCGAGGAATAATATACACTTTGATTTGTGTCAACATCTCAAATACTTTTTGATATACATGAGGAACCATGTCGAAAAACGTACTTTCGAGAAAAAAGCATTTAAAATTTTTTATTTAAATTGAATTATAGTAAAGTACGAGCACTAAAATGCCCATAACTTTTTGATTTTTAATTTTTATGTTCCGAACTACCTTCGTGTAGTTTCGGAACATTATAAGATTGGTGAGTAACCGAAAATTTGAGAGAAGTGGTAAATCAGAGAATAAATCAGAGAACAAATGGTAAATAATAATAGAGTTTTACATTCATATATTGAATATACGCAAGAGGACTATGTATTGTATGTATTTCATGTACCTGTGAATTCTATGGTTTGGTGGCCAATGCACTATCAAGTTTACTTGATTGTACACAAAATTGCAATAAAAAAAAAAAAATTCTCTTTCTATTTCTATTTTATAGAAGCGTGTATATATTTATCTCTTTCTTTCGCTGTTTTTTCTTAAAATTATTAATAATGGAACAGATTCTAAAAATTGTTATCTTTGTCTAATAACTTATTTTAATACACAGAGAGCCATCTTTACGTATTTGTGATAATTACCGACCAGTCCACATAATTCATAGAAAACTTGTCTAATAACTTATTTTAATACACAGAGAGCCATCTTTACGTATTTGTGATAATTACATACTTGCCGACCAGTCTACATAATTCATAGAAAAAATTATATACATATAGAATCCTATCAAAAATAGGGCCATATTTAGAGATGTGCACTGGTCTCGTGACGAGTAATTTTACCCACTTTTGACCGTCACAAAACGGTTTTGTGACCGATATAGTTATGACAAGACTGTCACAATTACCGCCATCTGGGAGAATACATTTAAATTAATGAATATTTTAGCGGGAAATTTGCATGCTTTAGCGGGAAATTACTGTAACATAGTGTCATTCGTCTTATGTTTATTTACTGTATATTGTGTTCATGAACATGTAATAAATCGAAATACTATTTCATTTTTTAATAAATAAATAAAAATATTTTATGATCTCAAAAATATCTAAAAATGAATAAAAAGATCTTCGTTTTATTATAATATATATGTTATAATGTAAATCATATATTTAAGATATTGAAATAATAATTAGCCAAATTCTTTTTACAAACTATTATATTTTTCAAAAAAAAAATCCGGTAAGTACATGCACTTAAAAACATTGAGCGCTATTCATAGAGAGAATTTAAGATAATTCTTAGATTGAACTTAGCAAAGTTAACACTAAGATTTAACTTAACATTACAATTCATAGACAGATTTTAAAATTGTCCTAGTAGAAACAAGCTTGAAGTTAGTTATAATGATACATTGTGAGGTGTATACAAGCTTTACAATTATTCACCAATTGAAAGCAATCAGAGAAACGAAAAATATTTGAATAGTAGTAGCGCGAAATATTTAAATTAATGAAAATTCTATCAGTAAATAATTAAAATTTTTAATATTTTTGCCGTAATTAATAAAATAATACAAAAGTATACATAGTTATGTATTTTAATTTAATTTATAATAAATAACAATATTAACGGAAAAATTTGTTTATTGGAAATTTAAATTTCTTTGTTGTAAATATTATTTTAAACTGTTTTAGAATATGTCAGTACGTAGTATAGTACCTAAGTATAGTTTGTTTGTTTAAAATGCAGAACGTAAAGACGTGGTCGCTATTAAATTTAAAATTTCATAAAATAGGTGGTATCATGTGATTATTTTAATATTATTTTTTTTAAAAATGTGAATTGTCTTTAAAACATGTAATGTGTGTAAACAGACATAATTGTATTATATTTGTTCTGTTTTTTATATCATCAGTTTTATGTAATCTGAGTGACTTATAAAGTTACAATAAAATATAAATTATATACTAAAATATTTGTTGATTTATTAAAAATTGTTACAAAAGAAGTATAAAATAGATATAAACTTTGTCAATGATTTAGATTTTTATAATTTTAAACATAAACTGCGGTACTTAAAGGCCTAAAACATTAAATAATTCCAGTGTGCTTCCGATAATTTTTAACATTTCAGTATGAAAAACAACTAAAAAAAATGTAATAATAAATTAAGATTAACTAAAGTATGGTAAAATATTATGTTAAACTACCGTTTTGTTTATAATTTACATTAAAAAAAATACGTCTGTTACACAAAAAATGTAAGTAGAAAGTCAAAATATTCTATCACAGAAGCACACAGAAGTACGTAATAATTCCTTAGTTTTTCTGTTTTTGCACATATCTTTTAATTAGTTATCTATAAAATTGTAAGTTTTTCGTCAAATACATGCTGCAAATCGATATTTTCGTCATACATGAAAACTTTTTTGCACCTGAAAATATTTAGAGGTTGAATTACTTATAAAACTAAGTTAATTTGATTCAATTTTTCTTTTAATTTACTTACATTTAAAATATTTATTACGTCAATACTTAATATAGATATTTAATTACGTATATTTTATATTTTTATTCAAAAAAGTTCTTTCAAATTTGATAAAATGTTCAAATGTCAAAAAATTCCATGTAAAAATATATTTAAGATGGACTTAAGTCGACCATTTGCTTATTTTAAATTTAAGTAAGAGATAAGATTGAACTTAGCGTTAAAACCGACCTAAAGTCGTCTATGAATAAGTTAAGTTTTATCTTAGCTAAGATTGATCTTAGATTTATCTTAAATCGTCTATGAATAACGCAAATTGATTTATTTCAGTAAATTATATAAGCATACTGGGATCAGACTTTACTATCAAGATCATAAAATAACGAAAAAAAACCTAGAAAAATTGTTATAACTTAACTAGGTAATCAATTTTCTGGAAAAAAAACCGTCACAAAACGTCTTAGGCTGCCTTTACACGATCAGTAATACTGTCAGTATTTACTGATAAAAATAATGAATCATTATTTTTATTACTTCAGTATTTTTATGATACCGTACACTATCATTATTTTCTTCTGTATTTTAAAACAAACTGTCAAATTTAATTTTTCGGAATTTTTAAATTAATTAAATTTTGGAATTGTTATTATTATGGAAGAAGCGTGTTTAGCTATAGTACTAGCGTTTGCAACTCAAAACAAGAAAACAAAGAAAAAAAAACGTTATGTTCGATCCGATCTGTTCGATTTTGTTTTTCTAGCTAGCCATACATATACGCATGTATACATATACAATGTACATACCACAGAATAATGTACATACGGTACATTTCGTACATATTGTACATACTGCCGTACATACTAATCAATAATAATATGGATAATATGTACAAGCCTACTTTTCCATGATGTACATATACGATCTACAATCGATTTGTATTTATCTCGGCTGGTACCGCTGGTACATATCGTACATATACCTACGAGAAATATATTTTAACGGTTTTAACTGTCATTAATGTTAACTGTCACAAATGTCATTAATGTTAATTTTTAATGCCATTTTAAGGCTAAAATATTTCCCTGCTGTTTGGAAATTAGCTCAAATCATCTTAATACAAAAGCCGGGGAAGCCAGTAAATGAGGTGACGTCGTACAGACCAATCAGTTTACTCCCCGTTTTATCCAAAATGT
Source organism: Brachynemurus nebulosus (assembly GCA_035578155.1). Classification (NCBI taxonomy): domain Eukaryota; kingdom Metazoa; phylum Arthropoda; class Insecta; order Neuroptera; family Myrmeleontidae; genus Brachynemurus; species Brachynemurus nebulosus. The sequence goes on from JAPWDM010000003.1 coordinate 64,042,902, forward strand.
TCGAAAAGTTATTTCTCAGAAGACTGCATCGAGTCCTCGATGACCTTAAAATTATTCCAGATCATCAGTTTGGTTTTCGCGCAAAACATTCAACCGTCGAACAAGTTCATCGTGTAGTCAATACGATCAACCGCTCTTTTCAAGAAAAAAAATATTGTACAGCAGCTTTTCTCGACGTGAGTCAAGCATTTGACAAAGTGTGGCATACTGGCTTATTGTATAAATTAAGGAAAAATATTCCTGAATCATTCTACTTAATACTGAAATCTTATTTGTCAGATCGTTACTTTCATGTAAAGTTTCAGAGTGAAATATCAGAAATGTTTCCAGTCCGTTCCGGTGTACCACAAGGTAGTGTTCTAGGGCCTATTCTTTATCTTATATGTACTGCAGATCTGCCGGTTGATGAAGAAAATACTACTGCAACATTTGCTGATGATACTGCTATCCTAGCTACTGATGAAGATCCAAATGTTGCATCACAAAAGTTACAATCTAGCTTGCGTCGAATACAGGAATGGTTACATAAATGGCGTATTCGAGTAAATGAAACGAAATCGACGTCCTTTTGACGGACACTATTTCAATACAAACAGAACGACAATGACTATAAACAAAATAAATATATGTGGTGTGTTATAATAACAAATAAGTTAGATAACAGAAATCTTACAGCAAACAAGTAACAACAAGTCGTAGTATTGGAGCAGGTAGAGAAGTTCGTACGTCGTTTTGACGTGTACGTATGATTCTAGGGTTAAGAAGTTTTAGTTATGACCACTGATTGTGAGGAACATTACTTAGTGCGTGTCAAACACGCACTTGACGAATTTTTTTTAAAATAAAATCTTAGAAGAATATTTTTAACACCTTAAGGAACATAATTAGGAAGAAAAAAAAACGATTTCTTTTTCTTTTTTAACGAATCTCCTCTTAACCTCCACGTAAATCGTTAAGTAATTTCCTAAAGATACCGTTGGATACCGTTTAAATAAATTTATCCGTAAAAAAAAACATCAAATATCGACATCAAACATCAAACATCAAATTCCAGTGTATTTAAACGAGGCTTCACATATCCATCTATCGTGAAATCGACTATACGATACCTAAATATGTAATCATTTTGATTCAAGAACATATTTTCCACTTTTATCCACTTCAATCGCACACATAACGTTATCTTTGTCATACAATAAAACGTGACTTGCTTAAAACGCAGTTATTATCAGATTTTGAACGAATTTTTTTTTTTCAGATAGTAAATGTACTATAAGAAAAAGGGTCCAAGCAAGCAATGAATGTGGGGACCTAGTTATTGTTTGATGTGTACACTCTAACAACAAAGAGTACGTGCTATATTTTTTTGATGGCTCCTCGTAAATAAGTAAGGGCTAAGAAATTTTCATATGTAGGTCATCGAAAATTAAATTGTATTCATTATTGTATTGATGTAGATTTTGTTGTGTGTTCTATTGTATGTAAATAGATCGTTTATATCAATTCAATGAACAAGAAATTTTTATTTTTGGAAGAGGGTGGATCTCAATTGATCTCAAACCATCAAATTGATTTAATTGATTTTATTAAATTGAATAGAATAATCATTGAATTGTTACAAAGAATAACTGCGCCTCTGAGAATCAAATGCATCTAGAGTATTCGTTTAACGAGATTCACAATTTCTATAATCAAAATTCAAATCTACAGATTACACAGTTTAATTCTACCACAGACCAAGGAACATATTATATATTATTATATTATATAGACTAACTAGCATTTACCCGCGACTTCGCCCGCGTGGACTTTGAAATTATGGCATCTGGTTAAAACATATAAAGTGAATTTTCATCACGTCGCTATTACGCGTCGAGTAGGTATTATTACTTTTTTCTTTGAAACTTTCCCACAGAAATACAATATTTTCCCCAGGCTAATAAATAAACTATAACATTCCTTTAACAACATACCAAGTTCAAATGAAATCAATGATTCATTTTTATACTGTTTTAAATATATATTTTCCCACAGGAATAAGACTTTCCACGGGATTTAGATATTTTCCCGGGATAGAAAGTAGTCTGTGTCCTTTCTCATCGTCTCTGTAAACAATATGCAAAGTTTGAAATCAATCATGCATTTTTTTAATAGTCAGTTGTTATTTCATTGTTTCGTTTTAAATACATTTTCCCTCGGGAATGAGATATTTTATTGGGATAAAAAGTCACCTACGTTTATCGCTGTATATCGTCATATTTGCATCATCTATCATCATTTTTTGTTTTATTTGAAATGTATTTTTCCACAGGAATGAGATTTCCCACGGGAAATTTCCCGGGGTATAAAGTAGTTTGTGTCCTTTCTCATCCCTTCTGTTAGCAATATACAAAGTTTGAAATCATTTATCTATTTTTTAATAGTCAGCTGTTGTAATTTAATACTTTTTCCCTCGGGAATGAAATATTTTCCCGAAATAAAAAGTAGCCTATAACCGTCTCTGGCCCGCAAGCAACGTCTGTGCAAAGTTTCAAGTTGATTGGTCAAGCTGTTGAGGCGTGAAAGCCAATCAAACAAACAAACAAACTCACTTTCGCATTTGTAATATTAGTAAGGATTATATAAATGTATAACTGAGGCAGCCAGATACGAAGAAGTTCCGACCTAATAGTATTCAGTAATATAATAATAACGCAATAACCTATTGTATCCGTTGTAACGTTTTCAAATAATTATTGTCAAAATATAATATTGATAATAAAATTTTACTTTTTTGAGAAGAAACTGCAAAATTTTGAAAGAAAGAACGTGGTATTCGCTTTATTTTAAAAATACTTGCGTATGCAAATTATGTCCTGCAATAATTGTAATCGCATTTGCTCAAAAATTGACATTATATTATATTCTTTGAATCTCACCCGTCTCACCCTGTTACCTACTTCAAGAAAACTGCCTACAAACTGGCTTTAGGCTTTGTCTAGCAGTATAATATAATAGTGTTCACTTGTCTGTGGTACTGATTAAGTAATGGTTCATGAAATATTGTAACTAAATTGTAACTAAAAGTGAATTTACTGCAACTTGTATATCCATAGTTTGAACCTGAACGTTTTGATTGTAAAAGATTGCAAATACCAAAGTGTCGCCGGAAATGATTTGCACATTAATGGAACCGCAGGTCTAAAAAATTTTGGGAACCCTATAAGTTGGTTTTTCGATATGCGCAGCGATTGACGCAAAAGCCACTGCACAGATTTCGATAAAACTTTATAAATTTATTGCTTAGAGGCTTGGTCAACATTAGTGATGAGCAAAATTAGTCTTGGTCTTGCAAAAAATGCAAGACCAAGACCAAGACCAAGACCAAGACTATAAGTATGGCTGCAAGACCAATACCCAGACTCAAGTGAGCAAGACCAAGACAAAAGCAAGAAAAAAGCAAGACTCTTGCTAAACTATTTAAACAGTTTGAAAGTATACTTAATACCGTAAAGAGAGAAAATTCTGATTTTAGAAGGAAAAAATTCGGTAATAAAAAAATGCAAGAAAGTGCAAGATTTTTTAGCAATACCAAGACTGCATTTTGCAAGTCCAAGACCAAGACCAAGACTCCAACTGCTCTAGCAAGACCAAGACCAAGATTCTTAATGCAAGAACAAGACCAAGACCAAGACTGCCAAATCTTGGTCTTGGTCTTGCATTTGCTCATCACTAGTCAACATCTCCAGTCAAAATTATCACGATATTCCTTATGGGGGGTTGAGATATTAAAGATAATCAAAGATAAAAGTTGATATGTTAAAGAACAAAATAATAGAAAAACGATTTGATTCTATGGTTACTTCAAAATAGTACCAAAATATCCCTGTTGCAGCATCCTGCATAACATAGAAAATTAATTTTTCTCGAAAACCAGTTTACATAGAAAAATAGCTCGGTTTTCTAGGGACCTCAAAACCCCAGATTTTTGTCATAGTCCTAGACTCAAGTCGCGTCATGACAGTGGCTGTAACAACTGAATTTTTGATTCGAAAATTCGCTAAAATATAAATGCTAGATTCATTAACGTTTTTTACTTTATTGAAATTTGGAAACATTTTATGTTAATCCTGCAAAAACGCACCAGGGCAATTATTCTCCTTACTTTCCCTAATTTTGATAACAAAAATTGATTGACAGATCCCTAAATTAATCTTTTGTTTCCAGCGGTGTTAGAACTTGACGTGGGAACTTCATCATGTCATGTTCAAATAAAATCTAAAAAATTGAACAAATTGAAATTCATCGAAGCAAAATGAAACAGTACTGTTGACCCAAAAAAATCTAACAAATTCTTTTATTTCCCCAAAAAAATTTTTTTTGCGTAAGTTTCACTGTAGCGTTGTTACACACAATAGCTTCCAGTCAGAACCCTTCCAATTTTCGATTACACAATAAATGTAGTAATATTTGATGTAACAAATAAATTACAACCACCACCTGTGAATGAGTAAATGAGTACTTCTAATGAGTATAACGAGTGGTTGAGAGAATATTTGGTGCTACTATAGTATGCCGTTTATCCAATTATTTCAATTTTTCTTTAAAAAACCCTTTCAAATTCTATAAATACTGAAATCAATTTATTTTAAAACGGTGTTAGTTACTGTTAAGGGGGAGTTCACGCCAGAAACGGCTAATCAGCTAATTTATTTCGAATCTCGTTTTTTGTTTTTATTTCGTTCTGTGGTTCTTTACAAACACGGTGATATATAAAACATGGCCAAAAAAATTTTTTTTCAAGTAGAAAAATATTTATTTTGCCAAGTTGCTGGTCCTTGGTAGATAACGGTCGCCCCCTCTTGAGATTTGATCAGTAATATTTAGTTTTGGTGTGTACACGAGTTATAGTATGCACTGAGATAATGTTCTTTTATTTGTATGCCTTTGTAGACGTTTTAATAAACAGTGAGTAAACCTCTTCTTTTGTTATTGTTTTTGTTTTTTACCGTTTCCCGAAACTTGTGTTTTTTCCCACAAGGAAAATCATATCTCAAGTTCTAGAAAAGATAGAGACTTAATTTTTTTTTTTTTTAATTTGTTCATAAACATATTGCGCATAAAGTGGAGTATGCTTTTTCCATTTCAACAATTGTAACTGTTTTTAAACATTTTCTTTTAAATAAAAAAATAGGTTTTATAATTTCTAGAACTTTGGGATTTAAATTTTATAGTTAATTTTTTAAATTACTTGAAACCCATACTCAGCTTTATGGACAGGTCCTTTGGGAATAAAATAATGAAAAAATATTTAAAAAATATTCATTACTTTTTGAGATATGGCGTTCCCTGTAAACGCTTAAAAACTTGTGAAAAAGGGCCCCCTCCCCCCACAGGGAAGAGTAATGAATGTTTCAAAAACAAAATTTTCTGTTTGAAACCATCCCTAATTTGGAAAAAATTTCAACAAGCAAAATAATCATAAATAAAAAAGTTGCTTTTTTATTTGAACTCCTCCCTTAAAAGCAAGTAATAAAAGCTAAGTTTTAGGCCCGATCCACACTATAGTGCCGATATCGGTACGCTCTCGCTCTGGTCTCGCTCCGATATAGGTAATCTTGTTGTTTTCACATTACATTGCTGATACCTATTCGTTCTTCATTCGCATTATAATACCGCTCTGGGTACGCTCCCAGTTCGGTCTCAGTACGATACAATAATCTTTTCAAAACAACTGAATGCGCAAGCGGAGTGGAGTGGAATCAAAAAAGTGTTTATATTATAGGTACAAGTCATAACAAGTCTGATATCGTTCCGATGAAATATTACCTGAGTGGTATTGTTATTAGAACGGTACTGGAGCGGGACTGGACCATGACTGATATCGGAGCGATGATGTGAATACACTCATTGTTTATATTTGTAAGAATATTTTATCGAATCGGGAGCGTAGCAATATCGTACCGAGAGCAGAGCGTTAATGTAAATCGGGCCTTAATTTCCCAAATCAAAAGTCGGTAGATCGCTACCTATATAAGGACCAACGTGTATTATAATAATTTAAAGGGATTGAAATAAAATGTTTTTACCCACACATACGAGTATACCTTCGCACTCGTTGAATAGATTGAATTTAGTTTCAAATTTTCCGATGTAGTCAGCAACTTTTGATTCATGTTTCCATCAAAAAGGCTTTTTTCCATCACCGTAAAGATTGTATGGGCGGGTAAAAGCGGGAATTAATGCATAATTAAACTTGCTGTATGTATGTTTTATAAGTGGACCGAACACTGCGTACCTACTGGACAATGACTGACAGGATAATTATAAGGCTTTTTCACTAAAGAAACTGAAATCATTTTAAGGGGATTAATAATTGTTTTCCTACAGGATGATAAATAAAGGATACATAGATGTATTTGAAAAAATAAATTCTTGTAATTGTAGGTTATGTTTTTGTAATCAGTTCTTCTATTATGGGAATTGATGCAAATAGGGTTTTAATCTCCGCCTTTTACTGTTAATAGTATTTAGAAAAAAAAATACGCTGCCTCAATGGGGTGTGGTACACAGCTTCCTCGCACTCGAAAGAAACATTTATCCAGTATCTAAAGTGATTTTATGCTTGTTTGAAAGAAGAATAATTTTTAATGTCAAATCAATCCGTGAAAAAGATTAACGAAACCATTTAAACACTATTTGACGTTCTAAACTGTTAAAAAATTGCAAAAAAATTAAAATTAAAAATTTTTGTTTCTGTGTTAACATGCAGCTAATGTTTCGAAATTATATCGAAATTTATAAGATATCTGTGGTCATATATGGCCTAACCCTCAAAATTTGGACGAAATGGGACTAGCATTTTACGGTAACGCTGTGGCTGCCATTACTCCGATTGCGATGAAATTCGTAGGAGACCAAACATCAAGGAACCAAAACGCAGAAATTTTAAAAATTTCATAAAAAACGATTGGCTGTTCGTCTGACAGACATCAAACAGAAAACCGAGATTACAACAAACAAAAAAATCAGTTACAGCTGAACCTTTTTTATGCGGTGGATAGGGACCGCATAAAAAAAATGGCCCAAAAAAAAATGTATATTCAAAAACATCATAAATGTAGCTATAAAAAATTTAGTTCGGCCCAGATTGTAAAAAAACAACTTTTTTATGCGGTGAATCGGGACCGCATAAAAAAAAGTTTCATCGAAAATACATTACTCAAAACAGTCAAATTCTTGCGATTTCCTTAGAAGTTACTTTTCTAAACAAGATAAAGCATTAATTTACACGTGGGAACATTTTATTTCATTTTTATGTTATGAAAATTATGCATATGCAACGTACTGTTTAAATGCTCTTAAAAACCATTAAAAAGTATTTTTATCAAAGCTAGTTATTATAGTTAATGTTTAAGTTTCGCAGTTTCTCTTGGTTTTGATTCATATTATGCATTTTAATGACCATTTTTTAAAAAGCCACATAAAAAAATCACACAAAAAAGGTTCAGCTGTATTTCCATTTCAATTATACAAATTTTTTTAATTGGAAATATAATTTTTTTGTACACAATAATTTTTACTTTACCCCCGTCCCCCGAACCCTTGTGCACCCCCTCCCCCCGTTTCTGTTCACATTCATTATGAAAATGTTTGCTTGTTTGTTTCCCTCTATACAAAATAACAAATTTACACAAAATTTAAAATGTTTATCATTTTCGATGAACTAATCACATTAGAGCTGTGCATTCGAATAAGCTGCGCCATACCACGCCGCTACGTTGCGTTGATTTAAATAGATAAAAAAAAACATTCAGTACTCGAAAAAAAGCTCAATATGTTTTTATTTCATATTTAATCATACAAATAAAAAGTAAATCAAGCATGTAATTAACGATTCAGTTATTTGATGGGGCCCGGCCCGACCGTATTAATTGATAAAAATAAAAATTCAATTTTTTTATGTATGTATGTCTGTCCGTCCGTTGGTCCGCTTGTTTGTGAAAATTATATTTTATTGAATGAATAAATATTATACCGGGATACATTTGATTAAATTATATCCTTTTTTTAATAATCTAATAAATAATTATGCTAACGCCTCAGTAAATCGTGAAAAACAAATTCAAAATTTCAAAGTTTCAAAGTTTGAACCATTTTTTACGTTCAAAAAGATTGATTTCTATTTCTTTAGGTATGTAAATGGAGGGGGGGGGGGCATTGTTTGTGTGTGTTGTACTAAAAGCACCAGTTGTCAGGAATATAAAGAAAACAAGTTTATTTGTAAGATATTTATAATAAATGGTAGACTATAGAAAAATTATAAAGGGAATATTATTTATAATAAATGTATTTTGCCGTAAATAAATGCCTATATGATAATCTATTCATAAAAATGCTTTTGTACATCTCTGCCTATTAATCTAATTTTTATTCAGGAACGGATTTACCTTTGAGAAGCCCCTGGGCACTTCTGGGAAAATCAGCTATTATAGCCACTGTTATCACGCAACTTGAGTCTGGGACTATCATAGAAATTTATTTTGAGGTCCTCTCGAACGGAATGTCCTATTTTTACGAAATTTTGTGAAAATGGTGGAAGTCCGAAACCGTTAGACGAGTTCGTTAATCAGTTATGTCCGATGCTCAAAACATGGTTTTTTTAGCACTTTTCGTGAAAAATTAGTTTTTTACTAAAATTTTCCCAAGTTCAAAAGTTTTTGCGACATTTTTTTTACACCATTAGAAAGAGAAGGAAAGTCACATAAAAAAAGGTTTTTAAACCATCATTCTATGTAAATTGGTTTCCGAGAAAAACGAATTTTTATAAACGGAAATTCGCTATGTTATGCAGGATGCTGCGACAGGGGTATTTCTATTATCCTCGAAAGATACAGTGTACTAATTAACTAATTAACACTCTAATTGTCATCCGGATGCTATACAGCGTCACATGAAAACTGATTAACTGCGGCATGACGCTTTGCAGCGTCAACTATTCCATATAAAATGTATTATTAGTCATAGCAGTGAGATCAAAAAAGCAGTGAGCTAGTCATGTCCGGATTTAGGGAAAATGTAATTGACTACCTTCTAGGAAAAAGTGACCTCAACAGAATCTAAACGAACGGCGATAATACAAAGAAACTGCTTTTCAAATTTTTCCAACGCCTATAGTTTTCCGGAAAATTTGACATTTTGTGTACTAAATACTAAAACTACTAAAAGATAGCATATGCAAAAATCGACTCAGTAAATTTTCGACTACTAGACACACATATCGGTTTCTCGAAGAAAATTAAAACTGACTGTATTTGAAATAAAATTTTATAAAATTCTTAATTTCATTAAGATTTTTTACAATTACGACAAGACAGTTGAACGAACCTCGTCTTTAAATGGACACTATGTAAAGGAAAATAACAAACATAGGAAAACGAAAAACAAACCTAGAAAAAGAAACTCTCAAATAAGTAGATATTACATCTAATAATTCTATGGTCTGAACCATAATGTGAACCAACAGGACTGTACATATGTCCAAAACTTTCGTTTACACACTGTACACTTTTCATTAGATTTCACGGACAGGTAATTTTCAAAGAACACATCATCCATCCGTTCATATAATTCACAATTTTCACCATTGAGAAAATCTCATCAAAGTTCTTCTCTCGAAAATTATAAAATATTTAAAATGTTAATATTTAACTTAATATACCTACCTACAACATCGTAAAAAGAAAAAGAAAATGAAGAACCTCCACCACCCCCCCCCGCCCCGCTACGTCGTAATACCTCTTTAATATCCTCTTTTAATTATTCATTCCGGCGTTTAAACTCCATACCCAAATACATATAATAACCTTTCAAAAATTTAATTCTCGAAAATAGTATGAGATTATAGTCTTTTATATATTATATTAGGAATTTATTAAATAATATTCCTTTTTGAACTGGAACGGTCCTTATTAGTCCTTATTATCCGTTTTTAGTTCAGTAAATAATAAACAAGCGTAAATTTTGACCAAATACAAAATTTTATTGCTATTATTTCGTCTTAATTATATCCGCCATATTTAATAATATCCCTGTATGGTCCCGAAATTATATGTATGGCTTTTATTTTTAGTTAAATACTATGTATTTAGATATAGGTGGAAGGTAGCAACAAGGAAAGATTTAACAAGGATAACTGTGCCTCTGACAATTGATACTCAATATTTAGCCTTTCAGAACATACATTAGCAATGTTCTAAATAAAAATAGAATTTAAAAGTAAACGTAAGTTGTGTTTTTTTTACATTTTTTTTGGGTTGCAACGAAGAAAATGATGAAAACCAATTTAAAAATCAGCAAAACTGGGCGGATTTTAGAATAAAAATATTTTCGTTAAAGTTTCTTTTAATTAGGAAGCCTATTGTTGAAAAAAAAGTTTTGCAATATAATGACAAAAGTGACGTAAAAGCCCCTATTCCGGAACGCGATCATCGGTCCGAACAGTTTTGACATTTATATATATTATTAATGAAGAATATTTCTGAAAGAAACCTCTAATAACAAAAATTATTATTAATAGAATGATTATTTTTCAACTTAAATTCACCTCACATTTAATGTTTCCTTACTTAACTAAAAAAATACATATACCATATCAGGGTCGGATCTAGAGATATTAGGAAGGGGGGCAAAGTTTCCGGTCGGCGCCCCCGGAACAAAAAAAGTTTTTTCCTGGAAGTGATGACAAAATAATGTCAACTGGGCCTTATCATAAATGGTCTCTGTCGACCTTTTTTTTTTGCTCGCCACTTCCAAAATTTTCTCAATTTTACTGTGCCAAACAAATTTTCACAACTTTGGCGCCCCAATTTTCCCCGTTTTGGCGCCTCTAAGACCTTACAAGGGGGCACGTGCCCCGGCTTGCCCCCCCCCCCCAGATACGGCCCTGTACCATATATTAAACAATTTTTGTTGAATGAAAAACATTTGTAAAAGAAAAACATTAATAAATAAAAATTTTTGGTTTGTATTTTTTTAAAAACACATTCATTGGATTAAAAAAACTGTTTTCCATGCTTATTAAGAAAAAAATGGGTGTTTAATTTATTTGTCAATTTTTATAAGCCAGTTTAATTACACACCTAAAAATAGTGTTCCGGTATAGGGACTTTTTTTACGTTATAAGTATTTTTGTTGAAAATGAGCAATTTTTGTTATAATACAGCAAAAACTGTTTTTGCAGCAAAAAAATTTTTGAATTTTTTTTTCGAAATGCCTTTTACAGTGCATATTGAGATAGAAAAATAAGAAATAGTAAGAAATTTGAACATTATCTTGCTGTGATAAAGTTACTTATTAATTGTTTTTAAGCATTTAATCATTGCATTATTGCATCATTAAGTTTCTTTACATACCTAATATGTATTAATCGCAATTTTTGTAATATTATAAAAATGAAATCAAATGTACCTACCCATGTGGAAATTATGCTTTATATTGTTTAAAAAGGTAACTTCTAAGGAAATTGTGAGGTTTTGAACATTTTGAATTATGTATTCTTTATGAAACTTTTTTTATACAGTCCCAATCCATGCACCGCATAAAAAAGTTACGTTGTATCTAACTGAAAGATGAGGCTAAACATGATTACGAAGTCGTACATGCAAGGTTAAAAAAAATTATTATAATTGTTGGTGTAAATTAATTACTAACTTAAAATCTGGTGATATTATACTACATGAAGAAACAAAATGAAGATGCATTTACGTAGAAACCCAACTCCTTTTAACTGTAGATTAACGCAACCGCGAAAACGTGAAATTATGCTTGTCAGTGACAAACTTATTGCATGAATTTTGTAAGCTTGGTTTTTGGTTAGCATTTATATTATTAAAATAATATTCACCCTTCAAACACGGTGGGGGTGTTTCATCATTTTATGATTAGTAATAATTCGTATTGAACCCCAATTTTATATCAAAAACACCCTTTTTCGCCCATCACGGAGATTTAACTGTGTATGAATGGATGGTATATTTATATTTATTTCTATCTCGGATGACTGGTAGAGTATTTATCTAATATCCAGTAAAAAGTAATGTTTCGTATTCAAATAGACAAATTTTTTGGATAGCGCTTGCAAACCAACAAATACTTAGATCATTCTTTGATTGCAGAATCACCGACACATAAGGTTCAAACGGGAGAAAAAATGGATGGAAACCTCGTATACCAGAGAGACAGTCAAAAAGGTATGTACTAAATTACTAAATAGCCATACTATATCATCATTTAATTTACCCAACGCGGTATTTACCAGATATTTTGAATAGGTACTCAATAATCATGGAGCAAGTTAGTTCATCAAATATAAACATTTTTAAGAGTTTGAGTTACATATTTGAGACAAAAAGGGTTTTTTGGGGGAAAATGATTGTATTTCTCGTCCCAATGCCCTAAAAAAATTATTACACTACCCTAACAAAATGAATATTTTGATGATTTCAATTCTATGTATACATCATGTGTATTCGGTGTATATAGGATGAGTTTTTTGAGAGTTAATATTCGATTTTTTCCTAAAATTTTTATCTACTTAAAAAAAAATTTATACAAATAAAATAAAGTAAAAAAAATGTTTTTTAAGAAAAAGCTTTTATTTAAAAATGGGCTAAAAAAAAAAAAAAAACTTTTGAGTGAAGTTTGAAGCAATATGCAACATAATTTATAAATGCTTGAGGCGTTATCATTAATTATTTCTGTTTTGGATATAAGTGTAGCTATTTTACTTTTCAGTAGTTACCAAATTTAATTAAACGCCTCAAGCTTTTATAAATTATGTTGCATATTGCTTCAAACTTCACTCAAAAGTTATTTTATTTTTTTTAGCCCATTTTTAAATAAAAGCTTTTTCTTAAAAAACATTTTTTTTACTTTATTTTATTTTCTACTTTTTAGTGTGATTACAATTAATTTAAAAAAAATTAAAGAAGTAATTTTTTTACCTATATCTTAATCGGTTAATTTACCCTAATCAAACATAACTATGGAAACAAAAAATTGCAATGTAAAATCAATGGACAATATTTGACAATTCGAAATGTCAAAAAGTTGCATAGGACTAAAAATCAACAATTTTGGTTTGGGACGAATTAGGAAAAAACTAATTACACAATATTGCATTGTCATCAAGGTTAGACACGTATGCAAAATTTCTCTAACTCAATTAGAACCTGTCTAAATTTTGATTCCAAGATTTGATCTAAACCAACATACTAACATATCAAGTTAAATAAAAGCTTTTAAAAATATACGTTCTAAATGAGGTCAACTAAGAAAAATATTGCCGAATTTTTAGGTCTTACGGTTTTTTTTGCGATAAAAAAAATTTTCAAATGTTGAAATATCATTTTGAAAATTAGCTTATGAATCCAAATCACTACTAATGCTGAAGTTCCCATTTCTAAACCCATAAGAGTTATAAAGCTCCTGAACGTGGAAGTTGATACCTCCCATCAATAGCAACAATTTTCATCTGAACTATTTGTTGAACAACTCTTAAAAAACTCACCTGTATATACAATTTCTGTGATGGCATTTCGCTGACACTGGATATTTTTTTTTTTTTTTTTGAAATCATACCAAATTATTATCAGACAAGACAAATAAGCATGTTTTATGTATTTTTTAAAATACAATGGATTGTACGGTAGAATTAAAATTTTTTTTCAGTCAAATAAAAATAATATATACACTGAGAGTAAAAATTTTGAGAATGATCAAGAAATTTTTCTAGACGTACATAAAAATCTCTGATGGTGGGAGTGTCGAGTAGTGTTTATAAGAATGAATTTTTTATTTTGCTTAGCGCCTCCACCGCTATTGTAATTTTCCCACAGTTTTTTCAAGTGTGTTTGAATGGGAGGTGTTAGTGTCTTTTCTATTAAGTCTTACTAACTTGCAGGTACCTCCTTCTCTGATTTTGATTAAAATTAAAAAAATCTGATAACATTATTGTTTTCGTGACATTCCCAGCCATTACCGATTTCATTACGGTGTTACTGTTTTTATTAATATTTCAACCATTACTGATTTCATTACATTCTCAAACATAGTTACTATCACTATAGAAGTTTCACTTCAAAGGCAGCATAATTAAATTGTTTTGAATAATATAACATCAAGTATACTCTGGATAAATTAAGGGGCTATTCTAGTCGAGAAGCTCAATTTTGAGGTGATCTTACGGACGTAATAAAAAAAAATTAGTTAACATTTTTAGTATCCGTTTTTTAACAGTTTTTTATTGATATTTGAAAAGTATAAAAATGTACAAAAATTTTAAAAAAAATTCAAAACTGAAATCGGTACAGGCCGGCAAAGTGTGGGCTCAAAAAAAAAGTGTCTCTTTCCATCCCTCCTGGTGATCTAAAACAAAATTTTAGTTAATTCTTAATAAACAAGGATGTAGAATTAGTTGGACGTAGCCGATTTGAAAAAATAAATTTTTTCACAAAATGGCGTCCATTAAAAAAAAAAAAACATTTTTTTGCCTCTTTGTTGCAAGTTTGTAAATTTTTTAAAAATAGTAAAAAAAAAAAATTCCTAAAACCTCTACGTTGGGCCAATTTTGATAGTATTAAGAAGGTCTGTACCAAGTTTCAAGTAAATCGGTGCATTAGAACTTGAGATATCATGTCAACCGTATCGAAAAAAGTAGTTTCGAGTAATTGATATTAAAAATTTGAATTTAACACTGAAAACATACACACTACACAGGGACAAATAACCATAACTCCGAAAATAATTCGAATTTCGGTAAATCCTTTTAGGTGCTTATTCTTAAAGGTTTAAGCTTTGAAAATATGGAATCGATTTTTTCGAATTTCTAGATTAGAATACCCCCTTAAACAAACTTGACAATTGTTTGTCTTAACCTAATCGTTTGAATTTGATTATTACATCGAATAGTCCTTTACCTAGCAATGTTGAAAATGATATACGAAAAGGGAAATGTGAAACAACAAAACATCTGAAGACCAAACTTAGAAAAAAAACATCTATAAAAGCCACCAATCGCCTTTATTATTTACATATTAAAATTAGTTCCATGGACTTTCGTCTAAATCCGTTGTCAGATAACATGTTGATAAATGCATTTTGAAAATTTTTTATAGGAAGAACGGCCAAAAGGTTTATTAATATAAATTTCTAATTTTTTTGTCGGTATTATTTTGACCTCATCTATACTATCTACGCTATATTCACAATACATTGTTCAATGGGTAAAAAATAATAAATTTGTAACCGAAAAAACTGTTTGTTTTTAGCATAATTATTTTTTTTTGTTTTAGAATGATTACATGTTTTTGTTTTATTTCAAATAATATCAAAAAGTCAGTATCCCGAACCATTGATACATATCAGTAATAATAGAAGGGGTTATAAGGGGTTATTTCGGGGAAACAAATAGCTGGGCATAAATGGATATTGTATCACAACAATTACTATTGATTTTTTAATGGATATAGTTAATTTAGCGAAAAAATATCATTTTTGGTTATTAATACAGGAGCGGGTGGTGAGGGTCAATTAATAAAATTTGGACATCGCATCGCTAGTTCCATTAACAGTGATTACAGTTTTAAATTTCGATGTTTCTTACATGAAAATTCTTGTATAGCCACTCCTTAAGAAATTTATTATAAAAATAATAAAATACAGCAATCCCCCGAAGAACACGGTTAATTGGTTCCGTGTTCTTTGAAACCGTATTGTTCGAGACCACAAAGGATAGGCATTGTCTATTACATGTGTGAAAATAAAAAAATATAAAAAAACGTACCGTTTAATTAATTTATTTTATTTTATTAAATATAAAACTCCATTTGAATTACATACTTACAATATACTCATTTGTATGTAATGTGTATTTATTTCGATTAAAATAGAATGGAATTGAGCATTCGTTAGCTCTGAAGTCGGTCTATCATAAAAATTTATTGAAAACTTAGATAGCAAATATCTCGTAAACGGTGCGTCGTAGCGAAAAAATAACGAAGTTTTTGAAGGTTTAAGCGAAGCAAGTTGTGGGTATTCCAAACATATTGCGACTGTTAAAACCTACTTTTCGTTATCGAAAATTATCGATACCGCGTAACTTATTATAGACTGGTTAAAACTGAATAGTTTAGGCTCTATTAGTCCCATTGATTTAGTCACCAATAGAATATTTTCGAAAAAATTGGTTTTCGATACTTTTCGTAAACGTAAATTTTGTTCGTAAATATTTCGTAAACGGTGCGTCGAAGCGAAAAAATAACGAAATTTTTGAAGGCTTAAGCGAGGCAAGTAGTGGGTATTCCGAATATATTGGGACTGTCAAAACCTACTTTTCGTTATCGAAAATTGCCGATGTCGAAAATAACGACATACTCGTTATCATTTCTATTATAAAATTCTCAAAAATTTTAGTACAAATTTTTATTTCTAGCATTTTTTCATTTATAATGATCGATTCAATTTACACGATTTTTATTCATCTAGAAACCAAATCCACATGGAACTGATCCACGGAACTGGAAGGACTGATGTAACTTTATATCAAATATATTATAATGTATTTTATTCTTTTTCAGAAGAATTAAGTACTTAAAAATCGTGTTGTTTGAAACCGTGCGATTCGGGGGAAGGGTACCCGTGTTCTTCGAGTACCGTATTCTTCGGGGGTTACCTGTATACATATTTAACAATGTTATTCGACCAAACTGAATTGGTAAAATTATTTTACAACCAAACAAAGATTTCTTGATGGATTTCAACTATATTTGGTTTCACAGTATTTCAAAGATATCTCACGCACGCAATGTTTTAACGGTGCATACACGCTTTTAACGCACAATTTTGATTTGGAAAAACAAAAATATTATTTCACATAACAATATTAATTACAGTTTACATAAATTATTAGACGGTAGTGTACATCCGTCCATAATTATAGGGTCAAAATTGTAAGTAAATAGATTTAATTATTAAGCGTCAAAAATAGGTGGGTCCTTTAATTGAATGTTTTTGATAATAAGAAAATACGCATGTAATTTAGTAATTAGACAATATTTTTGTTAATAGTGAAAACAATTTTAATGTAAATAAATTGCTATTTTGTTCTAGTTTAATTTAATAACAAAATATGATTAATTAGAGTTTGAGGTGTTTCAAAAAGTTTTGTAAAAATTAATATTTACCGCGGTGACATAATCGCAAGAATACAACAAATTTTCAATATCCAAAGTAGTTTCCGTCGTTTTTTCAGAATTTCCACTTTTCTGGCACGATATTTCTTCTTTTTAAGGGGAGGTTTACTCGAGAGTCCTTGAAAATTATGTATTTTTCTAGAATTTTTTTCTCAAGAACGGAAGTAAATATCAATTTCAAATTTTGTGCACATATTTATTGAGTATTAAGCTACACAAACTTCAAGGGAAAATATAAAAAAGTGTCCATTTTATCGATCCGAAAATCCAATGCCTTGTTGGTGGACATCCTAGCGCCAGTAATAAACCACCGAAATCCAAAAACAAAAAAGATTTATAAAATATATGAAGAGTACCGGCACCTCTACCTATAATATCAATAAATTGCTGAAAGAAAAAAAAATGGCGGATGTTTGAACTTTTGATTACGATTTTTGTCTTATTTTTCGTTCTTTAAAGTAAATTTAAAAACAAAAAAAATATTGAGTGTATCGAACTTAGGTAGAGGTGCCGAAGAATTGAATTATCTTTAAAATAAAAAATTTAAAAAAAGGATCCATGGAATAGTTTTTGAGTTATCGTGTCCACCAGTTCCAAAAATGTATTTCCGAGATATTATAAAACATATATAAAGAAACGTATTTTCAAAATTTTATATTTAATACTCATTATTCCGTGAACAACGTTTTTTGAATTTTTTTTTTTTTATAGAAAGCTGGATTCGGTTAATGTGCAAAAATCTTTTTTTTTAATTATTTTCAGCAAAATCACTTTGGGAACATATTCTACACATAATTTGCTATCAATTTCGGCAAAAAGTCGATTTTTTATCAAATCTCAAGTAAACCTTCCCTTAAATTACTTTCAGCAAAATCAGTTTGGGAACATATTCTACACATAATTAGCTACCAATTTCTGCAAAAAAAAATCGATTTTTTTTTAGCAAATCTCCCCTTAAAGTATTTTTTCGTTTTGGAAAATTAGTATGATATACTAAACTTCATAATTTGGGTTTTCTTTATCGCGTAATTAACCCAGATAGTAACAACAAAACCTATTTTATCCCGAAAACTGTGAATTTTTTCATTTCTACTAAAAGTTGGCGCCCCTTTTCTAAATATTAATAATTTTTTTAGCAAATACTAATGATTGCATTTTAATAATCCAAACACAGTGTGACGTCACTAACTGTATGTTTTGTTGTACTATTGTATAAGCGCAAACATATGCTTGCGTACACCGGATATAATAAAAAAAAAAATGCAAAGAAGGTGAGGTAATATTTTGGTGTAAGGTAAAAGAAAGGGTTCCTATCGAAATGCGTAGTTGCCGGTTCAAATGGTCAAAATAAAGGGGCCGTATGTGTGACCTACATTTATTATTATTACAAAAATACAATGACACTGCAAAAAAAAAATTATAGAAAATTTTACTTACATCTGTTAAGAACACGTGGCTATATGTGTAAAAAATACAAGGTTTTTATGATGGTAGCATAGGTAATGCTTTTGAATATCATAATCTATTGTAGTTAATGTTTTGAAAAAATGCTATTGTGTTAAATTAATCTCTGTGAGTATTTTTTTTTTTTAATATGTCAATTTTAATAGATTCACAAATTCGGAGATATAAAAAGAAAGAATGAAAGAACCCACTGAAATGTTTCATTTGCTAACCTAAGAGCTAAAGGTAGTTTGGTCGATAAAACGATTTTTTCAAAGGATTTTAACGAAACTTCTCTAGATATTTATTTAATTCAATACCAATAATACCAGCCTATTCCGATTAAAATTGACTACCCAAATTTTAAGAAAAACGATTTCAAAGTTTTGTATTTTTAACACAGGCTCTTTTTTTTGAATAAAATGAAAACGTGTCAAAGGAATTTGATAAAAATTTAATATGTTCTAAAATACAAAGTTACAAACCATATTTAATAAGAAATAAAAATTATTCACTACGCCGTTTTTGAAATATAATTTATAATCATCATTTTCCAACGTTTTTACAACACTTTTTCAACAATGTTTTAATATTGTTTCAACATAAGTGCCCGGAAATTCAAAAAAACTAGTGGTATACAAATATAATCACTGAAGAATATTAATACATTATTTAATTTTTGATAAAAGAAAATTTTTTCGCTGAGATATACTTTTGTACCTGACTACAGTAAAAGCTCCCTAATCTAGACAAGCATGTCCAGGACCATTCTTTAGTCTGGACATTCCTACTATTTACTACTCTTATGCGCACTGAATGTTCAACATACACAATTTAAATTTTAAAAAAAAGATAGGTAGAGAAGGATATCAAATATACGCTTAAAGCGTCATTAATTACGAATTTAATTGGTTACGGAAGAATCATGGTGGGAGAAAATATTGTCAAGAGTAGAGAAATTATCAAGTTAAGATTAGAGAGATAGCAAGTTTATGGAGCGCAAGTTTGCGGGGCTTCTACTGTATCTAGTGAGTAGTGATGAGCAAAATTAGTCTTGGTCTTGCAGTCTTGTCTTGGTCTTGCATTATTTGCAAAACCAAGACTATAAGTATGGCTGCAAGACCAATACCAAGACTCAAGTGAGCAAGACCAAAACAAAAGCAAGAAAAAAGCAAGACTCTTGCTAAACTATTTAAATAGTTTGAAAGTATAATTAACACGTAAAGATAGTAAAAATTCTGATTTTAGAAGAAAAAAATTCGCTAATAAAAAAATGCAAGAAAATTCAAGATTTTTTAGCAATAACAAGACCAAGACCAAAACTGCATTTTGCAAGACCAAGACCAAGACTCAAACTGCTCTACCAAGACCAATACCAAGACTCTTAAAGCAAGAACAAGACCAAGACCAAGACTGCCAAGTCTTGGTCTTGGTCTTGCATTTGCTCATCACTAACTGTATCTCAGAGCAACTACGTTAATTGCAGCTGACTAACATGTTAGAAAGCGTTGATATCTACGAATGAGGTCGTAGGTTAAAACTAGATGCCCCCAAGGCTCCAAAAATAAGAGCGAAAAATCATCAGAAAACCAGTTTTCAATTTTCCGAAAATATAGCATTATTTATGCCAATTTTTTATGTAGTTTCTACACCAAAAATTGACTAGGTACAACTTTTTCAACTTTAAAGAGAATAGTATCTAACACAGAAAAAGTATCTCAACGATTAAAAATCTTTATAGACTTGCTTTGAAATTATTTATTTTGGCCGTACTTTTGTGTACAGTCAGAAAATACTTCCGCGATTATTAAAAATTTTTGCACTGGACGCGCGAAATATTAGCAGACTTCTTTTACAATAAAATCAATCGAAATTTATTGTTTTCAACTGGTTTTTATCGCTTTAAATCACTTAAATTTTATTTCTTGGCTAAAAATTCCATATAAAATTAACAGTTCAAAAAACTATTACGTATAAACTTTCAAACTGCAGAAATAAATTTTTTCAAATTAGTACTAGCGTTAGTAGGTTTAATTTCCAATGCCATTTCATAATTAATGACACCAATAAAATTTTCGGTAATGAATTGTTTACACAAATTGTTTTTATGGCCGGCCCCAGTAAAAAAAATTGATTTATTAAACAATATAATTTTTATTATTTTTAATATAAAAAAATATATATTCAATAATAAATAACAATCAGTGGGTACCACACAGTAGTAAAAGACCGGGCTTAGTAATTAGTGCAAAGGAAATTTTTTCAAGTGCCAATCACTCATTCATTTGCAATATTTTGTTTTCTACGATTCAAAAACCGACATCTCATTGGTTGACTGTTAATTATATTTAAAATAATAAAATCATTTTAAAGATCATCGCATGGCCTTGGATTCTGTAACATGCGAAAAAATATTGCAATTTTATTAAGGAGGTTAGTTTGCTGCAAAAAAAAGTGACCAAAACCCGCTGAAACCAACAGAAATTGAACCAAATCAAAAATTTTTCTTTCTTTTTACGGCAATCAGTTTGCAATCAGTCTGTGAGGGGAGATTCGCTAAAAAAGAAATCAATTTTTGTCTTCATAATTATGTTCCTTAAGGTGTTAGAAATATTCTCCTAAAATTTTATTTTAAAAAAATGAAAAATCAAAAAGTTATGGGCATTTTAGTGCAGGCACTTTACTATAATTCAATTTAAAATAAAAAAAAAACTTTAAATGCATTTTTCTCAAAAGTACGTTTTTTGACATAGTTCCACGTATATCTCAAAAAGTATTTGAGATATCGACATAACTCGAAGTGCATATTATCCTCGATGCTGTTATTTTGGCAGGAACTAGGACCTTTCGGTTCCGTAATATATTTTCAAAATGGCGGGGCTGTTTATAGTCGAGAAAAAGCGGTGATTTTTGAAAATTTATTTTCAAAATGTGATTTCTCGCTGGTTTTTTATTTTTTTTCTTAGATCCTAGTTAGTGCCATAACTGTATATTTTCAGAAAATTCTTGACTTTTTGATTTTGGTTCACTGGGGATTTCAGAATGCGAGGAACCATAAACGTGGAAAAATCTCGCAGTGTCGACTTCAAAACCACTTATACCAACTCATTTTTTAACTTTTTTTTTTAAAATTTTTTTTGTATCTCAAGACATGTAGAAACAACGCTGTATATTTAGTTTTTTAATAAAATATTTATTTGTAAATAATAAACAAATACTTTACTTTGCAAAATACCACTTTTATTTTTGAAACTATGACAATATTGTTTCGAACCGTTAGTTCATTTTCAAACAGAATATTGTCACAGTTTGAAAAATAAAAGTGGTATTTTGCAAAGTAAAGTATTTGTTTATTATTTACAAATATGGAATACCATAAAGTAACGCTCAAATCTATTAATAAAATATTTATTTGTATAAAAAAAAAAAATAATAATAAAAATGGTCGATTTTTGATGTTTTTTTGGCGAATCTCCCCTTAATGCTCCAGCAATTATTTTCGTCAATTTTTGATAAGTGCCTTTACTGATCTCGAAAATTGCCGAAAATTCGTTCGGTCAATAGAAGTAGCTCACCAAACTTTTTTCCAAATGAAAATTTTGTGTAATCTTTCATGTTTTTTTTTTGATGATGAAATTTGGCACGTTTATAATCAGTATTTCGAAGTATAATATTATATGAAAATTACGAGGCTTATATAATTAAAACATTATATATACACTTCTGATTCAACAGTATATAATATATATTCTAAATATCAAAATGCACATAATATATATGTTTATACAAATATATATTTATAATATACAAACAAAATTTTAAGTGTTTTATTTGAACAGTGTGGTGAACTAAGTGAGGGTACACATTCGAACCCGGGCCCACTAGCTGGATGAAATAAAAGGTAAATAAAACGGTGAAAAGGAAAGACGAACATGGCGGCACAAACGGTATCATATCATCTTTTTATACATACATAATTTTCGTATCGTTGAAAAGTTGGTACAGTTGTGGCAAAAATTGGACGTACACGGAGAGAAAAAAATTCCTATAAAAATTACTGTGCTCATACTACAATCGACGTGTAACAGGCGAACATATCCAATTTTTGTACGGTAAAATTATAAAAATTACAATAATATAACTATAATTTTTATAATTTTACCGTACAAAAATTGGATATGTTCGCCTGTTACACGTCGATTGTAGTATGAGCACAGAAATTTTTATAGGAATTTTCTTTCCGTGTAGTTCAGCGTATAATAAGGAGAATCCTTTAGTTTTGTTTAACATTTTTTTCCGAAGGTACATCATATCTGTTGTTGAGTCTCTTCGGCACCCTAAATAATATCCTTGAAAAATTTTGTCTCTATTCTTCATTTATCAACAAAATTTCAACCATACTTGACGTTTATGGGCTATCATATTCCATTTTTGTTACAAATTTTAAATTTTACACCTTTTTTTCGAAAAAGTTTATGGTGACAGCCGAACAATTTCCAAACAGCAGCCCGAGCATAAGATAAGATTTTTTCGTCATCTACATTAGTTTAAAAAAATTTTAACTTATCGATAAGTAACTCATCAGTTTGAAAAAAAAAAATATGAAAATCGATGGAAAAGTCAAATATAATTTTTTTTATAAAAATGTATTTGTTAACAAATTTTAAAAATCGTACAGTTCGGCCCTGTAGGAAAAATTTAAAGTCAATCGGATGAAAACTGTTGGAGATACCTTACTCACCATTTTGGAAAATGTAGTTTCGAAAAAAACGCATGCAAAGTTTCTAAACGTGTTTATCATTTGATGTGTTTATACCTACCATTAACGCTATCTGTGAGTTATTTATAAAAATATAACTGACCAGTACCTACTGGAAAAAAGTGGTCGACCAAACTAAATGTTTTTAATCGCTCGAAATCGTTTCAGAAATCGAATTCAATCTTTACAAATCTTTACAACACTATCTGTTAGCACTATTTTCTCAACAACTGTACTTACTGACGACATATACATACACATCATATGATACGACTGTTACACATATTATATTTAATATACGGTTTGTTAGCTAAAATTTTAAACTCGGCATCTCCCGGTATAGAGAATTATTTTCTATATGTATACACTGAGAGAAATTTTTAGTTACCACAACCGAAAAACTACTAAATATTTTAGTTAAATACGGCATCAAATAAATTTTTTTAGTTACCATAACTAAAAAAAAAATGTTTCTGATAACTAAAAAAAATTGGTTCAGTAACAAATACTTCAACTATATTTGTATAGTTACACAAACAAAATAATTTTAGTAAATATATTATTGTTACAGACACTAAATATTTTTTGTATATAAAATAATTTTACTAAACATATTTAGGTTACACGCACTAAATAACTTTAGTAAATAAAATAATTTTACTAAATTTTTAATGTTACAGTCACTAAATATTTTTAGTAAATAAAATAATTTTACTAAACATATTTAGGTTACACACACTGAATATTTTTAGTAAATAAAATAATTTTACTAAATTTTTAATGTTACAGTCACTAAATATTTTTAGTAAATAAAATAATTTTACTAAATATATTTTGGTTGCAGAGACTAAATAACAATATGGAAATATCAATATCCTATTGTTGGTGTGAACAAAATATAAGTATGTATTACAAAATAATTTTGTTACTGTAACTAAGAGAAATGGTTCTGGTGGCTATAAAAAATTATTTGGAGTAACAAATACATCAACTATATTGGAATAGTTACACAAACAAGATATTGTTTGTGTAACTTGATAAATAATTAACAAATATTGTTACAGACACTTTTTTTGATACAGAAACATTTTTTTTTTACTAGCTTCTATAACAAATTAATCAGTTATGGATAATCAGTTAATACAACAACCCGAATTAATATTTTTTGCTTAAATTACTTTCTGTTTCTAGTTGTTATTATTAAATATAAATTTAGAATAAATAGAAATATAAGGTAAAGGGCACAATTATAGTAATAACACTCTATTTTTTAAATTCTTTATTTCAATGAAAATAAATTTATAAATTCTTATATTTTCACATACACATGCAGCAATACAGTAAAAAAATGTTTTAACAAAAGAATGCTTTTTAGGATCAATATAATTTTTTCCCTAATATTTACTGAAATCTAAATATCGCTCTATTATTGCAAATTTGCAAAATAGAATCGCTTTCTATATTAACTAAAAGTTCTGTGGAAGCAACCATATTTACTGGCAAATCTTTTTCTTCTACACTTTTATTTTCAATCAAAAACGAGTGATTTGATTTTCGGATATGATTATTTAATGTTTTTAACATACTGAATTTTCGACCGCACATATTATCAGGGCAAGGATACGCAAAACCAGTTTCAATACCATGAATATATTTCATATGTTTGTCATAATGCTTGGCTTCAACAATGCCGTTACACTTTACGCATCTGATTAGCATGGTGATTTGTTATGTAAATATATACAAATTTGCAAATGTTAAAACGTAACAATTTCAAGTGTTGAATTCGTATCTAAATTTGATTCTAAGAGTATCTTAGATTTATATATTTCATTAATTGGGGTTTTGAATGAATTTATTTAAACTGACAGTTATACAATAATGCGCATGTGCAAATTTGAAATGTAATTTTAGAACCGGTTTGAATTAGTTTAATTATTTCATTGACATTAATTAGTTCAACACCGAACTAGTAGTACTAAGTTCGGAATTTTTCTCTTAGATCACACCGTCTTAATTTGTGCAAAATCAGCCAATTCAAAACCAGACTTAATATTTTTTAACAGTTTTGTATACTGAATTGAGTTTTATAGGAATTACTATAAAATAACAACTTAAGTCAACCCGAGATTATATAAAAATCAGAAACGTTTAACGAAAAAATTATATTCATCCATTTTTCATCTAATTATAGATTATAATTTTACAAGTAAAACAAGTAAATGTAAACCAATACTATCAAAATTCTAGTATTTTTCTTTATATTTGTTAATTAATTAATTAATATTTTTTTTGCAAACGTTCAAAATAACTAAACCAAAATTTAAGTTTAATTAAAATTTTTGATTTATTAACCAACACGGCGTCATCAGTATTTTTATGAACATTTGTAAATATATTTACTCAAATAATATTTAACACATTGTAATTATAGCAGCAATGAAAATCACATCTAGATTTCTAAAAAATATCCTAGAATTTTTTTTATCTTATTGTAAGTATAAACCATAATATATTTGTTCATAAACATAAAAACAGAAGCCAGTTATTAACATAAGAACGATAATTCATAAAAAATTATGTAAGAAAAAGGCAAAATTATTCTATTCAGACGATTCTTCGTTTTCTGAAGTTACTAAATTAACTGATTGTAAATCTGACAATAATGAACTGATCGCAGGTGACTTTTTAAAGTCTTTATTTAAACCATAAATTTCCCGTTCTATAAAAAGCCAAATTAATTCACATTCTGAAGGATATTTCAAATCCAAAGCAAAGAAAGATTTAAAACATAAGTCAACAGCCGCTAAAATATTTTGGTATTTGTACTTTACCGTCTCTATAATTACATAACAGGCTTCAATTTTTTTCGGATTTCCCACAGCGACAACAAATGGTTGTGAAGAATTTCGGTGTTTTTTTAACTGCTTTGCTCGATCTTCCAAGCTTTTTTGAAGATCATTCATATGCTAAACATAAAAAAAATGTAATTAGAAGTCATTGCCAACATATAAAATTTGTTAAGTATAGGTGAAATTATTTTTGACGTCATTAACAAATGAAACAATATTAGACATACAATTTTATACTATTATAGTTACTCTAATATAAGAATAACAATAACAAAAAAGAAGAGACCGAAAAGTTTGGTACGTCTGATTTAGCACAATTTGTTGCATTTGTTTAATGACGTCAAACTAATTTTAAATAATTTCACCTGTATACTTAATAAAAGAAAATTTAATCCACAGATTTTACTGTATTACAGATTTTAATTTACAGAAAATTTAATCTCTCTCTCTCTCTCTCTCTATATATATATATATATATATATATATATATATATATATATATATATATATATATATATATATATATATATATATACATGAAAGATCCTGTATACAAATTATATATCGCAGTACATTCTTAAAAGGAATCAAAAATATATTTCTTTCTTTCTTAAAAAGATTACAAAATGTTTCTTTCTCGCACGTGTATTGTGAAAAGAATCTTTGTATTATATATATATATATATATATATATATATATATATATATATATATATATATATATATATATATATATATATATATATATATATATATATATATATATATATATATATATATATATATATATATAATACAAAGATTCTTTTCACAATACACGTGCGAGAAAGAAACATTTTGTAATCTTTTTAAGAAAGAAAGAAATATATTTTTGATTCCTTTTAAGAATGTACTGCGATATATAATTTGTATACAGGATCTTTCATGTATGAAATATGAAATGCATTTTTAATACGAAATACATTTATTTTTATAAAATTCTAAGTTTTTAACTGACTACTAAATATTTTGCACTAAAATGTATTGCGAACAATTATCATATACATTTGTATTTTATATACATCGAAATCTGTATTTTAATTTGTATTTTATACACATCGAATTTGTATTTAAAAAGAGATAGAAATATAATTACATTTCTATCTGATCAGGGTGTATTATGAAAAGAATCATTTATATATATATATATATATATATATATATATATATATATATATATATATATATATATATATATATATATATATATGTTTAAGACAAAAAATATATGCAGTACTATTAGATATGGTCTTAAACTTTTTGATGATTTTACATGTCTTTATAAAAACAGTGCCTTATCTTTAAATCGTTGCAATTCGGTACAATCAATATCGTAAAGAGTTGATTTAAAAAAAAATTAAAGCTTAGAATTTCTACTTTCAGAATCTTTCTTTAAAATTTTTTTATGGTTTACTGTTTTTGATTTATGGTTAAAAGTTAAATGTGTATTCAGCCGCTATACTCGTCTTTGTTTAAATTAAAATTTTGAAGTTCAACTTAATGTGTTCAACTTAATAAATTTGATTTTGATAAACACTGACTGACTGACAGACAATGCACAGCCTAAATCGTTGGGTTTAGAAGAATGAAATTTTGCATAGGAGTTCCCTATGTAACGTAGATGAGCACTAAGGAAGGATTTTTGAAAATTCTTCCCCTAAGTGGTTTTAATAAGGGATGAAAATTTGTATGTAAATTCGTTATTTTTAAAGTTAGTGGTATATAAAAATATGTTACTCGCTATTAAAATAAATAATATCTTATTGAATAAATCTTGAACACAGCCAAAACTGTTAGGTTTAGAAGGACGCAATTTAGCACAGGAGATATGAAAATTGGCGTTTAGGCTTCTATTTATAAATAAACGTCAGTTGTGTAAACGTTTCTGGAAATTTATTCCCTAAGGGATTAAAACAGGAAATGAAAGTTCGGATGGGAAGTTCGTTTGAAATTAGAAACGAGGATATTGATTTATCCTTTTGAAAAACATTAAAAGTGAGTAGAAAGTGAGTGTCTAATAAAAAGATGTTGTCGATGGAAAATTCCATCGGGTATACGGCTAGTATATATATATATATATATATATATATATATATATATATATATATATATATATATATATATATATATATATATATATACGTTTAAATTTTTTAAAAAGGGCAAGTTTTGATCCTACTTTTTATTCTAAATTTAAAGAATATACTAGAACGTTAAATTAAAAGTGCAATACTTACATCAATAAACAAAATGAAACTATCCGCTTGTTCCTTATAAGTCGGTGTCCATTTCTTTTGTTTTTCTGATTTTGTTTGTGTAGGTCGAAACATATACGGTAAAATTATAAGTCCTTTAATGTCCGTTGATGTATCAGGATCTAGAATTAAAAAAATTATTAGGACATAAAATCACTAAAAAAATGCGAATTATAAAAAACAAAATTACCAAGATCTGACAAGATACTCTTGCAAATTGATTTTTTTTTGGCAGCTTGAATCAATTTGCAACTCAATTCGGGCCAAATCTTCATAAAAATATATTCATCTTCAAAACCGTATGAGCATGTAAAATCCAAACTAATCTACAAAAAATAAATCAAAAATAATACTTTAATAATGTTTTAATGATGGATTATGGATATTATTATGGCCTACCAATGTCGATCCTATTGGAGATTCCAGCATAGGATATCGTTCGAAGTACGAACTAATACTGTCTATTTCCTTCAACTCCACCATTCGAAATGAATGAGTTTTTATCCACAAATCTTTTATTGCTTCATGATCTTCTATGGAAACATTTCTTAATTTATCAATATCGGATCTATCCAGTTCAGTAGTTGATATGCTTTTATTAGGTTTATGACTTAATAAATCGATAGAAATAAACTTTCTTCTTAAATTTGTATATTTATCATACAATTTTCCGGCAGCTACTTGTTCATCTTTTTTATAAGGAATATAATAAGTGTCTTTATTTTCCTTTGGAAATACAGCAATAATTTCATTCGTCCAAAAAATGAATCTTTCTTTTTTTATCCTGATAATAAAAATGAATGTTATTTCATACTAATGTAATTCATACTCATGTGATTATCTTCATTGAAATAGACTGTCTTTATTCGATATAAATCTAACGTGTTTATAAATGTCGTTTTGAACGGAACCCATTTTCAAGTTATCTATCCCATTGTCCCCAATAAAGCTTCGATATACTAAAATGTTCCGTTTTTAACATTTAAACAAATATAATTCCTTTATAATTTTTTTTAAAGCGAATAAAAAAATATAATATTTTACAATTTTCAATCTTTATAAGTAACAACAACTGAAAAAAAATAATAATAAAAAAAATCGCCTAAAAACCAGTCGGGCGCACACAATTAAGATGAGCAGTGAACAGTCAATAGACCAAATTAAACTTTTTTAGGATATCGTAATTCTAATAACAAAATACTTATGAATTCGTAGTTTGACTATTTCAAATATTTATAGTGCCCACATGATTAATTTATCTAAAAACTTTATAATTTAACAATAATGTTTTGAGAATTAAAATCAACAAAATCGGTTTTTCTCCACGAAATAACTATATCTTGTATTAGTGTGCCAAAAAAAAAAAAAAAAAATGTTATTTTTCTTGCTCTCCGCTCAAAATATCGTAGGATATGTTTAAACAAACATCCTCAACAAAGCGCAGCTCAAAATTCCAGTTTTTAGAGGTGCATCATCGAACCTAAAGTTTTCCCATTTAAATAACACAGGAAAAACCATTTTTTGTATTATTTATCAAACTATGAAGAGATTTTTTTTCCATGAAATGAATCAAAGCTCCTTATTAAGCATTAAATTTTCGACAAAAAAATTCATTGAGTCAAATTTCTATCACCAATATTGAATCACGTCAATTAGGAGACACCTTTCACTTTCTACAGAGCCAATATTTCACTTTCTAAATGTTGCTTTTTTTTAAATTTTTAAGCTAAACTATTAAAGATAGGACAAAATGTTAAATGACAATTTTGTAGTCCAATTGACGCTTTACAAAAAAGTTCCTTACAAATTTTTCGTATTACAAATAGTTACAAAGTTACAGATCCTCAAAGTTTATTTTACTTATTTTCTTAGCGAAGAGGAAATTCAGCTATTACAGCGGGTGTCATGAAAAGACCTGAATCCGGGACTGGTAGAAATTTGTTTTGAGACCTCGAGAAACCGAGAATTACCGAAATTTCTGTCATAATCCCGGGTTCAGGTTTTTTCATGACACCGGCTGTAATGGCTGAATTTCCATTTTGGAAATTCGCTAAAAAATAAGTAAAATAATCCTGTTATAAATGGGAAAACTTTAGGTTCGATGATGCACCTCTAAAAATTGGAATTTTGAGCTGCGCTTTGGTGAGGATGTTTCTTTAGACGTATCCTACGATATTTTGAGCGGAGAGCGATTTTTTTTTTGGCACACCCTAATCTTGTATAATGATAAACCAGCTACAAGATTTATCAAAGAATAATAATAATAATAATAATAACCCTTTGAGGACTACCAGCACCCGCTCTAGCCTTTACGCCGCCCCGGGTAAAAGGGGAAATTTCCGCCCCGGTAGCAAAATCAGTGATTTTTTTCTGGTCGTTGGGCATAAAAATGCCGCCCTCTTTTTTTTTACACCGGCGACCTTTTTTTTTTTGCTCGTCAGTTGTAAAATGCCGCCCTTTTACAAAAATCCCGCCCTTTTAATTTCCCGCCCCCGGCAAATTTTTTTTTTTTTGGGCCTCGTAACTTCTAAAATGTCACCCTCTTTACAAAAATTTCCAAAAATCCCGCCCTTAAAATTTGCCGCCCCAGGCAAATGCCGGGTTGCCCCCCCTGGGGCGGGCCTTGGTACTACTAAAGCTGGTAAGAAGCGTGTGCATATGTAATGGACAGATTAATCGAATGAATTCATCGTACGCACATACTTCAAAGTTACTAGACTTGAAACGGACAAAACTTGTTACCGTACAAAATTACATCAAGAGTTCTCGCGCACCTACCCTAACCTAAGTCGCGTCATAATAATAATAAAATATAAATGTATAGAACTCACGTGAATGAAATCACCATCTGATGTTCAATTATTACCCTGACCAGATCGGACCGATCTGATGCGTTCAAATTTTTTTCTTTCTTCAATAAATATTGCCCAACAGGGTTAGTTTTTAATAGTCTTCTCAATTCCTATAAAACAATTTAAATAAGCGTTATTATCTATTTTTACTTGTTAAACGGATAAGAAAATAGAAATTTTTTTTTAAAAATCAAATACCTATATTAAATGGAACATAAAAAATTATGATGAAATGATTTCACTTCTTAGAATTCTACAATTAAAATTAGAATGCAAATAATATGAAACGTATGAAACAAGCGAATAAGAGAAAGAAAGATCAAGAATGGGTAAGACAATGTGCGCGTAAGAGAGAAAGAAGATATTTGAATTTTAATATTTAACAAACAATATTTTTAACGGTTAAAATGACAAAAGTTTGAAAAAGTAACTATACGAAATATAATTTAAATTAATATTGTACCTGTCCATTAGATATTTTATTTTCGTCATCCTTAGCTTTATTTTCGTCTTGAGGCGGGTCTCTTTCTTCTGTATTAGTTATGGTTAATAACCTGGACGTTGAATCAATTTCTGATACCTATATGTTAGTTTTAAATATTTGTTGATGTAAAAAAATAATCAGATAAAATAATTAATAAAACTTAAAATAAAGAATCAAAATGTTAAAAAAAGTTAGTTTACGAACTTTTACAGCATTTTTTTCCAAATATTCTGCGCGTTTACGTAAGAAAGTGTATCTCCACCCAATTAACTGAATTATTTGACCAACTCCTTCTTCAGGAATAGAAAGAAATGTCTCAGGATCAATCTTTTGTCCTGTATTTATAAATTAAACAAATTAATTTAAGCGTCAGTTAAAAAGAAAGGTTAAAAAGAAGTAATTTCATTATATGGATGGGAACTTTAATTATTAATTTTTTACGCTTATTACGTTGTTTAGTATGATGTATACATTTACCCAT
Source organism: Brachynemurus nebulosus (assembly GCA_035578155.1). Classification (NCBI taxonomy): domain Eukaryota; kingdom Metazoa; phylum Arthropoda; class Insecta; order Neuroptera; family Myrmeleontidae; genus Brachynemurus; species Brachynemurus nebulosus. Next base: position 64,075,298 of record JAPWDM010000003.1, read on the forward strand.
CTTTTGAAAATAATGAAATAAAAGTATAAGGTAATATAAAAAAACCATTACTTACGGTCAAATTCTTCTATAAGTTGTTCTAATCCCCATTCCCTTAGACGATCAGCAACGAAATTGTCCATTATTTAAACAATGAAATGGTAACAAATTCTTCTATTATAAAAAAAGAAAAAAAACCGTGTGAAAAAAATTTTCATTTAGTAGCAAAACTGCCTGAAAAATTTCACTTACAATTAAACCTTGTTTGGAATCAAAATCCCTTCTTACTTGGTCACTCATAAAATCGATAAAAGCTCTAAGTAGGTAACAGTATCGACTCATCTCATACCACTGAACTATTTTGCATTTTTGGTGGCAAACAACGCAAACAATACGGCCAATACGGTGCATCACTTTCTCCACTTTCTCTTTTTATTTTAGTGTCTCTTTTGCATTCTATGGATGCGCTGGGCCGCGGCAATTTCAAAAATGCCTCCATTTTAGCCACTTAGGTTATCATATCATTATTTACGAGTATAAATTACAAAGTAAATTTTATTTAATAAGCAATAAATTTATTTATTTATTATTTAGATAAATAAAATTGTTATCCGTGAGTTAAAAATCTAAACAATAATATATTAAAAATATGAATTTGTCTTACTTTTCAAATGAACCGCTATATATGCGCAATAGAGCAAAATTAACACTATTCATAAATTTTCTGTCTCTTTTTGTTTGTGACCAATTTCTGGCTAAAATAGGGACGTATGTAAAACAAAATTTATTTTTTTAATAAAACAGAAAATATATGTATCCCTTTTTAATATAATTTATGTATTTCAGTTTCACTTAAGTTTAAAAAAATATTAAAAAATCATTCAAAATTGGAGGCGTTTTATTATTTCAAAAGTTGAAAGGTAAAAAAATAAATAATTTGGAAGGACTGAGATTTAAAAAAAAAATATAAAATAAACATTAAACAAAAAATTAATGAAACATTTAACGAAACATTCATATTTAAAAAAATCTATGTTATAAACTGTAAACGTATTGTATGTACGTATTGTATACGAACTACATTTTTAAAATGAAACAGTCAATTTTTATTGACGTGAGCGTCAATGATATTCCATATTTGTTAATAATAATAATACATAAAATAATATTAGGAATACATAATAATATTAATACATAATAATAATTAATGAAAAGCCCTTTGTAAAAAGATACCATTTTTAATTATAAATAAAAATTAAGTACTATTTTCCGCAAGCTTAGGGAAACCGTCTATGACAGTTTACTATTAAAACTCACTGATTTCAATTGAACATTGCTTATTGTTAGCAGAAAAAATAGAGAAAAATTTGGGCTATCTGAATGATATAGCGAAAACATCTTTTTCCCAAGGGAAAATATATCTTAAGAAACATAATTAAAATTATGATAGTTAGCTATTAAAAAGCCAAGAGTATTTTTTCCGCTGTCCAGAAAAAAAACTGAATTATGGATATTATATTTTATAGTAGTTACAGTGCACATACACAAACATTATATATTTATGTGATAAAGCAATTTTTATCTAATTTTCAGTGAACAGAAATATTAATTGACTCGTAAGTATTCCACCAGTGTGTAAACCGTATATGCTGAAGTCATATTATCATTTAAGAAAAAATTCTTAAAATCAACTCTCAGTAATGACATGTTACTATATCTGAAAATATCTTTAATAATGGCAAACATTATAAAGTCATAATAAACTTCATCGACCGCTATTAATCACCTTGTTATAATTTCAAACCATCGCGGGCAAAAACTAGTAATATAACAACGAAATCTTAGATTTTTGTCATGTCCGTCATCCGTCATCGCATTAGGTGGCCTACCCATACTTAACCACTTTTAAATAATTAGTGTCGTTTTTTTTTTAAAAAAATATTGATTTGTTTTAACTCATATTGAAAGTAAAAAATTCAGATAATCATATTATTAACAATTAAAGGTTAATTTTAACATTAAATTAATTTAATTAACATTAAATAAAAATAAAAACAATAAATTTTTTTTCTCGAGAATTGTGAAAATAGTCGCTAACATAGTACGAAATTCTGACTTGTTCAATGCGCACTTGGCAAATTTTTTTTCTATATTCATAAATATTTTTGGATACAGCAACAAAAATTTTTCTTTCGTTACACAAAAGTATATTAGTTACAGCAAATGTCAATGTTTTGTTGCAAACATATAGTGCAAATTACTAAAATTTTTATTCAAACCCTTTCAGTCATCTCAACTATTTGTCCTTTTGTTTGGATGACTTTATTTTTAGTAACATAAACTATAAAATGTTGTTAGAGTAACTATTTCAAGCTAACTAAAGTTTTTTTAGTAACAGTAACTATTCATTTCTCTCAGTGTATATACGCAGATCATGAATAAAATAACCTAGCAAATATAATAATTTTATTTAATTAAAGCATTACGACGACGCTGAGGATCACACGCTCATCATCTCCCGAAAGTCCTTAACAAGTTTGTTATGAATTTAAATATTGTGTATTCATATGAGATGGGGGGAGGGTACACATCATGATATGTGTAAATATGAGCATACATAGAAAAGTTCTAAATTGTTTTTATTTATTATGAAATCAAATTTAAATGTTGGCAACGTGATTTTTGCGGTTGCCGAGCGTATTACAAAATTTACATTATCAATTTGGCCGAGTGAGTTTCACGCGTCAATTAACATGGGAAAAATTCATTGTTCATTGCAAATTTTTCGTACATTTAAAGGGTTTTTATTGTTATGATATTTTTGATTCGTACTATGAAATTCAAAGGGTAGCCATAAGGGCTTGAACTGTACTTGGAGTAATATTTCGGTGGTTAAGATTTTCAAAATTTGAAAGCTTTGAACATTAAAAAAAATATCCCTGTCGTAGCATCTGAATAACATAGCGAATTTCCAAATATTGGGCACTGGCGGATCTCATCTAAGACCTGTATCCATTTAAAATAGTTTAGCTTTCTAACAGTGAAACAATTTTCAAAATCAGTTCAGTAGTTAATTTTTGGCGCTGTTGGGTCCTCAGGACCCTAACGGATCACATATAGTGTAGCATATATCCATTTAACAACATATTATTACATTACATAACTATAGTTTTTGATTTTTCTTTTAGGTATGCAAATATATAAATTATATTTTCTCTCTAAAAGAAGACATCATACAAAAATTTCCTTTCCATAACGTACTCTTAAAAAATCCGACTAATTTTAATTTAAAAAGATGAGACAGAACTATTGTTATTATAACACATACATACATGTTGAATAACTAACTAGCACTTGTTTTATCTAGAAAGGAATTGCTAAAACGATGAAACATTTATTGTAAAAAATTCAGCAAAGCTAGTTCACTTACAAGGAAAGGTTCCCAGGTGTCCGCCTCCGATTTCAATGCCGCTGAAATATGTTATTCTACGTCGAAATCTAAGAGACACGTACTTTTTTTTATCGGCGGAAAAACGGTCTGAAGGGGTGAAATCGCCCTTCAAAAATTTGGGTAAAAATTTAATTTTTAAAATATCTCTAAAACGGTAAGAGATAGAGCAAAAGCTTGAATTGGCGATATTGCTCTTTTTTAAAGAGCTATCTATTGATATGCAATTTGTTCAATTTACATCAACAGGGGTGGTTGGGGGTTAAAATTTGGGGGTTAATTTTGAAAAAAAGGGAGTGAAAATTAAACAATATAAAAAATTTGTTTACAGATTTGAAATCTACGTCAAAAAATCTAATTGACCTGTTGTCGCTCAATTTTTTAATATTAAGTCTAAGGGTAGTTATACTTTTTTACACTTATAGTTTTCATTCACCAAAACAAAAAAGCTAGATAAATTTTCGATTAGGTTAGGTTTCGTTCAGGTTAGTTTTCGGTTTAGTTAGGATAGGTCAGCATTCGTTTTTTGGTTAGTTTAAGTTAGTTTTCGGTTCGGTTAGGTTAGGCCACGTTTCGCTTTTTGGTTAGCTTAGGTGTGGTGAGGTTAGGTTAGGCTTGGTTTGATAGCAACAACTGTCAGTTGTGACATGTTATCATATAATTGATGTATACACACTAAGCTGAAACTTGTATAATGAAAATATACATACTTAGCTCTCAATTGAAGACATGAGTGGATGAAGGTGTTATGTAAAATTTGTGATAATTTTACAGTAGAAGCGTTTGAAAGTTTTTATTTACATAAGGTACCTCCCCTGCCATAGCACATGTTTATTATTGAATTTCTACAAAACTACTGGACTTAATAAAATCAAATTTGAATATATGATACCTCAGCCAGGCCCGGATCTAAGGGGGGAGGGGGGAGAACGAGACCCCTGCTCCGGGCGTCAGTTTCAGAGTGCGCCAAAATCATACTAGGTCGGTCGATATCAAATTGTCTAAAAAGAAAGTTGGTTGCTCGACCATTTTAGAAAAAATTAATATTCTTCTAGTTGTTTCTATTGTAGTTGAAGTATTGAAAACAATTCTTAAAAAAAAATTATCTTGTTTTCCAATTTGCACTGATTTTTGTGTTCGCAGCCATTTATGCCAATGTACATATTTCATAAACCGTTCATCCTAAAAGGTTGAAATAAAAACCATTTTAAAGGTAATAAATGTCTCATTATTTTAAGTGGTGTCCATATTTAACTTATTTTCGTCTCTTCCATAAGAAAACATTTTTTCTCTTATAGAAGGAATGTCTTAAACCTCTTAGTATTTTTTATGATACAACTACCCATTATGAAACAAATACACACTATTTCAATTGTGAAACTTGCATCCTTTAATTTTTACAAATTTCGAAAACTGAAATTTTGGAATTTTGCGCCCCTGTACCTCTGATGGGGCTGGTGATAAAAATTTAAAATTTGCCCAACTTATTGTGCTTTCGGAGTAGATTTATTAAAATACTCGTAGAAAAATCAACTTTTTACCTATATTGATCCTTTACAGAACCCTCGAGTTTTATGAAGTACGTATATGGGCTTTTTCATTTAAAAGCAGCAAACATGGAAAAGTCAAAGTTTCAGATTATAAGTATATATACTTATGAGTTTTCTTGACAATTTATGTCAAACGGAGAGGGGGGGCGCCATTTTCAAGTTTTGCCCCGCTTCTAAAAGACCGTAGATCCGAGGCTGACCTCAGCTAATGACGAGCAAATGCAAGATCAAGACCAAGATTTGGCAGTCTTGGTCTTGGTCTTGTTCTTGCATTAAGAATCTTGGTCTTGGTCTTGCTAGAGCAGTTTGAGTCTTGGTCTTGGTCTTGGTCTTACAAAATGCAGTCTTGGTCTTGGTATTGCTAAAACATCTCTGTTTATGGTATTAATTATACTTTCAAACTATTTAATTAGTTTAGCAGGAGTCTTGCTTTTTTCTTGCTTTTGTCTTGGTCTTGCTCACTTGAGTCTTGGTATTGGTCTTGCAGCCATACTTATAGTCTTGGTCTTGGTGTACATGCTCTTGGTATACATAATCTTAGTCTTGGTCTTCCCAAAAATGCAAGAGCAAGACTAAGTTTGCTCATCACTAACCTCAGCATAGAATATTTAAAAATTTGCTAAAAAAAAAAATTTTTAAAAAAATGTTACATAAAACCTTCATTCACTCATGTCTTCAATTGCTATGCGTCATAATTTTTTTTCTTCTGTACCTATATATCCCAACCCAAAAACCAAATATTCCCAAAGGATTAAAACTTTTCTTTGCAATATTTCGTTCTGTGTTACTAGTATTTAATTATATGGTTTTATTAATAACAAACAAAAACCGAGTAACCCAATGTTTGTTTATATTGAAATTCTTATATTACGTATAATGTTATGTCACGAATAAATGAAAGCATAAAACCAAAATTTAAGACAGTTTAATGAAACCGCAAGAATGTAACTATTTGCACTTGGTTTGCGAACGAATCAACTTCAGTGAACGTGTGAATTTAACAACAGAAACTTGTGTGAGTATATATGTAAATATCTATTAAAGCTTCGAAGCTCATCTCAAGCAAGTCTAATACATTCTATATGTATGTATATATGGTAAATTGTATTTTGAACCGAAAACGAACTTTCTTCACTCCACGCATTCACTGAGTGAAAACTGTATTTCTATACGATGTCACCACAAATGAAAACAGTTTCTATAGTTGAAAAGATTTAAGTGTGGAAAGTGTTTTTCGGTTGATACAGGCTGAATAATTTGGGAATTAACACAAAAAATATCAATATCTAGAAGTGTTATCAATATAGGTCACGCCTATAAATCATCTATTTGGCAAATTCGCAATCGTTTACTTTAAAATTTCTGAAGAAACGTATCTGTCGAGTATGTAAAATGTTTTCGAAAGTTCAAAGGCGCTTACAAACATAATATTCTGTTCGTAAATTTTCATTGTTGTTATCGAAAATGACGAAATTTAATTTAGAAATATAACGAAATTTAATTTAGAAATGGTACCGATCAAAAAGAAAAAAAAATACTGCTATCACAGCATCCTGTAGCGAATTTCCGTTTATAAAAATTAATTTTTCTTGAAAACTAGTTGACATAGAAAAGTAGTGTAAAGACCTTTTTTAAGTGATTTTTTTTCTCCTCTTTCTAATGGTACGAAAAAAAAATTCACAAAAAATTTTGAATAATGGGCAATTCTGGCAAAAAATTAATTTTTTTCACGAAAAATGCTCCAAAAACCATGTTCCGGGCATTGAACGTGTCTGGCTAATGAACTTGTTTAACGGTTTAAGACTTCCAATATTTTCACCGGATTTTGTAAAAGTAGGACATTTCGTTCGAGAGTCATCGTGTTATCGTGTGGACGCACATATATATATATATATATATATATATATATATATATATATATATATATATATATATATATATATATATATATATAAATTTTAGTGAAGATTATTTTCGGGTTCTAGGGACCTCAAAACAAATTTCTGCCATAGTCCCGGGCTCAGGTCGCGTTATGACAGCGGCTGTAATAGCGTGTATCCATTCTGGAAACTCGCTAAAAGCAAGGTATCGCTTCTCTTTAGGTATTCTTAGGTGAATATAAATCGATTCCAAAGAGTATCTTCCGTGAAAATTACCTTTAATTTTTTTAAAAATATAGGTAATCAAACCTTCAGTTTCCTTACCCGATAGATCTGTGGTGTATTCAAATCTTCATATTTCAGTAAAAGTCTACGTAAGAATTCAAATATATACAGTAGAGTCTCGTTAATTCAAACATGCGATAATTCGAAACTCTATAATTCAAAGGTATCACGAGTTCCCTACAAAATCTCTTTATGTTTCGAACTAAAACAATACATTTTTATACACTTGGTAATTCGAACGAAAAAATCATTGCTACGTAACACAACGACGCGTTAATTCGAATTCATCGGCGTCAAACACTCGACAATTCAAAGTTGCAGAGAGAAAGAGACGGAAAGATTGTAAGTACATTTTGAGACAAGTTCAAGTTCATTCATCGCAAATGCTTAAAAAATTAAAATTGTTACCTGCGATAATTCGAACCTCTCTATAATTCGTAATATTTTAAGGGTCCCTGGAGTTTCGAATTAACGAGAGTCGACTGTACATATAAATTTTAGTGAATATTATTTTCGGTTTCTAGAGACCTCAAAACAAATTTCTGCCCTAATCCCGGACTCAAGTCACGTTATGACAGTGGCTGTAATAGCTGAATTCCATTCTGGAAATTCGCTTATAACAACTTATAATTCGATTCCAGGTTCATCATTCTATCATTTTGAAAAATTTTACTGAACTTGATGATTTGATGACCAAAATTAAAAATTCATTTTTTCCCAAATCAGATTTTATGAAAGTGATTTAAATTAGAATATATATCGTTGAATTAGGGTAGTTTGGGTGTGAACTTTTCAGTTTTATCGTTAAAATAACGAATAATCTTTTAAAAATATAACGGCTTCAACGGAAGCTTTTTTTTATTAAACTGAAAGAACGACTTTCCCGAATAATCCAAAAGACACTTTAGTCTAACTTATAGAAAACACGTCTGTTTTCTTAGCCTTGATAGTCCCAATTATATGAATTTCTAATCCAACATATGGTATTTTTTTGTCCGTTCCATAAGAACGAAATATGTAATCTATCCAAACGATTCAAGGTAACCTAAATTAATTCACCAAACTTTTTTACAGTGCTATCTTTCCATCAAACTAATTAAATAACCCTAATAGATACATATAACAAAAACAAAAAAAATAACCATAAAAGAACTAACTAGCTAAAAATACATATATACGAATGTTTTGCTCTAATTCTCAAGGATAGATCGCATCCAATGATATAATTTCTCAAAACAATAGAACTTTTTTTTTGGCTGTCTCTAAATTTATTATATACAGGTTTGGGAATTCTACATACAAACTGCGTTTTCATTGCTAAAAAGAAATTAATCACTTATTATTATAGGAGAGGTTTGTACCTTTTCGAATAAATTTGGGTTTGTCCAACGAAAATTTGTTACCTAGCAATTTAACGAGAAGACTGTCAAATTACAAAAACGCGACAGCGAAGCTGAACCGTTTTTTTTATTTGACAGTTCTTCTCGTTAAATTGCTTTTAGCCAAGAAATTTGAGTTGTAGAAAACACAAACTTATTCAGAAAAAATATAAGACTCAAGGGTAATACGGTAAGACAATTTAACGAATAAAATAAGTATATTGTGCAATAGTGCGGGAAATTGTCGATTGCCCACCAAAGCGAAGTTGAGCGCACTCACTAAGTTCGTGCGCTCATTCGCTTGAGTGAGGCAATCGACAATCCCGCACGAGTTGCACATACTATTTTTTATTACGAGTTTCACATACTTTTTTCTATTATTGTTACTATTTTTGACATTTTTATTACTTTTTAAAATAATATTTTTAAGTGTTAGTCTTTTTTTTTCTGAATTAATTATTGTTTAAATTACTTTGTTGGTGGTTTCTATATAAATAATTAATAATATTTATTAATTGAAAAATCCAGAGGCGGCTTTGCGTATTTTGATTAAATTTTGCGTGTTTTATTTTCAATGTGAAAAGTTACTTTCCACATGCAAAAAAGTATGTGGGAAGAGTAAAGTGGGTAAACAGCTATTTTGCGTACAGAAATGTGTGCGCCAAGTTAGTACTTCTTCCGCATGAGTAATAAAAATTAGTATAATTCATACTGTTATTTAATACATTGTTACCATGGTTCTGAAGACAGTTAAATTTACCAATACGAATTTTTGTTTCGTTTTTATCGTGTTTACCTACAATGAAATGACCAATGAAATGTTTTATAACATTTTTTTTGCTCTAAGAATTCGTCCTAAATTGTTTCCATGGTAAAAGTGAAAAAAATACAATATTCTTATGGGACTTGATATACACATGAGTTAAATTGTCAAAATCTAAATTACAGGTACATGAATGTACTAACTTGAGTATTATTTGTAATAAATTATTATCATAGCTTATGTGGGCTCATATTAATAACACTGGCATTCCAACAATCCGGTTTTGGTTAATAAGTGAATGAGTTAAGATTTAAAAAAAAAATTAAAAATATAAATATTTTTATACTTTTTTTTTTTTTAAATTTTTGTATTTTTAATTGAGACTGTATACGTTTATGTAATACCAGATTATATTTGAATATTCCCGACCAAAATTAAAAAGGCGAAACATTTATGGAATTACTTCGATGTCCGTCCGTCTGTTCTGTTACAGACAATTTCGTCTTCTGAAACTATTCGACCTAAAAATTTGAAAGGGAAAGGTTGTAGTGTGTCAAAAGAGACGGTTTTATTGGTCAGGTTGTTCAGAAAGGTCGCTTTGGAACGAAGTAGGTATTTGGCCAGCTTTCGAGATTTCTTTTAAAATTTTCAGAGAAAATTTTTGAAATATAATAGTTTCCAATAGGGTTTTTTTTTAAAGTTGATTTTTCCGACCCATAGTTTACCATAGTTCAAAAATTCGTTGAAACTTTTTTATTTGACATCATGGCTCAGGGCGAAGTTTAAAACCACATAAGACACATTTTTGAATCATTATCTTATTACACAAGAGAGTTTTGAGTAAAAAAATTTAACATCTGGTTACAAAAATAATTTTTATAACCAGAAATTCGCTGTTATCCAAAATTCTGTGATACTAGTACCTATCAAAATTTTGCTGATATTAGTCCCTTCGGTTAATATTGAGTTCTGTGAGAGCCTTAGATTTTTATCGCAATTGCTTTGACTATGGAACCCGCGTCGATCTGACTCTGCCATCACTACACCAACGACTTTCAATAAACCAAATTGATTCCATTATTTGGTTTCATTCATATTTACCGAATTTTTGTTTTAGCGAATTTCCAGAATGGAATTCAGCTATTACAGCCACTGTCATGAGGCCACTTGAGCCCGGGACCATGGAAGAAATCTGCTTTGAGGTCCCTAGAGACCAAAAATAATATTCCCTAAAATTTATATATATACATATATATATATATATATATATATATATATATATATATATATATATATATATATATATATATATATATATATATATATATATACATATATATATATATATATATATATACAGGGTGGGCCATTTTAATCTTTGTGTCTAAATATCTCGCCAGAGGCGCCACCTATCAAAATATTACCTTTCCAAAAGTTGTTAGGTACGAAGGGGGACATTAAATGGTGACACCCCTGGCGAGATATTTAGATGCAAAAATTAAAATGGCCCACCCTATATATATATATATATATATATATATATATATATATATATATATATATATATATATATATATAAAATATATATACATATAATATATATATATATATATATATATATATATATATATATATATATATATATATATATATATATATATATATATATATATATATATAGGGTGAGTCCACACGATAACTCTCGAACGAAATGTCCTACTCCTACAAAATTTAGTGAAAATGCTGGAAGTCCCAAAACAAAATTTTGGATGAGTTCTTCAGCCGGATACGTCGGATGTCAGGTTTTTGTTCTTGCAAAAAATTAGTTTTTTGCCAAAATTCCCACTTATGCAATTTTTGCGAAATTTTTTTACACCATTTAAAAGAGGAGAAAAAATTACATAAAAAAGGTCTTTAAACTATTCTTCTATTATGTCAACCAGTTTCCAAAAAAAAAACTAATTTTTATAAACGGAAATTCGCTATGTTATGCAGGATGCTGCGACAGGGGTATTTTAATGTTCATGTAATTTGATGATGGTAAATATTGAACACATGATAATTATCTATCCCCCCCCCTGCCGACGCTTTCGCATATCACCAAAACAAAGCGATAATCAACATTATTCCTTTTATTTTCCCTCGGACCCTTTTAATTTATGAAAAAAATTTATATTGCTGCAAATCAAAAATAACAATCAACAATTAAATATTTGAACAAAATTTGATTTTTTCAGTTCATTCGATCAGTCGATTGCAGTCTTGGAGTAAGAGGAACCAATAAAACCTTACAAAATTAAACAAAATTAATTGACTTTTATTGTTCAATTTTAATTATTTGATATTTAAACTGGGGAGCGTTGAGGGAGGGTGAGAGGATGGCGGGTGTTGGGGTAGAGGTAGAAAGCGAAAATTTAATATTAAAAAATTTTGTCAATAATATTATGACGTGTGGATATGATGTTAATAATATTGGAGCGAACAACTGATTTCTGTTAGGTTTCGTCAATTCGTTCATTTGTCTGACCCCCACATTTGATGTTTTTATATTTGAATGAAGCCTGAAAATTAACTAGATAATTTTGATGATAAATTGTGGCAAAGGCTTGCGCAAATTGTCAATTTGAGTTCTCTCAATTCCTGTGTGCTTAGTTATAAATTATAACGTATGTGAATGAGTTTAGTGGATTTCAAAACGACCATAGTTCTGTGAAATATAAAATTAAATTTTGTTTAATAAAATATTTGACCCAGACTATAAGTGAACTGTATATAATGTTGTTTGACTATTTTTGTAAAGAAAACAAAATTTTTAAATATTTATATTTTTATGAAAAAAGTCATTTTTAATTGTGACTGGTTTAACAAGTTTTAAAAAATTTAACAACAGGTTCGAATAAAAAGGTGTGGATTACTTTAACCAATCACTGTTGGATTCTGTTACACAATATTTTTTATTATTTAAATCAAGAGTGTTCTGGTAGTTATAATTTGAGATAATTGTTTTCGGGATCTACCCTACAATATTTACGTGTGAAGTTAAAATATCTTCTTTAAGTTTTGAAAGTGGTTTTTTACATTATCAACAAAATTAGGCCTGTAGAACCACTAGAAAAAAAAAAACTTTTGTCGGAACGATCATAGTTCCAAGAGCAATATCGTCCCTAAATTAAATCAGCTCTAGAAGGCTTACTAAGACTTTTCAGGTTTTTGAATACGTTCTTTTCATTTTTATCAAAATCATGCATGTAGGGCTATCAGAAAAAAGGCTTAGGTCACTTCGATTTACATATACAAAACGAGGGAACTTGGAAAAAAATATTTAAAATATACTGCCTTTCGTTTTAAGGTAGTTGGTCTGAAAAACGATTTTTCAAAGGATTTTAACGAAACTTCTCTAGTCACTTATTTAATTCAAAACCATTAATACCAGCCTATACCGGAAAAAAAACTGACCGCCCCAATTTTGAGAAAAACCATTTCAAAATTTTGTAATTTTAACAAGGGCTCTTTAGGGAAGTTGACATATTCACACGATTTTTTTGAAAAAAATAAAAACCTTAAATTTTTTTTGAATTTTTTTTTGGAAAAAAAAATTTAATATGTAATAAATGCAGAATTACAAACCATAATATTTAATAACAAATAAAAATTATTGACCACGCCGTTTTTGAAATATAATTTATAAACATTATTTTACAAAGTTTTTACAACGCTTTTTCAGCAATGCTTTTATAATGCTACAACATAAGCGAGCGGAAATTGAAAAAAACAAGTGGTATGCGAATATAATAATTGAAAAATATTAATACATTATTTAATTTTTGATAAAAAAATTTTTTTCGTTGAGCTATACCCTTTTTTTGTTCCTGACTATCTCGCATCAAATACCTTAAGTAAATACTCGTCAATTCATTACAAGTATTGCATAGTGAAAATACTGAAAAATATGTTGAAAATGATAGAATTATTAATTTTTATCTGTCATTTTACATTATTCTAGAGTCTAGACTGCAAATAAACCGTAAACAGAACTTAAAATTTAAAAATTTGGTTTTTCACCGACAAAATTGAACTTTATATTATTAACACGTTTAATTATTATGTACATAGGTACATTTAAATACTTAACAAAAAAATACATATTATGAACACAATTGCACTAACATGGCGGCTACATAAAACAATCGAATACCTACCTACTAGGGTTGACCGGGGTAATTGTGAATTTGGGCAATTGTGAACGGCGCCTATAATTTCTAAAATAACATTACTATTGTTAAAAATCAACTCTTAATATATTTTTCTGTCCTTTCTTAATATGCTATTAAAATTTCATAACAATTCTCCAAGTATTAGTATCTTTTTTTTATTTTGAAAAAACCCTTACAAAATTTTATGTATCTTACTTCGAACAATCTTGAAAAAAAAACTTTTTTTAAATACATTTTCTTTTTTTAAAAGGAAAGAAATGGTTAAAAGTACTTCTAAAGAAGTGGTCTAAACGCTGAGAGGGTTCCTTATTAACTGCTTAAGAAATTGGACAATTTATCATCAATTCACAATTACCCCATGATTTTAAAATTGTGGGGTAATTGTGAACGTCATTCACAAATGCCCCCATTCGGTCAAAAATTTCAGTAGTGTCCTTTTCAGAGTTGAAAATGTTGATGAAGGTGCTGGTGACCTACAAGTTTCCGTTGTACAAACATACAAAAAAAAAATTTTTTTTATTCATGTAAACTAAATGTATTTCCTTGAAAAGTCTTATTTTTCTTGTTTTTGTGTGATTACATGTAATTTTTTTATTTTTTATATGATAAAATGATAAAATATCATCAAGATATCATTTTTAGCTTGTAATAAATTTGTTCCTACAATCTTTGTTATTTTTCTTTAACCTTGATTTTTTGTATAAATTTGAAGTATGCGTAACTTGCATTAAACAAAGAGAAATTGTGACCGCTAAAGTACGATAAAAAATTTGAAAGTGGGGTAAATGTCAAGAATTTGAGTTGGGCTTTACTCTGACGTACCACACTTCTATTGTAATCCATTCTAAATAATTTTTCTGATGGCATTCACTTTTACCCCGAAATTCATAAGATTTGCAAAACCGCATCGGGGAAATGTGAGTGGCTTATAAAATTTTTGTTTTTCATACGAATTTGCTCAAAATTTGTGTGATGCATCCTGAATAATGTAGAATTAAAAATAAATCAACCATAATGTGATATATAAAATAAAAAATACTTAAAACGACGCTTTTATCTCAACTCATGAAAATCCAGTCACAATTACCCCGGTCAACCCTACATTGTTTTATAAAAAATGTAAACATTATTTCCTACTATTGCGTCGTTACAATTCGCGGCAAAAATCCATGCATATATTTTGCACGTATGCATACATATACCACACACATACAAAGGGATATCAATGAGTGTGTGTTTGGGTAGCGAACATCGTATGACATCGTATTTGGGCGTGGTAGAAAAAAATTTTTATAAACAACAACAAAACATTGAAGTGTGCTCTTTTCAAGGTTAAATTTGCGAAAAAAACTAACATAATATAATAGCAGCATAAAACCATACTACAAAATGTAATTTATAAATAGATATGTATCGTATTTGATACGTATCGTATACCGTCACTTTTACACATTCGTGTACACAACATAGGTTGATAAAATGGTCAAAAAATGCGATGGGACATGATTTGAAATCGAGAGAAAAATAAAAGTTGACCCATATATGTGATTAATGTATGAAAATTACTTTAATTTCATTTTTCAGACTTTAGACATTTTATTGCACTTAATGACGTCACTATCATTAAGATTTTATTTTTTGGTGTATATAGTGTGATGCAACTCAATCAAAAGGTAGCATGTTAGCAATCAAAATGGTTAGTTTTGACAAAAATTACTAACACAAGATGTTTTGACGGAACATTCATGTTTTTATATTCCAAATATCACGGTTTTTGGGGTTGGACTAATTTAGTGGTAATTTTTTCATTCATACTATCCAAATGAGCCAGTTTTTGTAAGAAATTTAATTGATATTGTAAAGGTCCATTTTCTCAAAATTCCGAGCACCTACCTACTATTACCAGAAATGAAGAGAGAATTATCAAAAACATGTATTTAGCGTCCTATGTCAAATTTATAATTTAAAAATATTAGTGTATTTAATGACGTCATCATGTTAAAAAATTGGATTTTTCAAAATTTAATTTTTGATCAAATATCTGCTCTGAGTCAGTTCGTGCGATTTGGGTGATTTTTATGGAAGCTTCTGATTTCTATGTTAAATATGTTGATTTACAAAGTACATTCTTTTGTTACATTTTTAACTTTAACTAAAATCTTTGTTTCAAATCGCAAAAGCTTTGGTTTTTGTGATTCAGAGATTATAAAAATGAAACTTCAAATATTTTACTGTAGGTCATTGAAGGAAAATTAGTCATTTTGCCAATGCTTCCACAATTATACGTAGACTATTTGAAAAATCGAGAATTATCGAATACTCTTATCAACCACCACTATTTTGAAAATACATAATACACAATAATATACTGGTTTGTAATAATGTGATTATTACGTTATCCAGACAAATTCTATTAATAGTTAATATTACATACATATTTTAAATACATAAATACTGATAAATTCCATTGCTGCTTTTAAATTCTGATAGCATACACTTTTTAATTCTTTTTTATATATGTATTTTAATATTCTAAGCTCTACCAAATTGACTGAATTCAATATATATTACTAATTCCTAACAGATATTATACAATATCTCCAAACGCTGGTTTACGGTTCGTATAAAAATTACGACAAATTATAAATAGTGTGTTTACTCTGGGACATCCTGTCTGGGTGTACTCGTAATTGATGATATTATGCCATAATTATTAATGTACAAAATATAAACCAGTCTTGCATACAAAGTAGAAAATTAATACTTTAAAAAATCATTGCGGACAATACAATACGTTTTCACAGACAAATGATTTATTATAAATTCAAACAATTAAGTTTTTAGTGTTGAATATTAACAATTTTTTTTTTGGAAATCTTTTGCCATTCAAGGAATTTTGTAATTTATGGTGGAAGCCTTTGATATTTGCCGTTACAAAGCCAAAATTTAATTATGAGAAAATTATGCACATTCGACATATCTAATTAATAAGGTTATGCGTCTGGATTCTTGGCTAAAACGGATTAGAAGTAATACGATTTAAGATGCGATGTAATTTTTGGGTAAAAGAAATTAGAGAAATTATCATACAGAAAGTGTGTTACCAACCAATACCCGTCCACAGTAACACCATTCACGCATGTTATATAATCGGACAGTAACGGCTTAACGCAAGCAATTTCGGTACAGTTGTCTAAGTAATTATGTGTACTCTTAACATAAGGCAACATTAAGAAACTTGTTTTTCCAATTACATTAAAACATGATTTAAATAAGATTTTAAAATTTTTAAATATTTATGAATGTCAGAAATCACAACTGAGAAGTCCGTTTTTGTATTTAGCAAATTTATTTTGCTCATTGTATTATGATTTTAAACAATTTTAATTAATGCCAACAAAACAATATGATTTATTATTTAAATAAAAATATTGTAAAAACTACTGCAAAAAATTTTTACAAGTATCTTTTATAATTACTTCAATGAAAATGTATAGTTTAGATATACTAAGTTGGTACATTAAGAAAATACAAAAAACAGTTACAAAATTCCGTATTCGAAGATGTAATGATTTGAGGAAAAAAACTGAAATGAGTATATATATGTACATTAGATTTCTCCAGCCC
This sequence comes from Brachynemurus nebulosus, assembly GCA_035578155.1. Classification (NCBI taxonomy): domain Eukaryota; kingdom Metazoa; phylum Arthropoda; class Insecta; order Neuroptera; family Myrmeleontidae; genus Brachynemurus; species Brachynemurus nebulosus. Next base: position 64,092,423 of record JAPWDM010000003.1, read on the forward strand.
AAAGGTTTTTCCGAATGATTTAAAAGAAATAGTTAGATCGAAAGCATAGAAGCTATATGTGTTCTTGATACAAAGGGGAATTTCTACAGATACTTTACCTTAAAAATTCTTAAATTCTTTAATTTTAACACTTTCAGCCAAAGATGTCGCTGGAAATACTTTTTTTTACTCATTTCCGTCAATTCCTGAAATTGGATTGTAATTCCCATTTACTTCCAACCCCAAGGAAAATTATCAAATCCTACTTCCGCCAGATTTATCATCTTTACTTCCGTTTTCGATTGGATTCAATTTTCACTCCCAATCTAGTATAAAAATTTTTTATTCCCACCGACTTTCACTTCCGCGCGCTTTTAAGGAATTAATCTGTTCCCGTCGAGATTTGGCGATCTCTATTTCCATTTACCCACACGACCAACTTAAACCATTCAATTTAGAATCATATTTTTCCCACAAAAAATTCAACTAAATGTTTATTCAATTATAAATACTTAGTTGTGTACAAGAGATTTTTTATACATATTTTCAATTTTAATTATCAATCAGGAACTATTATAAAACGTATACATTCATATAGTAGCAGCCCCCCTCCCAAGCCATCTCAGCTTCCCTTACTATTTCCTATCATGACGCCTACTTTATTCACGAGAAAGCATGTTGTACCACTGGCCACTATTAGTGTAATATGAAGGTATATACATAGGAAACTCCCATTATGCAATCCACTGGGACCAAATTGCTAAATGAGAAAGTCAAAGATCACGGACATCAATATTTCTGATTTATATATTTGTATGATTTACTGTTACACTGTTACAAATTATTACTGAGACACTGACACATTCAAACATATTTGCTTTAAGATACGGAGGGATGCCATTATACACATATTGTGTGCGACGAAATTGTTAAATGGGAGCGTGCGTTATGGGAGCGTGCTATGTAATATACAATAATTATGATTAACAGTGATTGACGTATATCTTTTTAATTCAATTTTTACATTGTATATACCAAACAGAAGAATTTATACGCTCATAAACTTAAAAAAACTTAATTAATAAAAATTGGTGCTACTCTCAATGTACATAGTATGAACAGAGTGTATCAAGTATATGGTAGAATTATGGCTTCCAAACTAGGGTTTCCGATCTTTGGCCAAAAAATCGATCTTGTGGATCGATTCGAATCGTCAAACCAAAAATCGATGCAGAAGAAAATCGGCTTACAAAACATCGATGACGAAAATCGATTCAGTTTTTGTAATTACAGAAAATAAAAGATATATAAAAGTATTTATAGTTTAGATTAGGTAATCTCAAATCAGTTTCAAAAAAATTTTCAATTTTCTTTGAAGATGGACTGCTGAATTTAATATCAATAAAACGGTTTCCAGTTTGCGCTAAAAGAGTCACATGAATCAAAAATTTGACTCAATTTTCTATAAATGAATCATAAAAGTGGCAAAATTATTTGACAACATAAATATTTAAAATATATTCTACAATAATTTTGAAAAAATATCATATTTTTACTAAAAATATTTAAATTTAAATTCGAAAAGATCGATTTCCGATCCTGTTAATTTTTCACGATCTCTGTATCGATTTGGTCTCCAAAGAATCGATTCGAAAAATCGAAGATCGGCTCTCCAAAAATCGATTTTTGATAAAATCGAATCGAGATCGGAAACCCTATTTCAAACATCTGATGTTTTTATTCGTAGCGAAATAAAATTACTAGGGATGTTATGGATATCTGTAACTGTAACCGAAACTACTGGATATCCGAAATAATTAAATATCTGAAAATAAAAGTTTTGGATTTATTTCGTATAATAATTGACAACTGCTGTTCGAAAACTGAGTCTAAATCGAAACAAGTTTTTTCTACGTCTATTTCTTTTGATAGAAGTCCGTTAATTCGTGTTTGACGTTCATTTTTGGGGTAAAATTTTCCCGTTTTCTAAAAAAAATTTTCCCTAAAAGAAATTATTCATAACCGTAACCGTATCCGATACCGAAAAAAATGTTTTTAAATATCCGTCTCCGAAATTTCATATACATGACATCCCTAGAAACAACTAAACAAGGACTTGTTAACTATGTATCTATTGAGACGTTGGTAGTGTGAACCTCCCGAATCGCAAGCACACCTCTCCACTTTTTTTTTTAATTAATCATTATTTTGCTGTACAAAAGTATATCTCAAAAAGTTTTCTTTTATCAAAAATTAAGTAATGTATTAATATTCTTCAGTGATTAATAGATATTTGTATACCACTTGTTTTTTTTTAATTTCCGCGCGCGTATGCTGTAGCAATATAAAAATATTGTTGAAAAAGCGTTGTAAAAACGTTGTAAAATGATGTTTATAAATTATATTTCAAAAACTAACTTTGTAACTTTGTATTTTATAACATATTGAATTTTTATCAAATCCCTTTGACGCGTTTTCATTTTATTCAAAAAATAGAGTTTTCCCGTAGAAACCCGTGTTAAAATTACAAAACTTTGAAATCGTTTTTCTCAAAATTGGGGTGGTCAACTTTTTTCCCGATAAGGGCTCATATTATTGGTATTCAATTAAATAAATGTCTACAGAAGTTTCGTTAAAATCCTTTGAAAAAATCGTTTTATCAACCAACTAACTTAACTGAATATCATGTGCTCTATGGTGCTACTACATTACCAAAAATTTCAATTCTAATTAATTCCAGTAGATGGCATACTATATCAACACCTAGAAAATTGTGTCTATGCATCATTATTTTGTTTTTGTGAACGCGAGCAGGCACATAAAAAGTGATTTATAAACAAAACTAATGCAAATAAATTATTTAAATTTTTTCTAGTTTTTTTTTTTGTTGTCCAAAATGTTATTCAATTTATATTATGTAGGACACAGTAGAGGGCGAGCATACACATGGTTGTGGAGGAAAAATGGCGCCATTGGATGACTGCATATTCGCAGATAGCCTAAATAGAGAGATTTAGTAATTTTCTTGTGGATTAGTAATTTTTAGAAGTGTGGAAGGAAGGTGTTTTTAATGCGCATTTAAATTTCTTTTTTTTTATTTGACAAAGCAGATGGTACTCACAATTTATCTACGTTGTCTTTGGAACTGGTGATCAAAATTCAGTATACAGTGGCGGTGCAAGGTGTTCGCAAAGTAGATGACTGCACGTCTAGCCTCGCACTCTTCAGGATCTCGCACCGCGAAGGGCTTATATGAAACTTTGATCAATGTATGTCGCTATTGAATGTGAAACTAGATTTTTGTATACAGCTAAACCTTTTGTGTGCTTTTTTATGCGGTTTTTAAAAAAAATGGTCATTAAAATGCATAATGTGAATGAAAATCAAGAGAATGTAAGAAACTTAAACAATACCTATAATAATTTTCTTTGATAAAAATACTCTTTAATGGTTTTTAAGCATTTAATTAGTACATTGCATAAGAATATAAGAAGTTATTGCATCATTTATAGATATGTATTTTTCACAATTTTCATAAAATTATAAAAAATGGACTAAAATGTTCCCACCTGTAAATTAATGCTTTATCTTGTTTAGAAAAGCAAGATGTTTAGGTTTTGAGCGTTTGAGCTATGTATTTTCGATAAAACTGTTTTTATGCGGTCCCGATTCACCGCATAAAAGAAGATCTTCTTACAATCTGGACCGAATTAAACTTGTTATAGCTATTTATGATATTTTTGAATATATTTTTTCAAAAATATATTCCAAAATATCACTTTTTTATGCTGTGGACGGGAACCGGATAAAAAAGTTATTTTTTACAGTCTGGACTGAACTAAATTTATGATATTTTTGAATATATATTTTTTTGGGCGATTTTTTTTTCCGGTCCCTATCCACCTCATAAAAAAAGGTTCAACTGTATACAGAATGTACAATGGCGGTGCAGGCTGTTCACGAAGTAGAACACCGCAAAGGGCTTATGGTACATTAAATCGCCATTGAATATGAAACTAGATTCTTGTATATTAGACACGAAATTCTTTGTGCTTGTGTTTCGAAAGGCAATTATAATATTTTGAGAAAAATAGAAATCTCTAAAACTCAATGATTTTGATAGTGCATTTACAAAATAGGCGATTGTGTTCAAATGATAAATATTGTATATTTATAGCGACACTCTGTACCTCGTACATGTATTAAATACAAAATAAGTTATATGTGTACGATTTTATTGTCGCGATAATCAAACAGTATGAATATTAAGTACATTATTAAATGTAATTTAAACGCCTAAACATGTCTTAAACATGTATACGTATAATACATGATTGTATATTCATTACATTATGGATGGCTAAATGAAAGAATTACACATTTTTCAATACATTGTTAAAAATAATCAGAGTTCTTGGACGAAACAAGATTTTTTGGGATGATGTCATCGAAAATCACACACCGAGAGCATAGGTAATATTTTCACACGAGTGGTGTCGAAGCGAAGAGTATTTAATCGATAAAAGTAGTTTTTGTAGATAAAATTAGTTATTAGTCGAAAATATCGAACGTACAAGAATCGTTTAGTCGACTAAATTTTTAGTTGGATTTATGAATAGAGGGTAACATGCAAGTGAAAAACTAAGAAATAGCTAAATTAGTCGTTTTTAGTCATTTAAAAAAATTAATCATTTTAGTCATTTAATTGAGGTTAAAATAAAAAAAGTCAACTATTCCGATTAATCGAATAATCATCCGATATCATTAGTATAGAGAGAAAGAAAATAAACTACTGAGTAAAATCCACTCATTGATTTCGATCAGGGTTTCTTAAACTTTTTTCATTCGCGACCTCAAATAGAGATATATAAGTATTCTAAAAGGATTTATTGATTAGACGTCGCGACCCATAGTTTAAGAAGCCCTGATTTAGATGAAAGTGTTTGGTCGACGTGCTGGATAGAAATTTAAGAACCACCGTGTACTAAAATTATACAAATTTTATAACAGCTTAATCAATCGATTTGAAATTTTGCATTGAGATCGAGGCTAAGGGGACGTAGAAAAGCATTGACTACTATTAACACTTGGAAAACATCTGATTTTTTTCAGGAAAAGTATTTAACTAGTTATTGGTCCCGTCTTCGCCTTAGGAAAAATATATTTTCCATGGAAAACATATTTAAAATAACAGCTAATGTCATAATTTTGATACCGCGCAGACTAAATTGACATTTTAATACTTCAAGTCGACAATTTTCCATGATGTGCATTTTTCATGACGTAACATCAAAATTTCCTGTTTCGCTCTATAAATCATTATCGCACATTATTATGTTTTACGATGCGAAATGCGACTTCATATTAAAAATTCACTGGGCCAATCTTTAATTCGCATGTGATTCGTTTACTTTGTTTGGTTTTTTTTCCTACAAATAATTATATGTATGTGTGTGTGTGTGTGCTTTTTGTGTGAAATTCAAGGCCAAACAAATAACTGGATGCCCTTCTTTTTCAAATCAAACTGACCGTAACAAGAAAAATAAATCTTTTGATCGCGCACCACGAAACATAATTGTGTGACTCCCTTCAAAATTTTTAATACAATTTTTTTTTTAATACAAATTTTATAATTACGTTGACATATATACTGAACCCATAGCTAAACCAAGATCAATGTTTTAAACTGTAATTGCCACTAATTTTCCCCAAAAAAAGAAATGATAGATGATAGTTTAAAGATTGAAAATTTTTTATCGATAAAAATCAATTCTCATCATTAAAAGAATATTCTCACTCATTTGTTCAATAAAAAACAAAAACCTGTTCGTATTTTAATGATCTCAGATCACGTGTGATTGATGAAAAAACTTACCATAAACTGTTAAAAATAATTTACTGATATTCTTTTGGGCTTATCAAAACTGGAAAATCTTTTAAATGAAAAATATACCCCTGTCGCAGCATCTGCATAACATAGCGAATTTCCAAATCTTGGGCACTGGCGGATCTCATCTAAGACCTGTACCTATTTAAAATAGTTTAGCTTTCTAAGAGTAAAAGAATTTTTAAAATCAGCTGGGTAATTAGTTTTGGTAGTTTTGGGGACCCAAGAACCCGAACGAATTTTGTGCAGCATAGTTGTATCCATCTAAAATAATTTAATTCTCTAGCAGTGAGAAATTTTTTAGCATCGGTTCGATAGCTTATTACTGGCGTTTTCGGATCTGCAAGATCCCGGTGGACCTCATTAAAAAATCAGCTCGACCGTATATTCTAGGCGGACTTTATGTAATATATATATATATATATATATATATATATATATATATATATATATATATATATATATATATATATATTCAAAACCCGTTGTGTAGCATTCTACGCCGCATTTGCATCCGCAGGACAGTTGTGGATCTCAGATAACACAACCTGTACCTATCTAAAATAGTTTACCTTGGTAATAGTAAAAGGGTTTCAAAATCGGTCAGTTATTTTATTTTTGACACTTTTAGGTCCTACTGACATTTCAGACCTTACATAACGTAATCTATATGTATCTAAAATAGCTTAGCTCCCCAACAGTGAAAAAATTTTAAAAATCGGTCGGCTAGTTTATTTTTGACGCTTTTGGATCCGATGGACCCTGGCAGACTTTACATAACGTAATCTATATTTATCTAAAATAGTTTAGCTCTGTAAGAGTGAAAAAATTTTCAAAATCGGTCGGTTAGTTTATTTTTACCACTTTTGGGTCCCATGGACCCTGGCGGACCCTAAATAACGTAATGTATGTCTATCTAAAATAGTTAGTTCCCCAACAGTGAAAAAATTTTCAAAATCGGTCGGTTAGTTTATTTTTGACACTTTTGGATCCATGGACCTTGGCAGACCTTACATAACGTAATCTATATTTATCTAAAATAGTTTAGCTCTGTAACAGTGAAAAAATTTTCAAAATCGGTCGGTTAGTTTATTTTTGACACTTTTGGATCCCATGGACCCTGGCAGACCTTATATAACGTAATCTATATTAGCTAAAATAGTTTAGCTCTGTGACAGTGAAAAAATTTTCAAAATCGGTCAGTTAGTTTATTTTTGACACTTTTGGGTTCTATGGACCTTGGTGGACCTTACATAACGTAATTTATATTTATCTAAAATAGTTTAGCTCTGTAACAGTGAAAAAATTTTCAAAATCGGTCAGTTAGTTTATTTTTGACACTTCTGGATCCTATGGACCTTGGCAGACCTTACATAACGGAATCTATATTTATCTAAAACAGTTTAGCTCTGTAACAGTGAAAAAATTTTCAAAATCGATCAGGCAGTTTATTTTTGACACTTTTGGGTCCTATGGACCGAGGCGGACCTTACATAACGTAATCGATATTTATCTAAAATAGTTTAGCTCTGTAACAGTGAAAAAATTTTCAAAATCGGTCAGTTAGTTTATTTTTGACACTTTTGGGTCCTGTGGACCCTGGCGGACCTTACATAATGTATTCTAAATCTATCTAAAATAGTTTAGCTCTGTAACAGTGAAGAAATTTTTAAAATTGGTCGTTTAGTTTATTTTTTACAATTATGGGATCAGTAAATCCTGGCGAAACTCATACAAGTCTAGTACTCTAACAGTAAGAAAAGGGTTCTAAGGATCTCATATAATCTATGGCAGTCCGTACGCTTCTTGCGGACATCATTTAATTAATTAATTCAAATACTTTAACTTACTAACTGTGAAAAAATTTTTAAAATCGATTGGTTAATTAATTTCTGGCCGTTTTAGGTCCCGAAAACCTTGACCTCACATAAAATACCTTAAATACATTTGAAATGGTTTAATTCTTTAACATTATTAATTATTAGTGAAAAAATTTTCAAAATCGATTCAAAATATTTTTCCGTGCATACATATGTACATTATACATACTTTGTTTTGTTTCATATATTTAATAATATTATATCATAACATAATCTTCAATTTCTTGTTTACTTAAAAATTCAATAAAAAAAAAAAAATTCTTCATTACATTAGCTTAGAAAATCTGTTTAATTTACATTTTTTAACATGGGATAGAACCATGCTAATTATAATGCAATAAATGAGAAACAAAACTCTATACATGTATGTGTGTTATATCAAATATATGTGAATAGTTTTCACTTGTTCTCACAAAATTCTTTAATAAAAAAGTGAAATATTTTTATACTTAATAAAGAACTGAGATATAAATATAAATTACTTATTAGACTAACAAAGAAAGAATAAAAGTGAAAATTTACATTTTCTCGAAAAATACTTAAAATAGAAAGAAAATTATAAGAATATTTTCTTCATAATTTTTTTTTTCCTTTTCAACGATGTAAAAATTGAACTGCCTTATGATAGGATCGAATGATAAAAAATGGCCAGAAAACCTACTTCTGGGCATCCGACGTGTCTGGCTAACGAACTTAGCCGAGCGAATTCAGAATCCAGTCCGCACACAAAATTTCATAAGCATTAGACGTTTCGTTCGAGAGTTATCGTGGCGACACATATATATATATATATATATATATATATATATATATATATATATATATATATAAATTTTAGTGAATATCATTTTCGTATTCTAGGGACCTCAAAACAGATTTCTGCCATAGTCCCGGACTCAGATTGCGTCATGACACCTACTGTAATAGCTGAATTTCGAGTTTTCGAAATTCGCTAAAAAAGCAAAAACAGAATTTTTAATATACGGATATAAAAATTTGTTCAACTAATAGATATGTAATTATTTTTTTATTACTCATGCAGGAGAAGTACCAACTTGGCGCACACATTTCTGTACGCAAAATAGCTGTTTGCCCACTGTACTCTTCCCGCATACTTTTTTGCGTGCGGAAAGTAACTTTCCACACGCAAATTGACAATAAAACACGCAAAGCCGCCTCTTGATTTTTCATTTAATAAATATTTCATAATTATTTCTATAGAAACCACCTACAAAGTAATTTAAACAATAATTAATTCAGAAAAAAGACGACGAACACTTAAAAATATTATTTTAAAAAGTAATAAAAATGTCAAAAATAGTAATAGTAATAGAAAAAAGTATGTGAAATTCGTAATAAAAAATAGTATGTGCTACTCGTGCGGGATTGTCGATTGCCCACTAAAGCGAATAAGCGCACTCACTACGTTCGTGCATTCAACTTCGCTTTCCCGCACTTATTGCACAATATACTATATTTTGTTTAAAATTACTAGATCGATTTTAAGGTTGCATAGAAATTTCTCAAAACATATAAAATTGGAGCCCATAATTGTTTTTTTCTTAAAGGTGGCAAAGTTTCAGTTAAAGTGGTTAAAATTTTCTAAAAATGACCTTCGTGCCTTCTGATTTCCTACGTTTCTAAAGTTGATATTTTGATCGAAATATTTTTGAGTCATAGATTACTGGAGAGCTACGAGTCTTTTTCGACTGTGTATTAGTTGCTGAAAAAATTTTTAACGGGGCAACGCAGCAATATACAATGTATTTACTAATTTTTCAATGCAATTTTCAGGACAATTCAAGCATTTTTGCGTTATGACAGGTAAATTTGGATAAAATTTAAATATATATAACTATAAAGAAAGCTTAATTTGATTTATTGAGTGCTTACTGTACGGAACCTTAATTGTGCGAGGTCGATTCGTTCTTGGACATTTTTTTTGGCAAGTTTTTATTGCAATTTTTTGAGGGAGAATGATTGCATAGATCTTTAAAAACTTTCCTTTGTCAAGTTTGACGATTCTGTACCTGGAAGGTAAATTTTTCTAGTTAAAACATATGGACGTATTAAGCCTTCTGTTCATTTTTATATAAAATTTCTTATCGTGAGAAGAGATGGCCCAGATACATTGATAATTAAAATTCCCCTCAAAAAATTCAAAAGACGGAGTAATTCGCCCATAACAGATAAAAATCGATTTATTTTCATACAGTAATTTCCATTTAAATATTTTTAGCAATAAATTCCGTCAAATAGTACAATATAACTGTAATTTATTATGTCCAAAAGTTGTTATGAAGTCCTAAAAAAATGTTAACAATGTAAAATTTCAAAAAAAAAAAAAAAAATATACAAAAAAGGAACCAGATGTTTCCTAAAAAAATAAAATGTACTTTCTTTTTTCTTTTCAAAATTTGCATTAATAAAAATTTGTTTACATATATAATTATAGCAAAATTACGTTTTAAATCACCTGTTTGGTGCCGGAGCACGTGAATTTTTTGGGGGGCAGGTGCTAGTTTGTCAGTAATTATAATGGTAAATATTGTTATCAAAAAAATTCTTTTTTTTAGTACCAACTGTTCTTTTATTAATGAATGGGGAATTTTTTGGTTCAAAAATAAAAACATCAGCCAACCACATTTTTAATATCCAAAAAAACTATGTATAGGTGTTTGATAAAATTTCTTGGAAGCGATGAGTCAAAAATTTGATATAAGTAGTTCACAAATTGACCTTGTAAAAACCACATAAAAATTATCTATTGCAAAAAAAATTTGTATTTTTATATCCCAAAAGATCTTGGCCCGTTTCCTGTTGTTATGGTTTGTGTAAAGTGTGTCCTGACAAGGTTAAACTGAAATCAAAATATTTCATTTTTTTACTGCTGTTTATATATTTTTTAAGGGGCACCACTAATTTGACATTTTGAAAAAACTGGAAACATTTTTTTGCATGTTTCGATAGTCTATACCTTTAAAAATGACATACTAAAATTTCAAGCCCATATCTCAAATAGTTTTTGAGTTACAGCCATCTGAAGAGCGGATTCTGATATTCATTGTTAACTTTGAGGTAGGTATTGAGAAATGTATGAAGGTTGATAGTTCGGGAGTTTCTGGACGTAGCTGCCAGTCACATGTTGTGGAGCAGCTAGACCCTGGCACATTTAAACGACTCATCTAGTTTTACTATGACCATTATAGTGAATAACATCGTAAATAATTTTTGTAAAAATTCTCAGTGATTAAAATTAAAAGATAAGATAAAGAAAAACTACATTTTTCAAATTTGCTGCAGTTATAACTCGAAGACAAATCATCCGATCGATTTGATTCTTATTCCAACTACTTTTATATATGTTTCTTCGTGCCATGAACCTCCAGTTTTCCGATCGAATAAAAAATGTTTTCATCAAATTTTCGTGCAAAATTTGAAACTTTTTTTTAAAAACCCCGCCATTCTGTTAAATTTCAACTTTTTTTTTCAATTGAGGTTCATGGCACGGGCAATACTTTCTAGTTTAATAGGCTTTTTGGTTCTTTTGATTTCAGGCAGTGTGAAGGTCGCTATCACTGCAGCAGTGGGGGAACTTTTTTTTTGGAGCCTTGGGAGATTGTGAATAACTCACTAAATTTTCATTTTTTTGGTCCAGAAATTTTATCATGAATTTATTATATATCAACGAATATATCCTTAAAATATTTTAAACATTCCATACAGTAGCTTTCTTTAAAAAAATTCCCAAAAATCACCTATTTTTCAGGCGATCACACTCAGGTGGTCCCCCTTAAAACTGGTTTAAAAAGACGATACTCTTTTAAGAACAGGTGCTTCCATCAATAAGCAAGAAAAAAAGGTACATACACGCTCACTTACGTAATTAATTTTTTTTCTTTTGCAAAACATCTGCTCTCGCATAAATGACAAATTTCGATCTTATATAATCAATTAGTTTAGTAAAAGTGTAATAAAATATTTATGAAATAGTTGGCGGCCGAAAGTAATTAAAATTTTAATCGTATCAATTAAAGATTTAAAATTACTTCCGTTGAAAATTTTGACAATAACTTTTTGACTTTACAGTTATTTTTAAAAGGTGTTTTTTTTGAATATCCAGGTGACTGAATCGAATTTTGGAATTGTTATCTATAAAATTGAAGGACTGGATAAGAGAGGTTTCTTTCAATGTAGATTATAAACAGAGATGGGAAGAAAAGGTCCCTAACAGAGTCGCCATATAAAATATTTTGTACTGGGGGTCTACGAATAGAACTGGAGGACTGTCATAAAACGTAAAAATATTATCAATCTTTTTAAAAAACAGTTTTACGACGTTTTACTATTAATACCACATCGTTAATGTTATTTTGTGTCTGTTTGTGTTTTTTAATTGGCAATATTATGAATCATTTTGCTTGTTATATGTACATACATATCTTTATATTTTTCTAATGCAAAAACAAAACCATGTTCAATCTTGTGAGCGACCTACTAGAGTGATACAATCTACTAATACAATCAATTTTGTTTACATTAAAGCAGGTATAAAGAAGGTGAGATATACATATTATTTAAATAATCACAAAGGAAATAGAGATATGTTTATATTACAAATATTTTCAATTCGACTTCCTTAATTTCTATTACAGTTGATCACTTATTTATTCAGCATTAATTTTTTTAAATTATTTTTAAAATTAAAATTATATATTAAATTATGAAAAATGGGTAATTTTTTATTTTTACTGATTTGTTCTTTAAAGCTTCCTTAGGCTAGCAATCAAATCCAGGGGAAAATCCTTAGCCTTGTAATAAAATTTATAGCCCCCCAATTCAAAATATTTTATATGGCGATTCTGTACGGGACCACTGTTCTCCCAAGTCTAATTATAAAATATATTTTCTTATAATCTTAATTTAATCTTAAATTATCTTAATCTTTTATTTAATTTTTTTCCTTTAAATAATATGGTTTAAAAATAAAATAATGAAAAATACAAATAAACAAGTTTTTTTTTTTTTCATGGAATAGACACAAAAAATTGTATTTATTAATAATTTCCGTGAACCTTTATTATAGGTAAAAGTTGTCTATATAGTTATTTTAAGGTTGCTAATAGATTCAATTACTAAAATAAATACAGCAAATTACCATAAAAATAACTTAATTAGTCACTTATTATAGCAAAAAAATTTTTAGAATTTTTTCTTTTTATCATGCGATTAAATCAAAGTTCTTTTGTTAATTCAAAAAATAAAATTCAGTTCTAATTTAAACGTGAAATAAATCCTAAACGTAAAATTTAAAATGATCAAACTTTTGTGAACCAAAATGTTGCGAAAATTTCCCAAAAAAGTCACCCTGATAACGTCATAAAATTTATAAAACCTTTTTAGAAAACGTTAAAAATGGAAAATGTGGGCGATAAAAATTTGATATAAGAAGCTACTCATACATTTTTCGGACTGCTTCTTCCAGTTTTGGTAATATTAAGAACCAAAAGAAATTCAAGCTTCAAAATTTTTATCAAACACTAATTGATTATTAAATTAATTAAAATTAGAAAAAAAATGTGGTCACATTATTGATGCAAACTACTAGGCATAGTAAGTTCCTATCTAAAAATAAAACATTTGCTAATTGTGTAATATAGAATTTCCAGTTTTTATATCTAAATATAAAGCACAAATTATTTAAAAAAGCAGTTTAACCAATCAACGTTAACTACATTAGCAATTTAAATGATCCTATTATAATGGTTCTGATATTAAAAATCAATCCAACAAACAAAATACAATCGGTTGTAGCAAGTATAATCAGTTTCAAGAAAAATTGAACAATGTATACCACGTAACAGTCGTTTATATTTTATTGCAGTGCTTATTCTCTATGGTTTCACAGAATGAAACGAGGGAAGTAAATTTTCAAATAAATGTTGTTTCTCCACCTCGCTGGCTAGATACACAAATTTCTTTACTTCCAGTTATGATCCCGTCAAAATTGAAAAATTTCTAGGAGCGTCAAAACATGTGGATTAGGTCTAAAAATAATAATAAATTGTTCCACAATAATTTTCTTAAAGTATTGACTATTATAAAATATTTTTAGTTTACTGATAACTGATATTAATCGTCTATTTTAAAAACCCCTATACGACATTTTCAAAATTTTTTTTTTAAATATATATATATATATATATATATATATATATATATATATATATATATATATATATTTAGTTAAATCAATAACAGTTAAACCATATGGCACTCTTATTTCATTTTGTTTGAAAATTTTCATAGAGGTTTTTGAAACTTTTGAAACTATAAATTTTGTTTTTGTTTGCTGTCGTTTTGTTTATATTGAAATAGGGTGCGTCAAAAGGGCGACGATGTATGATTAATCTATGTTTTTTTTTAAAGATTTTGTACTTCACATATCAAATTTTTCCTAATTTTTCTAAAATTTATTAAAGATATGGATGTTATTCAATGATTATGATAATGTGAAAGATGATTACAGCTGTTTGACTTACAGAGACGACATAATACTGAAGTTTTAATATATTGAATCGAAAACTAAAGAATGCGCTTCGAATGACTTAATAAAAGATTAACAAATTATTTTGTGGAAAATATTTTAATTTTTATTATTTTTTGACATCTTATTCGAAAATTACTAACAAATTTTACAAAATTTACAAATGTGCCTAATGGGGAAATAACCACATATCTATAGGAATATTTATGATTCAGAAATTTCACACAGAAAAGTCACACATGTCCACTGACTCATAATAGTTCATAAATTAATTATTTGAAAGACATGTTTTATGATACAATTGATGTATTTATCTATTTTTTAATTTTTATAATGAAAATATGCTTTGATAAAAAGATTAAAAAAATTAATATATATTTATATTAAGAAAATTTTCCAAATCCAATTTTTTTAAATATTTTGTTCGCTTTTGTAGTATTGTTATGTAAAAGAAAAAATGTTTTTTACAAATAAACTGTAAAACTCTCCGTAAAAAGTCTATTTGTCAAAATAACACCGATGTATGATTAACGTTTCTCGTAGACCAACGTATGATTCTAGGATTAAATCGAAGAAAGATTTGGCTGCATATATTTCTTGTGATAGATTTGACGTTGATTCGTTTTGACGTTCACTTTTCGACTTAAAGCTTTCCCCTTTGTTCTAAAAAATATGTTCACTGAAAGCAATTATCCGTAACCGTAACTGTATCCGAAATACTATCCGATATTTTTACATATCCGTAACCGTAACCGTAACCGTAACCGAAACCGAAAAAAAATGTTTTTAAATATCCGTATCCGAAATTTCATATCCATAACATCCTTAATTATTATTATTATTATAAGTAGTGGAATGGGTGTAGGGCTCGAGCGTAGAACTATAGAGAAAGTGTATTGTACTAAAAATCTTCAAAAACTTAATAAATCTCACACCCAATACATGACAAAAAATTATTACTCACTGGAAAGGGTTACAAACAACAAAATAAAAAATAAAAGAACTACTAAAACACAAATCAATTGTTTTCGATCGTTTTTTGTTCTTTTAGTTTTCTTTGTTCAAAAAATTCTCCACGTGCTTACGTTGAACTACTAAAGATGAAAGGAACCGCTCCCGTAACTAGTTTTCCAAAAAATCAATCAGTCCTAACAAATCACTACTGGCTTGCTTACATAATATTTGAATTTACGACTTTGTTGAAGAACAAGAAATTATATTTATTTGAAAAGACCTTCGCGCGCTTTGTTCAAATAAAAATAAACCGAAAAAGAACAAAAGCGAATGCTTCCGCTTTGATCAGAAAAAATAATATTTATTGCGTCGAATTTTTTGAAATATTTAAATGATTTCGTTATTTAGCTGTTTAGCTGTTTACTCCTGTTTTGAACTATTGTTATGTAATAAACGCGTATTCTTTTATCTTTTTAATTATTGATTTTGAATTTTACGATGTCATTTCAAAAAAATATCAGAATCGTAAATTTCATATTTCGAATGTGTATTTGGTTTATTTGGTTCTTTGTTTTATTTAAATTAATTTAGGTTGCCTAGATAATTGGAAATCTTTCGAAACATTTAGAAAGTCTTTTGTAGCATCAAAAATTTTTGATACCATAACGGGAAAATTTGTTTGCCGTGGAATACACGGCCGAAGTGAAACTTCCTATATATGATCCAATTGTTCGAAAAAAATTTTATTAAAAATACACGTGTTTCTTCATAAAAGGTTAATTTGGATAATTTTTGTAATATGTATAAGTTTAACAATAATTCTTTTTAGTACTGAGCATGCATGTGTAATATTATATCATTTATATCATAATTCATTATATTATTAGGTAATAAATTAATGCCGCTAATTTTTTGCACTAAACATGTTTTTGACACACTCAAGGTCAAGTTTGTTCACGAATTTGCCATAAAAATAATGCTTTAAACTCAATAAGAATACAAATACCAATTCACTTTTTAAAAAGAAAAAGATAAATGCTAGGAAAAATATTGAGATTTAGATAATATGTTTTATAGCTTAGTACACATATGTACTATAGCAAACATAAGCTATTTATTTGTTTTATTCACTCACGATCATGTAACACAAACTACAAACACCATCTAAGAAAATAAGAGAGCTCTAGTTACCGCTGCTGATTATAAGTAATTCGTACTCGATTATACATAGCTTTACATTTTTTTGCGTCACGAAATTTTTTTTCTGTAACCCAGCTTTAAAAAAAAATATTCACTAGGACAACTTAATAAAAGAAGAAAGTAAGGAAAAAACCAAGGAAGTCAATATTTGAGTCGCTGAGTTTCAAAACCATCTATTTGACGATTTTTTCAAAATTGAGTTAGATACGGTTTATTATTCAGGAGGATAAACTGCACCAAAAAATACCAACTAGACGGGGCAAAGTCAGCTTTTCCCCCTTTAACTTTAATGACAAAAATACGAAACTGTTTCAAAAGTAGCTAATTGCAATATTTTCCAATTGAAAAAACATCGAGTTGCAAGCAACACAAACCAGTTGCAAAACTATCTAATTACTTATATAAAAATGGCGTCAATAGAAAAACCTGGAACAAAAGTAGCTAGTTAGGTGGTCAATATGTGGCAATGCAAAGGCTGCAAAGGTTCAAATAATTGTATGTGATAATTTTATTACTCTCTCTAAGAAAATATTTACTATTGAAATAACTAGAACAAAATACAAGGAAACTTGTGGAATTGTCAAATATAACAGGCTTCGAATGTGTGCAGAATTAAATTGTGTGAAACATCATGGTTCTGATTTGAGTTTTACTGTTAAATTACAGTAAAGAGACTTGTTTTATAGGAGAATATCCTACTAAATTATAAGAAAATATCTTAGTTTTCATAAGTTATAATAAAAACGACGTTGTACGATGTAAATAGATAGATTTCTACGAATGCTGTTTTATTTAAAACTTATTGAAAGAATAATAAACTGTTGCAAAATTGTCTAATTGTTAGTGTTACTGCTGCAAAAGTGTCTAATTGTTAGTGTTACTGCTGCAAAAGTAGCTAATTACAAAATCAACCGTTTCAAAACCATCTAATTAAAGCAAATTGCTGCAAAAGTAGTTAATTATAATTTTTAATCTTTATTTACTAATTATTGAAGAGTGGTATCGTTGTTATTATTTCTTTATAAGAACTGTATGATTTTTCCTAAAAATTTAATGGTAAAAACCACATCAAAATCATTATTATAAGTGAGAAAATAGTTTTTTGTGTTTCCTGAACATTTTAAGTTGTGTTATAATTAGATGGCTTTGAAACTCGTTCAATTCTGGTATTTTAATTATTATGGTGGGAACGCTGGGATTGTACGAAGTAATTTTCTTTATGCGTTATGGCAGGGTTTCCCAAGCTGTACGCCGTGAATGAGAAATGTTAATAGTTTTAGGTTTGGTGAGAAAGTAAATGTGGAAATGTTTTTTCTTTTATTCGTCAGTCCAAGGGCACCGCGGCCGCGGGTCTAAAAACTTTGCGAACCGTTGCGTTAAAGGGTTAAAACGGCTAAAACATTTTGGTAACATTTTTTCTAAAGGCAAAACTGGCAAATTTACAACCTCAACCAGATTCGAATTGAATACTTATTGAACTAAACAGAATGTTAAGTTTATTTCGACGCAAGAAATAAACGATTCTATACAAGCATATACGATTCTAATTCATTCTTTCTTATACACTCTCGAATCCATTATATTAACAGTAATAATAATATATGGGCCAATGTGACCTCTTCTATATTTTTTCTCCCATTGGATTATTATGTACCTACCTGGCTAAATGGGTTCTCCTAGAGCTGTCACCGTATCGGTGGAGGAGCTCGTGGAATTGTGTTTATTCTAATAAACTCGCCGTTTTCTTTTATATCCACGATATGTTTACGATTTATATAACTACATATATATGCGTTTGTATGTATATGTAATGTGAACTGTATTTTTAAAGCCAGTTTAACCGGAATTTTAACTTTATTCCTCCACAATAATCACAAACAAGAATTCTACATAAATGATTTTTTTTATTTTTATTTTTTTAAATTTGTAGTGTAGTAATATGCTTTTTATCATACGAGTTTAATAAGACAAGCAGAAGTTATTAAATTTTAAAGATTTTAGTTATACAGTAATGATTTGAAAAAATTTCGAAAATGTTTTAAATTAATACAAAACTACAGAAGATCAGCACGAATATCAGACAATTTAATTCATGAAAACTTTGTTTTGTTTCCTGCTGATTCTAGGAAAATTGAAATTTCCACAAAAGTATACTACAAGTCTAGTAGCACGTCTGACGAATAAATTACGATAAAAAAAAGCTAACAAATATAGAAATTTTTTTTATAAAATTTAATTAACTTTTTAAACATTGCATCATTCTCAATTAAAATAAAAAAATTTTTTTCAGTATAATTTGTAAAATATTATCGTCCGAAACAAGATTCTCCGGAAATATGTCATAACTACTGCCTTTGGTAGACCATAATACAATTGATGCCACCGATATTGCACTTTAATGCATTTTTCGCATTCATATAAATTGGAAATAATGTTAATTGTTTTTGATTACTATATAAGGTCCGATTTACATTAACGCTCCGCTCTCACTACGATATCACTCCGCTCCCGGTTCGATATAATATTCTTACACAATAAACAATGTGTGTATTCACATCATCGCTCCTGACTGATATCGGACCGATATCAGTCGCGATTCGCTCCCGTTCCAATGCCACTCCAATATCAATACCACTAAGGTAATATTTTCTCGGACCGATATCAGACTTGTTATGGCTTGTACCGATAGTGTAAACACTTTTTTGATTCCACTCCACTCCGCTTGCATTCAGTTGTTATGAAAAGATGTTTGTATCGAACTGAGACCGAATTGGGAGTGTACCCAGAGTGGTATTATAATGTGAATGGAGAACGAATAGGTACCAGCGTGTTATTAGCACTGTAATGTGAACACAACAAGATTATATCGGAGCGAGAATGGAGTGGGAGCGTATCGAGAGCGGAGCGTTAATGTAAATCGGGCCTAAGTGTTTTCAACTGTGCAATCAATAATTATTATTACGTGACTAACAATTTGTCTTGTTCCGAACTATAATGATCGCGATTTGCAATTGTCTACGTGCAAGTTATAACATGTTTATATCTAATATTTTCTTCTACTTGTTGAAAAGTGAATTAGACTTACGCTCCTTTCACATTGTACGGTTTTCGCCGTACGGTAAAAAACCGTACGGCTTTTTGCCGTGATATTGTTACTTTCACATTGCACGGTTTTTTGCCGTTGTAAACTGAATATTTTTATTCGGCTTGCAACATTATACAAGTAATAAGTGTCATTAATGTTAATTTTATAAATCAGAGGAAATAGAAAGTAGGATTATTTATTATCACACTCTTTGAAGACCTGAAAAATTACGAAAATAAGTTTTTCAACTATTTTCGGATGTTTACAGACTCATTTGATTAATTTCTTAACGAACTTAACATCAAAACACACAATTTCGAAATTACATACAATCTATTAAAATATTGGTTATCACATTCAACATTAGTTTGATCCATTTCACAAATAAAATTAATAATTAACATGAAATTCAACAAAATATTGTTAATGCCGTACGTTAAAAAGCCGTCTAATGTGAAAGCATCCATTTAATTACATACACTACTGAGCTAAAAACGCCATACGGCAACCGTCAAGTCCAGTGGCAAGAGACGGCTGCTACACGGCACGGCAACGGCATTTTGCCGTGACCGTGTAATGTGAAAGGTCCAATGCTCTTCTTCATTACACTAAAAAAATGTGACCGTACGGTTTTCTGCCGTACGGCAAAAACCGTATAATGTGAAAGGAGCGTTATTCACTGATGAAAAATTTAGCATGAATTAACACGATGCTTCATATAATATACCTACCTATCAATATGTATGTATATCTACAATCTAGTGATAAACAAGATACATACATATTATGATATGCGAATGTCATTGTCAAGGACATTCAATTAACAGTTTACATTCTGATATAGTTATTTATTTGTTATGTAAACGAAATGCATGTTGGAGCTTGTGTAATAATTTTACAATATGTGCAAATTACAATTTGTACATATTTGTTATTTGGTTAATAACTGTTAATGGAAAATACTGATATAGGAAGAGGAATAGAAAGCGTTATTTAGGATTACAAAAAATTTTTTTCTTTCCATAGGTATTTTTGTTCCGTGATATCTCAAGGATCGCCAGTTAAATTTGAAAACGCAATATTGAAGAGTTGAAAGAATTTTAAACGCGTTTTACTCAAAACTATGTTGACAACAAAAATGAAGCTCAGTTACGACACGTTGCTGTCTACTAGTCATAAGGTAGGAGGGCGTGTTTGAAGTATTACAATTTTCCGGGGTGATTAAACGTTAGAAATATTCACCGTCTTTTTAGAAGTAAAAAAATCGATTTTTTGAATTTTTTCTAAATTTTGCAATTTTTTTTTTTGGGCTTTCTGTATAATTTTAGGCTCAGACAAACAGTTTTTGTGAGAACTTCGTTTAATTTTTTGATTTCTTCTCTTATGGTGGAAGTGTTGGGGAATCGTCATCACTATTTTTTTTTCAAATTTCGATTACAACCCTTGTTTATTTAAAAAAAATCATTTTATTTGACCCTTGCCTGAACTAAACTAATTGAATCATCGTTATATATTCGTTTAATTAATATTTAGCTGCGTTAACTTCTAAAATCATTTTTAACAGTCATCTTCATTTGTTATTTGAAATATTATGTCTCTTGCCTTAAACACAAGACAAAGTATAAAATCTAATAATTAATAAAACAATAATAAAATAAAAATTTAAGAAAAAAAGGTTAAAATACAATAACGTTCTTTAATTTAAATGAAACTATATGTAATTAATCCTTAATGAAAATATCAGAATTGTAATAACAGTCTTGTTTGTAATAAGCACCCATCTTTATAGAGATATTTTTAATGATGGGACTTGATTAACAACCATATCGATTTTTCAAATTAATAAGTAGCAAAAATCTTTTGGGATATAAAGTATGTATAGCAATAAAAACTTAAAGTTGGATGGGTTTGCTTCGGGAGGTCACATGTAACCCATACGTTTTCCCAGTATCCAGAAAATCAAAACGCTTGAAACGAATTAGACGAAATTTTTTTTAGACCTTATTGATGTTAATACGCTTTGATTAGTACCGCAACCAAGTCGATACTGCCATTATTCGTGAGATACTGTGCGGGCAAAATTACAACACACACACAGAAGTACATTTCTTTTTTAAAATAACTACAAATTTTCAATTTTCGTTTTGATTTGCGGATAAGAGAACAAGCAATACAAATAACAAGAACTCTAGGACCCTCAAAACGTGGAGAAATATCAAAATTGGATCCATTACAGTAATTTTCTATTATTGACAATTTAACTCATGTGTATTAAGTCCCATAAGAATATTGTAGTTGTTTCACTTTTACCATGGAAAAAAAGTTAGAACAGATTTTTACCGCGAAAAAAATAATACAAAAGATTTCATTGGTTATTTCACTGTAGGTAAACACGATATAAATGAAACAAAAATTCGTATTGGTACATTTAACTCATTTCAGAATCATGGTAACAATGTATTAAGGGGGGAGTTCTCGCCAGAAACGACTAATAAACTAATTTTTTTCGAATCTCGTTTTTTGTTTTTATTTCGTTCTACGGTTCTTTACAAACACAGTGATATATAAAACATGGTCAAAAATTTTTTTTTCAAGTAGAAAAATATTTACTTGTGAGCCGCTGCACAGCCAAGTGGCTGTTCCTTTGCAGATAACGCTCGCCCCCCTAGCGATTTGATCAGTAGTATTTAGTTTTGGTGTGTACACGAGTTATCGTATGCACTGAGATAATGTTCTTTTATTTGTATGCCTTTGTAGACGTTTTAATAAACAGTGAGTAAATCGCTTCTAATTTGTTATTATTTTTGTTTTTTACCGTTTCCTGAAACTTGTGTTTTTCCCGACAAGGAAAATCATATCTCAAATTCTAGAAACGATAGAGACTTAATTTTTTTTTTATTTTGTTCATAGACATATTGCGCATAAAGTGGAGTATGCTTTTTCCATTTGAACAATTGTAACTATTTTTAAACATTTTTTTTTTTTTTAATAAAAAATTGGGTTTTATAATTTTTAGAATTTTGGGATTACAATTTTATAGTTAATTTTTAAAATTACCTGAAACCAATACTCAGCTTTATGGACAGGTCCTTTAGGAATAAAATAATGAAAAAATATATAAAAAATATTGATTACTTTTTGAGATATGGCGTTCCTTGTAAAAGCTTAAAAACTTGTGAAAAAGGGCCCCCTCCCCCCACAGGGAAGAGTAGTGAATGTTTTAAAAACAAAATTTTCTATTTGAAACCATCCCTAATTTGAAAAAAATTTCAACAAGCAAAATAATCATAAATAAAAAAGTTGCTTTTTTATTTGAACTCCTCCCTTAAATAATAATATGAATTATACTAATTTATTTTATTCGTTAAAGTGTCTTACCGTATTACACTTGAGTTTTATAATTTTTCTGAATAAATTTGTGTTTTTTACAACTCAAATTGCTAAGCAACAAATTTTCGTTAGACACACCTCAAATTTATTCGAAAAGATACAAACCTCTCTCGTAATAGTAAGTGAGAAATTTTATAATATTTATAGTAGGCACAACGCCCCCACCAGAATGAATACCAAACACAACCTTTAAACAATAATTTTGGCTCATATCCCATTGTTAATATTTTTAAACAGGTTTCACCTACACCGGCAAAAATAATACTATACGAGAAAAATACAATTTGTAGATGACATTTGCAGGAAAATGAATATTAAGACATACACATACACACACATATAAATATTGCTGCAAACAGCAGAGCAGTACCATACAGTGTCAGAATATAACAACGAAACATGTGCAATCTTTGTCACCGTGTGCCGATGTGCTAGCTCTGTCTTTGTCATCCAAACTGCACGCTGTTGTTTTTTTTTCACTTTCTTTTTTCTTGCGTTTTTCTTTTTTTTTTAGTTCGTTTGTTGCTTGCATTTATTTTCTTTGAAATTCAACACTTAATTAAAATAATTAGTTTTCTAGGCGGAAAATGAGTGTCATGTAAAGCTGTTACACTGAAAAAAATCTACAACGATTTTTTAAAATTTTTCTTTCAGTTTTTTTGTTTTTTTTTGTCAAGTTGACTTTTTGTCGCACGTTTCTCCGTTGTGTTGTGTTATTAATTCTATAGTTTGTTCAAGTGTCACATCGAATGGGGAACACGCGTTGAATTTGTTGCTTATTCTAAAAAATGAAAATGTTTTAACGTTGAAAACGTTTTTGGGGGCCTATTTTAAATTTCATATATAATCATATTGTTCACACATTCATACAAGAGGGGAGGGGGGTCAAGGGGTCACCGACCCCCTCCCCGGAAATTAAAAGAATACACTAAATATAATTTAATTTTAAACCCAAGTCGGTAAATTTACCAGTTGAGGTTTGTTTTTTTTTTCCGGCTGTATACGCCCCTGATATTGTTAGGGTATTTCTACTAGTGCTAGAAACTTGAAATTTGGTACGAGTGTAGGTCTAAACCTAAAAGATTTTTGTAAATTTTTTAACTGTCAAAACGTTACTTATCAACTTTAAAATATACAAGAAACTCAACAAAAATACGAAATTTCTCACCGATATCATTCATTTTTCCGATTTTCTATGAATATTTTCCAATTTTCCAATATGATAATCATAAATTTTGTAACAAGAATGGCCTAATTAACATATTTACTGTCACCGGAATCGTCGAAGGATGCAATAAAATCGAAGGAAAAACAATTTTTTTCAATTTAATTAATAATCAAATTTTTTATTCCCAAAACAAATCGATTTTATGTTTCCCTTGTATACATGTTAAATAAAATAAGTATTTTTTCATTAGTTTTTATAACAATTTTTAGTAGTGAGTGGTGTTTTGTGATTCAGGGGCGTATGTATAAAAAGTTAAAAAGGGGGTATTTTCGAAAATTAAAAAAAAGCCCACTGTGAACTGGTATTACTTTAATATTTAAAGATTTGTTTTTTTATTATTAGCCCTAGAATTATACGTACTCGTCAAAACGACGAACGAACTTCTCTACCTGCTCCAATACTACAACTTGTCGTTGCCTGCTTGCTGTCAAACTTCTGTTATCTAATTTATTTGTTATTATAACAAATAAGATGTATAAATTTTGTTTATAGCTATTGTCGTTTTTTTTATACTGAAATAGTGTGCGTCAAAAGGACGACGATGTATGATTAACCGATGTTTTTTTTTTTTAAAGATTTTGTACTCCACATATAAAAGTTTTCCTAATTTTTCTAAAATTTATTAGAGATATGGATGTTATAATTAATTTATTTAATCATTATGATAATGTGAAAAACGACTTATTGCTGTTTGACTTATAGAGACGACATAATCGAAAACTAAAAAATGCATTTCGAATGACTTAATAAAAGATTAACAATTTATTTTGTGGAAAATATTTTAATTTTTATTATTTTTTGAGATCTTATTCGAAAAATTACTAACAAAAGAAAATTTACAAATGTGCCTAATGGGGAAATAACTACATATCTATAGGAATATTTATGACTGAGAAATTTTACATTCTGTAAAGTCACACAAGTCCACTGACTCATAATAGTCATAATAGTTCATAAATTAATTATTTGAAAGAGATGTTTTATGATACAATTGATGTATTTAATATTTATCTATTTTTTAATTTTTATAATGAAAAAATGCTTTGATAAAAAGATTAAAAAAATTAATAAATATTTATATTAAGAAATTTTCCAAATCCAATTTTTTTAAATATTTTGTTCGCTTTTGTGGTATTGTTATGTAAAAAAAATGTTTTTTGCAAATAAACTCTAAAACTCCCCGTAAAAAGTCCATTCGTCAAAATGACGCCGATGTATGATTAACTTGACTCATAGACCAACGTATGATTCTAGGGTTAGATAAAAACTTGTTGCAGGCATTGCTTTTCTACTACCCCCAATTAAACAATATATCAGAGTAGCCCCATACTCGGGGCACCACAATTAAATGTTGTGCTTCGAATCTTCGCGAGGATATACGAAAAACAAATTATCCCAAAAACCGTCGAGACTATGACAAACCAGTTTCGACAGACGGTAAACTATTTACAATTTTATTTCATCTTTGTCTAGTTTTAATAATATAGAAATCTCATTTAAAGGCGTTCCAACAGACTCCACTGTATAAACCACTCCCGTAAAATATGTGCTGGATAGCGAATAGTAAGTGTTGAATAGAGAATGAATACTAGAATAGTACGGGATACAGGGGGGGGGGGTACAAATTTCTAGCAGTAGTTATTTAAAAATAAAAACTTGGAAAAATAAAAAAAAACTATTTTATATTTTTAAAATGGAGAAAATAAAAAATACTTATGTGTACATCTTTTGCATAATTTATTAATAAATTCACAACAAAAAAAACAAAAAATTACTCATATTTCGTTCCCTCTCTGTCGCTCGATAAGTGTGTTGGATTTTATTACTTTATTTTTGTATATAAAAATAAAAATTTTTTAACAGTATTCTAAGATAAGATAATAAACAATAAAAAAATTGTAAAAAATTATTTTCATTGCATTTGTCTGTTATATATTTGTATAAAAATTTAAATTTTCTAACAAAAAAAAATAATAAGTTCCTACTTCGTCCCGTATTTTGATGATTTATCTGTATATTTACATGGTGATCGGAAAGTTTACGGACATAATAACACCAATAATCGGTGGTAAAAACAAAATATGTTGTGTTCTGAAAGCGAATTTCCGAATACCTCGTTTTAACCAAACATTCAACTGTCGCTGTCACAGTCATGGTGACACTTGAACCCAGAATTATGATGAAATTTATTTTGAGGTCTCTAGAAGCCAAAAATGACATTCACTAAAATTTATACATTCACGAAATTTCGTGAAAATGTTGGAAATTCTAAACGCTTGGATGAGTTCGTCAGTCGGACACGTCCGATGTCCAGTTTAACCTCAAAAAAATGAGTTTTTGCCAAAAATTACCAAAAATCAAAAGTTTTTTTAATATTCTATGCAAGCGAATTTTCGAGAAGAAAATGTAATTTTTGTAACCGGAAATTCGTTTGCTACTTCAGTCGTTCGAAGTGATGTCCTTCAACAGACATCATTTAGTTCTTATCGAAGGACTACACCATTCTCGCTAAGAGGATAATTATTTTACACTGGACAATAATCATATCGTAGGTATTCATCGTCTGTGGTCATTTTAAGATGTTTCGAATTGAAGGGATATTTAAATACTAATATTACAGAATTTTCTACACATTAACCCTAGAATCGTACGTTGGTCTACGAGTCAAGTTAATCATACATCGGCGTCATTTTGACAAGTGGACTTTTTACAAAAACAATTGGATTTGGAAAAATTTCCTAATATAAATATTCATTTTTTTAATCTTCTTATCAAAGCATATTTTCATTATAAAAATTAAAAAATAGATAAATACATCAATTGTATCATAAAATATGTCTTTCAAATAATTAATTTATAAACTATTATGAGTCAGTGGACATGTGTGACTTTACAGAACGTGAAATTTCTCAGTCGTAAATATTCCTATAGATATCTAGTTATTTTCCCATTAGGCACATTTGTAAATTTTCTAAAATTTCTTAGTAATTTTTCGAATAAGATCTCAAAAAATAATAAAAATTAAAACATTTTCCACAAAATAAATTGTTAATCTTTTCTTAAGTCATTCGAAACGCATTCTTTAGTTTTCGATTCAATATATTAAAATTTCAGTATTATGTCGTCTTTATAAGTCAAACAGCTGTAATCATCTTTCACATTATCATAATCATTGAATAAATTAATTATAACATCCATATATTTTATAAATTTTAGAAAAATTAGGAAAACTTTTATATGTGGAGTACAAAATCTTTCAGAAAAAACAGCGGTTAATCATACATCTTCGTCCTTTTGACGCACACTATTTCAGTATAAAATAAAAACGACAATAGCTATAAACAAAATTTATACGTCTTATGTGCTATAATAATAAAAAAATGAGATAACAGAAGTTTCACAGCACGCAGGCAACGACAAGTTGTAGTATTGGAGCAGGTAGAGAAGTTCGTTCGTCGTTTTGACGAGTACGTATGATTCTAGGGTTAACATCTCAAAATACCATTAGTGAAAATTACTCGAAATGTTTAAAATGGACAGTTAAACGTATCTCTCATAATAGAAACGATATTAAACTTTCCACTCATTCCTGTATCACAAAAAAGAGGATACTGTCCCCAAAAAAAGAAAAAAAAATGCAAACGGATTTTGCATATTGCAGTTACAACATATTTGCCAAGAGGTGGTCTTGTGACTAAAAATTTATTTAAAGCTAAGCTCCTAAATTTTTGAAACGGCTTCATCGGCCTTCCGAAATCCCCATCGAAAGTTTCGTAGTACCACCACAATTTTTTTTTAACACTTATATTACATACATTGTATATAATATGTATTTTTAATATAATATTAATAATTTTTTTTCCTATCAGCACTACTAAATAGCTGCTGTTCGCTGGCAGTTTCGTTCGTATGTTTCTGACATTGATTCACGTTTACTTCAATAGTAATTATTGGGCTGTCATAAACGAATACGTACACACATATTTTCCAGCCAGCGTGCAACAAAAATGTTTTTCCTATCAAAATAAAATGAAATTATTACAAAAAAATTTTATCTGTGCGTAATGCCTCATCAAATCTATCAGTATGTTACATACATATGCGAATGTGTATGTGGAGGTAGTCAATTTCAAAGACAAGTTTGACGAAACAGTTTTTGGAAAGAAGTACAGCATCTAATGTGAATAAAAAGTACGTAAAAGAATTTTGGGTATTATTAATTTGCGGTATACTGACTGTCCGAACGTATTTCATCTAGAGATGAGCAAAATTTGTCTTGGTCTTGCATTTTTTGCAAGATCAAGACTATGTGTACCAGGAGCAAGACCAAGACCAAGACCAAGACTATAAGTATGGCTGCAAGACTAATACCAAGGCTCAAGTGACCAAGACCAAGACAATAGCAAGAAAAAAGCAAGACTCTTGCTAAATTATTTAAATAGTTTAAAAGTATAATAATTAATACCGTAAAGGGAGAAAATTCTGATTTTAGAAGGAAGAAATTCCCTAATAAAAAAATGCAAGAAAGTGCAAGATTCTTTAGCAATACCAAGACCAAGACCAATACCAAGACTGCATTTTGCAAAACCAAGACAAAGACCAAGATTCTTAATGCAAGAACAAGACCAAGACCAGGACTGCCAAGTCTTGGTCTTGGTCTTGCATTTGCTCATCACTAATTTCATCATCACATTACTACATTATCCGATTTCATTACATTTATATGTACTGCAATCTTTATATGTGCAATACAAAATAATTAAACCTGCGCATAGTTTTGAGTAAGAAATTGGCCAAGAGCTAGTCGAGCTCACAGTATTAGGGTTCCGTATAGTGAGCAGTCAGTAGACCAAATAAAAAATACGTTGTTTATTACTGTTTTCCTTTGTTATATAATTTATTTTTTTTCCGTAACTATTACACTATTGAAAAATCCATAGTTTTCCGGTAATCTGTGGACCGAATAGCTACTTATTAACCCTATTAAAATCAAATATTTAGCCTTAGATCCCTAGGAGATCAGGAGGGAACGGTTAATTCAGACAAATCTTGGGCTATGTCATTGAGGCTACTGGACCAAAAATTATGAAAACAGCAGTTCTTCCAAATGATAGCTTACACGATATTTTTTTTTTGGACCAAACTAGGCCCCCAAATTTTATCCAAAATAATTTTGTTCCGAATCGTTCGGGAAAAACCATTGTGACAGACGAACAGACGGACATCGTACACGTGTAAATTAATTCCTTATTCTTTGTTTACAAGAGCAATTCCTGGTGACACCGTGAGGTTTCGAATTTTGTATTTTTTGTAAAACTATTTTAACTTTTTTATAGCTACTTAAAATGAAGAAATCAGGACCAAAGGTTTTATTAAAAAAGTCGAAACAATCTTTTCCGGTTGGAGTAAAAAGTTCGTTATCTATACCTAACGAAAACCTAAGGCCAGTTCCTGTTGGTTCTCAAGTACTTCCGTTGACTTCACTCGCACATTTATGGTTTTGCTATTAAGAAAGTCGAAACAATCTCTCATAACCGGTTGGAGTAGAAAATTCGCTATCTAACAAAAACCTGGCTACTCGCTGTCGGTTCTCAATTGCACCCACGTTGGTATTATTCGAATATTTGTGGTTTTGAAATGAAACTCCAAATATTATATATGAATGCGTATCTATAATATGTATGTGTGCAGTATCAACTCAAAAATACATTTTGACATGTGACACAGAGCAGAGCAGAGCCGAGTCGAACAGTAGAGCAGGGAGAATTGAAATAATTTTTGTTTTTTCTAAACGTTGTTGTATGATTTTCGTTCGTATACATTTTTTCGTCTGTTTACTCACATGTCAGATTAGTTACTCAGTCACTCGGTTGACGAGTAACATGTAATTTATTTCGAATAACACAAAATGACTGAACATGTATGTACATATTTCTCGGCGTCTTTATTTCAATTAGTATTAGTGTCCCAAAATATTTATGTCAAAATTATTAATTTGTGATTAGTGCAAGATTGAAAAAGAAACATTAAGTATTATGTATGAATTTCGAAATAAACTACTAGATCGATTGTGCGTACCGTTTTGATGGAAATAGTAAAAATTTTTAAAATGATAGAATATTGAAATTGAAGCTGTCTTCTGTACCTATTAATTTTTTTCAAAATTGTGCTTGCAGAATCACAAAAAAAGATTTCACAAAAAAAGGAATTGTGTGTCATTTTGATAAAAAAAAAGAATGAAAAGTTTATACTCAAATTGCCTTAATACAAACAGCTACTCTAATTCAAATCACATCCATAAAATTTAAATTTACTTGAAGCAAAAAATATTGAGTTTGATTTTGGGAATTAAATGCCTTAAAAAGTGTAAATTAAATGATAGAAAGATGAAATTGGGAGCAAACTGTAGGTTTTTGGAAGCCATTCTTTTCGGTTTTATCAAAATTGAGCACATTTCGAACATAATTGCATATTTCGAAGAGGAATTTCGTCATTTTGGTAGCAAAAATCCGAATTTCACACCCAAAAAAAATATTTTCTAATTCTACCAATCACGCTTATGTATTTAGATACCAAAATTAATCGTGTAAGACCACGAAAAAAGGACTTCTGTCACAAATCAGTACCTAACATTTCTAAAAGCAATTTCGCTATTCTGATTCCAAATTACCTAATTACCCTAATTCAGTCACTCAAATTCAGGTCATATCCATAAAGTTTGATTTCCATAAGAAAAAAGTTTTTGATTTGATGACGTCACCATGTTTACATTTTTTTTTGCCAAAAAAAGTAAATAAAATAACAAAATAATAAAAACGAAAGCGAATAAATTTTCGAAGTGATTCCTTTCAATTTTACTAAGGTTAGCCATGTATAGAGACAAGCGTGGATGTAAGGGGGTAGTCACGGGAGTCACGACGGCTCTTCTGGACAGAGGAAAAATCAAATTTTATAGTGGTTTCTCAATTATCATCTTTGTTCGACTTAGAAAACTATTACAAAAATGTGCTTCCTTCCTAATTTCTCGCGTCAACCTCACCCTTCCCCAGATTTTGTTTGTTTTTTGTACCAAAATAAAAATTTAATGCATTTGTGAGGTTAGATAGGTTACATTATTGTAAAAATATGCAAAAAACCGCACAGGAAAAACGGGATATTTACATAATTTTACTGTTAAAATGATGAGAAAAAAAATGATATGTAAAAATTTAAAATGATATAAATATGATAAATCATAGAATGATTATATTAAAGCGCTATCAATCAATCCGCGAATAGAAAACGGTGTTTGAAGGAGGGGAGCGGTAGATTCCGCTACCATAAGAAATAATAATAGGACCATTATCCTTGGTGATGCGACACACAAGTTTACCGAAAACTGTCTAGGAAAATCTACTGTTATGTATACATATAGTACTATATTGTATAGATTGTATAATATGCGCTATACCACACTAGTGTACTACGGTGCTTTTATTCATTGTTGAGCTTATTGTGAGTGAAAACGGGAGCGAGTGAACGCTAGTGGCGGCATGCATCATGCAACACAGCGAGCACGAAAAAGGTTGACTGACACCGCGCATGCGTCGCACAGTCTGCCCATGAACCCGGTTGAAAATTGAAAGTGACTGAAGTGAAACAACTAGCGACGCTGGGACCATGCGGCCGTTGTCTGACTGTGACTGTACGTACGTACGTACACGATGATGTTGTTTGGCTGCCACTGCTGCACTGGCGGGCCCCACCAACCAGCCGCTCTGACCCCTTCCTTTCGCTTTCGTTGTCCAATCCCCTCTTCGCATTTCGGATCACTTTCTATTGCTACGCAGCAAGCACAAGTCGTGCGGTGCAATGCACATTAGTCGTCTCGGAGGCGAGATACCTAAGAGTAGTGCGTGTTGAACGAGAACACCGTTTGTGTTTTGAAAAACGCCGGTTCACGGACGGTTTTCGTACCGTACCGTCGTGTGTCATTTTTCATTCACCCGAAATAATGTTGCATCCTGCACCGTTAAATATTATTTGATATAATATTCCTCTTTTTTATACCAAAATATTTTTTGATTGTATGTCCATAAATAAAAATTTGTGAATGCTTTTTTTGGGAGAAATTTGAACCTTTTTTTGAGATAATTACAAAAAAATATATTTATATTGTGATATTATGAATAAATACTTTTTTTGATACAAATAAAAAAAAGAAACATAGAGTATAAGCGCAAAAAATAAACCTAATACATGAGTAAGAAATTCATTGATCGTTTCGGTTACTGATGTGAAGAACTGAGTCATCATTGGACATTTTCAAATAGTGCACCGTTATTATTGTTGTTACTGCAATTATTGTCTAAAACTAATAGTTCGTAAGTTCTTCGGGGGGAGGGAAAACAGACAAAACCGCAAGTTGTTTCTCCGCTCTGCTACCTAAAAAAAAAAGTATTGTCGCCGCCAATTTTAAACCATTCGGCGACAATTACACACGGCGTTTTAATTGTTAAAATTGTTGTGACCCAAGTAATTTGTAACGGCGGCATTTGTGGCGTACGGTCGCGTTGTCGGCTCCATGGCTCCACGTCGACATAACAGTCACGGTCACGGGGGTCCCGGTGAAGTTCAAGGTCTGCTGGGCATCGATCCGCACGAGACCTCCACCGCAGCGATGGGTAGTAGTGTTGAATCGCCGTCCGCAACCACGAACGCGGGTGGAAATTATACGCGATGCTGTGTGCCAACCGGCGAATGTTTGCGGGCGAGCGCAATGGCCGGAAATCCGAATAATAATGATTATGTGTTGATCTCGTTGGATGATCTACGGGATGTGGTGCGTGTCACCTGCAACAACGACAGCTGCACCATGGGCAAATATATGCATCGGGAATGTTTCGAGGCGTGGGAACAGAGTGTGTTGACGTATTTGAAATCGTGCGGTCGCGCCCGATCCTGGTCCGAGCGGCAACGATTACAAAATTTGTGGACGAAGAAGGGTTACGATTTAGCATTCAAGGCATGCGGTTGTAAATGTGGACGGGGTCATTTGAAAAAGGACCTGGATTGGGTCCCACCACCGCCCACGGGCAACAACTATCGTAATGAGGATGCTGAAGCGGCGGCGAAGAAGAAGAAACGTCGCAACAAGAACAATACAAGACCCACGGTGACCATTTCGGGTCATCCACAGTACCATCCCAATTGTAATCAGACTCAGGGTCGCGGCGAATTGCAACAGATCATTGCAGGCGGAGGTGGTGGCGCCGGGGAGGCCCGTGGACGCACCGGGAGTCTCTCGTCCAGTACCGGCTCATCGTCGCCCCCGGTTTCTGGGGCCAGTGAATCGAGCGTGTCACCAGCCCATAGTAGTGGTGCTAAGAAGAAGAATCGATTCGATTTTTTCTCTGACCGAGTCCGGTGAGTACTTCACTACTTACTTACACCATTCATAATTCTATTATTTTCTATTCATAATCATATGTATGTTTTTACCGGGAGGGAATTAAACAGCGACACATCCGGTTTAAAAATATATGAACGTTGAATTCAAATAGATTTTTACGACTGTTGGTAATTTATATTAATTTAAAGACCGGCTTATTTAGTCACGAATGCATTTCTGTTTGGATAGTAGATTATTTCATATTGTGTAATAAATAATAATATTCTCCCTACCAAAATTGTCTATTGTAAATTCCTTGAAATGTTAACACCGGGTCATTTTCCTTACCAACACGAATTCTAATTTTAATCAAATATAATTGATTGGCGCAAAATTTTTTAATCGGTGTCAAACTGATTGATCAGTCAATTAAGAGAAAAAAACATTTTTCTAATTTAAAATTCACATTATTTATAATTGATAGAAAAAATCGAAATAAAGGAAGAAAGAATGTCCTGCCGCCATTAAAAATTAAATATTTTTGTCATGTCTATGTATAAAAATTCTGGTCAAAACCATATAATTAATTTAAACTTTTAGTAATCAGTTTTAATTAGAGGTTAATCTGTTTAATTATAACACCTGCGGGTATTTAGTCTATTAAATAGTTTTTAGTAAATAAAAACTATTTTTAAAAACAATTAATGCGAAAGACATGATTATTTTGTGAGGCGCGGCACGAATGAAAATTTTTTTTGTATAGACGTTCGAATTTATATTTCCTGTCACGTAGAAATTTTTAGTTTCTGAAGACTTAGGGACCGGATTCCTCCACGTGGTCCCTTGTTTTAAACAGAGTGATTTTTCTAGAAATTTTCTATTGCAAATTGGTATTTATTGCCTTAATTTTAGCAGAAATGCAGAATTTATATTCAGAAGAATTTCTATTTTAGAAAAATTGACTTTTTCCAATACTGGCCGGAAGACAGAATCCGAATTTTGAGAAATCCATGAATTTTAATCTTTTTTTGGTTTTCATAACTGTGGGAAAATCTTAATCAATTTCTAAAAT
Organism: Brachynemurus nebulosus; assembly: GCA_035578155.1. NCBI lineage: Eukaryota > Metazoa > Arthropoda > Insecta > Neuroptera > Myrmeleontidae > Brachynemurus > Brachynemurus nebulosus. The sequence continues at coordinate 64,127,015 of JAPWDM010000003.1, forward strand.
CGTCTCAGAATCATAGGATTCCACAGGCAATCGCTTTCCCCGACTTTACCAATCTTCAAACCAATTTAATTTTCCCAAATGTTTACTGTGAAATCTTAATAACCATAATATCAATTTTAGGAAGAATTTCAGTACGAAAAATTTTGGGCTTAGTCTTACTGGCAGATGCATAATCGTGATCTTCGTCTTGTAAAGTTCAATCTTGTTTCGGTCTTGATATAATCCAGAAATTCTTCAAAAAAAACAAGACTGGTTGTTCTCGCTTAACCTTGCAAAGATTTTTTTTAGCCAGAAGAACTGGCCTTAGCCTTACAAAATTTGTAAAATCGAGACTAGCATTGCAAGATCAAAACTAATTTTAGCTCATCAGTTTGATATAGGTTCTAAAAATTTCTAAGGCGAAATTTTTAAAATTTTAAATTTAATAATTTTTTTATGGTTTTCGAGGAAAATTTCGAATATGCTGAAATAAATTAATTGTTCTTGAGAGGCTATAAAAATAACTTGAGCGTTGGTTTTACAAAGTTTGCAAAACCGAGACTACGATTGTAAGATTAAAATTAATTTCAGTCTCATCAACTTGAGACGGGCTTTAAACATTTCAAGAATCACAAATTCTTTCTCAGGCGAAATTTTTAAAATTTTGAATTTAGTAAATTTTTTTGTTGCTTTCAACAAAAATGTCGAATGTACAGAAATGTATTAATTGTTCTTGAAAGGGTTAAACAATATATTTGATAGTCACAACACTTGCATCCGCTTTCTTACAGATTAAATAACATTTTTTTTTTTTGTAAATTCACATACATTGTTTTTAAATAACAATAGTGATAATGTGACCTTGAATTTTCGAAAAAACAATTCGTATATATACACACACACATTCACTGAGTGGGGTGTTCGGGTCATTTCACAGTGTCCAAAATTTTTTTTTTTGTAAATTTTAGTATGTTATTCAGTTAGTAGAGTGGTATCATCGGCAATGACTTAAGTACAAACACATGTAGTTCATTTTTATTAATAAAACTGAATTTTTTTTTTTGGTAAACAAAATTTATTTTTAAAATGTAATTTTAGTTTGTTGAAAATTTATTAGTTTATCACAGTAGAAAAAAAAAAATGGGCATAAGTTCAAATTTCCAAAAAAATAACACTCTTCTTAGTTACAGAACTACAAACGGCAGTTCAGAGAGATTTTTTTCTAAATATTTAATTTAGCATTAATTTATTGGTTTTTTTCTATTTTTTTAAATATTATTTTTGGAAATTTTATTAAAAAGTTTTATTAACGTAATTGCTCTGAGATAGTTAGGTACAAACGTGTATCTCAGCGAAAAAATTTTTGTATCAATAATTAAATAATGTATTAATATTCCCCAGTATTTATATTGTAGCAGTATAAAAGCATTGTTGAAAAAACGTTGTCAAACCGTTGTAAAATGATGTTTATAAATTATATTTCAAAAACGGCGTGGTCAATAATTTTTATATGTTATTAAATATGGTTTGTAACTTTGTATTTTATAACATATTAAATTTTTATCAAATTCCTATGACACGTTTTCATTTTATTCAAAAAAAAAAAAAAAAAATAGTTTTCTCATAAGAATCCGTGTTAAAATTACAAAACTTTGAAACCGTTTTTCTCAAAATTGGGGCGGTCCGTTTTCTTTTCGGTATAGGCTCGTGTTATTGGTATTGAATTAAATAAATGTCTAGGGAAGTTTCGTTAAAATCCTTTGAAAAATCGTGTTTTGGTCCAACTACCTTAAGGTGACGAGGTATGAACCTCATCATCTTAGAATTTGATTAAATTTGGTAATGTGGTAGTATAGGTATGGACTAAGAAAAATACCAAATTTTATTGTAATAAAGCAATCCGTTTGGAAATTACAAGTGTGTAAAATTTTTCGGCCGTATATTACATTAAATTTTTCAGTAACTTCAGTAACATCTTCTAAAATTGAGGTACTACAGAGTGGAGGAAGCTGTCAGTTTCCAATTTTTTCGACGGCCTTTACTTTCAGCATCAAAAACAAAGTTTTAAATGGAAAAATTTGTAGTTACATCCAGCAATAAAAGTGGTCTTACAATGAATTTAGTGTTAAAAAAAATTTAAAACGTAGAGAAGGAAAAAAGGCCTCGAAGAATGCTCGATAATTGACGACTACGTTTTAGAGAAACCCTCTTTTGGGCGTTTCTTGATATTTTTAATTTCTAAACGGGTGGATATATTAGAATAAAATTTGGTGACAACCAAATTTCATAACATGGACCGATTCAGTAGTAAATATGGTCTACGTGACCTAAAAATTTTTACCTGTAAATACAAAAAAAAAAACAGCGTCAAAATTTGCGTATTTGGCAAAATTTTCCCTGATCTGAATTTTCACAGAAAGTCAACACTAGTGCGAGTGTACATATTCCTTCCGTATTAAACGCATGTTTATATTTTCAAATTTAAAAATAATCTGTCGAAATATTTTTCACATTTTCCGAATAGTTTTTCACGCTCAATAAATTAAATTTTTCTCTATTTTATAATATGCCTACTCACAATTAAAAATTATGCAAAATAGGCACGTGTGTATACGTTAAATTTTCTTTATTTGGGAACGGCTCCAAAATGATGCCAAAACACATTTTTTTCAATGAATCATGTTTTTCTTGCTATAAATAAATTTTAAAAAAATTGTATCAGGTAATTGTGGAGTTAGTGATTTCAATGCGTTCAAACTCTTGCGAGCACTCGAAGGCATTTTAGAATCTCTTCAAAAAAAGTTTTTAATCGACCCGATTTTTATTATTCTGTTATAAAAAACAGAATAAAAGTATTATTTTCCAAGGTCAGATTTACCCATTGTAGTATGCTCGTAAAAAATATTTTGCATTCCGTACTAAAAGAACCAGTTTATGAATAAAAAATAATAAAAGGCTTTATTTCTTTACTTCCCCTAATTTTACGTATTTTGATATTTTGATTGAAGAATTCTTGTGGATTTTTCAGTACGTTTTGTGCACTCATTTTGGTGAAATATTCAGTAGTATTTTATCGATTAGTTTTGTTTTCAAAATTTTAAAAGTTTCTTAATGTAAGTCCTTTTTTGAAAATTTAATTTTTTGCAGTGCAATTTATTTTATTTCTTTTAGTTTTCTAATTTCAAAATTTGATAAAATTTCTGGGAACTATTGGCAACGTAACTTATTGCAGTGGCCTTAAAAATAAATTATTCATTTATTTAATGTTTAGCGAATTTTTACTGAGAATTTAATGAAGCAAATTTAAATTTTTAAAACGCATCTTTTTTGTTAAGCTATAAATTTTCAAAAATTCAGTGATTTTGAATCTCATTTACAATTGTGAATAAATTTTCCGAAAAAGTGCAGCTCTTTGGACCTGATAGTTAATGCTGAACTTAAAAATTTTTTAGCTCCTCCTCAAAATAAAAATAAAAAAACTTTTATTTTTGAGTTCTTACTTGTCCATTTTTTTTCTTGTGTTACGTTCTTCCTTACTCCGCTCATATTTTTCCCTGTTGCGCTCCTGTTACGCCACTGCTTAGGATGCATTTGCCAATATTATTTGCGTTTAATTTTTGCCCAACATGGAAATTTACAAATTTACAAAAGGAAATCGTTTTTATATGATAAATAGCTTTCGATTTGATTCATAGAATTTCAAAATATGTTTTATTTATAAAATTCCATTGAATTTTTGAATGATTGAATTTATTTAAATTTTAAATTTTTACGTTTGTAAATAGAAAAATTTGTTAAAAGTCCCAAATGTGATTGGGCAGTCCCCAATGGGACTTGAAATGGCCATGAAGTTTTACATTGAGTTGCGGGTACACTGAAAGACACAGGCTACTTTTTACCCCATGGCGAAATGTATTTTAAAACATTGTTTGTATTACTTTTGGGTTTTAATCGCTTAACCAACCCACTTGAAATTTTATATAGTAATAGTACGGGAGAGTGGAGGGTTATAGGGTACTTTCTACTAGGGATGTTATAGATATGAAATTGCGGATACGGATACGGATATTTAAAAACATTTTTTTCGGTTTCGGTTTCGGTTACGGGTATGTAATAATATCGGATAATGTTTCGGATACGATTACGATTACGGATAATTGCTTTTAGTGAATATTTTTTTTTTTTAGAAAACAGGAGAAAATTTTCCCTCAAAAAGTAAACGTCAGACACAAATCATCGGAAATTTATCAAGAGAAATACATGTAGCAAAAATTTGCTTCAATTTAAACCTTCGATTCCAACGGCAGTTGTCTGTTATTATCCGAAACAAATTCGAAACTTTTATTTTCGGATAATTATTTCAGATATCCCGTAGTTTCGATTACGGTTATGGATATCCATAATATCCCTACTTTTTACCGCGATACAATTTAAATTCCGCACGCGGATGAAGTTAGTTTGTCAACAAAGTTTCAGTAAGTTATCTGATTGCTTCGAGGGCCTTACAGTTGACGCCGGTCTTTTACATCAAACTGTGGTCATCAACACCTACAAGTCTTCGTGTAAATCGAGGTCATAAAAAATTTTCTCCAGTTACAATATTTTACAATTCGCGATCAACCAATCGATAAAGACAGACGCATATAATTAAAAAGAGATATGATGATATATGCAATTAATATTTCTCTATACAGGTAAACCTTTTTTTATACAGTGGATAGGGACCGCATAAAAAAAGTTTCATCGAAAATACATAACTCAAAACGCTCAACGCATCACGATTTACTTAGAAGTTGCTTTTCTTAAATAAGATAAAGCATTAATTTACACGTGGGAACATTTTAATTCATTTTTATGTCACCGAAGGATGACATATTAACCTCGTTGTGTGATTATAGTGGGGGGGAAAAATTAATAATAATAATAATAATATATAATATAATAATTATAGAGTTGTATATGCATATACTGAATAAACGCAAGAGGGCTGTATTCTCACTGTACTTAAAAAACCAGCCAAAAAATCATAAATTAACACTTTCACTGAGGTGACATTACTTAGTAAGTGTCAAAAACACGCACTTGACAAATTTTTATTTATAATAGGTATTATGAAAATTGTGAAAAATATATCTGTGAAACAACTAAATGATGAAATATTCTATATTCTTATGCAATATACTGATTAAATACTTAAAAACCATTAAAAAATAATTTTATCAAAAAAAAGTTATTATAGTTAACGTTCAAATTTCTTACTTTCTCTTGATTTGGATTCACATTATGCATTTCAGTGATCATTTTTTTTTTTTAAAAACCGCATAAAAAAAGGTTTATCTGTACTCTTATCATTCAGCAATTAATATCGAGTTGTTTGTTTGCCGCATACAATAATGTATCCGATTGACTTGTGAGTGTACCACAATATGTAATTAAAATGCATATACAAACTTGCATATTATGTTGCAGTGAATACAACTACTGCATCCAGTGCATCCATTCGGCGTGCATAATATCATGAAGGGAGTGTTTGTTGCAACCGTGGTTGATATTTCTTCAAGGTTAAATAAGGTTATCGATTTCTGTTTTCAATCCAATGTACATTATACTCATATAATTCTATTGTTAGATTTCAGAAAAAAAAATACAATACGATAATTATTCATTACTGATTGGAGTGGCATTTAATGAGCAATTGCTTATGTAAGTGATTAGTTTCGAATAAAGAAATATCACTCTTTTTGTAATTGAAAAGTTTGATAAAAAAGTAAAAATTTCTTTAAGGTAGTTGGTCGATGAAACGATTTTTTCAAAGGATTTTAACGAAACTTCTCTAGATATTTATTTACTCCAATACCAATAATACGAGTCCTTACCGAAAAAAAATTGACCACCCCAATTTTGAGAAAAACGACTTCAAAGTTTTATAATTTTAACATGGGCTCTTATGGGAAAATTCAATTTTTTTTGAATAAAATGAAAACGTGTCAAAGGAATTTGATAAAATTTTAATATGTTATTTAAAATAAAGTTACAAACCATATTTAATAAGAAATAAAAATTATTGACCACGCCGTTTTTGAAATATAATTTAAAAACATCATTTTGCAATGTTTTTACCACGCTTTTTCAACAATATTTTTAAATTGCTACAACATCAGCGCTCGGAAATTAAAAAAAGCAAGTGGTATACAAATATAATCACTGAAGAATATTAATACATTATTTAATTTTTGATAAAAGAACAATTTTTTTTTGAGATATACTTTTGTACCTGACTATCTCAGAGCAACTACGTTAATTCCATATTAGAAGTCTTAAGGTAGTTGGTCGATAAAACAATTTTTTCAAAGGATTTTAACGAAACTTCTCTAGATATTTATTTAATTCAATACCAATAATACGAAACCTTACTTAAAAAAAAAATTGACCACCTCAATTTTGAGAAAAACTATTTCAAAGTTTTGTAATTTTAACACGGGCTCTTATGGCAAAACTTTTTTGAATAAAATGAAAATATGTCAAAGGAATTTGATAAAAATTTAATACGTTGTAAAATACATAGGTACAAACCATATTTAATAAGAAATAAAAATTATTTACTAGGCCGTTTTTGAAATATAATTAATCGTTTTAAAACGTTTTTACCATGCTTTTTCAACAATGTTTTCATATTGCTACAAGATAAGCGCGCGGAAATTAAAAAAAAAAACAAGTGGTGTACAAATATAATAACTGAAGAATATTCATACATTATTTAATTTTTGATAAAAAACATTTTTTTCGCTGAGATACACTTTTGTACCTGACTGTCTCAAGGCAACTACGTTAATGTAGTTGTTGCTCTGAGATAGTCAGGTACAAAAGTATATCTCACGGAGCTTCAAACTTTGCACAGAGAATGCTATAGGCTACTTTTTACCCCGTAAAAGCAAGAACAAAATAACAGCTCTCAATACGTGTATTAACTTGATGTCATAATTTCAGATACCAAGCTGCCGTCGCTTATATGTGACATGTCTTGTGTCACACATGACGAGTAAAATTTAGCCCCTTCCAAATTACAAGGAAATTTGAAATATGGAATTCTAAGAATTTTTTTCTTGAACCTTTTTAAAACTTTTTAAGAGTTCTTATCGTACGGAACATTATTCACGCAAGTACGAGTAAACCGGGTTGTCAACTTTGAAAGTAGATTTCTGAATTCCTAAAATATCTTGGAAACAGTCCCACCAATTTCCATTTAATCTAGTTAAGAACGGTCCAGTATTGAAGCGGGTTCTAAAAATTCTTATTTTTATCCTGGAAATCCTGGAATATCCTGAAAACGGCTGAACCAATTTAAGTCGAATCCTTTTAAGTCGTTTTAGGGATAAAATTTTTAAAATATATTTTTATTCGACGATTTATTTCATCGGAATCCTAAAATTTAAATCTAAAGCTTGTACGGGGTAAATAATTTTTTCTAAAATTTTCAAGAATTCTATTATTGAAACAAAATTATACTGCTTTCTTGAAGGACGCCTCTGAACGTTGTTCGATTCGTATTTACAATTCAAAATTTGAATTTCTAAATACCTATAATATATGAAATATCAATGCAATAAAAAAAGTTATAGCGAGCAGTCAGTAGCATAAAAATAGTTAAAAACGACGAGTTAATGATCTAAAAATAAGCTATTATCAACCAATAAACGTACCTAGTTTAAAAATTTATAACATCGATTAAAATATAATATGAATTTAATTTTTCTAATTAACTAATTATTATGATTTACTATTGTTAACTTGTAATTTTATGTATAGAAGCTAATTTAGCTTTAAATAGATTATTAGTGATAATTTAAAACTTGTTAAAAAATAATAAAATTTGATTGTTATATATGATTTCTTTTAAGGTACCATCACAGAGTGATTTTGCCGAAAAGTAGTCAATTTTCACAATTTTTTTTCCGATGGATGGATAGGATTGGGAAATGGGGATGAATTTTTTGTTATAATTAATAATATTTTTTTTATTTTTTTTTATAATTAGGTAGGTATTATACTTTTTTGAAAAAAGTGTCTTTAAAAAAGGCCGAAATTCAGTGCCTACGATTGCGGCCGCAGTTTTTATCCAAAAAAAAAAAATCAAATAAATTATCAATCTGTAGGTAAGCCGCTATGTTCCTATGGGAGCTATTTTTTTCTTTTCTATTTTTTCACCCGGAAAACTGTAAAAAAATTTTGTACTTTTTATTCAAACCGCCGCAATTTTTTCAAATTTCAAAGAAAAAAAAAAGCTCCCATAGGAACATAGCGGTTTACCTACAGATTGATAATCTATTTGATTTTTTTTTTTTTTCGGATAAAAACTGCGGCCGCAATCGTGGGCACTGAATTTCGGCCTTTTTTAAAGACACTTTTTTTGAAAAATTATAATAATTATAAAAAATAAATAAAAAAAATATTTTTGTATTGTTAAATAGCGGTATTAACCGTAAAAAAAATTCACCCCCATTCCCCCATCCTATCCATCCGAAAAAAAATTGTGAAAATTGACTACTTTTCGGCAGAATCACACTGTGATGGTATTTTAGCATTGGTAAAGTTTTAAAAAAAATTCATTTTTTCCGTAATCGGTAGGTATTACATCTTAAGGCGAGGTTTACTCGAGATTCCTTAAAAATTATGTATTTTTCCAGAATTTTTTTCTCAAGAACGGAAGTAAATATCAATTTCAAGTCTTTGCACATATTTATTAAGTATTAGGCTACACAAAAAAAATTTTTCAAGGAAAAATATAAAAAAGTGTCCATTTTATAGATAGTGCAGTGTGACGATCCGAAAATCCAATGCCTTGTTGGTGGACATCCTAGCGCCGGTAATAAACCACAGAAATCCAAAAACAAAAAAGATTTATAAAATATATGAAGAGTACCGGCACCTCTACCTATAATATCAATAAGTTACTGAAGCAAAAAAAATGGCGGATGTTTGAACTTTTGATTACGATTTTTGTCTTATTTTTCGCTCTTTAAAGTAAATATAAAAATAAAAAAAATATTGAAAGTGTATCGAACTTAGGTAGAGGTGCCGAAGAATTGAATTATCTTTAAAATAAAAAATTTAAAAAAAGGATCCATCGAATAGTTTTTGAGTTATCGTGTCCACCAGTTCCAAAAATTGCTATCAATTTCGGCAAAAAAAAAAATCGATTTTTTTTATCAAATCTCAAGTAAACCTTCCCTTAAATTACTTTCAGCAAAATCACTTTGGGAACATATTCTACACATAATTAGCTACCAATTTCTGCAAAAAAAAAAAAATCGATTTTTTTTAACGACTCTCAAGTAAACCTCCTCTTAAATATTGTCCAAATTATACTACGTAGAAAGTTTGAAATAGTCTTGGAGTTTTTGCGGTTTAAAAAAATTGAAGACAAATAAAAACATAAATACTATAATTATGCATTATTGACGAGGCCATGCCAAGTAGCTCTATATCGTTTCTTTATCTTTAAAAATTATTTTTATGCAAATTTACCAAATTTAGACATCAATTTTTTTTCAAAATAACATTTCAAAAATCAACATTTGACATATAATTTTGCATTTGTTAGGTATTATTATGAACTCCTGAGAAAAATACATTCAAAAAAATTCATATACGTTACACACAAAAATGTTTTAATGCAAAATTTTATACCTCTGAACTATTAGAGATACACGTGTTGCTTAAATTTTTTGCTCATTTGCATATACAGTGTCGCCTTTTGATACGTAATAATCAATGAATATATTTATGTATAGAAATAAAAAAAATTTCAAGGTTTTTATCCAAATACAGTTGTTTACATTTTACTTTGTGCAGTCTTTTATTTTCGTATTTTTTGGGCCAATCATTTACATAATATTGTTTATCAAATATTTATAATGTTGCATAAAATTACATAAAGTTGATCTATTCGTAATTATCTTATTTTTTAAGAGGGGTGTGACTCTTTAACGGGGACCACTATAGTATGATCGCGTGAAAAAAAGATGATTTTTGGGAATTTTTTTTAAAGAAAACTACTGTATGAAATGTTTTAATATTTTAAGAATATATTCGTTGATATATAATAAATTCATGATAAAATTTGTGGATCAAAAAATTGAAAATTCAGTGAGTTATTCGCGATCTTCCAAGGCTCCAAAAAAAAGTTCCCCCACTGCTGCCTCAAATCAAAAAAACCAAAAAGTTTATTAAACTAGAAGGTATTGTCCGTGCCGTGAACCTCAATCGGAAAAAAAAGTTGAAATTTAACAAAATAGCGGAGTTTTTTTTAAAAAAAGTTTCAAATTTTGCGCGAAAGTTTGATGATTTTTAGCCTGCAAAAATTACATTTTTTTATTCGCTCGAAAAACTGGAGGTTCATGATACGAAGAAACATGTATAAAAGAAGCTGCAATAAGAACCAAATCGATCGAATGATTTGTCTTCGAGTTATAATTGCAGCAAATTTGAAAAATGTAGTTTTTCTTTACCTTACTTTTTGTTTTAATCACTGAGAATTTTTACGAAAATTATTTACGATGTACTCACTATAACGGTCATAGTAAAACTATGTGTGTCGGTTAAATGTGCCAGGGTCTAGCTGCTCCACAATATGTGACTGGCAGCCACGTCCAGAAACTCCCGAACTATTAACCTTCATTCATTTCCCAATACCTGAAAGTTAACCATGAAAATCAGAATCCGCTCTTTAGATGGCTGTAACTCAAAAACTATTTGAAACACGCACTTGAAATTTTAGTATGTTATTTTTAAAGGTATAAACTATCGAACGATGCAAAAAAAATTTTCCAATTTTTTAAAAATGTCACACTAGTGGTCGCCCTTAAAAATACGGTCTAAAAATCTAAATTGTATTACGGGAAACAAAAATTGTACCAGAAAAAAACAGCCACGTCTAACTTACCTATTTATTCGATCTAATAGTTCTTAACGACAGTCGCGGTTGGATCGTTGGGTCCGACCATACCGTAGCGCAAGCAACAGACCAGCAATGTGGCTCACCTTGACCCAAGAAGAATTTACTACACACCGATTGAATATGGACGGACGGACCCGGCCATCCGTATGTGTGTGTAGTTCGTTTGCAATGTTGTTGATCGTCTGCTGCTGCTGCGTTGGTTTGGGTGTTTGCTCGCTGGTGATGCCAGCCACCAATTCAGCCATCCATGAATGTGTGCTGTGCGGTGATCTTCATCGTAGCACATATCCAAGCCCATAAATAATAACCTAGTCTGCATGGCTCCTTCCTTCTGTTGTGTTGTAATAATTATAAAATTGGAATTTTTTCCAATGAAATAATTTAACCTATTTTTTTGTGTTGAAAAAAGTAGCCAGTAAAAAAAAGTGACTACCATAGTGTTTTTCTTTTTTATTTGAAATTCTTTGTACTGAAAAGAAAAAAAAATATTTTTATTATTCCAGTTTTTGTGTGTTTTTAATCTGACGATAAATTTACCATTATCGAAACGACTTAGTGATTTTGAAGGTTAATACTAAGGATGTTATATAGCTTCATTACCGACTCCCAAAAATCGGAACGTTTGGTTCCGCCGGTTTCACCTCTGAATCCGAGTATGATACCGTAGTGATGAGCAAATACAAGTCCAAGACCAAGACTTGGCAGTCTTGATCTTGGTCTTGTTCTTGCATTAATAATCTTGGTCTTACTAGAGCAGTTTGAGTCTTAGTCTTGGTCTTGGTCTTGCAAAATGCAGTCTTTGTATTGGTCTTCGTCTTGGTATTGCTAAAGAATCTTGCACTTTCTTTCATTTTTTTATTAGCGAATTTTTACCTTCTAAAATCAGAATTTTCTCTCTTTACGGTATTAATTGTACTTTTAAACTATTTAAATAATTTAGCAAGAGTTTTGCTTTTTTCTTGCTATAGTCTTGGTCTTGCTCACTTGAGTCTTGGTATTGGTCTTGCAGCCATACTTAGTCTTGGTCTTGGTCTTGCAAAAAATGCAAGACCAAGACAAGACTGCAAGACCAAGACTAATTCTGCTCATCACTACCCGGGCGCCATTTACCATGCAAATTATAACACGCTGCAAGTATCCATTACTTATTAGACTTACTGGGGCCGTAGATTCAAGAGTGCGCCCACAAAAAAAATTAAGTACCTAATTGAAAATTTCTTTAAAATAGAAGGAACTGCTTCTACCCAAAATTGTTATCTATTTGTAATTCAAACATCCGTGTAGATCCAGTAGTCGAAACACTACAGAAATTACAAAAATTGAATCTTGCTGATAATTTTAAATAATTTGCTGAGTTTGTTGAAAAAAAAAATACTAAATGAAAGTTTACGGAAGAAAATTGTCAAAAAGTCCCAAAATATTTCTGGGAACGCTTCAGAGAATGCTACTAATATACTACTGTTACTTAATTAAAGTATTCTAGAAGATTGTGGAAGTGTTTCAAACGCAGAAACATCCCCGAATAGATATTTACTATCTTTCAAAAATTTTGAAGTCGTTTGGCAATATTTCTCATTTGGGTGTCCTTTTTATTGGTTCTGGATTTGATAGTATCGAAGGAGTTACCTAAGAAACTTGGCTTAACCTCTCAAAAATCTTCAAATCCAACACTAACATCACTAATTTAACACTTTATTTAATTGAATCTATCGTATCCCTAATTAATACTACTTGATAACTACTTAAAAAAAAGCTTAACAAAATTTCAACCAAGAAAATATGATTTATTTAATATCATCTATCATTCTGTAAACCATCTAAATAAGCAATTGCTTACCGTCATTCCTTCCGTCATAATATATTTTTCTTACAAGACGCTACAGGTTACCTTGAAAATTGAAACAAGACGCCGCGTCGTATATTATCCAACACAAAACTAAATAGAAACGTTCGGCAGTGTAAATTATCGCTCCAGCTCTGAAAGTATTCCTTTCATCCAGGTAATCGTGAAGATACGTTATAAAGTATACCTATAACCGAGCACAAATTCAACGAATAGCTCTAACTCTTAATATAACGGTAAGATTGAACAAGTATCAATGATGTGTAGTAACGGAGCTGATAGCAAACATTCGACGATAAATATTCACATACATACAGAAGATGAAAAAAATTGGAAAAATTTTAAGCAGATTTTTCGTTTGAGTGTTCTGTAGTAGTCACATGTTGTGTATTTTATGATTTTGTCTTCGTGTAGGGGCGGTATAGATAACATTTTTTTCGGTTATATTTTCAACCCTTGTTTCCATAAGGGGGTGATAAAAATGAAATGTTCTTAAGAAAAAACAAATATTTCGTTGAAAATATTGCAAATTTGTCTCACCATAAGGGTATTTTTGGGAACATTTAGGTAAAGAATCCTAAAAACTTTACGAGTGACCTGCAATTTTCATTGTTACCAGAAAAATTCCAGCTGTACCTTACTCGGAACCAGTTCTCCTTTTAGAGAAATACTTTTTAAAACGTATCCATTTAAGGATAGAAATCATCTCAAGAATGTATTTTTCCAAATCTCAGAGCTTTATTCGAAGCCTTCACGTATATTTTAGTCTCTAAACGCAAGACGCACTCAAGAGCATGAAATGACATCTGTGGCTTGTTTCGTATGTCTACGCGGTATTTCGTTTTATTATATACCGAAAATTAAAACACGATTTTCTTGAAACAACATTTTTACAGTTGGCTAGCGTTCTTACTGAAAAACTACTCAACCGATTTTTTTATTCATACTAAATATACTTTATATATGAATCAAACTCTGTATCACTATCCGTGCAAATTTTTTTTTTCTAGAAACTCGTACAAATTTCTCAATTTTTCACTTTTTTTATTTAATATTTTGGGGGTGTACTGACATTCTACAGAATTATGTTAATTAATTGAAAACATGTCTTTAACATGGTGGCCGCATTATTGGAAAACCTGGAAATGTCAGGGAATTCTAACCTTTCTGGAAAAGTCAGGGAATTTTACCAGAAGACTTGGGAAAAAATTGATTTTAATAATTTTGTTTATTTAGGAATAAAACTTTAATCAATATTTTTCACTTGTTTTAGAAATTAGATTTACAAATTGGCGCGGATTTCATTTTTTAAGAAAAAGTGTTAAAAAGTTATTAAGAAATTTTTTTTAGCTTTTTGGGGCAACATTTTTTTACAACATAGTCAGGGAACTTTTTAATAAATTTTTCTGGAAAACCTGAAAGAGTCAGGGAATTTGATCTTTAAACATCTGGTCACCATGTTTAACAATTTTTTTGCAATTGCTAAAACGCCAATCATTTGGGAACCTGTGGAATGATATGGTTCAATGAAAGTTTTTTTACAATCGCAAATCTCAGAAATGTAGATCAGTTCTTTTTCTTGTCAAAAAGAAAAATTCTAAAAATTCCTTAGTATTTGTCTCTTTTAAATTTTTGACAATAAATCATCAGAGCTTTTTGAATCATAAAACATTCAAATATTACAAATTTAATTTTATTTCTCGGAAAACCAATACATCAGTTTCCTTTCTCAAATCTCACGTATACATATATCTTATATGTCAGCACTTAGCTATGTGTCGTCTATCACATCTTACAAGTAAAAAATTCAATATAAAAAGTATCGCACAGAATGAAGAATGGTTCACCCGAAGAAAAATGTATGTAGTATTCTAACCAACCATACCAAGGTTTTTCTTATTCCTTTTTCTCATTTTCCATCTACGTACAGTGTATGTGTGAAAAACTAAATAGTTTCCATCATTCGATGAATAATTCACTCCTCCTGGTCCGGGATTTTCCGCGAATACCATAGATTGATAACATATTGACATTTAGATTTTAATTATTAAATTGTAACGTTTCGAAGATATCTTACCTACAGTGTGTTCAAGATTAAATCTTGTTTACAAAATCAAATTAGTATTTAAAAGACGTTCGATCAAATCACAACTTGAATCACGATTTATCTATTAATTTCCCCGTCAAAAATAACAAACATATTTTTCTTTTATTTCTGTCTCGTTTCAAGAACGTATACAGTAAAACTTAGTTAGAATTTTAATTAATTTTTTCTGTCATAAAAAAAATAAAACACTTCGTTCGACAGTGGCGATATCTCAAACAAAAAAACAAAAAAATAAATAGAAATTAGAAAAAATAAATCTATTACAAGACGGAGAATCCTTTGGTTAAAATTCTACCATAATTCATTTAAAATTCAATAAAGAATGCCGCAAGTCATTGAACAAAAACTACAAAACTCGCTGAACCGAGGGGGTGGTGAATAACTTAGAGATGGGAAGTCGGAGCGGAAAAAAAAAACGAATGTTTATACTTTACGAACAATTTTAAACAGACGGAATTTTTTAAAAGGGAAATAAAAGAAGAAATGCTACTGTTGAAACATTACAATTAGAGTAAGGAGTAAATCGTTGCAACTCGAGCTGCTTTGTATATGAGACAGAGTGGTGGACTTATTGCTAGTGCAAGCGGTGTCTCACAACACAATGCGAATAAAGTGGATTATACATTTTTCCTTTTAATTTTTCTTCTTTCATTCGGGATAAAGGAAAGAAAAGCTATTGATCAATTATCAATTTGCATAAAGATCTTCGAATAATCTATATATTTACATATAAAATAAAATAAGGAAAACGTTTGTAAAAAATTACACAGCCAGGATTTCGACAAGATATCCTCAGAAGTGGCCTAATGGAGTCCGAATTTTTAAATTTAATTTCGTTCCTGAATTACAAGTCTTTAATAATAAATAATCAATTAATTGTACTAAAATGGAAAAAAGTTATCTCTTAAGTTAGCTGTGGCAATAATATTTTTGAATACATTTTTATAGATTATACTTTACTAGCATTTTCCCGCGGTTTCGCTCGCTTGAAATTATAATAATCAAGTTAGATTCATATAGGCTATGCTTACATCATGTCGCTATTGAGAGTTGCCATTTTTTCTTGAGAATTTTCCCATTGGAACGGAACATTTTCACGAGGTCAGAAGTAGCCTATAATCTTCTTTGTGCTCCAAGCTATCTCTATGCAAAGTTTTAAGTCGATTGCTTAAGCTATTGAAACGTGAAAACAAAAAAAACAAACTACATGAAATAGGTCACTGGTCTGGCTCTGGACATATGCTAATTTCGTTTTTTTTCTTCTTTTTTTTTAAATTTGGTTATTGGTTGAAACATATAGGTTATTCATGAAGTGAATAGTTAGTATTAGGAAGATATGCTATAATTGTAAAAAGTACTTTGTCGCCTGAATTAGGAAAAATTAAAAAAGTGGACTTAATCTTGTGGTATTGATTACGAAATCCTAACTGAACGCGTGTTCTGCATGCACTTTTTTTTATATAAAACATTTTTACTGAAAATTATTTTTTTATATTTCCGAAAAATTTTACTGCACAACACGCAATCTTTCTGTTTGCAAATGTTCCATGTTTTTTCGTTTTTGGTAATTAAGTGTCATTTCACTGTAATTAAATTACTAAATAAATAAATAACTAAACAACAAAAATGATTTAACATTTTCGATAAGAAATTTTTTTTATTAATTTTAATTTTTTTTTTTTAAATTATAAATTTACAAATTGCATGATGCATGTCGGTGACTAGTTTAATTTGCAATAAAATGAATTTTAACAACAGTTGATAGTTAATAATTAACATATTAGAAACCCGGCATGTTATATTGCTAATAAATAAATGGTGTGTCTCGTTTTGTGTTTTTATCATCTAGCAATGAATCTACTACACACAGTCTTGTATACGTCTGTCTAATTATAATAATAATGAACATATTCTTGTATATGGTAAAAATAAAAGTAGGCAGGTACACTCGGGTACAAAAATAATTGAACACTAGTGTTAAAAATGTTTCTGTGATAAACCTTTTTTTTATTTGTAATACTATTATAACAAAACTAAAAATTTCTTTCGGGGGAAACAGTTCAGTTTTGACACAAAAAAATCGTCAACTGCGTATTAAATCAGTGGTTTCCTAGTGATCACGCCTTTCAGGTAGTGATAAGCAAATGCAAGACCAAGACCAAGGCTTGGCAGTCTTGGTCTTGTTCTTGCATTAAGAGTCTTGGTATTGGTATTGCTAGAGCAGTTTGAGCCTTGGTCTTGCAAAATGCAGTCTTGGTCTTGGTCTTGGTCTTGCAAAATGCAGTCTTGGTCTTGGCCTTGTTATTGCTAAAAAAATCTTGCACTTTCTTGCTTTTTTTTATTAGGGAAATTCAAACTATTTAAATAGTTTAGCAAGAGACTTGCTTTTTTCTTGCTTTTGTCTTGGTCTTGCTCACTTGAGTCTTGGTATTGGTCTTGCAGCCATACTTATAGTCTTGGTGTTGGTCTTGCTCTTGGTATACATAGTCTTGGCCTTGGTCTTGCAAAAAAAATGCAAGACCAAGACAAGACTGCAGGAGCAAGACTAATTTTGCTCATCACTACTTTCAGGATAAAATACAGGACACTGAAGTACTTGTTACTTGAGGATTAGTGTCACGTGATACTTTCAGAAAGTCTAGTTCAAGAAACAGATGGTCCACTCTACGATACCTAAAACTATAGATTTGTATTTTCATGTTACTAATTTTTTTATTTATGTCTGGATTTTTTGATTAGACACAATATTCTTAGATGATTCCACAGGTTTAAAAGTTTTGGAAACTACTGTCTGAAAGTTTGATATTTTGAAAACGAGGTTTTAAAAAAAAAGTAATTGTACGAACCTTAACGTGAGACAGTAGGTGCAATTATTTCTGGAATTACGGAAAATGAAAATTATCCATTTTCGTTTTTAGCACTTCACTCAATTATTGTGTCTTGAAGTTTTGCGGAATATTCTGCAATACTTTCATGGTTTAAATTACTTTTTGGAATATTCGAAAATTTGGTAATTGTAAAAAATTCCCACTTTGGAAGTCAGTATTTCACAAATGGTGTTTAAAAATGAAAAATGGCAAAGAAACCTTAACGATCTCACTTTCTAGTACGGAAAAGCACTTCAAAAAAATGAGGGTAATTTTTTTTTTTGCGAATTGAGATCTATTACCTGTAGCGACGATTGATAAATATAACGAAATTACAAAGGCCCCAAGATTTTTTTCCGAAATATTTCTGATGTGTTTCTTACATTTTGTATACAACTGTATCATTGTAAATTTTACATCGACAGTGTATACTATACAATTTCTATTTACAATTAGTGTAGTAGTAAAGAATATATTATAATGTTTAAAATTACAAAAATATACTTATTATTTTGCTTAATGAATATGTATGAAATATAGTTATTTATTTATTGTATGTGTATACAGCGAGCTATACCTAAAGCTGTTTGTAGGCAACGCAGTGGGCTACACTGAATGGATGAATGTGGGAGCTACACATGTTAACCGCATGAAAGAAAATTATGCATTTGTAAGCGTGAATAATTTTTGAAAAATTATTTTCTATATCAAGACAAATAAAACATCATTTTACAAACTATTGTTATTTTTAAATACATTCATAAATGAAATAAAATGCCGAAGAGTCATTGAAAATGAAAAAGTGGTTTTTTTTTTTTTTTTTTGAAGCCATTACTGCTGTTGTTGGTTGGTTGATGTTGCCAGGCGTCCCACACGTTATAGTATACAGATACGGCCAAAATTTGAATCGTGAAAAAAAGTTAAGACAGATTTTTACAGCGAAAAAAATGGCACAAAACATTTCATTGGTTATTTCATTGTAGGTAAACACGATAAAAATGCAACAAAAGTTCGTGTTGATAAATTTAACTTATTTTAGAACCATAGTAACAATGTATATTAATAATATGAATTATATTAATTTATTTTATTCGTTAAATTGTCTTACCGTATTACACTTGTGTTATATATTTTTTCTGAATAAATTCGTATTTTCTACAAGTCAAATTTCTTGCCTAAAAGCAATTTAACGAGAAGAACTGCGACAGCGAAGCTGAAGCGTTTTTGTTAGTTGACAGTTCTTCTCGTTAAATTGCTAGGCAACAAATTTTCGTTTGAAAAACCCAAATTTATTCGAAAAAATACAAACCTTTGATGTAATAATAAGTGAAAAAAATTGATTTGTATCTGTTTTGAGGTTTGGCATAATTTTAAAATGTTATAATATATATTTTTTTCTTTTCAATATACTTATACAAAAATGGCGGTTTTCCATTTCCACCACACCATTATTTTTCAAACAGCTGGCGCTCTAGTCACCATAATTATCATCTAAACATTAAAAAAAATTTTTTCATGTAATTAACATAAAAAATATCAAAATACCAAAAATATTTCCAAAAAAAGATCAAAAAGGTAAAAAATTCAGGAATTAAAAAAATTTTTGTCTGTCTCTGCATCAAGAAGATATTTTTCGTACAGAGAAAGTAATAATATAAACTATATTTGGTATAAGTGCTGTTTCGAGAAAAATGTGTTTAAATTTCTGTACGTTATAATCAAAACGAAACTACTTTGGATTTGCTTATTTATAACCCAAAAAATTAGACGATATAAAAGCTTGGTAACATTGCTAGGTAATGAACTACTACTATAAATCCATAATTCAATGTTTTTTTGCGTAGCGAAGAAAAGTCTTCCGCTTCTTCACTTGGCCAGTTTCATCATTCTATTTTCGGGTCTACCATAGTTAAGGTAGTAAAAAATTTTAGCAAAGTTGATGAGGTCATAAAACGAAAGAAAAATTATTTTCAGATTTGGTTTTCAATGAAATTATTTGAATTAGTGTGGATTGGTTCCACTGGGGTGGAAATTTCACATTTTCTTCGACCGAAATCTTCATGTACAGTCGGTTGCAAGACTTCCCTTTTAAGACATCCTATACTGGAAGCAATTGACAACTATTTACTCTCGCAAGTCAAAAACCAGTTTCATCAATGACTTATGTGGAAAGTTAATATAAATTTACCCAATCCTGTATCACTATTCACTTGTCTTTTTTTTCGTGTTTCATTTTTTTTCTGTACATTCGTTTACACACTTTTTATTAAATAAAATGCTTCATTAGTTTAAAAATTAAAACTTCATCATATAGCAGACATTATGTGGATGTGTATGTTTGAGCTTCTATGTAGAAGTTGAATAATGGAAGTTAGTGGAAATGGGAGAGTGTCGTCTGGAGGCCATCATCATTATGTATCATGAACATTTCATAAACCTCACCTCGTCTATCATTTCTTATAAAATGTTTCATTTAATGCCTTCTCATATAGTCGGTATTTCAGTATTAATTATGATTAGGATTATAATTATATATTATACTGTAGTAAATTAATTGTCTACATTGTTGTCTTCACATATAAATTAAAGATGACATTTCATTAGGGTTCCGAACAAGAAATTTTTCTATAGTGTAAAAAAAAATTTCTAAAAACTTTTTCATTTCTGCAAAAAAAATTTTTTTCTTGAGGTCCTGGGCATTGGACGTGTTTGACGGAAGAGCTCATCCAAGGGTTTGGCACTTCAAACGTTTTCATCAAATTTCATAAAAACTGGATGTTTCGTTTAAGAGTTAGGCTGTATACACAATCAATGAAATAAGGAATTAAGATTTAAGAAATAAGATTTAAGATTTAAGAAATAAGATTTAAGATTTAAGGTGTATGCCATCTAGTGACGTTGAACGAAACTGTTAACTTAACTGCTCATAAGTAAATGTATTTAGGTATCTTTGTACATCAGAATTCATGAAAAAGTAACGTTCGTGATGACTATTTTGTCACTAAGTGAAAAAAATCACGAATTTTGGCGTAAAAAAATACCTACATATTTATATCTATGACCAGTTACGTTAAAGTTCCATTCAACGTCACTAGATGGCATACTCCTTAAATCTTAAATCTTATTTCTTAAATCTTAATTCCTTATTTCATTGATTGTGTATACAGCCTTATGTCATTCTTGGCTTCTAGACATTTCAAAAAAGTTTTTATCATAGTCTCGGGCTCAAGTCGCACCATGAGAGGGGCGAAATTTCGATTCGAAAATTTGTTAAAAGATATTCTGAGCAAATATTACTTCACACGATATAGTAATTAAAACTTTTTTTTGGACCAAACTGACCTGTCACTTTAATCCTAGCACACTTTTTTTTCAAGCTCTTGACTGACATTACCCCAAATTTTTAATTCCTACGTTGTCCTACGACAAACCCTAAAAAATATACTCAAAAGCGATGAGAAACTTCGGGTATTGAGGAAACCTGACGATTTTTGTTTTTTGTTTATTTTTTTTGGATTTTCTACTGTTGTATTCCAAATTGGCACTTGAAAATTGAAGCCCCTATCATGACAATGGATTCTTATTAAAAATCAGTAAGGTTGTCTAGTGTCTACATATTTTTACCTTTTTTAAAAGAAAATGTTTCCTATTCAGAACTACAAAAAGTAGTTCTGAATAGTTCCATTCCAGTAAATAGCTAATATTAAAACAATAGTACATATTATTAATGTACCGTCACCAGAACTAATCAGATAAAACAATAGAAAATGTAAAAGGCTTGTGTGTGTGTGTGTCTTTTCTAGAATTCTTCTATATATTATGCACTAAAATACCATGCGTTACACTGTCACAATGCACATAGTGAAAACACCATCTAATATTTAGAGCCAAGACACACGTAACACGCGACAACCACGTGACAGCGACAAAATGATGGCTTCTCTGTGGCCGGACATTTGTATGCATGTAGTTTTCTTATGGAAACACAAATTTCACGAGACATATGAACCACAACTTGTCGTAGTCGGACACTGTCGCAATGTGTTGTCTACTGTCGTTGAGTGTCGCTGTTAGTGGTCAAAACTTGCGACTAGTGGACGATTTCTACGCGACAGTGGACGATTTATATGTGGGGTTGATGTTGTTCAACAGTGATTATTCGTCACTCGGCCACTAAAAAGTGGCTCGTAAGTGATCGCCTAAAACATGCGAACGACAGTACAACTACACGACAACGACAAAATACCCTTGTCGCAGCATTTGCATAACATTTCCAAAGACTGGACACTGGCGGATCTCAGACAACAACCTGTATCCATCTAAAATAGGTTTCACTCTCTAACAGTGAAAAAATTGTATCAGTTGAATAGTTGATTTTTGGCGCTTTTTAGGTCTCCAAGACCCTGGCGGATCTTATATAGTATAGCATATATGTATTTAAATGAAATTAAATTTTTAAAGGTAAAAAATTTTCAAAATTGGGTGGGTAGTTTTATTTTTGGCATATTGGGACCCCCGGATCCTGGCAGACCTCATACAGCATAACTTTTATATCCGTTTAAAATAATTTATCTCTCTAACAGTAAACAAATTTTCAAAATCGGTTGTGACGCGTTCTTGAAAAGTTAGTTAATTTTTATTTTGAAAAATGAAACAGATATAAATATTGTTATTGTAATGATAAAAATAGCTGAATTTCCAGTTTTGGAAATTCGCTAACAATAAAGCATTTACTGTGAAGAAATTCAGCAAATTTCTTAATTTTTCTCAAAATCTAGTTCATTTAGAACAATGTTTTAAAAGCTTGTCTTATGTAACTTTTTACGCTCTTTTCGATGATTTAAAAAAAAATTTGAATTCTGTCCAAATTTTGCAAAAAACCACTAAAATTGACGAACATTGGCCAAAATTTTCGCTTCCAAAAGTTGGATGTATCTGGCTGACGAACTCATCCAAGCTATTGGAATTTTTGATCTACACGCCAAATTTCGTAACAATTGGAGGTTTCCTTGGAGAGTTATCGCGCAGACATATATATATATATATATATATATATATATATATATATATATATATATATATATATATATATATATATATATATATATATATATATATATATATTAGTGAACCTTTCTGCCGTAGTCCCAGGCTCAGATCTTTTCATGACATCCGCTATAATAAGTGTATTTCCAAAAAGGAAATTCACTTAAAAGTGGTCGTCGCGTGGTACGTAACGGCTTGGCTTTTAAATTACATAGTTGACCCTTTGTCCCCATTTTCATTTCAACGCACAGTACGTCACATATAATAATAATATGAGCTGTAGAACGAATGTATTTTAAGCGTGTGGCGATATAAATATTGTATATGTGATTACTCTGGTGCCATGTTGACGGGTGTGTCACTCTGAACTGAACATAGAGGATGACGTTCCACCACAAAAAACATTAATTATAAATGATATTTAAACAAATTTTAAACAATAAATATTTATTTTACATAAATTTTAATTTATTTTCCACAAAAGAAACTATTTTTACCACACGTAATAATAACTTAAAATAAAAAATAAAAAAAACTGATTTATTTGTTTATAATTTAAATTCCAATAGTTGGTTGTGTTTTCCTTTGGAATGACCAGTTTTTTTTTTTTTTTTAATGGAGTTACGTGGTCATGGCGTGTTGGATTAGTAATTTTGTGTTAGTTCAATGTCACTGAGGTGACATAATTTAATGTGAAGTCTGTTTGGTTGTGGACTACTTTTTTTTGATTACGCATATTGTTTGAAAATGAAAAATTAATGTTCGAAACAACTGGCACCATTAAAAAATAAAGTGGTATTTTGTGAAGTAAGGTATTTTGTTGTTAGGCTCTGAAACCATACTTCGGATCCCTTATGAATCCGTTTTGTCTGTCCATATTTCCTTATTTGGGATATATTAATCCCTAATCTGAAATATCAGGTGTGGATATATCATTATTTTATTTTGATTTGCAAGTATGGACCACTGTAAAGTAACACTCAAATCAGTTAATTTTATTGGGGGCCTTTTTTGAGACGACTTTGAGGATATTGTAAAAGAAGTCGAGGATGTGCCTTGTCTAGTTTCTGGGAATCAAAAAATCTACACGAAAATTACTGTAATTCAAGCCGTTATCCTAATTCAAATTATTTCCATGAAACTTGATTTGAGAAAAAATAATTTTTTTAATTTAGTGACGCCACCAAGCTTACTAAAATTCTCCAGTGCTCTAAAAGCCATAAAAAAAATGATCAAGTGATGAAACTGGTGACGAATTATAGGTTTTCGAAGTCGTATTTTTCATTTTTATTGAAATTAAACATATACCGGACTACAAGAAAAGAGGCTTCTGTTTAGTTAGTCCTATTTCTGGAAGGAATTTCAATATTTTCGTAGCAAAAATGAAAATTTTACACCCAAATTACTCTAATTCAACGAGTCACCCTAATTTAAATCACTTCCGTAAAGCTTGATTTGAAAAAAATGGAATTTTCCAAGCTAATAACCTCATCCAGCTTACTAAAATTTTTCAATACCCTAAAAACCGTAAATTTATTGAGAAAATGATAAAATTGGAAGTGAATCATAGATTTTCGAAATCGTATATTCTATTTTTACCAAAATTAAACATGTAGGAATCAATTGCGCTTTACATATTAGTAACAATTATATTACTTATTTGAATGTTACGTTGAAAACTCTTAAGCACTTTATCTTTTTATGACACATTCACACACATATCACGCACATAGTACAAACATCAAGGAATGTACATACAAAGAAAATAATTTACAAAACATTAAACATTTTCAATCTGATATGTAAATTTTATTTGAAATGTTCATCCACATACAGTCAGACCGCAAATGTTGTTTAGCTGTTTTTAGCTTTACGATAATATTATAGAAAAGTAAAAGAAGTGAGTTAACACTTGGTTCAACACTTTTGATAACAACTTGTATTATTATAGTATATTTTCTTCATCAAACTCAGTTTTATTACTTTTGTATGTGTGTATGTGTGTTTGTGTTTAGAGCCGCCATATTGTTTTCATTTCCTTATGAGCTGGCCGACTATAAGGTGAAAAATAGTTTTACTGTTGTTATCAAATGATCTTATGGACATACAATATGATATACTCTAGGGTGAAGTAAGATGTGTAATTAATTCTTGATTTTGAACTATTTGATAAAGAGTATTGCGGATTACCCGAATTCCCCTACTTGACTTCGCCAAGTGCATGTTGGGCATGACGCATTCAGTCAGAATTCCTCAGTGATTAGGGTTTTGACAGCTTTCGAATAAAATATAGAGTATTTAAATACATTTTTTACGGCTTATCGAAAAATAGATAAATATATCGGGCAAAAATCTCAGTTTATCGCGCCCATAACTGTTATAGTAGGCAGGGAACATATCAATTTGGAACTTCAATATTTCGCAAAGGAAGTGAAAAGGACAAGTGGACTTACAAGAATTTCAACTTCGTTTTAAGGGTACCGGAATGGAATCAATGACGTAACTACAATGGAACCAGTGGTGTAGCCACTCCAGAGGGTGCACGGCAAAAAAGACCGCAAAAGAAACACAAAAAATTTGCGAAATAGGAGAAAAACCCTAAAAAGAGGGGAAAATAATGGGGAAGTGAACTTCTTCTCTTTTTTCTTTTTGCTCATTGACTGTATTTTTTGGAACGATGTGGTTTTTCGGACCCATTAGGAAATTAGGTTCTTTTTTTTTGCTAGTCGGCTGTATTTTTGGGAAAAATTACTTACGAAAAACGAAAATTTTATGAATTTCTCCTTATTGATTTGGTCTAGAAATTTTTGAAGATGTTCTCTAATTGGAGGGACTATTTTCTCAACTGTAAATTTCTTTTTAAATTATTGAAAATTTAGCTGAAATAATTAAAATTATTTCAGGTAATTTCGATCGTTAATTTTGAAAGGTACAGACAATTAATTTTGTAGCGCGGTTAACAGCATGTTTGCCTAATAAATGTTCAAAAATTCCCATTATCCCGAGTTCAGTTCCTTCTCACTTCATCTATTTTCCTGTTCTCCTACAAATTACTAAAATTTTGTTTTGAATTGCTCTTGAAAATTTGTTCGGAATATCGAATTTACATTCAATTTTTGTGTTTATTTAAACAGTCAACAACCTCAAAATGACATGATATTTTTCATCGACAAATAAAATTGAAAAACAGTTGAAACACACATTATTTCCGCCATTATATTGCACAATACACTTTTATCAAATGCATAAACTATAAATATTTTCTTAAGTATTTTTATTTGTTTGGAGAAAATAAACCATATATGTATGGAAGAATCGAAGAAGCATCACTTATCACCAGTGCAACACAGTATGAACAGCACCTCGGCAACAATAGGGCCACATCTATACATATAATTCCATATACGATGTGGCTCTGTTGTTGCCGAGGTGTCTGTCAGTTTGTCTGTGAAAACAATACAAACGAAACTTTATCATATCTTACATATTATTATATGGAATTCATGGTAGACTTGTCAAAGATATGTGTACCAGTTACTTCCTCCGGATATACTGAAGAAAGTGTCTACTATAGTAAGTGTGTAGTGATTGTCTGTGAATACATGGGGCCCTATTCGGTTAAATTCTTGTTTTCGTGTATCTATCAGTAATGTCGAGCCGAGGAGCAGTTAATCGATTAATCGACTAAAATTGTTTTTCAGAAAAAATTAGTTCTCAGTCGAAAATATCGAGCACAGAGTAGTCGACTAATCAACTAAATTTTTAGACGAATTCATGGTAAGGTAACTTATGTAACTCTGTCAAAAACGAGGTTTTTTTGAAATTTAATCGAAGGTAAAATAGTCGACTAAAATATGATTAAATGTAAACAAAATTAGTCGACTAAACCGACTACTCGATTAATCATCCGACATCACTAATGTCGAGCCGAGGAGCAGTTAGTCGATTAATCGACTAAAGTTATTTTTCACGAAAAATTAGTCATTAATCGAAAATATCGAGCACAGAATAGTCGATTTCGACTAAATTTTTAGTCGAATTAAATAAATAGGAAAGTTTTTAAAAGTTTAAATTTTTTTTGATAAATTATTTCTTTCAAAAACAAAATATTTCCTTTTGAATTTAATTTTTTTTCTTAAGAAAAAGAAAGATAACATATATCACAACGTGTTAGTCACATAAAAATGAAAATTATTCAATGTGTGGTTTTTATCCATTTAAAAAAAAATTACTCATTTTAGTCATTTAGTCGAGGATAAAATAATAGACTAAAGAATGACTAAATGTAAACAAAATTAGTCAACTGAACCGATTAATTGATTAATCGTTCGACTTCACTAGTATCTACTAGTGTTGTCGGATTATTAATCAATTATTCGGTTTAGTCGACTAATTTTGTCTACATTAAGTCATTTTTAAACGACTATTTTACATTTGACTAAATGATTAAAATGATTTAATTTTTTTTAAATGACTAAAAACGGCTAATTTAGTACTTTTCTGTATTAATTTATTGGACTTCAAAAAATGAAAAATTAAACAAAAAATCATCTATTTGCATGATTATTCACTTTTATGTGATCAAAACTTTCAAAATAACTAAAATCAAAGGAAAACATCGTTTTGAAAGAATTACACAAGTCACCTTACTCATTAATTCGACTAAAAATTTAGTCGATTAGTCGACTATTGTATGCTCGATATTTTTGACTAATGACTTAATTTTGTCTGAAAAATAATTTTAATCGATTAATCGACTAACTGCTCTTCGACTCGACATCAGTATAAACGGGTAACAAAGTGTTGATGTCATTGCGGGTTGCTGGAAACGGAGATGGGTAAGGATCAAGGGCATTTTTCGTCCAAGCAGCTACTCTGTATATGGAAATTTGGAATACACCTACAGCAGACGTACAGATTCCCCACCTAGACACTCCGTGTTTTCGTGATATTGTTTAAAATTTTTCTTTTAACTAGGGTAAAAGCCCCCTTTGTGGAACGGTATCTAATTATGAACATTTATGTATTAATGAAGTTATTTCTGAAAGAAACGTCTGATAAGAAAGATTATTATTAATAGAATGATTGTTTTTCAATTTAAATTCACCTCGCATTTAATGTTTCCTTACTTAATTAAAGAGAAATAAATATGTAAATGTCAAAACTGTTACAGTATTAGATACCGTTCCATAATGGGGGCTTTTACGTTATATAAAAATTTTTTTTTTTTGCAATTCTTTTTATCAAACAAGTTTGTGGTGAGACTGCTGTTATGTCTGCAACACAAAAACTTGCCGGACAAACAAAACTTCTCAATAAATATAATAAGTAGAAGGAAATCGTAGTACACGTCCATTAAATTGGTCTGAATATAAAATTTTTTATTAATAATCAATAAGTGTCAATTTGACCGGAAGTAAAAACTTGACCGGAAGTAAAAATATTGTTGGTTAACAGTTTTGATGTTAGTCTGAAGTGAAATTGTCTATCACAACAGTATTTTGTTAGTCTTTTTTTCGTACACTGAGTCCATTTTAAATGGTCGATAGTATTAATAAGAATATATTATACACCAGTTTGGTAAGTTTTCTTCTTATAAATCCATATTTATAAAAATTGTTGAACATAACTTTCAGGATTTTCATTTTTATAATACTTTACAGCAGACAAGTTTTTAAAATTTTTTTTTCGTTTTTGATCCATTTTAACTTAAATTGAAATAATTTTTTTTTTTTTATAAAACACTAAATTTCTAGAATTGTCTTAAAAGTGTTATGTTGAATTTCTCCTACATCTCACCCACAATGATTATAGTTTTAATTTGTTTAAATAATAAACAAACATTTAATATTGTCATCAACTCGTCATATAGCATCATCATATCAACATCATTAATTCATATTAAAATCATTTAAATTCGTTTTAATGATTTGCATACATTTGCTCGCAAGTTCACCTCAAATATTTGCTGATTAATGATTTAAGTGTTGATTCTCATTTAATATTAGATGAATTTGAATGGCGCTATTACATTTTGACAAGAGTAATTGTGCCTCTGAAGTAGATAGTAATACCTCTAGAGTAGGTTGAGTTGGTTGATATTCGATAGTTGGGCGATCACTTATTTGGCGGGATAGGGGTCATAATCCAGTCTGGAAGGTTTCGTTCCAGAATTTTACTACTCAAATCGTCATAGACGTCGCGTAAGAAATTGCAGTTCGAAAAACTTTTTTTAGCTGAGATACTTCGTGGTGCATCTTGAGCGAAATTGGGTTGAGAAAATTAAAAATTTTTATTTTTGAAATATAATAAACTTGCTCCGGTTCCGTTTCGGTTTCAACTAGCCCTTTTTAGCGCAATCAGCGAATTTTCGTAGAGCTAACTTTTGGATACACTAAATAACGTGTAGCATACCAACATCTGCTTCAAAAGCTGGTGATTCTATTTTCTATTATTGTAACCAAATGAGAGTTGAACATGCAAATGTACATATGCGCCTCTCAAAACAATTTGAAAGGGGGGTCTGAAAAAAATATTCGATTATATTTACACAGAAACAAAATTATTCCTGTCTGAAATTAGAGTACCTACAATTCCCGTAATCAAGTGAGAGCTGAACACACAAATTTCTTAATGTACATATGCGCCTCTTAAAATAATTTGAAAGGGGGATTTGGAAAAAAATACCGATTATTTGCGCAGAAACAAAATTATTGCTGTCTCAGTATATATACAGTACCTACAAGAAATATTCAAGTCATCCATTATTTTTCTTCGTCTAAATTAACAAACAATATTCCTCACGTAGTCACAGTATAGATGAAGAAGAAGTAAAAGAAACTGGCGACGGACGGGAATGACTCGAATGCTATAAATTCTTACACGTAGCTTTAATTTATTTAATCAAATCATCTCTAATCTGTACATTGTTCAACATTCAACAACACAGCATTTAAATAAAAATGTTTTAAAAGTTACAAATGATTTAACCAACAAGCAGTGTGGCGTATCTAGTCAGTGGGTACTTCAGACAGTAGTAATGGTACTGTAAGGTAAAATAATGGGTTCATTTTGCTATTTTTTTTTTTTTTTTTTGTTTCTATTAACAAACAAATTATTCTTCTCTGAGAAGAATTATATTATTTGCTACCATAGATTTGAATTTTCATTTTCACGTACAGTTGTGTTCAGTGTAACATCAACAGTCAAAAAATTTTATCAGAAAAATTTTTGTTCCAAAATTTCGTTTTTAATAAATTTTACACTTCTGATGAAAAGAACAGATACAAAAACTTGTACCTAACCTCCAATTTCTTGACTCTTTTGAGGGTTTCAAAAAAAGAAATCGTATACCTGGTGACGTCATTAAGTTAAAAATTGATTTTTCTCAAATTAATCGATAAGAAAATTATTTGAGTATTGATGATTTTTATTTGTAATGTCAGAATGGTAAAATTTCTTCATTTAACTTCGTCAGAAAGTTTGCTTTCTGTACTACGCTTCAAATTTGATCGAAAAATAAAAGAATATCACCATTTCGTCATTAAAATTGCTTTTCTAGTAACCTTGATGATGTCACCAAGTAAGAAATCAATCTGATCTGAACCAGTTTGTGGTTTTTTGAATCATTTTGGAATGAAACATTCATTTTTGACGCCAAAATAACGTTGTTTCAATACTTTTACCCAAAATTGTATCTCTCAGTCCATTCGTATTCGTTCAAAAACATTATTATATTGCATACAAGTGCAAATAGAGACTGTATGCTCAATAAAAATAGTTTTATATACTATAATAAAGCAAGACTTTAATAAAACAAGACTTCATTCTTTGTGTACGCGAAAGATCGACTCGCAAACAGAACGAAAAATCGTATTTTTACAGAATGTGAATAGTTTTTTTTTGTATAATAAGAAATGCGGAATTATTCGTTGCGGATAAAAGATTTGCAACGGTAATAACAGATTCGTTGTTCAAAATTTTCGATAACGAAATTTCGAATCACCCCTATCCCCTATCCTATGTGTGTATGATGTGTAAGTATATGAAGTTCAAAAAACAAAATAATCTTCAAATCCATTTATTTAAATCGTATCATCAGAACTCATTTACACAATAAGTGAAATGGGTGAGAAAGATCAACGCAAGCAGATAGGACGAAGCCGGAGCAGCAGATAAACAGATAATTCGGATAATCAGAACTCATTTGCAATTTATATTATTTTCCATCGTGTGTAGGTACACAAGTGTATAATCGGTTTCATCAAAAATGGGACGGTCAGTAAAACCAATTTTAAAAAAAAAAATTGAATTTTTTTGTGATTTAGTTTTGGTGTTCAACATATTTTTTTAACAATTTTGATTCAGTGTCTGTTAGTCCTATCCGTCTGTTTGTCCGTAAAATCTTCCAGCACGTATAACTTGAGACCTATTCGATTGATTTCGATGAAATTTTCAAGGGTTTTGTATTGGAATATTCCCGCTAATTTTTTTCAATTTCTATAATATCGTACTAATTTATGCGTCGCTTCAAATAATACTTACTTTTAAGTTAGTTACATCAGTAAAAATGTTTCTAATTTCGAAATAGTTATAAATTTAAATTTCATATCTATACTAATTTTTTGATACTGTTATACCAGCTCTTTTTCTCGTGCTCAGGGCCCCCCTCCAGGATGCGGAGGCACCTAGGTAATCGCCTACTTTGCTACTTTAAATTTACAGTGTACACTATTGAGATTATTTCAAATTTTTATATAGTTATGTATTTAAACTGTACAAACAATTCTATGCCTGCTTTGAAAATTTTTCATAATCATTCAACAAACATTTTTCTTCACACTTGAACGCCGCGCGGCATTTAGTTCAATGTATGTTTTTTTTTTTTCTCTCTATGCATTATTAATTCAAATTGTAAACTTGGTACATTACCCATGTATAAATTTCTACATTGATTACAATTATCAAATAACTACATCTGGAATCTACAACCAACTTATTGCGTTATTGAATTTTTGCGCGGAAAAACTAAACTTATGTAATAATATCATGGACATACATATTATCGCAAAAGAAAAGAAATTGCGTGGGAAGCAATACGTGCTCGTTTCAGCCAAGCAAACCGCTCAACCAAACGTACCATTATAAATATCCGTGTGGTTTATGTTATTTGTTACATAGTTTCTTAGAGTAAATGGGTTCAAAATGCAAGACGAACGAACGAAGACTCGCTGCTAAATCATTAATAAAATATTATGTACTTATTCACGTATGAAATTTTCTTGGATGAGTGTGTTTAACCTTGAAATGGCAGTGGCGTTTCATTGGGAAAATTAATTTTTTTTTGCATTTTTAACATTTTTGGCCAATGGGTATTTGTGAGGGTGCAAACGATTACTTTTTTAGGGGTTTCACACTTCCAGAATTTCTACATTTTTGGAACTATGATCCGTATCAACAAGATTTTTCCCTCAGTAGGAATGAAAATTTTTTTATCAACCTATTCCATCGTTAGAAAAAACTTGTAAAATAAAATTAAGGAAGTTCTACTATCATTGAACTGCTTTTTTGAGAAAACCACTAAGTAATGTGCGTTCAACACCGACTTGGAAAAATTTTTTTTTAAATAAATTGTATAATAATTGCGTCATCCTGTACAAATGTATATATTTTTTGAATGTTTTGACATAATGATTTATAAAATGTCAGGTTATCATTCTCTACTTGATTATTAACATTTTTTGTAGAAAAAATCCACAGGGTCTCCATCTCCAGGTTTAGTCTTTTCTTGTAGTTCTTCTCATACTGTAGTACCTTAGTGTTGTTGAAATCGAAGACGTGGTCGAAATTATGTGTATATTGTCCTAAACCAGTACGTAATTCACCTCTACCTAAATCCCATCTATGCTGCTTGAGACGGTGTTCCAATGATGTTGAGTCTGGCCAATATAAACCGAATCACAACTGGTGCAAGGGACGGAATAAACAAGATGGGGTTAACTTATTAGACGCCACTAAGCCACCCGGACGTAACTTGGAAAATTTTTTTTTTGAAATAAATTATATAACAATTGAGTCACCCTGTACAAATGTTAATTAATTGAAAATAATAAAAAGTAATTAGTTCGTTTATCTAAATGTAAATAGTTTTTTTTTTTTTTTTGAACAATTTAATTTT
The DNA here is from genome assembly GCA_035578155.1 of Brachynemurus nebulosus. NCBI lineage: Eukaryota > Metazoa > Arthropoda > Insecta > Neuroptera > Myrmeleontidae > Brachynemurus > Brachynemurus nebulosus. The sequence goes on from JAPWDM010000003.1 coordinate 64,159,991, forward strand.
ACGTTTAATTAATTTTTATAAATGGCAAATCACTCAGTCAGTAACTGACGATTGACAGTTGAAAATTGAGTTATCATCAATTCTGTTAAATTTTCTCCTGCTCGTGTGTTTAATTACGAGTTTATTTTTGCAGTGAACATTATTACTACATATTTTTAATTGATTTTATTTCGTAATAAAATAATTTTACATTTTTTGTATCAGTTTAAACATGTCGGATTGTTCGAACGAATAATTCAAGGGTGTTTTTTTTTTTTAGGTTAGGGTACGTTTTTACACCTGCTACTTGGGCTACATCCTTTTTTTGTTTGAGATAAGAACTAAATTTATAATTGTTTAAATTTTTTTGTTTTATTTAATGTTTACAAAACAGGTGAAACACCCGACCACCTTTTAGATATCCCGTGAGAAATATCTCTTTGGGTTTAGAGAAACACAACGTAATACTTATTTTCTTTTTTTTTAAAAGACTAAATACAACATTGTTATACTTTTGGCAAAATGTCCACTAAAATATTTTATTTTATTTCCAGAGTTAATTTTTTTGTTTTGTCCGTAAAAATTTATTTATTATTGACTACTGCAACATTGTTGTATTAATTTATTTGGGTCAATAAAATATAATAACAACTTTAGCAGACAAAAACAATATTAAATAAGTATTTTGAAAATTATTTGTATTACGTGATTTGTACAATCTTATTGGTTTATTTATGTAAATGTCACGAATTTTCTCGAGACGCCATTAAAATATCGTAAATATGTGAATTATTAAATTTAACTCTTTCTTGACGTAAAATAGGGAGTAAATATGTATGTGGGAACTGATAAGGAAGAAATTGTAGGCTTTTAGGTTTTTCCACTGCCCGGAAAAGTTTAAATTAATATCTAAAACAAACCGTCAGGCGTAAATTGTCTTGCATAAATAGTGTCCCGTACTGCGAATTGTTTTGAATTCATAATGGGGGTAGACAAAATATTTTTCGTGATAAATTATTCCTGAAAAAAACTATAATTTTCGATTTCAAAACGATTGTATCTTTCTGTTGGTGTATTTACGCTTACCAGAAAGAAACATTTTAAGACAGAAAATTAATTAAAAGTTTTTGTCAATTTCTTTGGATATTTTGGATCTAAACAAATATGAAATATACAAAATTAACCTATGCTTTATTAGCGTGCAGTAATTATCAATTTTTTTTGGATATTTTGGATCTAACGTCAAATGAAATATATAAAAGTAACCTAGTCTTTATTAGCGTGCAGAAATTGTTATGTTTTTCGCATGTCGATTTATCAGTTATTTCTATCTTTATTTTTAATTTTTAGAATTCATTTAAAAAAAAAAATTTTTTTCTCAAAATACTTGTGTAAGGAAATTATACATATAAAAAAAAAAATTCAAACTGATAATTTTCGTTCAATCTTACTACACCTCATTCTTAATATTTTTGATTTTTTATCAGATTTATTCTGAGCAATTCGTCTAATTATAAGGGTTAGGGATAGCAATTTTTAAGGCCTCCCCCCCCAAAAAAAAAGAAAAAAATCGAAATTTTTTTTATGTACATAGGGTAAAAGCCCCCTTTGTGGAACAGTATCTAATACTGGAACAGTTTTGACATTTACATATTTATTTCTTTAATTAAGTAAGGAAACTTTAAATGCTAGGTGAATTTAAATTGAAAAACAATCATTCTATTGATAATAATTTTTGTTATCAGACGTTTCTTTCAGAAATAACTTCATTGATATGTAAATGTTCATAATTAAATACCGTTCCCCAAAGGGGGCTTTTACCCTATACAGTATATCTTTATTATGTATACACTACAATTTTTTCCGTATTATTCAAGTTATCCCCTGAGCTTAACCCCCAAAATAAAAAATTTCAAATTTTTACGTGGAATTGTTTTGGAAACAATCGCTTGTAAAACACAACACTAATTGATTCCACAAGTGTTCCTGTAGCCAGTTTTGATACGAAACACCAAAAAGATATTGATGTTTAAAAAAAAGGAACTCTTTTCCTTGGTGAAATTCGAACACAAAACTTCACCAAAGACGTTACATTTTTTGCCTTATGACTTTTTAGCGTGACGTAAATAGTTAAAATTGGTGGGAAGGCTTAACAGACAGTCATAAACTAGTCAGATTTACTATTGGTCGCATTTACGTGCAGTACATTAAAACATCTTGGCATTTTTTTTTTGCACACTGAAGGACAAGAAAAGTATAAAAATTTTCTATGTCCTCGTCATGTATTTATAAACAACAACATTCACATTTATGTTATGTAAAACTATTTTACGACTTTTGATAAAATTGTCGTTGATTTGCATGGCCTCACATTGAAAATTGAATTCTAAATCCACATGATGCATTTTATATTGTCGTAGGTTAGGAATTTCGTTGGCTAATGTATGATTGGCTTAATAATAGTTTTTAATAGTTTTTTATTGTCTACGACGATATTGCAGCATATGTTGGTGATAACGGTCGATAGAAAAAAATATTTTATAATTAAATATGGTTATTTTTTTCTTTCTTGGTGTAATTAGTTATTTTATTATTTTAAATAAATTATATGTTAGTCATTTTATTTTTTACATTTATGCAACAAGCGACCTTTGCTGTTTGATCAGCATAATTACTTTTATAGTAAGGTAAAAATTTTCTGGGTTGTTCGACACTAAATCTATGATTGAAAATTATTACTAACATTTTGCCAGTAGTGATGAGCAAAATTAGTCTTGGTCTTGCATTTTTTGCAAGACCAAGACTATGTATACCAAGACCAAGACCAAGACTATAAGTATGGCTGCAAGACCAATACCAAGACTCAAGTGAGCAAGACCAAGACAATAGCAAGAAAAAAGCAAGACTCTTGCTAAATTATTTAAATAGTTTAAAAGTATAATTAATACCGTAAAGAGAGAAAATTCTGATTTTAGAAGGAAAACATTGGAAAATAAGAAAATGCAAGAAAGTGCAAGATTCTTTAGCAATACCAAGACCAAGATCAATACCAAGACTGCATTTTGCAAGACCAAGATCAATACCAAGACTGCATTTTGCAAGACCAAGATCAATACCAAGACTGCATTTTGCAAGACCAAGATCAAGACCAAAACCCAAACTGCTGTAGCAAGACCAAGACCGACATTCTTAATGCAAGAACAAGACCAAGACCAAGACTGCCAAGTCTTGGTCTTGGTCTTGCATTTGCTCATCACTATTTGCCAGACAATGATATCTCAGCTCCCATAATTTTGTAGAGGTCATAAAATTTGCTTAAAAAATGGTTTCGTTTATTGTTTTTATGAGACACCCTGTATATTTCGACTTTATTAAATAGAAAATAGAAAATTGTTACCTCAGTCTATCTACATCAGATATTACTTTAAATATACTTTTACTACTTTAAATATTTTCAATGTTTTGAGCTATGCATTTTCGATAAAACTTTTTTTATGCGGTTCTGATCCACCGCATAAAAGAATTTTTTTTACAATCTGGACCGAACTCTTTTTATAGCTTATTAATGGGTATTGTTAAATATATTTATTTTTGCGATTTTTTTTAATGCGGTCCCTATCCACCGCATAAGAAAAGGTTCAGCTGTATTGATCGTTTTCATTAAGAAATACAAAATTGCATCTTTGCGAACGACCAGGGACTCAAAAAAGAAGAAAAAAAATATTGTACAATATTTCATTACATTTTATGAATAAAATTACAATGGTACAGCAGAAATATTACAAACATTTCCACCACCCCCTCCATCACCCTCGTATTTAACTTTCGTTCTAGTATATTATGATTTGTTTCGATGATAAATGTGCAAAATCTTCGCAATAGTAATAAATGTAAACCAGCTATTTCTATACAAACGACACATAAAAGAAAATCAAGGTTTTTCGTAGACAGAAAAATATGCTGTCTAGAGATAACATTAGTAAGCGAGCGTATTATGTTGACTGTCGTAACGCAACATTACGGAAAATGATAAACACACCCCTCCGCGCGCACGGGTTCCCCTATCAACTAACTCTGCAGCCACGGGGATTTCTTCAGCAGCGAAAAAAAAATGATAGAAAGTTACATGTTTTGCTGTAGGAGGCGCGACTACAGGTACCTAGAATGTATGAGGGTAATAATATTATTGATGGGGAGGGTGTGGGGAGTGGGGGTAGTGAATAGGGGTAACAAAAATGTGGAAAAAGGGAGGGGGGTATGAAACATTATATTAACGTATATTTCCTTTTAAAAGATCATCTTCGTTTTTTTTTTACGTTGTATATTGTAAATCGTTGTGCTTTATTACAAAAAAGTCGTATTTTTTTTTCGAAAAAATTAATTTAAATTTTTATTTTTAGTGTTTTTTTTTTTAATTACTTAAATAATTGAGATTTAGTTATGGTTTTTTTAAGTATGATATTATTTTACTGATAGCACAATTTAGTAAGAAATTCTAACTAATACGTTAATTAATATGTTAAAATTTGTTTTGCTTTTATGTCTCAACAGCATAACCAGTTGACTTAAAATTTTGCCCAGAATTGGCTCGGAAGACAGAGAAGGGTGTTGGCTACGTTTTACAGTGTATACTTAGTATACTCTGTACCTATTAATTTTATGTCATAATTTCAAACACACTACACGGGCGAAGCCGTGGGTAAATGTTAGTTGTTTTAAAAAGCCAAGGAAATGGAATATTACGAATCGCATGGAGTTGTCGTAAAGCATTCTTAAACAAAGCAGTTTCTTGGTATTGGTGATATTCGATTTTCTTGACTTTATAAAACTATTTTTTAATAAATTTATTATCAATAAGATGCGACTTGCTTTCATAGTAATAAATTTCGGTCGATTTTAACTGTAGGACACTGTACGCATCTATGTTTATATTTAATAGTAACTTAAAGTAAAATATGTTTTAAGAAAATTTTATTGAATTTTTTGTTTGAAAACAGGTATAGGCACTAAAAACGTGTTTATCTAAAATTTTTGAAAAATAATGAAACCATGTAAGTTGTGATTTTTCCACACCGTTCCGAAAATTCCGAAAGTCTCTCGTATTTTTAACATTTATAGGGTGCTCTCAGTAAATCCAATAAGAATGCGGGAGCTGGGGTTGTAGTCTCCGGGCTCGGGAAATAGAAACATTTGTTTTTTTGCTCGTCACCTATATATATATTTCTAGGGGAAAATTTTTGTAAAATCTAGTTTATCTCTGGGGGCCCGCCATTTCTCTCTACAGTCTTGGCTCGAAGTTGACCCTAAAAATTCAAAAGTTGCTTACTTCCCGCACTGTTTTTATATGAATCTGAATAACATCCGTATAGAGTAACAATTTTCTTATTGTAGTTAGTAATAGATAAGTATCGGATATTTTTCGGATCAAACAGCATTCCTGTTTTGTGTATGTAGGTATATCGCACTTGATGTGATTAATGTGAATAAAAACGAATACGATGTTGTTTGATCCGAAAAATGTCCAATACCTAGTGACAAAGACACTAAACAAATTCCATATCGCGCGTTTTCTGTCTCAACCTCGTATATCAAAAACTACATGTTTTAGGACACACAAAAATCATATTAAATACTGTATTTATACATATACTTATCTATATATATTTATGTACATAGGTAGCCAACATCAATGGGTGTAATTAGCATAAATCTTAAGTTCATAGTGATGAAGATACAGATTTAAATACGTTTTGTTTGCGTGTCCAAAAATTGGGATTTTTCAGATACGAGGTTGAGACAGAAAACGCCCGATATACTGTGTGAGTATTTCGAAAGTTGCCATTTTTATTACAGCCAAACCGTTGATTTAATCGAAAAATTGTTCAAATAAGAGTTGCATATATCGACGGGGGCAGCCGATTGCTATAGTCAGCAGCTTTATAGCTCTTATGGTTTTCGAGCTATGATACAAACGTATAGATTTTTAAACTATAAATTAATTTTTCGATAAAACTGATCTAATGCATTAATTAACAACATAAATGAGCAAAAAAATTTTTTTATCCAAGTTTAATTTTGTAATTTTTCTTTAATTTATCAGATAAGCGGTACAAATATGCATATGTACTTGAGGCTACTCGAACTGATAGTGTTTTTCTTGCTTACATTTCCGTTGCATCCAAGAAAAGAACTTTTTCCAGTACCATTTCTGTCATAAAAATTTGGTTGTAATTGAAATAGCAGCTCTCAAAAAACTCACATGGTAATTAATTCATGTACAAAACCAAAATAAAAATTGTTAAATGTCTTTACCGAGTACATAATAATAATTTTAAAAAAAAATGCAATTATAAAAACAATAATAAAATCAGCAAGTAATAAAATTTATACGTACTTTCAAAACAAAATTGCATCGGCACTCACACACTCACTCACACAATCATCAATAAAAACAAACAACAATCGACAAGCGACCGGCTAGAAAACGTGACGCGGGGGACGTATGCAGTTCAATGCAACTTGTATTGTGGCGGCGACAGTGATGCACTCGTCGTGCAGCAGTGCATACGTAGTGCATACGTCGCTTGCTTGATAATATGTAGCTCGGTCGCTCGGTCATAGCGGCAGAATCATTCTATTCCACTTGGGTTAGGTTAGTTTTTCCTATTTGTCTAATACAACTACTAGACGTAATAGTGCAACTAAAACTAAACACACAGATATGCATTTTACCGTACTTAAAACATTGTTGAGACTTGAGACATGCAAGTGTTGTTTGCATTACGGACGTACATAATAATTTCTATATTATGTATGTGGTCACTAAAAATACTACACGTTTAGTAAAATGTGTGTAGTATTAGTCACAGATTAGTAGGAGACGTTTTGATGATAGGAATTTAATGAAAAATGCATTTTCAAGGTTTTTTCATTTATATGTATGCTAAATACATATATAAATTTTATAATTTATCATACTGTGAAAATTAATATCTCAAAATAGTAGCGATTAAGGTAGTGTTTTAATCTAGAAACGTCAGTTTCGGCCACTTTTTTTTCAGATTAAATAAAAAAATATCCCCGTAGCGATATACTGTACACTCTCAAAACGATTTCTTTGTTCAAAGATCTTTCTTTCTTTGAATCAAAAAAACTATTTTTTCTACTTCTACTATTAAAAGTAATATTTTATGCACATATGTAAAAATTAACAATTGCCCACACTGTGCGGAAATACAGTGGGAAATTATTTCCCACGCCTTAATATGATAAAAAAGTAGGCTGTTCCGTTAGTTTAATATATAATATATAGAAATAGTACTAAAAATATACATACCTATATGTATGTTGATTATTTATTATTGTTTCCATAGTTTCAAAGTATGCTTTGGCAAAAATTTGAACATCTTACCACTGACATTATAAATTTAAAAAACTTTTACTACTTATTTAAATTTTGTTTTAATTATTTATGTTAAATTTTACGAGAAAAAATGTGCTCGTAGAAAAAGTATAGTGTAAAATACGTGGGAAAAGCTTATTTCTCACTCATACGAATTGTTGCCACTCGCCCTGCGGGTTCGCGCAACAAACTCATATTCGTGAGAAATAAGCCTCTTTCCCCACTTATTGTACAATATACTATTTTTGAATCAAAGAAATATTTTTTTGACTACTAAAAAGAAAATTATTTCTGTGAATCAAAAAAATATTTTCTTTGATTCAAAGAAATATTTTTTTGATTCAAAGAAAAAAATTTCAGAGAAATTTTTAATCTTTGAACAAAGAAATCGTTTTGAGAATGTATAATATTTCCGATTACAAAATTCACTTTTTTTTCCCAATTTTTTTTGTGCGGTTTTGGGCATTGAACGTGTCTGTGTGTCTCGTCGAACAACTCATCCAAGAGTTTAGGATTTGTAATCTTTTCTTCACCAAATTTCGTAAAAGTTGGATTTTTTGTTCGTGGCTTGTCGTACGGATACATTTTCAGTCATAGTCTCGGACTCAAGTTTCACCATAACAGTGGCTGTAAATAGCTGAATTTTGCTTTCCGGAAGTCACTAAAAAAACTCTGTTAATGGGGAGAGGAGAGCACACAGCTTTCTTATATTCGTAACAGACTTTGTATTTAAACTTAATTTTATCTTAACGTTTGAAACAACAATAACTAACTTTAAGACTGGAATTGGATGAATTGCTTCTTAACTTTTTCCAAAAATAATTTCACTGTTAAAAAATTTACTTGGTGAAGTTGTATTGGGAGTTAAAAGTGCTTTGAAGCTATAACTTAACGCCTTTCAATATTCCGACCATCCTCAGGGTAATTTTTTTGAGACTTATATTCAAGAAAGTTTTACGAGAGATGCGAAATATTTTTGAAAGAAAGCATACTTAAGGAAAAATTAATAAAATGAGGGCCTTCTCACACAATTTTCTTCTTTATAAGCATCAAAAATATTTAGAAATTTCAAAATTTCCTTTTAAAGGCACCTTCTTTAAAGGTTCATACTTTTAACAATAAGCAGGGAAAAAAAGTCGATTATTTCATATTTCTAGACTAGTCCATCGCATTGATATAAAATTTTTCTATAACAAATCTACAATAATCCTCTTGTTACACTAACGCGACACTAGATGTCACGCAAATACATTGTTTACAGTTTGATATAATTATTTTAATCTGATCTCTGTTGTTGTTTCTCTGTTCATTTTTTTTTTGTCAAATAAAATTCCAAATAAAACAATCAATTTATCACGTTTCATTTGTTTCTGATTTGTTATTTTATTATCAGAACGGGAAAAAGTAATCTTTAGGATATATGTATTCCTCTCCGATTCGCCCGTACGTATTAAATGTGTGCGGTGTACGGCAACGTTTAAATTGAAATTCGTGATATATTTGATATTTTTGTTTTTGTTTGAACTAGGTAGGTAGGTGGTCGGTTGATAAGGGTAAGCGCACATGATGGCAGTTCATATTTTATTGATTAAGCCAATTAAAAAAATACTCCTGTCGCAGCATCCCGCATAACATCCCGCGAATTTCCGTTTAACAAAGTTAGTTTTTCTTGGAAACTAGTTGACATAGAATAATAATTTAAAGACCCTTTAATGTGATTTTTTCTCCTTTTTCCAATGGTGTAAAAAAAATTTTTAAATATTGGGAAATTTTGGCAAAAAACTAATTTTTTTACGAAAATTGCCAAAAAAATCATGTTCCGGGCATCGGACGTGTCTGGTTAACGAACTCGTCCAACGCTTTGGGACTTTAAATATTTTCACCAAATTTCATAAACGTAAGACGTTTCGTTCGAGAGTTATCGCGCGGGCACATATATATATATATATATATATATATATATATATATATATATATATATATATATATATATATATATATATATATATATATATATATATATATGTATATATAAATTTTAGTAAATATTATTTTCTGTTTCTAGGGACCTCAAATCAAATTTCTACCATAGTCCCGGGCTCAAGTCGCGTCATGACAGTGGCTGTAACAGCTGAATTCCATTCTGGAAATTCGCTAAAACACAGTGTCTTTCGGAACGACTAACTAAATCGTTCGACAAAAAAAAAATTGCTCGTTTTTCAGATTACACGACCGAAGTGAAAGCTTCTATATGACAATCTCGAATCGAACCCCGGATCTCCCGGTAACTAGCCGGGTGTCTCGCCACTAGATCAACGATCCTCTGTTCGACAGCCGCCCCAATCCAATAACCATTCAACCACTTATCTGTATTGATACTCTCTCTAATGCGAGAAACAGTTACTATATTTCAACCGTTGATCTGTTGACATTTTATTAGACTGGACGAAGGGACAAAAATTAATTGATAAGTAATAATAACGAAAGTAAAATGAAGTTATTTTTATCTGATTTTTAATGAACAAAAATATTAATTTAATCGTAGAAATACTCTTAGTAAAATGTACCTTTGATATTATTTTAAAAAAAAATCTTTAAAAATAAGAATTCTTGGTGATGATGTGCTACTACACCTTTAATAATTACACTTATATACCGAGTTTGAATCTAACTTAAGTTTAAATAATACAAAATATGACATCAGAAATATTTTGTAATCATTATCAAAATCGCCGGTATGCGATTACCTTTACAATAACCGACCATTGGGATGGGAAGCGTGAAGGAAGGCTAAGAGTTTTATTGGGGGGATTATTTTCTTCGGTGTATATTTTGTGTCAGTTCGGGAAAATTTATGTTTTTATTTATTGCTTGATGATGAGGAAATTTCGATATTAGGAAAAATTAATTTTATTTTTACTATTAAAAAAAGAAATTATTTATTTATTGATGAAAAATTGTTTTCTCATCGAAGAAATTTTTTTTCTCATAGTTTCGTAGAACAGATGGTCTACTTAATAAATAATTAAAATTTATTTAAAACATAAAATTACAAATATTATGATGCGTTTAAAATTGTTTCTTTACGTTGCACTGCACTGCAACGATTAAAAATAGGCGAAGAGGCGGATAGAAATTATAGTACTGCAGTATTTAAACTAAATAATAATAACCAGATTCTTGTTACTTAAGTATATATCTGCGCGCACATACAAATATGTACTTAAGTAAAAAGCTGAACATTGTAAATAAATTGTTTTCTAATAGGAAATCAAGTAATATTTATACGGTTCACACCTTCATATCAATAATGTTACAATTACCAATACTTTGAGATAATAGGGTCAATTGGGATTCTTATGTAATGTACGGACAAAAAAAACAATCGATAACTAACTTTATCGCAAACTAACATTCGGATTTCTTACTGTTTCTTTCTTGCCATTCTCATTAGTTTAAACTTTGATGGGCATTTAAAAAAAAAAAATGAAAAAATCACAGAATACGCTACCAGTGGGGTATGGCACACAGCTTTCTCACACTCAAGCACACTTTAAGCTTAGTAACAAGTAAGATATCGACATTCAATAGGATTTCACGGTAGCGGCTTCGCTAGCATTACTTCGATTGCGATGAAATTCGTAGGCGGCCATCTAGGAACCAAACTTCATCAATCGAATACCTAGTTCAGAAGTTATGCCACTTGATCTGAATGGAATGTCATGGTAGCAGTGTCGCTAACGTTACTCCGATTGCGATGAAATCCGTAGGCATTTGTAGGGGACCATTGAGGAACCAAACTTCATAATTTCTGAAAATTTCATTAACAGCAATCGAATAGTTCAGAAGTGGTGTGATTTGGCGCAGGACAGACGGATAGACGGACTGACTGGTAGAAAGACACGCAAGCGAAATTGTTCAGAACGCTCTATAACGTAAAAATCGCGTGAAATTTTCCATTTTAGAGGGAAAAAATTTTTTATGTTTCAAAAGTGACGACTTAGTAGTTTCGGAAGCAAAAATAAACCGTCTATTAAAAATTAAAATTACGCGAATTTTTCGAAAAAAAAATAAAATAATAAATTTTATTTGAGAGATATTTAAAAAAATAGTTTTGCCACGTATACTTTTTTACGTTTGTTTTTGCTGACAAAATCTGGCAAAAGGTACAAAAGTACCTACATAAGTACTTTGATTAAAAAAAAAATTAAGTATTTGTTTACTTAAACACTAATTTTGGCACAGCTCTTAAATATTCCAATACACGGGTTAAACTAAATCAAAAAATGTAATAATAATATAAATAACATTTTTTTGTTTTTTTAGAAAGATTAGTAATTGTTTTTCTTTTGGTGGTTACATAAGAAAATGATTCTTATATTTTCTAAATATTACGACCAATTTGCTTTTTTTGATGTTTTTTTTACCTGTCTCTAGGTTTACAGTAGAGTTACCGGCGAATTTAGCGAGCCTGGTTAGCAAAACCTTAAATACTGTCATTGTTGTTAGCAAAACCCTGTAAATCCACAAACGCTTGTCTCAATTTTTCATTTCTACTATCAAAATGACGAAATTCTTTTTAGCGGTATGAAAAATTCGATCGAAATTTTTCCTCTAGTGATTCTGCCCGAGTTTTATTTTGGTCAGAAAAAAAAGAACGCCCGCGAAAACTTATAATTCGTTTCAAATTTCATCATTCTGTCAGCGAACTCCTCTTTTAGTCAATCTATCCTTAGTATTGATTACACCACAAATCCAATTTTACGTAGTGGTCGGTGCAAATTTAAGGGGAAGTACGTCGGGGCGTCGGTAAACTTTTGTTTCGGGGGTTAGTAAATATTACTTATCTGAATTTATTTAAAATAAAATTATCTTTAGAGATGATTTACACCTAAAATTCAGTTGTGTAGACAAAGGAAATCGAATGTTATACTAATGAATATGAGTGATGACTTTTAGAAAACTGTCGAAAAATCAACTTCACTATCGCATTCATCAGCGTAAAAGACGCCAAATAGCGGAAACTGACAAAAATTCTAGAATATTCTACTCGTAAACTAACAAAGATACTACAAAATAAACTTAACTATTGAATTGGGTACTAAAAATTAGATTAAGCAGCGCATTTTGACAAAAATTCTAGAATGTTCTATTCGTCAACTAACAAAGATATCGAAAAATCGATTGCACCATTTAATTGGTCATCGAATAAAAGATGGAATAGCACATTTGGATAAATGTTCTAGAATATTTTGTTCGTCAAATAGCAAAAATTATTTGTCAAAATCGGACATTTGGTTTACATTAGTTTAATTTCGGTTGGACAATTAAGTGGTGCAGTAGATTTTCCAATATCTTTGTTAGTTGACAAATAGAATATTTTAGAACATTTCTCAAAATGTGTTATTTGGTTTCTTTTTTGGTAGCTAATTCAAAGAGGACGTCTGTTTTTGAATATCTTTGCTAGTTGACGAATAGAATATTCCAGAACATTTGTCAAAATGTGTAATTTGACGTCTTTTTCAATGGACAATTTTTCAATATCTCTGCTGGTTGACAAATAGAACATTCTAGAGTTTTTGTCAAACTGCACTGTTTGATCTCATTTTTAATGACCAATTCAACGGTGAAGTCTGTTTTTTTTGATATTTCTGCTAGTTGGCGATTAGAATATTCTAGAATTATGCATATTATTATACAGAATATGTGCATGTATATTTGCAGTGAAATTTAAAAATTTTTAAAACTACGAGACCCTCGGACAATATTACTCCTGTCTGAGACGGCCCTGACTCGGGCTTGGTACATAAATTTTCATCAACACAGACAAACAACAATATATCTGTGAGAGGAGAACCCCACTAAATCGCTGACGTCACTACGTAAAATCGGAGTACGTACCATTGGATGGCCACTGTATATTGTTTGAACCCTAGTGCCCTAAAACCGTAGACAACCACGTCTCGGGGTAACTGATACGAATTTCTACATTGTTTTATTACACGACCTTATTAATTATAGCCGTATTGAACTCAAACATTACCTCTCATTACCATTTATATGTGTTTACAGACGTTCTATTATTTATGACCAAAGAACCGGTTTCTATAATACGCAAGATTATCATTATTATATTAATATGAACTTAACCGATATCAAATAGATGCACTTAATATTAAGAACGCTTAATATATTACAACCATAGGAAGAAAACGTGGCATTAAAGCCGAACCAGCTATTAATAAAAGTACAAAATATAAATTTTTGATTTATTCTTAATCGAGCAATTTAATGTTCGATCATAAATTATTTCGATCGTAATAGATAAGTACATAAAAAATGTCATAATTAAAGCAGTATTCTAGTCTAAAGATTCGAAAAAATCGATTTTTTTTCATATTTTCAAAGTTCAGACCTTTAAGAATAAGCTGCTAAAAGGATTTACGGAAATTCGAATTATTTTCGGAGTTATGGTGATTTTTTCCTGTGTACTGTGTATCCTTTCATTGTTAAATTCAAATTTTTAATATAAATTACTCGAAACTAATTTTTTCGATACAGTTGACATGATATCTCAAGTTCTAATGCACCGGTTTACTTGAAATTTGGTACAAACCTTCTTAATCCTATCAAAATTGGCCCGATGTAGGGGTTTCTGGAATTTTTTTTTACTATGTTAAAAAAATTTCCAAAGTTGAAAAAATAGACGAAAAAATGATTTTTTTTAAATGGACGCCATTTTGTGAAAAAATTTATTTTTTTAAATTGGCTACTTGTTTATTAATAATTAACTAAAATTTTATGTTTTGGATCACCAGGAGGGTTGGAATCACGTCAACCGGGAGACACCTTTTTTTTGAGTCCCCACTACTCTGCCGGCCTGTACCGATTTCAATTTTGAATTTTTTTTAAATTTTTATATATTTTTACACTTTTTAAATATCAATAAAACACGTAAAAAATAGATACTAAAAATGTTTACTGTTTTTTTTTCTTTTATTACGCCCGTAAAATCACCTCAAAATTGAGCCTCTAGACTAAAATACCCCCTTAAGGCGATATTTTCTTTCGACATAGATAAATCCGAATTTACAAGAAGAGATTAGGTTACACTTTTGCAAACATTTAAATTATGAAATTTATGTCCGTAAATATTTAAAACATATTTTTAACTAGTTATCTCCGTTAAATTGAATCGTTCTCTGTTTAGTCGCGTGAGTTAGAAAAAGTAGTCAAATCGTACTGTCCCGGAGGCCTCCCCCATCGGAGGTGTGAGCTCTTTTTCTGGTGATTCGAAATCATGATATTATGTACAAGAATATGTACAAGGTAGGTACCAAATCCAGTAAACTAACTCTTAGAGAAAATCTTATTTAAAGTTGGAAAATAAAGTTTTGTACATAATATATTTTGTTGGATTTAAAAGTTACATTTTCTATAGGAGTCCATGACGTGTACAAGTGTATTATACAGGTGGATATAAAATTTTGTTTTTTAAGGTAGTATTCTATTTTATATTTTTTTTTTTTTTTTAATTTCGATTTTTTTTTCTTCTGAAAGTATAGACCTTTAAAAATGTGCAAAATCATTATTTTGTTCCGATCTCACCGATATAGATATACTATATGTGTATACGTATTAAGTGCTCTGTTAGTATTAAGGCTATTGAATACATCAACATCACTTTGTATACTTTTATATTCCAAGAGAACTACTTTAAGTCATCTTCGTTCCGCCCTAATTCTAAACCATCTTTGGCATGTTGAACAACACATTTTTGTCATTTCGTTACAAAATTAAATTTTTATTGTTCGATGCCAAAAAAATTATGAGCGCCCCGAAAAAAAAACTCTTATAAATAAGTGAAAATGATATATTTCTTCTAACCTCATTTATTTTACGTTAATTATTTTTTGAATGTATTTACTTACACCTCACATAACATGAGTCAATTGAGAAAAAGAGGGCAAACACCTTGATGCCGGTCGCACGAAGCGGCACCATAAAATAATGCCAAATATTTATTTACAGCTACACGTGGAAGTCAAAGACTCATTAATTTGATATTTTTCGAAAATTTACATACATATTTCTTTTGATAAATATCATTCAAATATTAGTACCGTAAATTGGAATGAGTTGGAACAGATTGAGTACAAGTTTGGGACGTCTTCTGAACTTGTTTTAAAAATACCAAACACATAAATTTTCTTTTATTATTCTTTTGGGCAAAAATGTTGGAGAGAATAGAATTCATATATAATATTTTCATAATTTTCTTCAAAAATCAGAAAACTTTTGAAAAATACAGGCATCAAATACGATGTGAAGTTTGAATTTATGTCAATTCATTCCGTTTTACGATAAATTCTGGGACATTCTGAAAAAAGGACAATCAACTGTTTATTCAATTATTTTTAAAAATAATTTGAATATTTCTTGAAAGCTTATAAGAAGCTTACAGCAAGAAATAATATCGTTTGCACGCTTTTTACGTGTTTTAAGCAGTAAGCGTTGTCATGCATTAAGAGTTGTTTCTTTAACACCCGATTTTATTGCATGTATATGGTCCTGGCGCTGAGCGATAACATTATCCAATTACGGAAACAATTAACAATTATAATTGCTTACTTAATTACGTACGTGAGGTGTTGAGGGTGCAAGGCGAAGTTAAACGCTTTGTGCAATATGCAACAGTAAGGAAAACAAAGGAGAGGAGGACAGAAATGTTTCAGTAAAAGAGCTTCAGCTTCAATCTTAATTGTTCAAAGTCAAGAAATATTAAAATTGAACGTTGAAAACATTTTGGAACTCGAAGAACTTTGAATTAGTTATAATTCGTAATCTTTTCTGTAATACGGTGAAAAGTCGAGGGGCGCCAAAATTTGGGGACGTAAAAATTATACGTTTTACAAGCACTGTACATATTTTTGTTAACTAAATTCACGTTTCAAACGATTTTAATATTTATGTATTTTTATGTTAAAAAAGGTTGATCGGATACATTGTATATAGATCATATATCCACATAAAAACTGAATGGTGTTTCTTTAGTAAAGTATATTAAGAAAGAGGCCAGTCAACCCTTTTTTAAAATTTTTAACTTCCCATAGGAAGTTATTGTAATGGGTCCGATTTTACGAATCGCTAATTTTGACATATCTCCACGTTTCAAGGTTACTAGAATCCGAATCCATCGTTTTTAGCGTGATGTCTGTGCATGTGTTCGTTCGTTCGTGAATTTTTTTCCGTTTCGCATATCTCGAGAACAAATGGTGATAACAACTCCGGACTAATTTCATTAGATACGTAATCAAAAAATGAAGACCGGATAAAGTTTTCAGCAAATTCGGATTGGCGGTTTGTTTTTTGTGGTAAAAAAACGGAATTAACTTTATTAAGATAACATAGATTATATGGATTGTTTTTACTATAACATTATTATATAATGGCCTAAGAACCTTCCTTGATGTTAAAAACGCCAGTATTTTATTACAAAATTTAAAAAAAAACCAAATAAGAAACTTGAAAAAATTTGTTTCTTGCCAAAATATATTTTGTCTCGCATATCTTGAGAACAAATGATGTTATCATTTGTTTGATAAGGGTGAAACCCCTACCCTTAGGTACGGAAGGCGAAGCCCCCGGTATGGTGCAAGGGGCAAAGCCTCTATCGGGGGCCCAGGGGAGGAGTCGCCTAAAATGAAAAAAGAATTATTTATGTACAGTAGTCTCTAGTCTTTGAGGACACCTAATGGGAAGTTGACAGTGTGGGTAGACCTGTCCCCCAAATTTTTTTTATGATAATGCTCAAAAAAGTATCGATATCTGTCTGCATTTCATAGTTAGCCAAATGGTCGGAAAACCATATTTCATATTACACGTTTTATTGTTATTCCAATTAATGACGAAAGTGATTCCAGACTACAAAAAATCGATTCGAAGTTGAAGAATTGCTTTTAAACATTTCTCTAATGGTTAAAAAAGTGTCGATATTTATTTCAATTACATTGGCGACCAAGTGGTCGGAAAGCGACATTTCATATTACACGACCTAATATTATTCCTGATAATGGCGAAAATGATTCCAGGCTACAAGAATTCTATTTACAATTAAATAATTGCTTTTAAACATTTCTTTAATAATGCTCAAATAGATTAAAATATCCGCCTTAAACACATTTCTAGTCAGTCTACTTTAAATGTCCTTCACCTTCAAATTTTTATTTACATATTTTCAAAAAATTATTCGTCTGACCGCTGACTGACTTTTCTAATCAACTCACCAACATTTTGTTTTTTTTTTCTATTTATCTAAAAATAAAAATGTTGAAACACTTACTTAATACTACGTGTATTAATCGAACAAATATTTTTTCAAGTGGGTAGAACCTGACTGGAATAAATAAAGATCAATTTTAAATTAAAATAATTTTTTGAATTCGTAATATAATTTTTGTTTATGTTTTCCTTCTAATTGCCAATTAAAGGTGTGCAAAACTTTTTTACCTATGGAGTTTCGTGTGTGTTAATTTTTGAGTTTATTGTTACACTTGTATTGAATATGTTTCAATTATCCATTTGGATAAACACATAAACATAACCTAACAAGTTACAATGTTGTAAACAAAATTATTTTTAATGTGAAGTATTTTTTAAAATATTAAATAAAGAACAGGATTAATGTAATAGGATTTGTTTCAAGTTGTCTTGTTTGTTTTAAATTTACACAACAATAATTTCGTCAAGTGCGTGTTTGATACACATTAAGTTATGGCTCCTCAGTAGCTAGTTTTCTATACTTTTCGAAAAAAATGTAAGGAATTTAATTATGTACTTTTTTTACCCCTAGAACTGTTGTGATAGGAAGTATTTGACGAAACTATAAGGGTTCGGAGCAGAACCGGTCCGGGACAGGTGCCGCCTGTGTGACCGGACAACAAAGTCCGGTCAGTTGACAAATTGAAAAGATCTGCGCGTTATTCCTTTGATAGTGAGTAGCCGTCTTTTAAGGATTGGCATTTAAAGGCCACGGGAAACTCAAAACGAGGGCCAGATGCTCGTCAATTTAAAAAATTTCGCGAAAAATTGATTGGCACGTCTAATTCCGGAAGATTTCTTGAGAACCCTAAAACTTTTTTTGATGAGAATATTTTTAAATCGTTGGTAAAACTAAAAATGCATACCCCACAAGTTGTTTTAAGGAAACTGTTACATATATGACATACTAGAAACATCTATAACACAGTATAAATAAAAGATTATTACCATAGGCAGTAGCGAAACGCACTTTCTATCCTTTTTTGATATAAATACAAACAATTTTGTATGTCCTTTTTTACTTATGTGATTGTATGTGTTTGTACATGTGAGATTGAGGGTTGATAATGGTCATGTTAAATTATATGAACAACTAAAAGCAACTTTCTTCAAAATTAATTGAGCAAACGCGAAATTGATGACAGTATTCAACACGAGAATTTAGATCGTCACGACCTATTAGTACCAACCACTGTCGAAATCGAAAATATTAACTGAATTATTATAAAATATTAATAATTATTTATTATTTAACGTATTTTTACATAAGCATTCAAATTATAATAATACTTACAAATTTGCATCAAACGGCACTCAGAAAAAACATAAATTGAAATTTTGTTTTGAATGATTTAAACAAAATTTAGCAGCACAAGAGTTATCACCAGACATTTTAAGCCACCATAATAATTAAATACATATCAGAAATATCTTACAGATCACAAAACACACTAAAATTACAAAGAAATGTCAAAAATAACTGATGACAAGAAACAAAAAAAATTTAATGACAGTTAAAATTCCACTGCCATCGTTGTTAAAAATTTTACAAAAGTCAGTGCAACTTAGACAAAATTAAATAATTTACATAATTATCAACTGTAAATTTTCACAAAATAATTTGGCCTGCAAATTTATTTTTCTAAATTAAATTTACTTTAGTGATGATATTTTCACTGTATTAGTATGCATAATGTTATGCATTATTTAGGTACATAACATGGATAACCCTTTGGAATTTTTGAAACTCTTACGTCATCTCGTTTCGTAACTGTTTGTGAAACAAACTATTATTTAAACTGTGTCCATAATATTACAGTGATTGCGTATAAACTATACTTAGAAAACAGAGAATACTATTACAAGTATATGTGTTTCGAATTGTAACAATTTCATAAAATTAAAAATTTCGACTTCTCGAAGAAGTGTGGGGTATAACTAAAATAACCCAAGTACTGTTGGTAGAATATAGTACAGTATTTAGACGACTAAAGACGCTGGATATAGTTAGATAGACAGTATCATCCAGGCATTGCATTGATATCTACATATTATGTAGTTGTGTTTGGTATATCAGGAACAGACAAACAGTTGAATGAGTAACAAATAGAGAGTTATCTATAAAGTATATAGATAAATAGATACATAGATATAAATGTGTTGTATACCGATACCTATATGTAGAGATAATATTGTATCATGTACCTAGATCAACTCGATCGGAATTTTACACAGGTCACTGCATTTTCTAAGTTTCGTTCTTTGTACATAATATAGATAATGTACATATGTGTATACAGTATGTTTAGTTTGTATTCAGACAATGATTTTGTACATTGCCTCCAACAAGAAAGTGGTCGATGGATTTTTATGACCGTCTTTGTGACAGCTCGTGTGGGGATTCCCGATCAGTATAAATGAGAAGAGCAGAACATGCGCAACTATATCCCAAAATGGTTCAGTTGGTGTTTAGTTAATGCAAATGTTAATGAAACATTATGTATAAAATAGCACAGAGCGTTTATTAACAATTAAATAGGAAATAATGATTTGGTTTTTTGTGGATGATGATAGTTATCTACAATATGTACCTACACTGAAACCTATTTTGGTACGGAAGATAGGGACCGCATCAAAATGCGCACAAAAAAATATTTAAAGCTTCATAGAAAATTTTCATAGAAACTAGAAAAATCACTAGGGAGTTACAAAAATTTCAATACATACATATGTAAAGAAATTGGATAAGACAATAGTGAGTATTTAGTTATGTAATGTGATGACGAAATTGTGATGACATTGATAGGAATTTTTCTTATACAGCTACACCTTTTTTTATACGGTCCTTTTTTGTGCGATCTTTTTATGTGGTTTTAAAAAAAAATCGCCCTAAAAATGCATAATCTGAATCAAAATCAAGAGACAGTAAGAAACTTAAACATTTATACTATAATAACTTTCTTTGATAAAAATACTTTTTAATGGTTTTTAAAAGCATTTAACTAGTACATTACAAGAAATAAGAATATAAGCTATTGCTATATTATTTAATTTTTTTACAAATTTATTTTTCAAAATTTTAAAAATGAAATAAAATATTCTCAGGTGTAAATTGATGCTTTATCTTGTTTTGAGCGTTCTGAGTTATGTATTTTTGATGAAATTTTTTTTATGCGATCCCGATCCACCGCATTTATTACTCACGGGAGAGAAGTACTAACTTGGCGCACACATTTCTGTACGCAAAATAGCTGTTTGCCCACTGTACTCTTCCCGCTTACTTTTTTGCGTGTAGAAAGTAACTTTCCACACGCAAAATTTAATGAAAACACGCAAAGCCGCCTCTTGATTTGACATTTTATAAATATTTCATATTTATTTCTATAGAAACCACCAACAAAGTAATTTAAATAATAATTAATTCAGAAAAAAAGACGAACACTTAAAAATATTATTTTAAAATGTAATAAAAATGTCAAAAATAGTAATAATAATAGAAAAATGTATGTCAAATTCGTAATAAAAAAATAGTATGTGCAACTCGTGCGGGATTGTCGATTGCCCACTCAAGCGAATTAGTGCACTCACTACGTTCGTGCGCTCAACTTCGCATTCGTGGGCAATCGACAATTTCTCGCACTTATTGCACAATATACTGTTTTCACAATCTGAACCGAACTAAACTTTTTATAGGTATAGCTATTTATGATATTTTTGAATATATATTTTTTTGTGCGGTTTTCTTATGCGGAAAGAAAAGGATCAGCTGTAAACCGCATCAAAAACAGTGCAGAAAAACCGGTTAAAGTGTTTTTGAAACCTCACTCTGTTTCTATATTTCACTATTTATCCTCTTCTATGGCTCGGATAGTATTATCTACTGTTGGTTGCTAATAGGATGAATGTTTTTACAATCAGTATTTGTATCAAAATACATATTATCTGCTTTGGACTGGGATAAATTTGCCTCATACACTGTGAGTAAGCGATACAACTACTTCAAAACAATGTTGGATGCGCAGTGTTGAGGTAAATTTATTCGTGTCATGACACACGTATGTGTTCATTTAATAATGAAGCCATATTGTTTGTTGACTGTTATATTATAATAATTGTATTGTTTTAATATGACGAGACATAGATAGACGTCGATTCATACATCGATTCATAGTTAGTTTTGTTGGAACAATTGTTTAAAAATATTTTCTATTTACTTTTAATTTAGATATTGATAATGAATTTTTATTGTAGAAAAAAAACTAATATATTTCAATGTACAGTTAGAGTGAAACCGTTTATGCTAATCGAGTTTCCAAATTACCTACAATTCAAAACTGGCTCGGTATAGAAATTATTTTGGTTAGTATGATCTTCTCAGCGTCATGTCTGCAAGTGGGAATGTTCTAGCGCAGAGATTTTTAAAGAAATCAGAAGCACAATTCGTCTGGAACCCTACAATAATATTGATATTCATAGAATGAGGACATTGGTCCACACAAACGTTTTTAAGGGGTGACCAATTTTTAGGACTCCGAAGAGTCCTTATTCATAGCGGATTCTAGCACACACTACACCATCAAAAGTTTGGGGACACCTTGGTCGAGGGAGTGCCCACACTTTTGACACGGCAATGTACCACAACATTAAGTATAGTACCGTGTCGAAAGTGTGGACACCCCCTCGGCCAAGGTGTCCCCATACTTTTGACGATATAGTGTGTATGCTAGAACTCACTATAAAAAATTGGTCACCCCGTTTGTGCGGACCAATATCTTCACTCTAAATAATAATATATTTGAATTATTGTCGATAATATTGTGTGTATGTCTATCAGTTCAGAGTGCATATCCTCGGGATACCTTTTCATCATTCTGTCCTGCGGCCACAGTTGGATGGAGTACCCCTATTCTTGAGGAAGTGGGTTCTGGAAGCCCCGTAGATATCTACGGAAGTATTTTTTTTTTCAAGTGTAAACTTTGATTAACTTTTTGAATGGGTAAAACCTTGTGAATACGCATCACGTCATAGAGTGTGACGAGCTTCGGGTATTCTTGACGGCGGGTATACCCATGGAACACTGGAAGGAATACAACTATCTCTTTTCTGCAATCACTTATGGGCAAGTATGTGCATTTTACAGAACTATGTTATCATTCACTTACTAGCTACCAATAGGTGTGTTTCAATTATTGTCATATTGTTGCCGTCCGTAATAACACGGTGTACGTGGTATACGTACATCATACATATGATGTATATATGTATGCAAGACACCCATACACACAACATCCATCGGACTAACACACACAACTCCGCGTGTACATATATGGGATATTTTCTATCCTTTGGCGTTACACTGATTTCAGTAGTATAGAGATACTACCGTTCGTACTGTATTCTGTGGATATACCCAACCGAGTAGCTATAGCCAGGATAGGGGATAGTACAACAGTAAGATAATAGTATTAGATTATGTATCTATTAAAACAAAAGACACAGTACGTTATCTGTACGTTTCCTTACAGTGTTTTCGATTGAGTACCCAAGTTTTGACTTTTGTAAATTTCTGAAAATTTTCCAAATTATAAATAATTTCTGATTTACTTCAAACCAACATCAGTTTCCGTTTGACGTATAGTATTTCCGTAAATTCACCCGATGTTTATTTAAAACTATAATACTAGATATGACCAGAATATAAATTTGATTTTTTGCAGTGAAACTCAATTATGATTTGAAAATATGAATTATTTGAAATGGTACACCGAAAGTTTGGTCCAATATGGTGCGGTAGATTGTAGATAAATTCTCTAATATGGAAAAGGTCCGCATAGATGTGTAGATACTACTGTATGTGGTGATGAACAGTCCGGCGCCTATATTATCTCACCCGACCGTTTTGTTGCTGTATTGTGTCGTCTCGACTGACTGTGTCGACATTGACAGTGGCGGTGCGGTGTGGCGTAGTCTGGCACTAGTCTAGTTTGTTGTTGCTCGCCGGTGTATAATATAATCGATTAGTTTAGTTGTTAGTTAGTTAGCAGCCAGCAAGCAAGCAATGAGTGCAGATAGATTGTAATTATAACGGGAATTTCTCTCCTGTGCCCAGTCTGTGAACACTCAGTCATGTGTCCGTCCGTCTGTCCCGCACGTCCTCCCGCATCCTTTGCTCGTTTGACTGATTGTTCCGAGACAGACAGACCGACTGACTGAGTGACTGACTCGCTTCATCGGCCGCGATGGCATTTATGCATTGCTGTTGCAGTGGAGAATTGCAACATACGAGTACATGCATGATGGATAGGGAGGGCATCGTTTATACATAACTAAATAGTTTTGAGTGAGTTTACACCGATAATGTTTTAACGCGTTAATATTTAAAGTAGGTACGTAGGTATGTGAGTCCAATAAATCCGAGGTGTTTTAAATTTTTGATTGACGTTTCATTAAGTTTGTTGTGGGGCAGAAGCGGATTTAGGGTTTTGCGAATGTTGGCAAATGTTCACAAACGTTTGCCAACATAATTTTTTTCCCTTAACTTTTCATTTTTGTTATTAAAATGACGAAATCCGTTTTAGAAATGTGATAGATTTGACAGAAGATTTTTTCTAATGGTTCTACGTACTTAATTTTGGTAAAAATGAAAAGAACAGCCTCGAAAACCTAAAGTTCGCTACCAGTTTTAAGGCACTGAAAAATTTTCGTAAACCTGGTGATTAAATTTCGTAAACCTGGTGGTTCGTCATTAAATTAAAAAAAAAATTGTTTTTACCCAAATTACGTTCTATAGAAGTGCTTTGAATTAGAACGATTCATTCAGTTGAGCTAATTTGGGTGTGAATTTTTTATTTCCGCTGTCAAAATGGCGAAATTCCTTCCAGAAATATAATTGATTCGACAGAAGTCTTTTTCCTAATCACCCTACATGCCTAATTTTGGCAAAAGTGAAAAGAACGACTTCGAAAACCTACAATTCGTTTCCAATTTCATCACTCTATCATTTTATTTAGATTTTCTTAAGCACTGAAAAATTTTAATAAGCTTGGTGACGTCATTAGATTCAAAAATTTTAGATGTGAACGATATTTACAACGTCTAATTTTGATTTCTAAATCTTTTTGACGGGCAAATAATGAGGAAATGTGACTTTTGAGTAAGTATAAATTGCATATCGTTTCAAAAAGTTGTTGTGACATGTACATCAATTTGAGACTGTACTGTACTTCAAGGACATAATATTGTCAAGGACAGTTTGTTTCATTATCAATTGCACAATATGTACATTCCACACATTACATAATAACAAACAACGGACTCGCGTCTGTCTCTTCATAAACACACATTTTGATCAATGAGAATGCAATGCTGCAGGCTGAGGAGTAGAAGCTCTGATGAACGAGAGGAGAGCTACTCACTGAGTCACTCATTCACATTCAACTACATATATGCTGGAGTCGCTCGCTATTTACCGACACTTCATGTCCGGTCGAGCCATGACGACGGCACAACACGACACAACGTGATGACGGTCGATAACGTCCGTCACGTCACTGTGTGTCTGTCGTGCAATGATCAGCCGAACAAATCAACCGAAGTGTTGACATTCTTTAAATTTTACCATCGAAGAATTTTATTTCTTATAACTATAATATGTACATATTTATCTGTCTATACATGTATTGTGACTTGTTTGTTTCTCTGCCTCGCACACTTCTCTATCACCATTCTCATGATCGTAGTTTGTTTCCCTATTAGGGTTGCGAACATTATTCAATTAAATTTTTTTACAATTTTCCGGAAAACTATAGGTGTTGAAAAAATTTGAAAAGTAGTTATACTGAGTGCGAAAATAGCGCGAAATTCCTGGGTAAGTTTCTTTTTATAATCGCCGTTCGTCTAGATTTCGTCTTTTTCATTTTTTCCCTAAGCATTTATTTCAAATTAATTTTCAACAATTAGAGCTCTGTTGAACCCAAGCATTTTAAATCTCTAAGAACAAATTTTAGCAACTTTTATATCTTGAATGGATTCCCTGTTGAGCGGGTCAGTTTTATTAGGGTCAGTTCTTTTATTTAGTAATTGAGAAAAATCTTTACAAATACACTTGCATAAATTTAAATATATATATATATATATATATATATATATATATATATATATATATATATATATATATATATACTGTGTGAGTTTTTCTAGAGTTGCCATTTTTATTACAGCCAAACCGTTGATTTAATAGAAAAATTGTTCAAATAAGAGTTGTAGATATCGACGGGGGCAATCGATTGATATAGTCAGGAGCGTTATAACTCTTATGGTTTTCGAGCTATGATACAAACTTATAGATTTTTAAATGGGACTGTGTATTAATTTTTCGATAAAACTGATCTAATGCATTAATTAGCAACATAAATGAGCAAAAAAAATTTTTTTTACCAAAGTTTAATTTTGAAATTTTTTTTAATCTATCAGTTAGGCGTTAAAAATATGCATATATGTACTTGAGGCTACTTCAACCGATAGTGTTTTTCTTGGTTACATTTCTATTACATCCAATAAAAGAACCTTTTTCAGTACCATTTCTATCATAACAATTTGGTTGTAATAGAAATGGCAACTCTTAAAAAACTCACATGGTATATATGTGGACGGACTCACGAGGCGACACTTACCCAACAATTTTTATAAGTTTATTGAAAATTATGGAAAACCCTAACCACTGGGGAACCCTGATTTGATGCGTGTCGAACACACACTTGTTGAATTCTTTTTTCTATTTGTTTTTGTAATTGGTTCAGTCGACGTAGATATTTCTTATCCTTTCTTCGTAGCTCTTGATAATATCTAGATTTATTTGCGTTGTGACGAGTAAACTTTTGAATCAGGATTGTTTTTAATAAATGATTTTATTATTTATTGATTTAAAGTTTTTTTAAAGAATTTTCTTCGAGTAATTAAATTATCAAAGATAAAAGTGTGAGAAGTATTTAATTGACTAAAGTATTTAAAAGTATTTAATCGCTTATGGTTCGTGAAAGCAGAGATTGTTTCCTTTCCAAAAAAGGATCTTATGTTTTTCTATGTACAATTTTAATCTTGTTCCTGTTTTGATTCCTAGTTCCAATTCACCCTGCTGTGCTATTATTAGGAATGGGACTTTAATAGAAAATATGTACAATGACTATTTAACTAATATTGTAAACATAATGTTTTTTTTATTGTTATTATTTATTAATTGTAGCTTATGACAAACTCAAATACAACCATTTTATAACTAATAAACTATTAATCGCATTAATTCTCCCTCACATCTCCTGTACAGTCCGTTTTACGGTACTGTCTTATGATTTTTTTTACAAAACTGATTAATCACTTTTCCATACAAAATAATTTATTATTAACTTCACTCAACCTGTTTCTGCTTTTATTGAAACTGGTTATACCTATTTTTGTGTTCGTAAATTAATTATTGTTACATTATTGAGAGTAAGAAATATCGAATTGTTTAGGGTATTGTGAGTGTGCCCATCCCTGATCTTTTATTTCTTTTAATTTAAATTGATTGATGTATTGGCTTCATATTTTTTTCGTTTTTAATAAGAAGCAATTGTTTGAAAAACCTGAATACAGACACGCCTAACTTTTACGTTTATTATTTTGAAAAAAAAAAAATAAGAGTTGTGTTTCGTGAAATTATAATGTAATACGTTAAGACGCATTCTACTAATTATAAATAAGTTTCAATTCTGAATGCAAAAATTTGGTAGACGGGGTATTACATTAACGCCAACTAATGTATTAAGAAGGGAGTTCAAATTTTGGAAAATTTGAAATTTCCGGAAAATTGAAATTTTTTTTCAAATTAGGGAGGATTTCAAATAGAAAACTTTGTTTTTGAAACATTCATTGGGGTGGAGGGGCCCTTTATCACAAATTTTTAAGCGTTTACAAGAAACGCCATATCTCAAAAAGTAATGAATATTTTGTAAATATTTTTTCATTATTTTATTCCTAAAGGACCTGTCCATAAAGCTGAGTATGGGTTTCAGGAAATTTTAAAAATTAACTATAAAACAGTAATCCCAAACTTCTAAAAATTATAAAACCCAATTTTTTATTAAAAAACAAATATTTAAAAATAGTTACAATTGTTCAAATGGAGTAAAGAACCACAGAACAAAATAAAAACAAAAAACGAAATCCGAAAAAAATTAGTTTATTAGCCATTTCTGGCATGAACTCCCCCCTTAAGATTCTTTTCTATTTTTTGTGTAATTAAATAACACTGTTTATGGTATTGTTATGTAATAGTAAAAATTGGTATTGCAGTAATAATTTTCAATCATATTCTTCATATATTATATTATAGCCGGTACTGATTGAGTACATCTATTAATTATTATTTATTATTTGTTAATTAGTAGCTAATGCGATTGTAATTAATATTATTTATAAATGTTAATAGCGATTGTATAATGTTATTGTTGAGGTAGGTTAAGCATGTTTTAATTATAGTCTCGATATAAGTACGTCTGATTATAAAGTAAATAAAATAAAGAAAAAAAAGAAAATTTTTGGTCTGTATTTAAAAATCGTCTTGGTTTTTGGTATTTTAGAAGTGAAAAAACTGAAATTTTTTACGTAAAGATAGTAAAAATTCTGATTTTAGAGGAAAAAAATTCGCTAATAAAAAAATGCAAGAAAGTGCAAGATTTTTTAGCAATAACAAGACCAAGACTGCATTTTGCAAGACCAAGACCAAGACTCAAACTGCTCTAGCAAGACCAATACCAAGACTCTTAATGCAAGAACAAGACCAAGACCAAGACTGGCAAGTCTTGGTCTTGGTCTTGCATTTGTTTATCACTAAATTCAGTTTTCTGTTAGTCCCACACTTTTATCAGAAAAAAATATGTAGATAAAAACAGTCATTAGGTAGAATTTTTATGGAATAAATTGTCAGTTTTTGGCCCGAGAACGTTTCACTGTTCACAAAAGTGTCACGTGACTTCTCGACGTCACGTGACACTTCGAGACACTTTCATGGTGGCCACAAATTTTTCAAGATCAAATTCCCTGACTTTTCCAGGTTTTCCAGAAATTTTATTAAAAAATTCCCTGATTATTTTGTGAAAAATGCCACGCTTACTTTATCCCAAAAAAGTTAAAAAAAATATTATTTCTGATGTAAAAAATGACGAGCAAAAAAAAAAGAAATACGCCCTAATTTTTAAATCTAATCTCAAAACAAGTGGAAAATTGATTGAAGTTTTATCCCTAAATATAAAAATCAATTTTTTTCAGTCTTCTGGTAAAATTCCCTGACTTTTCCAGAAAGTAAAAATTCCCCGACATTTCCAAGTTTTCTAGGTTTTCCAATTATGTGGCCACCATGACTTTGAATTTTACCAATTTTGAAGTACGCTTTTCCATTTTTGTTGGTAAAAAGTGGAAATGTTAATTCAATCCCGAAAAGAATCCCCAAAAATGAAACGAATTGTCTCAAAAACGTACTAAATTGTGAGTTTCCCGCCCAAACAGAGGATTTTTATGGACCTGATGACGTCATAAAGATAAAATTTGCGATTTCTGACGACCAAAATGTTGCAAAATTTGTTTCATTGAAATTTTATTTCCAGTCTAAAACTTCATTTTTAATTGAGAACTATTTTATTATAGGTGGATCCATGTATCTTGGCAAATAACACTGAAGCATACTAGAGAAATATATATGGGAGAGTCTCCTATATTGGACCACTTTGAACCAAGGAAACCAATTAAGATAGAGCCATCATTTTTGGTTGTCTGATTAATCAATCTTTATGCTATAAAACGAAAACATTAATTCGTCTCTAGTTGAATTTTAAAAAGACCCTCCCTTGGGTAAAGAAATTATGTCATTTGGTCCAATTTAGGAAACTAGTATCCTAAATTGGACCGATTGGGTCTTAATAATGTTTTTTCTACAAAAACCGTTATCTACATCTAATCCATGTATATATTTTTAAGATTATGTCGTTATAATAAATTACATATACATAGATAAAATATAAATATAAAAAGAAAAAGTTATACCTACCTGTTAAGTGTTTGGTCGAACGGTAAGTAATGAAAATTTAACATCGACCTAACAATTTTTCACAATTTGCGAGTTTTCAGACTGCTTACTTGACAATTACCGAAATTCGTACTAAGAAATAAATTCGAATGTTGTTTAATATTTATATTGTTAGATGGCTCTATTGGTCTTTTAATTGCTTAAAACTGACGCGATCCAATTTAGGAGCCGGTCCAATATAGGAGACTCTCCCCTATTTGCGCGCACTGTCAGGATACGTGATTCCAGCTATACTTGTAATTGTTTTTATTGTTTAAAAAAAAATCACAATTTTTTTTTTAAATGACACGAAACATATTTTTGGTGTAAATTGTGTTTTCCCGGACACTATAAAATATAATCAATTTTTTTTTTTTTTTATAACGTACCTTGTACTTTTACTAAGGGCGGAAAATGGGCGTTGACCGGTTATAGGTATTAATAGATTGTAAAATAATGGTATATTATATTGTAGGATTTATGTGAAGTTGTAACTAGCCTTCATAATGGTTTATTAATATTTATGTCTGTCTGCGGTGCGTTCAGTTCATATTAAAAACACTGTATAGCATTTCTCAATTATCGTTAACGGCGTCAGGTTAGATAACAGAAGCGTAGGATGGTTTGGTTATGGTTTTTTTCAAATGGAAGCGAATTTACACAATTTAGGTTATCGTTTGAGGGCATAATAAATTTCTTGTTGAATGAAGTATTATTGTAAAAATTGAAAGTACTGTTCAGTTTTGAGAGCCACTGATAGCTTTAGGGCTCCAAAGAAAACATTTCGGAATTGAGAAGTAGGTAGTTCTCAGTTAACACCCAAAAAATTTTGTTGTAATTTTTTTTGATAATTTCCCGTATTGAAAATTGAGGTTGAAATTTTTGTCTTCAAAAAGAGCTCTGAAATTGAATTTTTTACTTGAAAATTTTAAGTGTACGCGAAATATTGAGCGTCAAAATGTAATTTTTGGTTCCCCCAACTACAACTTTTCAATCGTAGGTTCAAACAATTTGCCAAAATATAAGTACTAGCACTTACTAACAACTTTCAGATATGGACAATTAAATTTTCGAAAATTCAAAAAAAAAAAAAAAAAAAAAAAAACTTGAAGTAAATAGGGAAAATGGTCCACAAAACTTAAAGTTTGCGGTATGTTTCGATATTAGAAAATATCTCCCCAAAACTCAAGCCGAAATCATTAAGGTGTCAAGATATTCGTACACAAATATAAGCCTTAAGATATCAAAATTTATATGTTCCTTTTAAAAAGAAAATGACGGTGCAGCGCCTCTGGCAAAAAAACATATTTTCCTCGTCTGGTGAACTTCTAACATTTTTTGCGAAAGCCACTGCGTCGCCATTTTTTTTTAACACAAAATGGTGTTAGCACTTTTGGTAAATGCTAAAAATTGGAGGAAAGTTTTGATGCTACTGAGCACCTTGTGTTCGTGAATTTGAATCTGTTTCGTGCACGAAAAAGTAGAAGTCTTAAGAGATTTCTCGCAAAAAAAAACACTCTCCTTCCCCGGTAACTCCTTCAGTTTTGATCCAACTGACTTCAAATTTTAACTGTCGCTTAACTGCTACCTAACCACTTCGTTTTGTGATATTAATACTTACGGTAAATGCTACTGAGGAACCCAAACTTAATGCGACTCCAACACTCACTTGGACGAGCTTTTTTGTTCAAACGGTGAGAAAGGAATTCTTCATAATTTTTCCGTAATTTATTGGAGACACTAAAAATTATATGTAATTATGTATATTAATTAAAGAGGGCGGGAGAAACGGATATGGCGATTTTGTTGCTGATGATCAATTTCACGAGACGATGATCTTGAAACAATCAATTAGAATTTTAACTACGCCGCATTAGATAAAGTGAATGTATTCACACTCATACGGAACAGTGGTAAGGTTAATATTGAAAACAGTTCATCTAAGATGCTAGAACAACAGACACATCCTGCTGCAAAAATTTAATATTCTCAATGTCACAATTTGTACAATAGATACAAAATTGAAAGTCTCTCAGTATATTGGATTGATGAAGTATGTAGTTGAAATTTGTTCTTACATGCAAATTGGTGAGAAAATTTGTTTTTGGGTGTAACTATTTTGTTCGTGCATTTTTTTAAAAAAATAGATGTACAGTAGTGGTGAATGAAAATGAAACACTCCAAAATCGATTGTCACTCAAAGCATACAAAGATTATATATGGACTTACTGACAGTAAGGGGTTACTGTTCGATTCGCGTGGTCATCCAAACGACCTATTTTATCAATAGAGCTATTAAAAAGTCAAAAAGTAATATGGTGGCTAAGCTACACGAAAGTTATGATTAAAATAAAACAAGAATCGGGTCAAACCGTCATCTAGTTCAAAAATTATCGTCCACACCGATTTGGAAAACGTGGTTTCGAGAAAACCGAAAACAAATATTCAATTAATCTGCTACTCCTGGGTCGTATGATAATCCTTCTTCTACTCTTCCATTAATTGCATAATTTGCTATTTTTTTTTACTTCGACAAAACACTTTAGTAGCATCAAGAAACGCACTCAAAAATCGATTTTTTGATCAAAATTCAGAAAAGCGAACCCTGCATTTTTAGTCCAAAAATATTTGAATCACAAACAAAGCTATTCCAAACACCCACTGTCCATTAGTGTGCAGTAGACCTTTCTAGAATTTAATTCTAAAAAAAAGAATTAAAATCTCTTAATTTACATAATAAAAGTGTAAAAATGTTAAAAGAAATTTTCAAGTCACTTACTTCAAAAATTAATTCATTACTATTATGTAGGTATGTAAAAAAGTGCATTGCATACATAGATAGATGCAGTGAGTATCAGTACATACGGATATCTATTCATAATGTTAAATAAATGTATAAATAAATAAAAGAAATTTATGTATATTACGATAAATAAATGACTGAAGCGAATGAAAGGTGTGGTGTTCGAGTTTAGTTAAGGAGGCGGCCCCCGTACACTCATCAACAAACATATGTGTTACCGATGTGCAAACAGTTACGTGAAAAAGTATTCAAACAAACATTTTCATTTATCAAATCAGAGAGACCATGATCTGTTACCTTTTTATGGTACACTAGAGACTCGATTTTGAGGTGATTTTACGAGCGTAATAAAAAAAAAAATTAATATCCATTTTTTTAACAGTTTTTTACTGATATTTGAAAAGTATAAAAATGTATAAAAATTTCAAAAAAAATTCAAAATTGAAATTGGTACAAGCCGGCAAAATGCGGACTAAAAAGAAAGGGTGTCTCCTGAATGACGTGATTCCGGTCCCCCTGGTGATCTGAAGCATAAAATTTTAGTTAATTCTTAATAAACAAGGATATCAAATTAGTTAGACGTAGCCGATTTGAAAAATAAATTTTTTCACAAAATGGCGTCCATAAAAAAATCATTTTTTCGCCTTTTGTTTTCAACTTTGAAAATTTTTTAAAAATAATAAAAAAGAAAAAGTCAAAAAACCCCTACGTCGCGTCGGACTAATTTTGATAGTATTAAAGTATCGAAAAAAGTAATTTCGAGTAATTTATATTAAAAATTTGAATTTAACACTGAAAAGATACACAGTACACAGGAGAAAAATAACCATAACTTCGAAAATAATTCGAATTTCCGTAAATCCTTTTAGAGGCTTATTCTTAAAAGTCTGAACTTTGAAAATATGAAAAAAATCTGTTTCTTCGAATTTTTAGACTAGAATACCCTCTTAGGTAATAAAGAGTGATCTTATTTCTAAAAGTACAATTCAGAGAAACCATCCTCTGCTACCTTTTATGTATATCCTGCACAAATAAGTTTCGTATGTATCGTGTTTAATTATTTTTGTACACTAGTGTAACGCTGTATGTGCACTATGTATATTTGTGTTGTACTTCTTCGCTCACATTAGTAAATGCAGAATAATTATAATACATTATTGAAGTCAAAGTGCAATGCACTTGATAGAACGTTTTACTATTAGCACAACTGCATACATATGTACACATAGGTATAGAGGTAATGCCAGTAGAGAGAGATTGCATATTAGAAATTATATATACACATATGTTTGCATTTAATGTACATAACTCATCATAGGTGTCCAATATGGAAAATAGATAAGATTATGTAGAAGGTGTATATATGTATAATGTTATACGGTAGTGAAAAGGTTTTAATAGTAAAAATGGAATTTTTTACCGACAAAATCAATGTTATTTGTTGGGAAGTAAAACTGAGGCCAGCACAAGAGCATGCCTTGACAGTTTATAACATGCGAGTTACTCAATTACTCATTTGAGTAACTCATTTTCTCTTTTGCTCCCATTTTCAACTTTCAGAATATCTTTAATTTCTTTTACGGTCCTGATGACCGGGGCAGACTTCATTCTCAGACTGTGATAGAAAATTCCCGATTGAAACATTCGATTTTCATAAATCATTAGAAATAATAAATTATTAGAAAGATTGTTCCTTTGACAATAACTTCTGAGAAAACGGTATTGCAAATGCCTTGACAATTTGTAACATGCGAGTTACTCAATGACTCCTTTGAGTAACTCATTTACTTTTTTGCTCCTATTTTCAACTTTCAGAATATATTTAATTCTTTTTGCGGTCCTCGTGACCGCGGCAGACTTCATTCCGAAACTGTGGTAGAAAATTCCCGAATGAAATATCCGAGTCTTGTAAAATTTCTGGAAGCACCAGAGCATGCCTTGACAATTTATAACATGCGAGTTACTCAGTTACTCATTTGAGTAACTCATTTTCTCTTTTGCACCCATTTTCAACTTTCAGAATATCTTTAATTTCTTTTACGGTCTTGATGACCGGGGCAGACTTCATTCCCAGACTGTGATAGAAAATTCCCGATTGAAACATTCGATTTTTCTGAAATTTCTGGAAATATGTACCCTCGGAATTGTATGTTTTAGACTAGTTTCGGCAAAAAAAGAGATTTTTGACAAAATTTTTAAATTTTTCATAAGTGAATATGATGTCCAAATAATAAATCATTAGAAATATGTACTTTTGCAAAATGATAGTAGATTGTTCCTTTGAAAATAACTTCTGAGAAAACGATAGTTACTCAATGACTCATTTGAGTAACTCATTTACTTTTTTGCTCCTATTTTCAACTTTCAGAATATATTTAATTCGTTTTACGATCCTGGTGACCGCGGCAGACTTCCTTCCGAAACTATGGTAAAAAATTCCCGAATGAAACATTCGAGTTTTATAAAATTTCTGGAAGTATCCTCGGAATTGTATGTTTTAGGCTAGTTTCGGCAAAAAAATGCTTTTTTTTTCAAAATTTTTAAATTTTTCATAAGTAAATAGGATGTTCAAATAATAAATCATTAGAAATATGTACTTTTGCAAATGATTCTGAGAAAACGGTAGTTACTCAATGACTCATTTGAGTAACTCATTTACTTTTTTGCTCCTATTTTCAACTTTCAGTGTATATTTAATTCCTTTTACGATCCTGGTGACCACGGCAGACTTCATTCCGAAACTGTGGTAGAAAATTCCCGAATGAAACATTCGAGTTTTATAAAATTTCTGGAAGTATCCTCGGAATTGTATGTTTTAGGATAGTTTCGGCAAAAAAATGTTTTTTTTTTCAAAATTTTTAAATTTGATAGAAATATGTACTTTTACTATATTATAGTAAATTATTCAGGACGGTATTGACAATTTTTAGAGGCCTACTTAGTTATTCCTTTCGAACTGTATTATACATACCTTTTGCAATTAGTAAACTTCTAGCGTATCAAAATGTCACGTTTTCTATTTATTAATATTAGATACATGTTCGATCAATACTGATCAATTAAATGTCGGTATTTTTGCATTAAAAAAAAATAAATAAATAAATATATTTATTTATTCATAATTGCACACTTAAATGTATATTAATTTACTTGTTAGTCACTTTAATAAAGATATTTTAGTAATTACTTATTTTCTGTTATTACAGAATTTTTTTTTTAATTGCTGCTCATTTATTGTGGAGATAAATGCCAGAGTTCTTTTCAAATAATACGGAGAAATAAAAGATTAATTTATGGTGTAACAAATGAAAATATTCGATTAACATCTTCACATGCCCATCTCTATATTATATGTTAATTGAATTAAACATGAGAATCAACAACCATTCTTATAAAATTCAAATAAGGAATTTATTTAATAAAATACACAAAACATAATAGAATTAATGATCTAATTATTTAAAATTCCGTCGAAACACACTAACTCGACTAATATATGTAATTGTTAATTAAATTAATTATATGGTGGAACTTATCTACTATACAATAATTAATTAACAATGAAATTTCATAAATATACACGTAATAATAATCCGGGCGCACATGTTGTGTAAACAAATTCAAGGTTACCGCAAACTTTTACCAAGGTCATTACTACTCATTACCCAATTGATATACACACGTATGGGTATTATGTGTACAGGGCCGTGGAAAAATGGAGGCGACGAATCGATTATTTTGTTTGTTAGTTTGTAATTGCTTCGGGCGCAGTGTACTGTAAAATTAACAAAATAAATATAATATATGAAGAGGTGGATTCCAAAACGCGCTAAGTCACTTTTTGCAATTTTTCAGGAAATGTAAAAAACTATCTAGGTAGGCAAATGTAGTAATCTGTTTAAATTATTTTCAAGTTCTTAGATAATAATTATTATTGATGTTATTTATTTGTTCTTATTTATACATATAATTTTCAATAGATTATATTAAAAAAAAAAAAAAAAAAAAAAAAAAAAAAAAAAAAAAAAAACCTTTAAAAAGTTGGGTTGAGTTGGTTAAAATAAACCTAGTTTGTTTAAATACAGATATCTATATTTTATTCAAGAAACATTTTAAACAGTGCATTATTAGCTATTTCATGTGTTTGACATAACAGAAAATCTGTCTACAAGCAAATTTGGAAAAAAATACCAGCTATTATTGGAAAAAAAATGCAATGGTTTACGAGTAAATTTGACTTAGAGCGTTTTGAAATAAAACTGTCACTGACTTAGCGCTTTTTTGGAAAACATTTCATTTTTCATCATTCATTTTACAGTAGACTAAGCTCATTTTGAAGGGTGGCACTACGAAAATCGTGTAGAGCCGGGCTTGAACATTCTGCATCAACTAAAATCTCACATTAGACAAAAAATGACTTAGCGCCTTTTGGAATCCACCTCTTCATATGGCAATCTATTCCTCCGCAGTACGGTGAACGTATAAATAACGGGAATTGTTCGAACGAGATTCCACCTCAATGGATTGCAAATAGATTCGTCAACATGTTTACTGTATGGATCCGTGTATATTACCGTACTAATTGCAAAAACAGCGTCGTGTATATTGCAGCATTAGTTGTACGAGAGGTACGCATATTGGTGTAGCAACATGGATACACAATTTAAAACTCTATATTTTACAAAAACCTGAAATTCCAACTTTAAGAACCCATTTTAACAATTGGTTTTAAAAAATTCTTTCACCGTTATTTTGTACATAAAATGGCAAGTTCTAATGCATGATCCACACCATCAAACTTTACGTTAAGGCGAGATTCCCCAAAAAACATCAAAAATCGACCATTTTAAATACTTATTTTATTAAAAAACTAAATATACCTACAGCATTGTTTCTACATGTCTTGAGACTACAAAAATTTTTTTTTTAAAAAAATTCAAAAATTGGTTGAGTATAAATGGCTTTGAAGTCGACAGCACTGTGAGATTTTTCCACCTTGATGGTTCCTCGCGTTCTGAAATCCCCGCAGCGAACCAAAATCAAAAAATCAAGAGTTTTCTGAAAATATACATATATAGTTATGGCACTAAATATGATCTAAGAAAAAAAATAAAAAACCAGCGAAAAGTCGCATTTTGAACATAAATTTTCACAAATCACCGCCTATTTTCGACTATAAACAGCCGCCATTTTGAAAATATATTACGGAACCAAAGTATCCTTTTTCCTGCCAAAATAACGGTATCGAGGAATAATATGCACTTTGGCTTATGTCGATATCTCAAATACTTTTTGAAATACACGAGGAACCATATCGAAAAACGTACTTTTGAGAAAATATAGCATTTAAAATTGTTTTGTTCTTAAGTCCGTGCACTAAAATGCGCCCATAACTTTTTGATTTTTCATTTTTTTAAATAAAATTTTAGGAGAATATTTCTAACACTTTAAGTAACATAATTGTGAAGAAAAAAATCGATTTCCTTTTTTAAGCGAATCTTCCCTTAAAATAACATTTCCTTAACTTTTAAATTTCTTTTGACAACACATTAAATTACGCAATAACTTGCGAAACACAGAGTGCCTCGTTTGTATACAAATTCTACACAGGAATTATGTAGAATATCTATTTTAATTCAAAAATTTACAACTCTTACTTACTTATGTCTTTATTTTTTCTGACTATTATAAAATTTATTATTTTAAAACTTTACTGTGCACATGTTAGCATACGTTCGTGTTTTTCTTCACTTCCTGATTCAAATTGTGTTATTTTGTTGCCAATTTTTATGTATTTTAATGTCCAAAATATAATAAACAAATTTTATTGCTTATTTATTAGATAATAATTTTTTGAAAAATGTTCTACAAATGAATTTTCAGCAAAAAATAATCGTAATTATTGATTAATTGGGTGATTAATTTTGAGGAAAACATTTTTCAAAACATAAAAACTGCCGTCGACACTCATTTGTTTTGTTTATTATATTTTTTGGTCCTTCGTGCCGGATTGATATGTATGAAGAACAAAGAAAAACGAATTAACACTAAAATTGAATTAAACAATTAGAAAATTGAATTAAAAACAAAAATAAGAAATTTAACTAACAACTGTTAGTTTCATCCACTTCATACAGATGGCAGTGACGTTTTGATCATTAAGCGTAATTACTTGACAAGTTAAATCTCTCCTATTCAATTCTTGTTAATAAATTGATTTAAACAAGGTTTTTTTTAAACGTTTTTTTTAAGTGGTTGCTAGTAGTCATTGTGGAGTAGTCAGTTAGTGGAATTACTTCTTATTTCTGTTTTTATTTAATTATTTGAATGACAAGACATTCTGAACAGCGTCGACTTTCGTATGTATATATGTATGAGACTTATTTTGTTTCTCCTTGGGGATTCAATTTTGAAAATAAATATAGACATTGAGGGTTTAAAATTACCAAGTTGTCTATTTATGTCTTTTTTAACACGTCCCAAAGAATATTGTCGTAAGAGTTTGGTGTATTTAATTATGTTGGATTCGGTAGCTAATAGAACAGGGGTTTCCAAAGTGTAACTTGTGGGTCAAATACAAACCGCAGTACTAGTCCGCAATTTCTCGAATTCCGCATGTAATTTTTCGATTTTGTAAAAAGATGAAAGAAGTATTGTATCGAAAATCTGTCAGCAACTTCAAATTTTAGGTTTCTAACATTAAAATTGTGGGGGAAAGGGGCGTTCAAGTTCAATTAATAGTTACAAAAGTGAAATAGAATTTGATCCGTTGGTGAACTTTGAGTAATTTATGTGCGAAATTTTCACTTTGCCAGGAAAAAAGCCATGCTTGTTCAGAAAATGAGGCTTATTTTCTAGATGTGATTTTTCTATTTTGTAGCGATATCCCTATTTTTATCGACCAAAATTTGGTCTGCGATTGACCGGTCCATCGGTGTCCACTTTCTTATTTAAAATATTTTTTTGACCCGTTGATGCAAAATTTTGGAACCCCCCCGGGCTAAGTTGGTATTTTAGTCCCGGAATCGCAAAAAATCATTTTCGACTGGGAGTCGAGTCTTTTGGAGATAGACAACATTTTTCAAAATTTTTGATTTTTGATCGTTCTTAATCACTTTCTAGATCCTCCAATAAAAATCTATTTGTTCTTCCGCAGACAAGTAAACTCTAATGAATTCAAATCAACGTTTTTTTTTTTTTTTTTAATGTATATTTAAAATATTTTTCTAATTGTTCAGACAACTTAAAACGAGAAACCAGATACATTATATTAACGATCATATCATCGTTAGTCTTATTACTAACCACCGACCATTCTGATTTCTAGCTTCATAATTTTTATTAAAATCGTCTGAGAACACCACGTCCACCACTCACTCCACCATGCTGCTTGACTGGAGACACCACGACCAACATTTAAATCACTTATTAATAAAAAGAATGTGCATCATTCTGATACATAATCGTTGAATATGCATTACGACGAATATTGAGAATGGTTAGTAACGTTGTCTATTATATTGTCATCTCTGTTTGTACAGTATCGATTTTCTATACGTTTGTCTCTAGTTTGAATGAGACTAGATAAAAAAGCATGATTGTACCGAATGCATCGAAGAATGTTTCTATCTGTTTCTAAATCGTTTATTTACCGTATAGTTGTGTCTCACTTTTAATGAGATGCATATGTGTACGCATGTACCAGGGTACATATGTTAAATTAATAGAGTTAAACATATTCAAGGCCATTAACGTACTTAAACTAACGGGGGGAACAAAACATGCGTTGTCTTCCAAAAGGAACATGATTAAGTACACTTTTTTTACTGTCTTCTACAATAAATCCATGAAATTATTCTTTTATAGTTTAGTGTAGTTGGCTTTAATAATTTTTGGTATTCAGTATAAACAACGAGTTATTTTGCTTCCACAACTACAAAAGTAGCGGAAACATTGTGATCACTTTTGAAAATTAGAAATTTTTCACGCGAATTTTACATTTTAGCGCTTACTGAACAAGTTTAGGTTTATGTCTGTCTCTTGGTACGTCTGTGTGTCCACCAAGTGGCGTAACTTAGGAACTATTCGATCATTCTTCCTTCGTAGATTGTTTTCGACGAATTTCATCGCAATCGGAGTACTGATAGCAACGATGCTAGCGTAGAATCCTATTAAATGTTAATATCTTACTGAGTGGCTAACACTGGTCCTCATTTTGTTCAAATTTGGAAAATATTGGTGGAGGGGTTAGGTCATATATGCATGTTTCATTGGCAGTACATTTTTAAAAAAAATATCAAAATTGTTCTATATTCACTGAATAGAAAGTTCTTTTTGTAAGAATTATAATAAAATTTTGACAGCCAACGGTTGTAATTAACATATCAAAATACTATTGATTAAATCTTGTTAATAATTACCTACAAAAATTTGATATTTTCAAAAAAATAAATCTTAATAATTCTAAACTGGTATGATAAATGATTATAAAAAATCCGGCTCGAAGGACTAAGAATTTAAAAACGTATAGTACTCAATTGTGTGGCGATTTTTCTATGATTTAACATTATAATTAAAATAGATACAATGTATATTTTAGTCACGTATGGTATTATTAAAATTTATAAAATTTCAATGAAATATTGTCACATAAATTTTAATATATACACTAATAGATCAATACCTACCGTTGTTACTAATTGTTATGTGTACCAATAATGGAATGAAAATGAATTATACCCAGACCACGGGTTCAGTACGGTACAAACAGAGGTCGCTTATTTGTACAGGTGTATCCTAATATTATTGTACTGAAGGTATAAATAAATTGATAGAGTTTTTTTCATTCATTCATTAAGGGGGACCACTAGTATGACATTTTTAAAAAATTCGAAAATTTTTTTTTGAATGTTTCGATAATACTTGCAAAAATAACATACTAAAATTTCAAGTGCATATCTCAAATAATTTTTGAGTTACAGTCATCTGAAGAGCGGATTTTGATTTTCATTGTTAACTTTGAGGTATTGAGAAATGTATGAAGGTTGATAGTTCGGGAGTTTTTGGACGTGGCTGCCAGTCACATGTTGTGGAGCAGCTAGACTCTGACACATTTAAACGACTCATCTAGTTTTACTATGACCGTTATAGTGAGTATATCGCAAAT
Source organism: Brachynemurus nebulosus (assembly GCA_035578155.1). NCBI lineage: Eukaryota > Metazoa > Arthropoda > Insecta > Neuroptera > Myrmeleontidae > Brachynemurus > Brachynemurus nebulosus. The sequence continues at coordinate 64,201,758 of JAPWDM010000003.1, forward strand.
AATTTTAATAAAAATTCTCAGTGATTAAAACTAAAAGCTAAAGTAAAGAAAAACTACACTTTTCAAATTTGCTGCAGTTATAACTCGAAAACAAATCATCCGATCGAGTTGATTCTTATTACAGCTTCTTTTATATATGTTTCTTTGTGCCACGGACCTCCAGTTTTCCGGTCGAATAAAAAATGTAATTTTTGCAGGCCAGAAATCATCAAATTTTCGCGCAAAATTTGAAACGTTTTTTTTAAAAACTCCGCCATTTTGTTAAATCTCAACTTTTTTTCTTCGATTGAGGTTCATGGCACGGGCAATACATTCTAGTTTAATAGACTTTTTGGTTTTTTTGATTTGAGGTACTGTGAAGGTCACTATCACTGCAGCAGTGAGGGAACTTTTCTTTTGAAGCCTTGGGAAATCGCGAATAACTCACTGAATTTTCAATTTTTTGGTCCAAAAATTTTATCATGAATTTATTATACATCAACAAATATATCCTAAAACATTCTATACAGAAGTTTTCTTTAAAAAAATTCCCAAAAAATCACCTTTTCTTCAGGCGGTCACACTAGTGGTCCCCCTTAAACAGAATCATCAATCTCAAGGTCACTTAAAATCACTTTCGCCGATTTTTATAAAATTTTGTTGGAGTATTCTTAATACGGTGTACCTAAAGAAAATGCAGTAAAAAAACGGTGGTCACTACACATTCAATTTTTCAAGGCACAGTTATTGGTAGTTCAAAGTGTATTTGTATTACCATTACCGTCAATAAATCATTATAAATTAAATTTACATTTAATAAAATGTCTGTAACAATAATACAGTTTGTCTGGGTCTGGGCAATATTTCGATATTTATTTACCACCGAGGCAAGTCTATTGCCTCTAGAACGGGTCTTGCTATTTAAAATATATTTTAATATCCCTTTGATATTTTGTTGTGTATGGCCTCAAGTAATATTTTATAATTTTAATTTGATATCAATAACAACAAATATTTTTAATATTTTTAATAATAATTTTCTTCTTTTTTGTTTACAGGTACGTTGTTTACTACTATATCAATTATGTTATACTGTCTGTGGTAAGATTAAAACTTGTTTTTATAAAAATTTTAATTTTTATCTTTATTTGTATAAATAAAATATTCATTAAAAATTGTGGTCAAAACCTCAGACTAGATCACCACATTCAAATACATATTTTATATATTATTGTGTTAAGGGGTTACGCTACTGTAATAGATCCAAAACTTTTATTGGTTTCCGAATTAATTTCACCAGAAAATGATCGACCATTTTCTTTTCTTTCATAAATACAAAAAAAAATTAAGGTACATTTAGAGATATCGTATGTCCTGTTTCGAAAAATATAATTTCCAAAAAGTCCCGAAAGTTTACGTTTGGTTAACAGACCGTCGAAAAGTTACTTCTATGGGCTGTAGATAATTATTTTAATATAGTTTGGAATAGCATATAGTGTTCGATTAACCGCACCTTCAGTTGTAATCGTCACCGGTTTTCGTGCTCTTACTGTTAACATATTCTTGTTGGATGTGAATACGGTGAGTTAGATGTCCAGGTTTGGCATAGCCAATGAACTGCTGCACACATTCATTTAAATATAAAACAGATAAAAAATTTTAAAAGGTGGTTTTTTAGCGCTTTATCGAGGTTAAAAGGTTTATTTTCAAAAAAGAATATGAAGACATGAGTGGATGAAGGTGTTATGTAACATTTGTTTATAATTTTACAGTAGAAGCGTTTGAAAGTTTTTATTTACATATACTTCCCATGCAATAGCACATGTTTATTATTGAATTTCTACAAAACTATTTGACGTAATGAAACCAAATTTGAATAGATGATACTTCAGCATAGAATATTTCAAAATTTGGCAAAAAATGAATTTTTGAAAAAATGTTATATAACACTTTCATTCACTCATGTCTATATTTTTCGAAGATGTCACAATCGTGTATTTTCGTAACTTTAAGTTAGTTATTCCACAGTCCACACTCAATGATTAATCTCTTTCTTCGAATATTTGCGAATGAGTCAGAAAGACTTTGATTTACGTAACTACGTAATCTTTTCGACTTCGAAAAAACTTTTACCATTCCATTTAACAAAACTGAAAACGAAATTATTTAATTAAAACTTTTACAAAAAAATAAAAAATAAAAAAAAAAACTTCAAATTACATTATTACAACAAAATTTACAGTTCTACTCCTTACTTCTTACTCAAGTCAAATGCTTATTTATACATAGTCATCATTTACAATAACAGAGCTCTATCTAGGTATACAAAAGTGTTTTTGACGGTAACTTGATGTAAGAAAAGGAATAGGAAGATGAGAAGAGCGACGGGGGTGGGAGGGGGGGGAGGGGGGTATGGTCGTAAACGGAGATGAGGATTGATGTAAATTTGCTTTCTTGACTGTCTGACGATGACGATGGTGTTCCAGTTAAACAAACACCGCACTAGTGGAAGATGAAAGATTTTCCATAACTATTGTATTATTATTATAACTAGTGTTGTTTTTCCTCCTGGCCTCCTGGTACCTACCACCTCCTTCTGCCCGCCTGTTCCGGCTGTACTTTTTCTACGTACCTCTCTGTCTATCTACCTTTTGTGTCTGGTCTCGGGTGTTTGTTTTGTTTGCGCGAGACAAAACAAAATTTTCGCTAATTAAAACAAATATTTAGGTGTAAAGTTTCATATCATAATTTTATATTATCCTGTAAAAACATTTGTCTAGGTGTAAAAATTAAAAGTTTTTCGCTACACTGGTGGCAATAGAAAGGGTGTTTGTTAACTACACTTTTATACACGAGATAAAAAAATAATATACCTATGTTTTAAAGTGGTTTAAAGTGGAGAGTCAGTGTAAAAAAACGGCTTAGGATTTCGTTGGGAATTGCTAGGGTCGGAAAAATCGATTGTTTAGAACTGAAAAATATTACGTTTCAATAATATTCTCTGAAAATTTCAGAGAAAAATTCCAAATACTTTTGAAGTTATAGAGGCTTATAGCGCCAAGTACTATAATGATGAAAACATTAAATATGAATTTTCTCAAAATAATATTTCTGTAATCGGCATACATGGTAACATAAAAATCACTTAACCCAGTGGTTTTCAAACTTTGTCGTCCGCGACTTCCCTTTGCACTTAAAAATTTCAAAAAAACCCTGAAGTATGTAGAAATGGGTAGCCAATGTATATGAACGTCTGGAAAATGGGTCTGCGACGCCTTTGGGGATCACGACCCCCATTTTGAGAATCACTGATTTACTCGCTCGGTTTCTTCCATGCAACAATTATACCCACACTCAATTTTGAATGGTTTTTTACGAAAAAACGCTATCTTTGAAACCATTAACTTTGGAGGTACCTACACCTTTTTGTGAATTTTTGCTCTAGTTTTTAGAAAATTATTATCTCTAGAATCTTTGATTATAGTACTTGGCAATACAATCGTCTGTAATAATAATAACGAAAATATTTAGAATTTTTCTCTGAAATTTTCAGGGAATATTATTGAAATATAAGTAATACTTTCTAATAGGATACTTGGCCTTAATGTAAATAAAAAAAATTGTGAGCGCGTGTCAAATGAACTCCATTTAGAAAAAAGCGAAAAATATTTTAAATTAAATATTTGTTTATTTGTGCAGTAATCGCGACATCTTCTATAGAAAATTTAATTAAGAGAAATATTTTTTTTATTTAAATTTTTCTATTCATCGTTTAAAAAATTTTTCAAATACATTTTTTTATTTTAAGAAAATCCAACCCCTTGTTTGTTTATTTGTATTTATTTATTTACGTATATTAAAAATATTTTTATAAAATTATATATTATATTTTTTTTATTCATCTCTCATTCATTAAATAAAATTATTCTTAAAAAAAAAAAAAAAAAAAAATTGCACGTACACAAAAAGTACTGTTACGGGAAAAGATATTTGCACACTTTTTGACACACATTTAACATCACACAGTGCCTCTGTGATCAAACTTTGTTTCCAACTTTTCAAAACAAGATATATCTGTAATCATAATGAACTTGACTTAAGTAATGTATTCACGATGGCAGAGTATGTTGTTTTTATGTGATTAACGTATGCAGATAACAGTGAAGAATTGTGTTTTGAACATTTCATTGCCAAAATCAAAGGTTAAAAATATAATTTTAGTTGAATTTTTGCTTCTATATTATCGTTCACATTCAAGGTAACCGAAAGTGGTGAGCATTCAAAATAGTAGGGGAAAGGATCCAACTCTCGGATAGTGACTGAATTTAGGATAATTATGATAGATGGCGTTGCCAACGCTACTGAGGTGTAGTTGTAGTCGTCATGTGGTTGTTGTGTTGTCCCCAGCGCCGGAAAGTCTGGTTTATTTAATAAAAATTGTAAATGGATTTTTCTAGAATTTAAATATTTTACAATGTCGACTTAATTTCGAATAGTATTTAGTGCTTAATTTCAGATATCTAAATTCCGTGCATAGGTTTGATGGCTTTAAATTGTTCTCTGAGGACTGAAAAAGAGTGGTTAAAAAAAAGTTAAGAAAGCTTTAAATATATAAATTCGAATGCCTAATATTATTTTTTTTTCAACGCAGTTCAGCGAGAAAGTTAAGAGTAGATTACAAAAATCAAGGTTCTTAACACAAAATTCATCAGGTTTGATAGAATTTTTGTAACTCAGGGAATTGTTCAATATGAAACGAAGCCACCGAATATGCAAATTTCGCACATTATAGGTCAGTATTAATAAAAGTACATCCTGTTAAAAAAATGATATCCGAAATTTGGACACTCTCCCCTACAACAATCGCTAAAAATACAAGATAACGAACGACCAGTTTTTGTTTTCGTTTTGTTGAAAATTTAAACAATGCCAATAGTATTTAACATTTATTTAACATTAAAGAATAAACAGTATATTTAAATAATCTGTTTCAAAAACACTCTAATTTACATAATATAAACTCTGTGAAGAGCGGCTCTTACACACAAAAAGGCCCTTCTAAGGTACACCTTTTCAAAAAAAACGAAATTACAACGTGAGTAAAAAACACATAAACCTTTATTTGTGTGTGTTCTGCTGTTTCTTTCTTGCTCACAAAAGAATTTGTATGTATTTTACATTCTGATTCGGCGTCAAAACCACTGCTGAACACAAATAAACATAGCCTACACACAAAGTATTCTCGATTTGGCTTGAACGGCAACGTCTGGCCCTCCCTTTAACATTGCAGCGTTGTCGCAAATTGCCCTTTATATTATTAGTACGCATCTGTACAAACCTTAAATACGTTAGCAATTTGCCACAATCACTGCTGTTCGATTATTTAAAATTATATAAGTATGTATGTACATTCTATTACCTTCTAGAATTCGTAATGCGCCTGCGACATACGTCACACGCCTTAGCTCCGATGTTCAGCTTGATAGACAACTGCTGAGCATAAGTAGTATGGTGTGATAGCTAGCCGGAAAAACATATCCGATAGCTACCTCGTCTGATCAGCCCTTCAGGCTCTTACAGACGTTTTTTTTATAAATGTACTTATAATATACCATTATTGGTGATTTGGTGTGAAGGTGCTTCGATATTACGATGTTGTAACTTATTTTTTTTGATCAATAGTCCAATAATTTAATAACACTTTTGACACCACACAATTTTGGGTGAGTGTTATTGAATTTATTCAATTGTGAATTTAGATTGACATTTATTTGTTTCCATTATCAATTGTGTGTATTTATAATACTTTTTTTCTCATTGATAATTGGTGTACAAATTCTTGTACTTTTCGAATAAGTTGTCAAATTTATTTTTATTTTTTTTTTTTTTTCTCTTACAACATCGTATGTCGCACACTTTCACACCCAGTGGCGGAGTCCACCTTTATATAAACGTATACACGTAATTAATAATTTTCTTAACCTTTGTTATTGTGTACGTTTACCTGGGGAAACCAGTTTAAGTGATATTATATTTTATTTTATTTTTTTTTGGTACGGTAACGTATTGTTTCGTTCCTTTATTTAATTTTTTTTGGCGTTAAGTATTTGATTCTAATTTAACTCATTATACAGTAAATTCATATATTTCGTAAACGAATATTTTCGATTTATTTTGACACTGTTATGAAGCAATTAATTTTGTTTCGATGACTGCAGCATTGTGGCTTCCTGTCATCGAAACCACTTTAAATATTTCAGAATAAATTAACATTATCGATTTTTTTTGAAGGATTGTAGATAAGTTTTTCACTGTGTACTCTGTAACATTTCTTTTTTTTGGATTTATAATAAATTGTTATTGTTTTGAAAATTTCATTTCTTTTCATTTTTCTACTCCTTCAGGAACTTTCAGAGATTTCGATCAACGAAATAAAATTCTCCTTATTTTCTTTTAATACCGGGATTGAGATTTCTATCAGTAACAAGTTGTGAGATCCGGTGTAATTTGATGCAATAACCTTTCGTTTTCTTATGCCAAACAGGTATTTGGGGTTTTATATCCGTAAATTTTATGCACCTACTCACAGCTTTGTTGCAAATGGTAGCAGAGCTTACGGAATTTTGGTAGTTTCATAACAGTTTGCAAATTTTTCATACAAATTTTTTTATATTTTAAAATACTCGTTTGCGAATTTTTGACAATAGTGTTGCATATATATATTTTTTTTCTGTTTTCAAATTTGTTGCTTTCTAAAATTTTACAATGTCAACTCATCCGAAATCGCATTCATCGAATGAGTCTATTCCTGATGTTCAACTGGAGGAAAAAAAGGTTCGAAAGGATGAATTTCGTTCACCAATATCGTCATCACCAGGTTCTCCAGAATTCAGAGGTTTTGCTCAACAAGTGGTAGCTGGACCGTCCGCTAAACCAACGGTTCAAGATCCAACAAGTGCCCACCAGTTTTTAACTAGTCAACAGGATGTTACTCAGCCTTACGTAACCCAAGGTCATCAACAATTGGACTTAGTAAACACCTTCTCTAATCTGATTGAAAAACAACAGTCGATGATTCAACAACTGATTGGCCAGTTAAGTAACCATTCTACAAATAATATACCTTTTGAAAATCAAAAATTTAAAATTGATGATTTTATTAAGGACGTTCCTCTATTGAATACATTTTCTTCACATTCAATATTAAAATTTATTATTAAAGTTTCACATATTATCAATTTAAAAATATTTGACGAGCAGTTCCTCATTAAATATTTAATTTTGAAAGTCAGTCCGTCATCTCATAATATATGGTCACAATTTTTGGAACAAGATTTTAATTGGTCTCAAATAAAAAATTCATTAATGGATATTATTTCGCCCGACCAAAAACAGTCATTAATTACCTTATACGTTAGAAGATCTCAAAATTCGGACGAAAAATTTTCTAATTTCGTCTCATCAATTTTAAATTTTTCGAACTTATTAACTCCTTTTGCAAATGTCTCGGACACAATAAATTTAATTTTTTCTAATTTAAATCCCTATACCTTTGATTTACTTAAATTGCATCCTATACCCCAGACATTTGACGAACTTACTAGATTAGCTAGACGTGTAGATGAAGTTAATTCCCGTCGCCCTCCTAAAGTTGAAAATCAGACGTTAAGCGACAACAATAATTCCAAAAAGGCAACTTCTATTAATAAAAATAATGTTAAATACTCGAATAACAATACGACCCATAAATTTTGCACTTATTGTAAACATCGTGGTCACGCGATAAATAATTGCGTAATTTTACAAAATAAGAAAGCGCGTCAAGACAAGCAATCTCAGCCAAAAAACTAAGTAATGAGCACAAAGTTCTTAATTTTTCAAACATTAAACTTCCTTTAATCGAAGTTATTTTTGGTAATATTCCAGCTATGACCTTGATAGATACAGGTAGCTCCATAAACGCAATATCGCGACAATTTTTCGACCAATTGGTGAAAAATATTTCATATAAAGTACAGATCATTGATTGTCAATGTAATGCCTTTTTACCAGGTTCCAATACCTTACTTTTAAAAAAATTAGTATTTTTAGTGTTTAAAATCAATAATTTCACTTGGAAGCACCCATTTTATATAGTCAATAGTTTACCTGTCGATACCTTAATTGGCATTAACACGATCAATACTTGTCAATTTCTGTTAGATTTTGCTAATTCTTGTTTGTCATTTGCTCATTCTCCCTTAACAAAAATACAGTTTTTAAATAAACCTTCGGTTGAGGTAAACATTGTAAACTTGTTAATTGAGCAAAAATTTGTTTTATCAACAGAATTGCAAAATAAATTAGATAATATTTTAAAAAAATACTCTTCCATTCTGACAGAAAAACCAGGTCGTGCTATCGGGTACCAATATAAAATCATTTTAAACGACTATAATAAAATCATTAATAAAAAACCATATTATATGAATACTCACAATTTAAAATTATTGGAGTCACATATTAACGAGCTTATAAATCTTAATATTTTAAGGCCAACTATTTCTGAATATAGTAGCCCCGTATTTTTTGTCAAGAAACAAGTAGGTCATAGAATGGTGGTAGATTTTAGAGAACTTAATTCCGTCGTACAGTTTGATCCGTTATCAGGAATTAATATGAATTTCATTTTAAATTCTCTTGGTAATTTTAAAATTTTTTCGTCTGTCGATCTGTCACAATCCTTTTATCAAATACCAATACATCCGGATTCGACTAAGTATACCTCAATAGTGACTCAGTTTGGTCAGTTCGAATTTTTGGTCATGCCATTTGGCTTAAAAAATTCAGCACAAGCTCTTAATAGATTTCTATATAAAGAACTTGCAGATTTTCGTTTGCAGGGATTTTTGTTTTTATACTATGACGACATAATCATAGCTTCTAATAGCCCAACGGAACATATTAATCAATTAAATTTACTATTTTCTCGCTTAAAGAAAATAGGCCTTACAGTTAATCCGAATAAGCTATCATTATGTATGCGAAAAATAAAAATCCTTGGACATTCTATTTCGGCTGAAGGACGTATTCCCGACCCTCAACGTGTTCAAGCTATCGTTGATTTGCCATTGCCCAAAAATTCGAAGCAACTTTTAAAATTTTTAGGGATGGTAGCCTTTTACTCAAAATTTATCAGTAATCATGCCATTTTAATTGAACCACTTTCTAACCTTAGAAAAAAGAACACTAATGTTAAATTCAGTTTGAGTCAAGAGCAGGTCAATGCTATTAATGATCTAAAACAAGCATTAATTACAGCCCCAGTATTAAAATTTCCTAATTTTAAAAATAAATTTTATCTCACTACCGATGCCTCAAAATTTGGGATTTCGGCAGTGTTGTCGCAAGAATTTGAGTCCGGAAGACACCCTATTCAATACTTTTCCAGACGCCTTCACGGCGCTCAGAAATTTTATAGCACGTACGAATTGGAAATGCTTGCTGTGATTCGTGCTATCGATCATTTCAAAGATTTTTTAGCCGGAAACCACTTTTACTTAGAATGTGACAATAAAGCACTGGTTTGGTTGTTAAAACAACCTCCGGCATTCAATAAAGTGAATAGATGGATTTTAACCTTATCCAGGTATGATTTTTCTATTTCACACATACCCGGAAAAGAGAATGTAGTCGCAGATGCATTATCTCGTCTTTTTGAAATCGACGACAATGAAATTCATAATACAAATTTTGTTAATACCATATGTACACCTGATAGTGGTATCTCTAATATGTTTTCACACCTTGTCAATAACGTGAATACTACTCCCCATAGTTTTTTCGACGTTAAAAATTTTCAGAAGCAGTCAGAGGAATGTAAACTCGTTTATGATAATATAAAAAATCATTTAAACGTCGATAAATTTACAATTTCCAATGGCTTGTTAATGAAATTAGTCGGAAAACACAATTTGAAAAGAATTGTATTGCCGCAAAACGCTCTTAAATACATTATTGATTATTATCATTCAGTTTCCCATTCGGGAATAACGAAAACATATAGGGATATAGCTAAAAGGTTTTGGTGTCAAGATCTTTACAAACATGTCAAGTCCTTTGTGCTCAAATGTAAACATTGCACTCTATCTAAGCCAAATTATCACACCACTAAACTTCAATTGCAATCAACTATTTCTACGCATATATTTCAACATATATTTATCGATTTCGTGGGACCATTAGTACCTTCGGCTGTTAACCGTCATATGTATATTTTTACAGTAATTGATGCATACTCAAGATTCCTCATCACCAAGACGTCCATTAGAGCAACTACTGCCACTGTGATACGCCACCTGACTGAAATCTTCAATGTATATGGGTATCCAGAGTTAATTACGTCAGATAATGCCAAGTGCTTTAAATCGTCAGTATATTCCAATTTTTTGTTGGCACACAACATCAAGCCTATATATACGAGCCCGTATAATCCGCAAGCCAACCAAGCGGAACGTGCCAACAGGAATATCAAGCATACGATGTCAACACTAATGTCGCACTATGCAGTCAAACACAAAAACTGGACGAATATGCTCAATTACGCAACCTTTGGATACAACAACACTACTCATGACGCCATCAAAGCTACACCCTCCGAAGTATTTTTTGGTCGAAAATTATTATTACCCCTCGATAATGTCTTACACCTGAACGAGATATTCAACGAAGAGGCAGTTCCGTCTCCCGAAGAAATTCAGAACGCAGTAAAGAAAATGCATGACGTTATCGCCAAACCCTACAAACGTTACCCTTTAAAATCACCATTTAAAGTGGGTCAACGTGTGGTGGTTAAAAATTTTTCGGCCGCATCGTCAGTGGATACCTCGAAGAAGTTTCATCCACAATTCGTCGGTCCCTACACAATCGTTCACCTTTTGAGTGACTCTACAGTGGTGGTGTATGATGAACAGAAAAAACAATCTCATAGAGTGCATATAAACTCTATCAAACCATTTCATCAGTGAGTGTATCTCTTTCTTTTAAATTTTCCTTTAGAAAATTTTTTTTGCAGGCCGAGCATGCAGCGTTGTCGCAAATTGCCCTTTATATTATTAGTACGCATCTGTACAAACCTTAAATACGTTAGCAATTTGCCACAATCACTGCTGTTCGATTATTTAAAATTATATAAGTATGTATGTACATTCTATTACCTTCTAGAATTCGTAATGCGCCTGCGACATACGTCACACGCCTTAGCTCCGATGTTCAGCTTGATAGACAACTGCTGAGCATAAGTAGTATGGTGTGATAGCTAGCCGGAAAAACATATCCGATAGCTACCTCGTCTGATCAGCCCTTCAGGCTCTTACAGACGTTTTTTTTATAAATGTACTTATAATATACCATTATTGGTGATTTGGTGTGAAGGTGCTTCGATATTACGATGTTGTAACTTATTTTTTTTGATCAATAGTCCAATAATTTAATAACACTTTTGACACCACACAATTTTGGGTGAGTGTTATTGAATTTATTCAATTGTGAATTTAGATTGACATTTATTTGTTTCCATTATCAATTGTGTGTATTTATAATACTTTTTTTCTCATTGATAATTGGTGTACAAATTCTTGTACTTTTCGAATAAGTTGTCAAATTTATTTTTATTTTTTTTTTTTTTTCTCTTACAACATCGTATGTCGCACACTTTCACACCCAGTGGCGGAGTCCACCTTTATATAAACGTATACACGTAATTAATAATTTTCTTAACCTTTGTTATTGTGTACGTTTACCTGGGGAAACCAGTTTAAGTGATATTATATTTTATTTTATTTTTTTTTGGTACGGTAACGTATTGTTTCGTTCCTTTATTTAATTTTTTTTGGCGTTAAGTATTTGATTCTAATTTAACTCATTATACAGTAAATTCATATATTTCGTAAACGAATATTTTCGATTTATTTTGACACTGTTATGAAGCAATTAATTTTGTTTCGATGACTGCAGCATTGTGGCTTCCTGTCATCGAAACCACTTTAAATATTTCAGAATAAATTAACATTATCGATTTTTTTTGAAGGATTGTAGATAAGTTTTTCACTGTGTACTCTGTAACATTTCTTTTTTTTGGATTTATAATAAATTGTTATTGTTTTGAAAATTTCATTTCTTTTCATTTTTCTACTCCTTCAGGAACTTTCAGAGATTTCGATCAACGAAATAAAATTCTCCTTATTTTCTTTTAATACCGGGATTGAGATTTCTATCAGTAACAAGTTGTGAGATCCGGTGTAATTTGATGCAATAACCTTTCGTTTTCTTATGCCAAACAGGTATTTGGGGTTTTATATCCGTAAATTTTATGCACCTACTCACAGCTTTGTTGCAACATTATTACCTACATCGGGAAAACAGCTAAATAGCACATTAAAATAAAAATGTTTACATTTTAGCTAAAAAAAAAAGCAACCAGCCAGCTACGTACGACATCATGTGATGTTTTGTTAATTAACTTTTTCACGCATCATATCACAGTGTCATGTGTAGCAGAGCACTCAGATCTCAACTGAGAGCACCAACGAGCTAGTAGAAAGAACGATAGATATGACTGAAATAGATGAAAAAAAGACACAACTACTACAAATATGCTAGTTATTTGGTTGTATTACATAATGTACGGAGTACTTGCTATAGAATGGCTCAATGAAAGAGTAAAAGAATAAACGAATATTACGTACTTAAAAAAAAATGTTAATTGACGTACAATTAATTGCACAAAATGTAATTATTTCGTTAATAAGTACCAACAATATAAATTATTTTCAAGAGGGTAGAATACGGTAAGAAAATCGACCAGGAGTGAGTCGTGCTTGCATTAATTAGAGTTCCATATAGTAAGCAGTCAGTGGATCAAATTAAATACAATGAAATGAAAGATATTAGACAGTTCGGCAATGTTCGTCAATCGAAAAATAATCGAATTTTATGGGAGGAGCTATAGCTCAAAGTTTTGAATACATACTATATGTTTCAAAACGTATATACTTAGGTTTTTAAATGGTATTGGTTAATACTGAAACTATAAATATTTTGGCAAATCAATCAATAATTTACGGTCACTTTTTTTATCTCCAGAAATTTTGTACATGTGCAGCTGTTTTTATAACCCTAACAATGAAGAAAATTAAACTTGCATGAAAAAATATCGCTTTACAAATATAAATTATATAAAAAATAAAAATTACTTTTTAGACTGACTCATATATTGTCATTTGAAATTATTCTAAGCCTCACCTTACACGGTCCACTTGATCGTATGAATATCACTGTTCAAGAAAAAATAATCTCTAATATTAAAAGGGGTATAGTATATTGTGCAGTAAGTGCGGGAAAGCGAAGTTGAGCGCACTCACTACGTTCGTGCGCTCATTCGCTTGAGTGGGGCAATCGACAATCCCGCACGAGTTGCACATCCTATTTTTTATTACGAATTTCACATACTTTTTTCTATTATTAGCACTATTTTTGACATTTTTATTACTTTTTAAAATAATATTTTTAAGTATTCGTCTTTTTTTCTGAATTAATTATCGTTTAAATTACTTTGTTGGTGGTTTCTATAGAAATAATTATGAAATATTTAGTAAATGAAAAATTAAGAGGCGGCTTTGCGTGTTTTATTGTCAATTTGCGTGTGGAAAGTAATAAAAATTACTCATGCGGGAGAAGTGCTAGAAGTACGGGAAAAGTATTAAGATCAACCAATAAAACAGAAGCTATCAAAATAAGGGCTTTACGGGTTCTTCCAATTATAACACGTATACTTGTATGGCAAGTCACTGCATTTAATAGTCTGAACGGTGTAAACTAAGTTAAAAGTATTTCACGTTCGTGTGATTTCGTTATTCATGAATATTGACGAGTGGACTTATATTTGTCATTACACTGTAATATATTTGAATCTTATCCAAAGCTTATGGTAACTGAAACATTAGTATACATTGTCTGTTAGTTTGTTTTCCACAGTTTTTGTAAATATCTTGTAAAATATCAATTTTTCGACAAAAATGATAATAATCAATTTTGTAGCCCACAAAATTTTTTACAAAAAAGCTTCAGTGATCCTTTTCCGTAAAACCAACCGTTTCGTCGATATTTGTGTTTGAAACGCGGTATATATAAGTATTTTTGCGTAATATTTAGTACAGCTTGACTTACGATGACCACAAGATTTTTTTTTTTATAACAGAGAATTGAGTGTGTATAAGCTTCAAATTACATAAATCAGAGTAGTACGTACCGTACATATACATGCAAATAGTCATGTAGACACACAGCATGGCTTAAGAGTTTCTGTCTTATTATGAATGATAACCTTGGCTTATAAAAAGTATGTACATATTAATATACAATGTAGTTGATTATATTCAGTGAAGTTCTTATTATAATATCGGTATCATCTGTAACGTTATACATATATGTAGATCATGCGTCATTCTTCAAAATATGTATCCACTTCAAATAGAGAATAGCTTTACAGTATAATAAACACACCATTGTATTCTAATTTAATCAATTTTGTAAACGACTGTCAAAATGTTGTTATCAGTTCTTCCGCAATTTCATATAAAAATAAAATAAAAAATAAATTTAAAAAAAAAATAAAAAACCTGACTCCCCAAAAGGTGAACTAAAACGGTGGGTGCAAGATGAAATTGAGAAAGGTTGAATAAATATATCCACTATGCCGTCATCAATTTTAAGATTAAGACAAATCCAGTGACACCTCCTATATTAAAATTCATCAAGTTGTTTAGGCTACAGGTTGTGCCACAGAAATATGCATACACATGACCCTCCCTTTGCAACAGTCGGGTAATTAAATAAGGAACCCATGATATTTTTTTTTTATAAAAATCTATTTTGGTTGAGTGAGAATTCAAAACATGCGAGAAAATGTGTTATCTTTTTGCATAATGGTTATTAATCAAATAAATTATGTGTATTAATATAAAAAATTATTTCAGTTTTTCCTTTCATGTTTCAGTATATTAAAAGCAAACATTGCCGAAATATTTTCACTGAAATAAAAAATGAAATTAATGAATGAAAAAACACAGGTTGTTATTTTTTAAAATACTTTATTTTAAACAAATTTTGATATTATGTTTAAAATAAAAAATTTAAAAATAAACACGTTATAATTATAAATCTGGAACAGTATTATTTACGTAATTATTCATTTAGAGTTCAGAAAAAAAAAACAAGTAGCACAATTCCAGACTTCTTTATTATCAGCACTCCCACCATTTCCCTCTTCCTTTTAAAATTTCAAAATCTGGTGTGTTTGTAGACCATGAATTTGTTTCTCGCCTGCGCCTCCACCGTCATTGACGGAGTAATTTTTCTTTACTCTACCATATATTCAACCAAAGAGATTCCGGGTGCCAAACGTGCTTCAATTTTTCCCGTTGTTCGGTCAAAAAACATTGAATCACTCATTCATGATCATGCAACCCAAACAAACAACAAACGTTAGTACGTAGCTTTACGTTTTTTCGTTACGAATTTTTGAAGTCAACTTTTAAGGTATTTGATGCGAGACAGTCAGGTACAAAAGTATAGCTCAGCGAAAAAATTTTCTTTTTTTCAATTTCCACGCGCTTATGTTGTAGCAATAATCAATATAAAAGCGTTGCTGAAAAAGCATTGTAAAAACGTTGTAAAATGATGTTTATAAATTATATTTCAAAAACGGCGCGATCAATAATTTTTATTTGTTATTAAATATGGTTTGTAACTTTGTATTTTATAACATATTAAATTTTTATCAAATTCCTTTGACACGTTTTCATTTTATTCAAAAAAATCGTGTAAATATGTCAACTTCCCATAAAAGCTCGTGTTAAAATTACAAAACTTTGAAACCGTCTTTCTCAAAATTGGGGCGGTCAATTTTTTTTCAATATAGGTTCGTATTATTGGTATTGAATTAAATAAATATCTAGAGAAGTTTCGTTAAAATTCTTTGAAAACAAATTTTTCGCAACAATTATGCTCTAATAGCTCTGTATTCATACCATTTATTTAGTCGTGTTTTATTTCGATACGAATACAATAATATAGAGTAGTGTTTGATAGTGAATATTACTAATTACTATTACTATAATTACACACTTTTTTTGATGCGTTATGGAGGATGACAGTATGAAGTTGGTCGCTAAATAAAATAGCTCTGTATTCATGCTATGTTTACTGTGTTTTATTGTTCAACTGTGTTTTATTTCGATACGAATAAA
Source organism: Brachynemurus nebulosus (assembly GCA_035578155.1). Taxonomy (NCBI): domain Eukaryota; kingdom Metazoa; phylum Arthropoda; class Insecta; order Neuroptera; family Myrmeleontidae; genus Brachynemurus; species Brachynemurus nebulosus. The sequence continues at coordinate 64,218,023 of JAPWDM010000003.1, forward strand.
ATTAAAATACAATAGTGTTTGATAGTGAATATTAGTGGTTAATTACACACTTTTTTGGTGCGTTATGAGAAGTATAAACCTGTAACATCAAAATTAACAGTATGAAGTTGGTTGCTAAATAAAATAGCTTTGTATTCATGCTATTTATTCAGCCGTGTTTTATTTCGATACGAATACAATTAATATACAGTTTAGTGTTTGATAGTGAATATTATAGTGATTAATTGTGGATAACTGTGATGGTTTAAATATTACAAAAAATTGTGAAATATATATGTAACACTTTTTTTATTAAAAAAAAAAGTATAAATATTCATTTTTGAATACTTAATAACAAATAGCCGGCATAACATAATATAATCTTATCAACATTATTTTGGTGTTAAGATAAGACTCCATGTAAAGTGACAACAATAGTACATAAGTATTAAAAAATTGATACATATATTTTTTGGTAATGAAAAAAAAAATTTGATAATAAAAATACGGCACGTGTCGAGTTCATTAAATGTCATACGTACGTATGTATATGTATTAAGTGTTGTGGTGGTATTGTTTTCACACACGCAGTGGAAATTTGTTTAGAGGGAGCTTTTGTTCTGTTTGCGCATCGTTGTAAACATGACATAGTTTTGGATGTGTAGTTATAGTTAAGCCGGTTCTACACGATGCTACGAACGTTCCTTCCATCGTTCGATCGAACGTTTGAGGCAATTAAGTTCGATAGTTGGTGCGACGAATGTATCTGCTACACGGTGAATCGAATGTTTGATCCAATACGAATGATGATATGTTGGTACAAACGTTTATTCAGTGGACGAGGCTGTTATCTGTCTGATGTTATCTCTAATGTTATACACTGATGTTGTCTTTCTTCACATGAACGAGTCGTGCAGCTGCTGAGTCGAACCAACCAACGCAACCAACATTGACTCGGTGCAAGAATACCGACATCGAGCGGGACATGGCCAAATGCGAATGTTTGACGCTCGACATTGGACACTCGTAGGTTCGAACAACGGCCACACGATGCGATGAACCATTGAACGTCCAATGTTGAAAGGTGTTCGTAGCATCGTGTAGAACCGGCTTTAGTTTGGCGATAAATACATAACTGTTAATAAAAATAGCACACTTGATATGTAATATGTAGGTATTCAACAAAATGTTTTTTTAACGATTTGGGACGAATAAAGGTGTATCTGTGAAAATAGATTCAATTACTTGCTTATAATTTGAATGGAAAATTGACATCAGAAGTGTTATCAGCAGTTTTATCTTGAACGGAAATTATTGTTTATTACCAAAAAATTGAAATCGACGGGTTTGATTGGGAAAAAAAGTTCAAAGGTTACAAAAAATTTGTGATGAGCAAAATTAGTCTTGGTCTTACAGTCTTTTCTTGGTCTTGCATTTTTTGCAAGACCAAGACTATATACCAAGAGCAAGACCAAGACCAAAACTATAAGTTTGGCTGCAAGACCAAGACAAAAGCAAGAAAAAAGCAAGACTCTTGCTAAATTATTTAAATAGTTTGAAAGTTTAATTAATACCGTAAAGAGAGAAAATTCTGATTTTAGAAGGAAAAAATTCGGTAATAAAAAATGTAAGAAAGTGCAAGATTTTTTAGCAATACCAAGACCAAGACCAAGACTGCATTGGGCAAGACCAAGACCAAGATTCTTAATGCAAGAACAAGACCAAGACCAAGACTGCCAAGTCTTGGTCTTGGTCTTGCATTTGCTCATCACTACAAAAAATCAAAATTTGTTTTGAGATTTCAGGGATAAATGGGTGTATTTGTTAGGAAAGTTGTCGGAAACAAAGGAGAGCTCCTACAGGAGAAAAATTCATTACCGAAAAACTGAAAGCGAGGGGTTTGGTTAGGAAAAAAAAGTTCAAAGGTTATAAAGAATCAAAATTTGTTTTAAGATTTTATGGGTAAATGGGTGTATTTGTTAGGAAAGTTGTCGGAAACGAGGTTGTTGCTCCTAGAGGATCCCCTACAGAGGGACAATTCATATTTTAAGTCACTCCAACGCCATTGTCGGAAAATCGACTGATGATTAGAAGAACCCTACAAGCCCTACTACGCTGCAAAATTTTAAAAATTGTTCAGTTCTGATAAGAAAGGTAAAGGTTTTTGTAAAAAAAGGACAAAAATCAAATTTTCTCAAAAGTCCTTAAGATAATTGGGTCCTTTTGTAATATATTTCCGGCACGGAGAAAATCCAAAAACCAAATTTTTTTAGTTTTTCCGAAAAATTGACAACGACAATAATTCCAGAAGAACCATTGACCCAAAAGGTGTCAAAATTTTACTCCTTATAACGCCCCGAAGTTATACAGAATTATTTTAAACTTGATTTTATTTCTCTAGTCCCAGCAACTCTGATTAAGATCCAGAAAATTTCCATCTAGATTTTTGGTTTTCTAGATTTCTTGGGCCCAAATTAATCTGATTAATTATCATTAATTGCCTTCTTACATAGGCCAAATTGTCAGAATTTCGTGCCGAACGAAAAAAAAAGAATATTTTAAAAAAGAAAAAAAAATTGTAGCTTGAATCACAGTAGGCTTTCTTCGAAGCGATTCTGTCCGTACTTGATCTACAGTCGACCCCATGTATCGATCCCCAACTCCTTTAGCCCAACCACTCTCTGTGGTGAGATCAGAGCCTGTGGATAATTCAGCATGAATTTTCAACTTGGTGACGTCACTGCTATTTATTCCTGGTATACTAAAACTTTTACTCTCATTTACCCTCTCAGTGAGATTTAAACTTACGAATACATAATTCATAATATCATAATCAATAATCGCATTACCACGACCTTGAAAATTTATTTTTGACTATCTGTACGAATAATAAATATTTTGTAATATGTAGATTGTAGAGTTGTAATATGATTAATTTAAAAGTCATAAATACATAATTTTTATTGATATATGTATAAAATATTTTTTATAGTTATGTTTACATTCATTTTTGGATATTTTTAACCCTTACTGAACAAAAATATTACAACCAGCGTTATCAAGAATATTTTAATTAAAAATGTAACATTTTATTTTGATTTTGCTCTGATACAAAAATGTAATTTGAGACTGTTTTGACTCTGTGAAATGAATATTTTGTAATTGAGCGGTAATTTGGTGTATAAAATTTCATGATTGAAAGTATTAAATTTAAAGAAAAATATTTCAATGCATTATTTTTATTATTTACCGCACCATAAAAACCATGTTATTTGATATGCTTATCAAAAAAAAAAATTGCTATTAAAATATTTTTATGTTTAAAAATAAATCAAACAAATTATTCATTCATCAAATAATTTATAAAATTTCATAAATTGCTCCAAATATGTTTTGAAAGGAAAATATATGTAATAATTTTCGCAGAAAATTTTTCTCCGCGTGTCAAGTTTTGGGTAAAGTCTTCAGCCAAACACATCGGTTACTCACAGCCGAATGTCACTGAACTTTTTTCGGCAAAAAAATGAGTTTTAAAATTTTTTAACAATTATCCTATGCAAGGGCAGATGGATCCAGCTCTCAAATTAGGAGGGAATCACATTCTTTCTAAGTTAGCATTAAAAGAACAACTTTGAAAATTAATATTTCCCTTCGAGAAAAATAAATTTGTAAGAAAAAAACTTATTTTCTTAAATTAAACTTTACGGAAGTGACTTGAATTAGCGTGATTGATTAATTTAAGGTAATTTGGGCATGGGGTTACATTTTTTCTGTAAAAATGACCAAATTCCTTTTATATATGTGATCCAACAAAAAAGACTTTTTTTGTGGTCAGCTTTGGTAAAAATGTAAGAACGACTTCGAAAACCATATTTACGGTTTTCACTGAATTAAAAAATTCTAGTTAAAGTTGATGACGTCCCTTACTGAAGTTAGAGTGACTGGTTGAATTAAGCTAATCTAGGTGGTGACCTTTTCATTTTTGGTATCAAAATGTGCCAATTCTTTTGACAGAAGTTATAAAATTACTTTTATTTAACGACCATAACAATTTACAAATTTAACCTTCGAATGAAAGTGAAAATTGTCCAAATGGGAACGATTATAATTATAATTTGTATAAAATATCCACGGAGACCAGTGACGAGTGATTAACAGAAAGGAAAATGAAATAGAATTATAGTTGGTGTGGCCTTTGGCAATAAAACGCCTGCAAAAAAAAATCGATCGAAAACAATAAATTTCTATTTTAAGTTTACCATAGAATTATTTCAAGAAAAAATTGCATACACACACAGATATATTCTATGTAAGAAATTTTTTTTGGCACAATGCCGTCCATTTATAACATTTGCCAAATTATTTGCAGTATAAAATTATTATGTATTCAGTGATCCCAAAATTACTTCACAACATGGTTTCCTATACAACAATACCTAAATTACATATAAATAAGTATGTACTACAACCGAACCTTTTTTTATGCGGTGGATAGGGACTGCATAATATACATTGCACAAAAAAAATATACTTATTCAAAAATATCATAAATAGCTATAAAAAATTTAGTTCGGTCCAGATTGTAAAAAAAACTTGTGGTGGATCGGGACCGCATCAAAAAAGTTTCATCGAAAATACATAACTCAAAACGCTCAAAACCTCACGATTCCCTTAGAAGTTGCTTTTCTAGACAAGGTAGAGAATTAATTTACACGTGGGGATATTTTTTATTTCGTTTTTATAATATTATAAAAATTGTGAAAAACATCTATAAAAAAACTGAATGACTAACTTTTATTCTTATGCAATGTACTGATTAAATGTTTAAGAAAAACCATTAAAAAGTATTTTTATCAAAGAAAGTTATTATAGTTAAACGTTTAAGTTTCTTGTTTTCTGTTGATTTTGATTCACATTATGCATTTTAATGGCCATTTTTTTTAAAAACTGCATAGAAAAAATCGCACAAAAAAAGAGCTGGCAAAAGGGCACGGATCAGCCAAGACTATTTTCTTTTTTTTTGGGGGGGGGAGGAAATTGTGAGAAAATTTAGTTTGTTCTCGAGGCCCGTTATTTCTCTCCACGACCCTTTTCCAGATACTAATTATTATTAAAATTTTTGGATTCGCCAAAAGCACTGGCCGAACATTTGGTATTTGGCAAATGACCGAATTGGACACGCAGTAGAAGTACGCAAGCACAATTAGTATAGTCACAAGACCAAGACTTAGCAGTCTTGGTATTGGTCTTGTTCTTGCATTAAGAGTCTTGGTCTTGCTAGAGCAGTTTTAGTCTTGGTCTCGGTCTTGGTCTTGCAAAATGCAGCCTTGGTCTTGGTATTGCTAAAAAATCTTGCAATTTCTTGCATTTTTTTATTAGCGAAGTTTTTCAGAATTCTAAAATCAGAATTTCTCTCTTTACGGTGTTAATTATACTTTCAAACTATTTAAATAGTTTAGTAAGAGTCTTGCTTTTTTCTTGCTTTTGTCTTGGTCTTGCTCACTTGAGTCTTGGTATTGGTCTTGCAGCCATATTTATAGTCTTGGTCTTGGTCTTGCTTTTGGTATACATAGTCTTGATCTTAGTCTTGGTCTTGTAAAAATTGCAAGACCAAGACTAATTTTGCTCATCACTAGTTTCTAGGAACCTCAACACAAATTTCCGTCATAGTCCCGGTCTCAAGTCGCGTCATAACAGTGGCTGTAATAGCTGAATTTTTGAGTCGAAAATTCCCTAAAACTTATTCCCATTTCCTGTACAACCATAATCATCCTATAGTATATTCCTATACTATCTAGTGGAAAATAAAATTACTCACAAGAAGAAAAACACATCAAAAATTTTTAAATATAACAAACATTTAGGTAGTTATTTAAATTCACTATGTATATATGTAATGCTACATATTATATTTGTAAATTCACATACAATGTTTAGATTGGAGGCGCACACACGTCGAGAAGAGCCAAGCGCGAAGAGTTCAAGCACTTTTCATCTTCACATTCATTCGTTGGGAAATGTCCAACAGTGAAACAATGTTTACACTATCGGTAAAATTTACTGTTTCAGTATTAGTGCAACATAAATATGTATGTATATCTTGTTTCACAAAAAAGAAGACACTTTTTAGTATCGATTAGACGGAGAGAGTATGAAAAAATTAAACAAAATTTGATACCCAAAAAGAAGCCATCATAATTAAATTCACTTAGCGTATTAATTAACCACACGTGTAAAACTTTTTATGTAATAATAGTCGATGACCTTGTGTTGCAGATAATAAACATGCCAAAATTATTCGACTACATTAAATAAACAAGTATGTAAAAAAAATAAGTGGTTTCACCATTCCGCGCAATAACGCGCAAACTATCAGAAGATGTATTGTATAAATTTTAAACTAAATTTGGGGTGAAATAACCGACTTCTGCCAGGGAGGTAGTAGCCCCTGAAAGATTTTTGGGACACCAAAACAAAATTATATAGTTACAAGGTTATTAATCCTAGAATCATACGTACTCGTCAAAACGATGAATGAACTTCTCTACCGGCCCCAATACTACAACTTGTCGTTGCCTGCTTGCTGTGAAACTTCTGTTATCTAATTTATTTGTTATTGTAACACATAAGACGTATAAATTTTGTTTATAGCTATTATCGTTTTTTTTATACTCAAATAGTGTGCGTCAAAAGGACGACGATGTATGATTAACCGATGTTTTTTTTTAAAGATTTTGTACTACACATATAAAAGTTTTCCTAATTTTTCTAAAATTTATTAAAGATATGTATGTTATAATTAATCTATTCAATGATTATGATAATGTAAAAAATGATTACAGCTGTTTGACTTATAGAGACGGCATAATACTGAAATTTTAATATATTGAATCGAAAACTAAAGAATGCGTTTCGAATGACTATAAAAGATTAACAATTTATTTTGTGGAAAATATTTTAATTTTTATTATTTTTTGAGATCTTATTCGAAAAATTACTAATAAATCTTAGAAAATTTACAAATGTGCCTAATGGGGAAATAACTACATATCTGTAGGAATATTTATGACTGAGAAATTTCACATTCTGTAAAGTCACGCATGTCTACTGGCTCATAATAGTTCATAAATTAATTATTTGAAAGACATGTTTTATGATACAATTGATGTATTTATCTATTTTTTAATTTTTATAATGAAAATATGCTTTGATAAAAAGATTAAAAAAATTAATAAATATTTATATTAAGAAACTTTTCCAAACCCAATTTTTTTAAATGTTTTGTTCGCCTTTGTAGTATTGTTATGTAAAAAAATGTTTTTTGCAAATAAACTCTAAAACTCCCCGTAAAAATACCATTCGTCAAAATGACGCCGATGTATGCTTAACTTGACTCGTCGACCAACGTATGATTCTAGGATTAAACACTTGAACACTACTTATTTTTAAATCAAGTCCAATTTGATGTAGTTAATTGCAATTGTGTGATTATTGAACTTATGTGGGTCCATATTTTTTTGACGTGTGTATACACCGTGATATCAATTGCACTTACTGTGTACACATATGTAAATGGTTTAATTTAATCCATTGTATAAATTAAAAAATATGTTTTATAAAAATTGGCCCAGTAAAATTATTTACAGCGGTTTTTCTTTTGTGGTCTTAAGTGGTTTAACAAAGGAAAATTACATTACACATACTACTGCAATGTGTATTTATTTCAGGCATAAATTGTACACAATAAGTATAAAACGAATCTGTGCATTGTATTTTTTTCCGCGAGCCAAGTTTGTTGTCTAAAATTATTTTTAATCAGCCAGCATACTTTACCAATCGACTTGAAACTTTTACTCTTGGGGAATATCTCCGCAAATCGCTCATTCAGCCGACTTGAAACTTTCCATAGTGATAGTTGTGGAACATAGGCGGATATAGGCTGCTTTTACAATGGATAAATATCTACTGCGAGGAAATGTACCTAACTCTTTGTACTCAAGCAAAAAAAAGGGAGTTGTAAATAGGCTGGTAAGACATGTAGCACATGACAACGACCGACGTTCTTTTTTTGACGAATTCTTTTGACGTTCTAACCTTGTTTCCTCAAAGTTGAATACTAAATGCGCTAAATACGTCCTCAATGCTGTTTTTATTAGTTTTTAATTTTAAAAAGATAATTCGAAGTGATTTTGTATTATTTTATTTACAATTTTTCTAATAAATGAATGTGTTTGCAGTTATTAAATAAAATATTCATGTAATGTGAAGTATGAGCAGTCATTACAGTTCAACATTCAGTGTGTCATGTGGTACATGTCTTATGATCCAACAGACAAAACACCTTTAAATATGGTAGAGTTAATGGACAAATCACCTTGTCGTGCTGTACATGTCTTATAAGCGCAAAGGGTTAAAATTTAACTTCAAATACCACGCGAATGAAGTTACCCATATAAACATTAGTTTTGTTTATCAAATCAGTAAAATTTCCTTTCTAAGTTTTTTTACCCCTACCAAACTTTTTTATGGTGGTAAGCTTATTTACCCACGGCTTCGCCCGCGTTGTGTTCGAAATTATGACATCAAATTAATATGTACAGAGCGTACTTGTATCGTGTCACTATTGAGAGCTGTTGTTTTTCTTGACAATTTTCTTACAGGTAAAAAGTGGCCTATAACATTCTTCGTCATCCACGGTATCTCTGTGCGAAATCTAAAGTCGATTGGTTAAGCGGTTGAGGCATGAAAAAAATTAAGTCAAACTTTTTGTTGTTTTTCTTCTGTTCTATTTTTGTTTTTAGTGACTTTTCTCACTTTTTTAATTCCCGTTTAAATCGAAGCCACAAATTTCAAATGACATTTATGTTTGCAATAAAAACTGTATGTACACGTTTTCACGATAATAAAATTCTAGTGTATTCAATTATGTAAATCATCATCATACCCAAGCATTTGTATACATATAGATAATACGAGTATGTGCGCTTTTTATTGAAATCAATAAATACATAAATACACTTTAAATATTATTATTTAATTTATAACTGTATTTGCCTGTATTAGAACAATAGACTCAAATATTTGCTATCCATATTTTATACTGTACCGATTTGATAATATAGGTACATATTACATTATTGTTATTAAATATTAGAAAATTTCATATTCTAATCACGAATATCATAAATGGCGCCATAAAGTTTTTGCTTCATCGCCGTTCATCATGGATGTATCAAATTTGAATATTTAAATATTAATATTTTGATATATATGTACAGTAAAATATCGTTGAAAATCAATTACGCGAAAATGAGCTAAATTGTTTTCAATAAAATTTAATTTTTCGTGGTCTCTGAAGTATCCGACCATAAGTAACATTTGAGCGAAGCTTGTAAATATTTGCTGGGAACTCGATTTTGAAAAGATTTCTTTCTTCGGAGACATGTTTTCTTGGGGTTTGAATACACAAATAACTTCAGTGCTGCTGAAATGTTATGCAAAATGAGAAGGAAGGTAGCATAGTTATATTTCCAAAAACCTGAGATAAAACGACTAAAAATAAACAACTTTTTTATTCCAAAAGGTTAAAACACAATACTGGGAATAGAACAAATGAAATTATTAATGAATCTTTAATATGCCCTCAAGTTCTTCAATTCTAGATCAACTGACGCCATCTAATTTTGTCCACTGCATTGTTAACATACTGTAGATTATACTTACTAATATTTTACTTCGTAGCTTGCACATAGTTCAGTGATTAGCGTGACGTCTGCAATCCATATACATAGGGCCCTCGGTTCCATTCCCGGTGTATGCGATTTCCTCAATTTTTTTTTCTTAAATAAAATTCATCTATTTATTAATTATGTTACTAAACATTTGAAAAATGAAACATTTTGAAAAATGAAAAATTTATTTTCTGACAAAATAAAAATTCTAATACATATTGATCTCAAAAAAGAAGATTTTTAATAATTGTAATATTTTGTAGTATAAATTTAGTAGTATAATTAATAAAGCTGCCGAAAGGCAAAGGCCAAAAAAAAAAAGTTACAGAAATCACATGTATCGGGATTAGAACCCGACACCTTCTTCGTACGGATACCAGATCTTACTCTAACCGCTGAACTTTGCACAGGCTCGATACTCTAAACTTTAAATTTAATATCTCTAATGTCTTTGACAGGCAGATTTTAGGTGACATTGTAGATTCTTTATATTGATGTGATGCTCTACTTTCTGCTAGTAGCCGAAATCCGATCGAAATCGGTGGAGGGAGGGACGTAGGAGGACTTAAGCTACTTTTTACTAGAATTTCCGATCTCGATTCGATTTTATCGAAAATCGATTTTTGGAGGGTCGATCTTCGATTTTTTGAATCGATTCTTTGAAGACCAAATCGATACCGAGATCGTGAAAAATTTACGGGATCGGAGATCAATCTTTTTCGAATTTAAATTAGAGTATTTTTTGTAAAAATATCATTTTTAAAGTTATTGTAGAATATATTTTAACTATTTATGTTGTCAAATAATTTTACCACCTTTATGATTCATTTATAGAAAATTGAGTCAAATTTTTGATTCGTGTGACATTTTTAGCGCAAATTGGAAACCACTTGAATTATATTTTATTTGTATTCAATTCAGTAATTCAACTTCAAAGGAAATTGAAATTTTTTTGAAACTGATTTGTGATTTACTAATAAAAAAACTTAATTAAAACTTTTATATTTCTTTTATTTTCTGTAAGTACAAAAATTGAATCGATTTTTGTCAGCCGATTTTCTCCTGCATCGATCTTTGGTTTGACGATTCGAATCGATCCACAAGATCGATTTTTTGGCCAGAGATCGGAAACCCTACCTTTTACCACGAATTAACATCTGGTTCCCGTCAGAAAATAATTCATATCATCATTACAAATACAATACAGATAAAATTGCGGGTAAGAGATCTTTGCGCATGTAATTTGCTTTAGTCTGTTGATTTTCGTAAAACCACACATGAGAGAAGTTAACACATTCTTTTATACCATTTTTCCATTGTTCATTATTTTTATTATTTAAATAAAATAAGACATTTATTTACATTTTTAATTTATCTTCGCGTGTATTACATTTTAAAATTCTATGATGTCGTGAAATAAATAAAACAAGATAAACACCAGTCCAAAAATAGAATCATTCGATCGGCAATTCGGCAATTTTCGGCAAACAAGAGGAGTGGTAACATACGTATGATCAAAAACACACAAACACAATCACATATACATATGTATATGATACCTCGCGCATAATATACATAATTATGTGAGCTCAGGCACGTATTAACATACCATTCACGTGGAAATATTTTTAAAAAAAAGATGGCGTAATTGTGGGACACATTGACCGGAATGAGATAACACTAGGATAGATACAGATGTTGTGAATTGTTATGTAAACAAGTTTGGATAATATTATTGATACCAACTGTCAAAATTTAAAAATAACTAAAACAAATAGAGAACAAAAACCGGTCAATGATATTATGTGAAGATGTGTTTTTGACTTTAGGAGTGTATAGTTTCGGACAGTCATATAGATGGCTCTATTTCGTCCTTGTACCAATGCCCTTTCAATAAAGGAATTACATATATATGATTTGTTTACAGTTATAAATAAAATAATTTTTACTACATTGTATTAATTAATTAAATAATATCATAAAAAATAATTTGGTGAAGTGAGATGGAAATAATAGCATGCGGTAACGTACTCGCCCCATCTATTTTATTAGTAGAAAGGTCAAATACATCAATAACTATTAAGAAATAATTGCCAAAAACAATTTTAATAAAAAAAAATTTAAAGAACCTATTCATAAATTAATTAAAGTCCATTTCTCTATTAAATTTTTACAGTGCGACTAATTTTTCAGTTTTTTTTTTTTTGTTTTTTTTTTGTTTGATATTTAATACCAGTTTCATGGATACCAGTTGTAACGAGTTGCTCTGGTGTTTTTTTTTCACAAATTATCAATTTAAAAATTATGGCATTTAACTTCATTACAAAAGGTTATCACCGGTTTTTTTTGCTTAATAAATTAAAACATTAAATTTGTTTACTGGTTTCTTTTAATTAGTTACTTTTTTTTTAAAGAAAAATGTTTCATATTAAAATTAATTTTATATTTATGTAAAAAAATTTTAATTATGTGAGAACTTTTATGTAAAATTTAACACATTCAAATCAAATAAATACTATAGTGTTTTTCAAATATTTTTAAGGCCGTTTTCGACCGTTTTTTACAGTTTAAAGTTTTAAAAAGGAAATGAGAAAAGGGGGAGTTGATCGAAAGTGAAGTCCTCTCTGGTAAATCTGAAAAAAAAATTATATCGAATTTTCTGTTAAGAATTAGGTAATGCCCGTTATAATCGGAATCAATTACAAGGAACAAAAAAAGAAAATTCGTATTTCTAAAGTTCGGTCGACAAAGAAAGGATCTATTAAAAGTTTATACCAAATTTGAGGGCAATCAGTTTAATAGAATTTGAGTTATGATGTCGATTAGGTCGGAAAATGTAGTTTCGAGAAAAACGCGCCTAAAGTTTTGAGGAAATCTTTTTTAAAGAGTTTAAAACTTCAGAATATACAACAAAAATCGATTGTTTCAAATGTCTAGACAAAACTTACTATTGCCTTAAATCACTTGAAACACAAAAATATTTTACTATCAAAATACGGAAACGCTATTCATAAAAATAAAATCTAAAAATAAAACAGTTGACTCTACATATTGTGTGTTTTGTCATTTCGTAAGTGGGCGAAGTTGAGAAAACAACATTGACAATTTATTGCCCTACACAGCAGGCGAGGCGGCGGGAGGGGAAAAACAATCGGGGGTAGACAACGACAAAGGATGAATCTATCAATAAAATAATTTAAATTTAATTTTATCAATTTAAATTTTCTTATTACCGTATGATAAATAGTCTAGACAAACTAGATTTGTTTGTAGTTAAATTTAAAAAAAAAAAAACTTCAAGCCACCGATGGAACCAAGTACGTATATACACGGAAGAATATTACAATAATTCCTCGTCTACGTGTTGTATGTGGCACACACAGACAAACAAGCGATGAAGGTACAGCAAGCTCAGATTTCTTCAGACTTGATAACATCACGGAATGATGAAAAATTCAATGAGATCGAACACTGAAGCTTTTCCTGTACATATTATGAAAAAGAACTTAGACTATGATGATGATATTTAAATAAGCCGGTTCTACACGATGCTACGAACGTTTCTTACAACATTCGGCCAAACGTTTGATGCAAGTAAGTTCGACAGTTGGTGCTGCGAATGTTCCTGCTATGTACACGGTGAATCGAATGTTTGATCCAATACATATGAAAATAGTTTGGTACAAACGTTTATTCAGTGGACGAGGACGTCATCTGTCTGATGTTATCTCTAATGTTACACACTGATGTTGTCTTTCTTCATATGAACAAGTCGTGTAGCCGTTGAGTCGAACCAACGAACATTGTCCTTCAAACACTGGATGCATCCTTTTGACTCGGTGCAAGAATACCGACATCGGTCGGAACATGGCCAAATGCGAACGTTCGACGCTCGCTATTGGACGCTCGTGGGTTCGAATAACGGCCACACGATGCGACAAATCATTAAACGTCCAATGTTGGAAGGTGTTCGTGGCATCGTGTAGAACCGGCTTTAAGTTGAACCAATTTCAGCAATTCGTTGGTGTCGGCGTGTTGTGTCATGCAGAAAATAACATGCCATAGGGTCATTAGTTGTTGTGTGTTCTTTTTTCAACCGTCTTACATCTCTTTCCATTCATTTATGTACCTATTTTGAATTTGTTGTCGAAGACAAAATAGTGAACTTTATCTACCTATTGAATAGTTTTCAGTTATATTGATTTGATTCAAGTCATTTAAAAAGTTTTAAATTAGTATTGTCATTTAACGGCGGAAAAAAGCACAATAATATTGAAATAAAATTGAACAATTTATTTGTAATCAATTTTAAAAATCATTGAGTAGTTAGTCAATTCATTTAAAATCAAAATTGTTGATTATATGAAGGAAGTTGGAGTGTCATAAAAATATCAAGAATATTGAATAGATTTTAGAACAAAAAAATTTCTTTGAAGTTCAGCACTTGATTGGTCAGCCTTTTCTTAAAAAAAATAAACACAATATGTGCCAACACAATATATTCTTTTAGGGAAAATGGAAAATTTTTGTTATACTGCCTGAACTCAGGACTGTGACAGAAATTTGTTTTTGGGTAAAACGTTGAAAGTCCGAAAATTTTGGATGTGCTCCTCAGCCAGACACGTCCGCTGCTCAGAACATGATTTTTTGGGCATTTTTCGTCAAAAAAGATGAGTCTTTTGCAAAAAATTGCTACAGTTCTAGTGCAATTTCCAATAATCGCCGAAATACTTTCAGATTGTACACAAAGATCCGACTGTATGAACCCAACTGTACTTTAAATATATGAATAAATTTTTTGGTTGAGTACCCAAAAAATGTTTTAAACGTTGTCCCCAATTAAAAATCTCTTTTTATTTATGTAAATTTTTTTTTGTGTTATCAAATTATTGTCGGGTAGGAAATTTGTTTTTGTTGTTGTATCAATTTATTGTTTTTTTATTGTATGCAAATGAGCGAAATTTATATGCAGGATCAACTCAAGGCCATACTAATTTAGCATTAACAAATACCATGTTTGTCTTTTAAATAAATTTTTATCAAGAAACACATGAAAAAATCATTTTATTACACTTTTTTATGGATATTACTTAGCACTTGTGAACCTATTTATTGTTCATTTAAATATTTATAAATAAATATGTAGTTAGTTTAAATAATTATGTACAAATGCGCAAGTGTGTCCATGAAAATTTTATCTAATGATCGTTGTTACTTTTGCGTTTTATATAATATATAAAATACTGCGACTGTCCTAACAAACCGGACGCAATTCGTGGTGGATTGGGACGAAATATTCGCACACAGTTATTTTATACTTTCTTGTGCAGATAAAAGTGCATCTTACCTCCCGGAAATGTCTCGTTTTTGTTTGAACAAAATTAATAGTTTTCAACCGCGAAATTTGTGAATTTTCAATGCTCGAAAATTATTGATTTCAAAGAAAAATGTCCAAGAACATTGTCTTATACCACAGAAAAAATTTAAGTTTTCACACAGTTTTGAAGCATTGAATTACAATAATTTTTTTCTCGAAGACTATTAATTTTAGAGAAAAATGTCCAAGAATATTTTTTGTGTATTTTACATTAAAATATACGAATAAATTTTTTCCGGATTGATTTTATCTTTCTACTACATACTACATTGTATTTTATCTTCCTCTTCCTATTATTACAAACTTAACAGCGAGTCTATTACTCCGAGTTGAATTTTGATCTAAGATGTAATATGCGTTAGCTAAGAATTTAAATATTTTCATAACCAAACATTTTTCTGTACCATCAAGAATCGTCTAGGGTTTCGTCCCCGCATAAAATGAACTATTTAGTATAGTCATTACGTCAGAGATTTTTGCCGTACACTGATCAACACATTGAATTTCTGGTTTTGTGGCTCATTACTTCAAAAAGTGAGGATTTACATAGATAACTCTCTTGTTTAATGACTAAAAATTTTGACGTTTGTTTCAATACTTGTCATATAGTTGCAATGACAATGCTTGCTAGAAAAAAGGTAGAGGAAGATAGGAGCCACGTTAATACCAGAAACAGGTTGGTAGTAAGGTAAGATACTGATACTAAACCATTTAAGGGATATTTTAACTATATTACCAATTTCAGATCTAAAATAGAATGGTTTTTTACAAAATCAAAAATTTCGAATACTTTGGTATCATTATAATGATTTCGATCCTCATTTATTTTATCATTAATCATAAAAAATAGAACAATTGAATGATATTGTTATTTTTTGTTTTTTTCTGCAAAAAAAAATGAAATGAAGTTAATTAAATCATTAATTAAATGTACATATTGACTAATTGATGACAATTATCTTTACTTACGATAAAAAAAAAAAAAAATTGTACTTATTTTCATATTATTGAAATAATTACATATTTATTAGCGAAGACTGATGTAGCCCGAGCCACAACCAATCAACAGCTGAAATTACAATTTGTAAACAATGACATCATCGTCATCAACATCATCATCTCAATGTAACTATAAAGTGCAAAAAAATGAAATAAATAATATCATTATGTTGTATACTTATTTCTGTGTCATTAAATTTAATCAAAAGTATTAGGACGTATTACACTGTCTAAAGTTTAAATAGACGAGAGCAAAAGAGGCACAACACGCCATGTGACTTGTGACATGCGTGACATGACACTGAATGACACATTAATGTATTTAATTTTATTGCTAGCTATGATTATTTGTACATATATTTCTTTTTATTTAGCGTGTGATATGTGTAGGAGGAAGATAAGTTAAGAGTGACTTGAAATTCCTCCTAAAGTATAGTTAAGAATCGGTTATGAAATAAATGTTTTTGATAATTAAAAAAAATATTTTTTCGATAATCTAGATACCAGCAGAATAGCTAATACGTATATGCATACAGTATACCTATATTGGTAACTTGTGAACAAAATAATGATAAGATAATATTTTTACATAGTTTTTATTGCATTATCTCAGAGACTAAACGGAGTATCGTCTTCAAATTGCATGGAACTCTTGTTTATATCTGTACATACTGAAAATTTGAAAATTTCCCATAAAAACGATTTTCTCGATAGAATTACCTTAACCAGAAGTAGTGATGAGCAAAATTAGTCTTGGTCTTGCATTTTTTGCAAGACCAAAACCAGGTATACCAAGAGTAAGACCAAGACCAAGACTATAAGTATGGCTGCAAGACCAATACCAAGACTCAAGTGAGCAAGACCAAGACAAAAGCAAGAGAAAAGCAAAACTCTTGCTAAAAACTATTTAAATAATTTGAATGTATAATTAATACTGAAACTTTTTAAGGTAATATAAAAATTGTTTCTTTAAAAATTCGAAGTTAATTAATAATTAAATATTTGTAATTAAAAATGTGTGATGCTGTCATGAATTAATATACCTAATATGGTTTCAACTACCTTTAAAATTTTTTGGTTGAAGAGTAAGTAACCACGTTTAATAGTACCACGTTTAATAGAAATTCATGCGGGACTAACTGAAGCCCTGAAAATTTCATCGAAATTAGTCAAATAGCCCCGAAGTCGCGCCTTGGAAGGTTTTACGAATACTCAGGTGGACAGAGAGGCAGTCACACAACAATAATTTTTTTAAGAATCGTAAAGAGTGAAAATTCTGATTTTAGAAGGCAAAAAATCGCTAATAAAAAAAATGCAAGAAAGTGACAAAATAGATACCAAAGATACCAAGACCAAAATCGATTTTACAAGATCAAGACCAAGACTCAAACTGCTCTAGCAGAATCAAAACTAAGATTTTTAAGGGAGGAGTTCACGCCAGAAACGGCTAATAAACTAATTTTTTTCGAATTTCATTTTTTGTTTTTATTTTGTTCTGTGGTTCTTTACAAACACGGTCAATATATAAAACATGGACGAAAAAATTTTTTTTTCAAGTAGAAAAATATTTATTTGTGAGCCGCTGCACGGCAAAGTTGCTGCTCCTTTGCAGGCAATCCCCCTCGCGATTTGATCAGTAATATTTAGTTTTGGTATGTACATGAGTTATAGTATGCACTGAGATAATGTTCTTTCATTTGTATGCCTTTGCAGACGTTTTAATAAACAGTGAGTAAACCGCTTCTTTTGTTAGTATATTTTTGCTTTTTACCGTTTCCCGAAAATTGCGTTTTTCCCGACAAAGAAAATCATATCTCAAGTTCTAGAAAAGATAGAGACTTAATTTTTTTTAAATTTTGTTCATAAACATATTGCGCATAAAGTGGAGTATCCTTTTTCCATTTGAACAATTGTAACTGTTTTTAAATATTTTTTTTTAATAAAAAATTGGGTTTTATAATTTTTAGAAGTTTGGGATTACAATTTTATAGTTAATTTTTAAAATTATCTGAAACCCATACTCAGCTTTATGGACAGGTCCTTTAGGAATAGGATAATGAAAAAATATTCATTACTTTTTGAGATATGGCGTTCCTTCTAAACGCTTAAAAACTTAAATGAGAAAGAGTCCCCCCCCCTACAGGGAAGTGTAATGGATGTTTTAAAAACAAAATTTTCTCTTTGAAACCCTCCCTAATTTGAAAAAAAATTTCAACAAGCAAAATAATCATAAATAAAAAAGTTGCTTTTTTATTTGAACTCCCCCCTTAATGCAAGAACAAGACCAAGACCACGACTTGGTAGTCTTGGTTTTGGTCTTGTATTTGCTTATCACTAACCAGAAGTATGCGGTTTGGAGGAGGAATTTACAAGGGCTACAATATTTATACCGTACGATAACAAGTTTAGCTTCGATCCAAGCAAATTGAAAATGTCTTACACCAAAATCGCATTAGTATCTAAAACATTTTTTTGTTGCCCAAACTATATTGACCGATCGACCATATGCGTTAAAACGGAAAAGAAAAAAAACTGTACACCTATAAACAAATACACACACCTTTATCGTTTGTCAGTTAGTAAGTTAGTCATGCCATGCCAAGCCATTATAAAAACATAAAACGCGATACGACTACGATCGTATAACCTTGGCCCTGACTTTACCGACTCACTATTTCACTCATATAATGTACTGTAGTTATCAGATTCATGGATTCATCCGCTCAAGGTCCCCCATAATATCACATTATAGAAATATTAAATACATACGCCTCGCCTGTCTTCCTTGCCGCGCGCGGTCAGCTCCTCTATCGTTCGTCCGTGGTAACTGGTAGTAAATAAACACGTTTTAAAAACAACTACGATACGATAGGACTTGGGTGAAGAAGGAAGAAGCGTAGCGCAGCCAACTGCGCGGCGCGACGTAAGGTGGTTGTGGTCTTCGGCGTGTACGGCCTGTTAATAAACTGTGCGAGTCTGTCCGCCCGTGCGTCTGTCCGGAGAATTTTTTTTTATCATTAAATAGTATCTGTAATATTTTAATTGAAAAATATATAATGTACAGACGTTGTGTTGCTAGTGTGGGTTCTTGGGGCATCCAGTAATATGTTTTTATATTTTTAATGAAATTCTTATGTACGAAGACGGAGAAATATTCTTTCAACGTTCAGTTGAAACGAACGAAAGAAGGTTTCGTATTGAAGTACAGCTGTTGCATTGTATGCGGGACTGACATTAACAAAGGCACTGGCAAAGTAAAACATAAGTAATAATATTGGTAGTCCTTGCAAAAAATTATAACAATCCAAACAAAAAAATTTTGCATCTTGTTGACAGAATGGACGAAAATGGACATAGGTTACATTTTATTTTGGAAAGACTCCCGATTCGTGTCGAAAAATATGTCATAATTATGAAATTCCAAACCCGCATAACTTAATTTTATTTCAGGCTGACTTACAAAAGCCGTCTTGAAGTCCACCGAGAATTGTTTCGTTGTCTAACCGTGGAAGAATTTTTAAGATTGATTCAGTTATTTTTGTTCTTTATTCTGTATGTGCAGTGTGGACCGCCACTCACATCATATGATGTAATCTAGTAATTATGATGTTGATGACGCCCAATGTAGTCAGAAAGTCTCAAAAGTGGCCGTAAAACTTTATATCCTTAGACCACGCTCTGCTACCAAAAAATATATATAGACTCATGGTAGCTACATTACTGGAAAACTTTATTTACTTTTTTTTAAGAAAAAGTGTTAAAAAGTTATTAAGAAATTTTTTTTAGCTTTTTGGAATAAAGTGCGGGCGGCATTTTTCACAAAATGTCAGGGAATTTTTTAATAAAATTTCTGGAAAACCTGGAAAAGTCAGGGAATTTGATCTTTAAAAATCCGTGCACGGAAAGAAAAATCATATAATTTTTTTAGAGAAAATTTCAAAAAAATTACCATGCTCTCTTATAATGCGTGCGCAATCGACGACAGTAAATATTATTATACTGTGCTGTTTTACAAATTTTACGGAGCTAATATTACGGAAAGAATATTTTATCCTTTAAATTTTCTATGATTAAGTATAATTTTTATATTTTTACCGTACAAAATTGAATATGTTCGCCTTTTACACGTCGATCTTTTACACGTGAGCACAGTAATTTTTCTATGAATTTTCTCTCCGTGTGGCCACCATGAGACCATTACTCATAGACTTGAAAATAGATCTTTTTTTATCAAAGAGAAAAGAATTTAATATGAAAATGCATACATTTGTGCGACAAATTCAACAAACTTGAACCCAACTATCATTTTTATGTCACCGAAGGATGACATATTAAAATCGTTGTGTGATCATAGTGGAGGAAACATTATTATAGAGTTGTACATGCATATTGAATAAACGCAAGAGGGCTGTAGAGTTATACATGCATATTGAATAAACGCAAGAGGGCTGTATTCTCACTGTAGTTAAAAAATGAGCCAAAAAATCATAAATTAACACTTTCACTGAGGTGACATTACTTAGTACGTGTCAAAAACACGCACTTGACGAATTTTTAAATGTTGATAACCATATTTTAAATAACGGCGTACGCTTCCAAATTTCATTTTACAAGTATAATACACTCCTGTGTTTAATTTGTTAATTAATTCATATAATTACGATGCATTAATGCTTTATTCACGCTCAGTGCACTTTATTGTGCTGGTGTAACAATGATAAATGTGTTGTGCACCCTAAAATGCAGACAGGAAGTTACGTAATAATAATAATAAACATCGGCCATAATTTTTTCTAGGGGCGCTAGAGTCTATGAATATTTATAAGTTTTATTATACTGACTCACGAAAAAGTTCTTTGGTGTAAAAGTGACCTATTTCGTGTACCTACAGTAATTACTATATTCCTTGGACTCTTGACGGGCTCTGTAAAAACCCATGCTGTATCTCCTCTACCTATAGTTTCTAATTAAGATACGTATACGTGAATATTGTATAATATTTTATAACTACATTAACATTTTAAACAGGAATTCGTGCATAAAAATCAACATTGACCTTGACTGCTTGTGTACAGAATGCGTAAGATTTAACCATACATAAACACTGGTTAATGAAATATATTATGTACATATTTGTTATTCATAATTATAATGTTATGGTTTATGGTCGAATAATTTGTTACTCCGGAATAAAATAATAATAAATAACCGTTTTCATTGAATTCAACGATTTTTAGTATTCGATTGTTGAATAAATAATTATTTTTTGGTTTTTTTTTGGGTGTTAGGTCCGGTGATCGAGTAGATTTTAAGGGGTGTATCACGTTAAAATGTCAGCAAAGAAGAAAAAAATTAATAAATATCGCCAATTTGAAAAAACAAAAATTTGTAAATCCTTAATTTGTTTATAAAAAAAATTATTTGTTATCTAGTTTCAAAAATCGCTTCGACAAGAAGATACAGATAAAATTTCAGAGTTATCTTGCCTACCGTTTTGGAAAACGTAGTTTCGAGACAAACGCATGTAAAGCTTCGAAACGTGCTTATCGTTCTGTATGTTTATACCTTTCACTAACACCATCTGTTAATGATTTATAAAAATATAACTGCCCTGTAATGGGAAAAAAGTTATCGACAAAGGTGAGAGGCATTTTTGAAGTCGTTTCACAAATCGGATTCAAAACTATTTTTAAAATATTTTCGCAGTCATAATTCCTTCTGAAAATTATTTTGTAGATAACATTATTTAATCCAATAAAAAAAAAAATCAGAGTGATATAACGCCTTAAGGAATTTTTAAAGTAATATTTTAAAAACATAACTGTTATAGATTTCCGGCTATCGAAACTAAACTAGAATTTGTTTGGAATAAAAAATTGTGTTGATTATGCATAGTTTATACACGCTTTCATTCAGGGTCACGAAAATTGTACGTTGCGACAACGGAAATAAATATCTACCGTCCCGTCTCCCCTAAAATTACCACCCGTATATTCACTTTTTTTTTTTGTAAATTTTTCTTATCAGTTATCAGTGTTAATAAATAGTATATTGTGCAATAAGTGCGGGAAATTGTCGATTGCCCACGAGAGCGAAGTTGAGCGCACGAACGTAATGAGTGCGCTCATTCGCTTGAGTGGGCAATCGACAATCCCGCACGAGTTGCACATACTATTTTTTATTACGAATTTCACTACTTTTTCCTTTATTATTATTATTTTTGACATTCTTATTAATTTTTATAATAATATTTTTGAGTGTTCGTCTTTTTTTTTTGAATTAAATATTGTTTAAATTACTTTGTTGGTGGTTTCTATAGAAATGACTATGAAATATTTATTAAATGTGAAAAATCAAGAGGCGGCTTTGCGTGTTTTGATTAAATTTTGCGTGTAGAAAGTTTACTTTCCGTACGGAAAAGAGTATGTGGGGAGAGTACAGTGGGCAAACAGCTATTTTGCGTACAGAAATGCATGCGCCAAGTTAGTACTTCTCCCGCATGAGTAATAAAAAATAATTTATGCTTGCACAGAGGATATGTTAAATTTTTAAACGAACGTATCATATATGGCGAATTAAAATTTATAATTTTGTCCGGTCTGTAAAATTTTTTTGGGTGTGTTTTGCATATACATATGTACATACATGTGTTCGTTTGTTTATTTGATAATAATAATTTAGCATTGTGTTTTATTCTCAAGGTCGCTGCTGACATATAATATGGTGGCCAGGCCGTATTAAAATAATAAATTGAAAATACACCGTTCTCTTAAAATAAGCAAATCTAAAATAAGGAAATATTGTAAACAAACACACACACATTCAAACATGTTTATATTAAAAAGTAATAAAAATATTGTCAAAAAAATAAAAAATAATAATATAAATGGTGTGACAAATAATAAAGTGTTCATGAACTTTTTAATCATTTATTCAGAAAAATTTAAAATTTTGCAATTTGTGCATTTACTTATGAGTTTGAAATGAAATGTTTAAAACGTCCAAAACCCTACAATTGTCTATAATTCTATATAATTATGCATACCTACATAAACATATCCATGATTTGATTATTTAATAGTATCAGGTAGTAGGCATACATGCATATAATGCTTGTGAATGTGTTGTTGGGACCGTTGGGACATTATGAAGTGGTGATAAATTAAAATTTAATAGCTTCTTTGACATTCACTCCACAATATGTATCTGTACGTATTTACTTTTTATTCTGTACTTAAACATTAGCAAAGATTATTCTTAAAATGGTCTCATTCGGAACATACAAACGTATTTTCTTATTAATAATAATAAAATAATTGTTATGAATTTATTATATGTATTTATTGTGTACAGTTGTTATTTTAAATAGAAAAAGTTAATTACTTAATGTATGTAGTTAAGTTATGTACTTATTTTATATAACTAAATAAACTGTATTTTTAATATGACAGGGGTCATTAAGAAAAGAAAACATTTAACGTGAGAAAATAAACTAGAAATATTTGGAGAACTGGGCATCGCAGCATGTCTTAGCTTTTGGTTACGGTATATCAGTGACCTAGTAAATATATATATATATATATATATATATATATATATATATATATATATATATATATATATATATATATATATATATGCATATAAATAGATATTTAGTTCATCCTGTATGTTACGCTTAAAATAGGGAAAGTGACTTGTTTACTATTCCCTATTTTGAGCGGAATCTGTATGTCAATCTTTACGTTTCGCACCTGTCTCCCAGCCTATTCACTTTGTGGGGCGTTAATTGTGTACATATTTTTTTTTAAAATTTACGTATCAGAATGATTTGTATAGTTGATTTAAATTTAAAATGAAATGATGTCATTTTGACAAAAATTATTGAACAATATACAGTTGATCCTTTTTTGTGCGATGGAGCAGATCGCATAAAAAAAATCGCACAAAAAATATATATTTAGAAATATCATAAATAGCTATAGAAAGTATAGTTCGGTCCAGATTGTACAAAAAACTTTTTTTATGCGGTTGGTCGGGACCGCATAAAATAAGTTTCATCGAAAAAACATCACTCAAAACGCTCAAAACTTAGAAATTTCCTTAGAAGTTGCTTCTATAAACAAGATAAAGCATTAATTTACACGTAGAAACATTTTATTTCCTTTTTATAATATTATGAAAATTTTGAAAAATACATGTGTAAAAAAAATTAAATGATGCAGCAATTTATGTTCTTATGCAATGTATTGATTAAATGCTTAAAAGTCGTTAAAAAGTATTTTTATCAAAGAAAGTTATTATAGTAATTGTTTACGTTTCTTACTGTCTCGTGATTTTGATTCTTATTATGCATTTTAATGGCCATTTTTTACAAACCGCAAAATACTAATTTTTTATCCAATAGAGAGGAGACTTTATTCAATTAAATGATTTCATTTTGCACGTTTTGTCACATAAAATGCGTCTCTGTTCGTTAGTCACAATTCTTGAGTGATCTTGAAATCAACTATTTGTCGACGTAAAATTAACCTAACAATAATTGAACTATAAACGAAAAAGCTATATGAATTAAAAATTCCTACTTTTTTTTGGTCCAATGTCAATTTATGTAAAAAGAGGTCATTAGGTTTTTTTTTTTTGAAATTTTTTTCCCAAAATGAATTGTAGTTTCAATTGTGTCAGCATGGGAACTATTTAAATTTTTGCAATTCATTTAATCATAAAAATAGAGTGTTCTAACTGTAGAATCCATTTTTTTTTTCGATTAAGAATCAATCATAATTTGTCATCAACAGTATTTGAATGTATTTATTTAATTTATGCCTCAGTGTACTTATTTTTAAACATTTTTTTAAACAATAACAATTGTTTAAAACTATTAACTTTGCTTTATGCTCGTTTATTTGTTGAAATTTTGTGTTTATCTCCGAAAATTAGATAATATACAATTACTACATTACTATATTACTATTGTTATGTGTATTTTCGCCTTGAATTACCGCCGGTAATACTAGTTTCCGTAAACATAATAATTTTTTTTATTAACAATTTAATATAAAATTTGAGATACACTATGGTATTAGATGCAATCAAAATACAGTGGTATATATTGAAATCAAAACACGTGCAATTGATTTGATTAAAACATAGATTTACAGTTTTTAAGGTTTTTGAAAAACATTAGTCAATTTGATGACGTCATCGAGTCGAAAAACTGTTTTTTTCTGAAACTTTAAGGAACTTTACAAAAGTGACAAATTATAGTGATTTAGGAAATTAAGGTACATAATTTGAGTGTGTATTTATCATTTTTGCTATTAAAATGACGAAATTTCTTTTAGAAATGGGGCTGCTTCGATGAAAGTATTTTTTCTAACGGTCCTACATATTTAATTTTGGTAAAAATGAAAAATACTGTGTCGAAAACCTCTAATTTTCCTCCAATTTCATCATTCTATCGTTTTATTTACCTACGTCTTTTAAGGCACTGGAAGATTTTAGTAAATTTAATGACGTCACCATGTTAAAAATTTCAATTTCCCCGAATCAGATTTTCTGAAAATGATTTGAATTAGATTTATTGATTTTATGTACGTACATATGTGAGTAGCGTCGGTGAGAGAAATGGCAGGCCCCTGGGCATAACAAAAAATTATCAAACATATTTTCTTCCTAAAAAAATGTAGCTGACTTGTCCGGGTGCCTAACCGAGGCTTCGGCTCCCCGGGCAATTATCCCACCTCTCTCGCCGACCCTGTATGTAAGAAATTTCCGTATCAAATTGTTGAAATTCTAGCTGTTATACTGTTATACCTACAGTGTTTCCATATTTTTGTATACTATTGTACCATATAAGTGTGTAATTTCAAAAAAAATATATAAACAACGTATTTTGAAGAGTACATAGGAACAGAATATGTGTAATAATGCGATAATGACTCATAATATCCATAACACGAAGGTTAATAGTAAAATTACTATTGTGTAGTTTATTTTAAATAATGTTAATTTTTTATTATTCTTATTGTTTTAAACAAAACAAAAAAAAAAATGTGAAAAATATATAACAAATTTCTTTGTTTTTATGTTAACGGACAAACAACATAATTGTTGTTTATTTAATTAGTTTATTATTATTATTACATAATAGACTAGATATTGTAGATATTTTAATTATAAACTATTTTTAAAATCAGAAATTTATTTTTATTCATCTACCTATTCTGAAAATCACTGAAAATAATTAATGATTAAGGGGGACCAAAAGTGTGACCGCCTGAAAAAAAGATGATTTTTGGTAGTGATGAGCAAAATTAGTCTTGGTCTTGCATTTTTTTGCAAGACCAAGACCAAGACTATGTATACCAAGAGCAAGACCAAGACCAAGACTATAAGTATGGCCGCAAGACCAATACCAAGACTCAAGTGAGCAAGACCAAGACAATAGCAAGAAAAAAGCAAGACGCTTGCTAAATTATTTAAATAGTTTGAAAGTATAATTGATACCGTAAAGCGAGAAAATTCTGATTTTAGAAGGAAAAAAATCGCTAATAAAAAAATGCAAGAAAGTGCAAGATTCTTTAGCAAGACCAAGACCAATACGAAGACTGCATTTTGCAAGACCAAGGCCAAGATTCTTAATGCAAGAACAAGACCAAGACTTGGCAGTCTTGGTCTTGGTCTTGCATTTGCTCATCACTAATTTTTGGAAATTTTTTTAAAGAAAACTACTGTATTGAATGTTTATATTTTAAGGATATATTCGTTGATATATAATAAATTCATGATAAAGGTTTTGATCGAAAAACTTGAAAATTCAGTGAGTTATTCGCGATCTCTCAAGGCTCCAGAAAAAAGTTCCCCGACTGCTGCAGTGATAGCGACCTGTAACCAAAAAACCTCAAAAATCCTATTAAACTAGAAGGTATTGCTCGTGCCATGAACCTAAATCGAAAAGAAAAGTTGAAATTTAACCAAATGGCGGAGTTTTAAAAAAAAACCTTCAAATTTTGCGTGAAAATTTGATGATTTTTGACCTGCAAAAATTACATTTTTTATTCGGTCGGAAAACTGGAGGTTCATGGCACGAAGAAACATATATAAAAGAAGCTGCAATAAAAATCAAATCGATCGGATGATTTGTCTTCCAGTTGTAACTGCAGCAAATTTGAAAAATCTAGTTTTTCTTTACCTTACCTTTTATTAGTTTTAATCACTGAGAATTTTTACTAAAGTTATATACGATGTACTCACTATAACGTTCATAGTAAAACTAGATGAGTTGTTTAAATGTGCCCGGGCCTAGCTGCTGCACAACATGTGACTGGCAGCCGCGTCCAGAAACTCCCGAACTATCAACCTTCATACATTTCTCAATACCTTAAAGTTAACAATGAAAATCAGAATCCGCTCTTCGGATGGCTGTAACTCAAAAACTATTTGAGATATGCACTTGAAATTTTAGTGTGTTATTTTTGAGGGTATAGACCATCGAAACATGCAAAAAAAAATTTCCAGTTTTTAAAAATGTTACACTAGTGGTCCCCCTTAAGGACACAATATGAGATCGTAAAAAAATTGCAAGCCTTCAAAAATTGATTTACACAGGGTACAATGGTTGAGATAAATTCTTGGAATTATAAACTTCAATCTTTTTTTTATTTTCTTTAAAATTTAAATCAATTCCTGGAATTTATTGAATTTAAATGTTATAATTTATTTGAAAGTATGTATACCTCGCTCATAATGCATCATTTATGTAAAAAAACTGCTCGTTTATACAAATTGTTTATTATTGGGATTTATTATTAGAAAACTTTGTTTTGACCTAATATTGGGAGTATTACATAATTAAGAATGTATCGAGTTGGAACCGAGTTCCAAATAGTTTTTAGTGCAAGCATTGATAGTTAATTGATAACAATATAATGAACTTTTAAAAAAAAAATAGCGCAATTTTATTTTAAAATTACAAATTTTAATTTTTTTTTTTTTCGTTGTGTCCTGAAATATTTTAATACGTTTTAATTGTAAAAATTAATTATGTCGTCACAAACGCGACGCCGAAATAGTGCTACTCGACCACGTGGCGACGGAGACAAGTCAAATAATGGCTCTGGTGATCAAGAAAGTTCGGATTTTCAAAAATTTAGTGAATTCGAAAAAGAGAAAACTGAAGCTGTTTCAAAACGTCGACACCGTGTATACCCTCAACTAACAGAATTCTTCCAAAACCCGAAAGATACTTCTGGTGTTCTAGCATCACCTAGTGATTCAAGTAGTTCTCAAACTGAATCTTCCCGTGCCACAGATCGAAGCCGTTCAGAAGAACCGGAAACAAAATCATCACTTTCATGGCGTAACCGATCTGAACAACAGCCACAAGTTTCAGTTTTACCCGACAAAAGTACCGGGGCAATTCCAAAAATCACTCGTCAACTATCATTTTCGAGTACGGCCAGGAAAAAGAAATCGTGGAGCCCGACCAAAAAGGAACAATTTAGTGGTCCTAGACCATCACATGAGTTCAAACGGAAAACTGAATCCAAAAAAGAATCGTCCAACAAGACGCAAAAAGGATTTACGAAATCACCGGCACAAAATATACCTGGTGAACAAACGTCTGAAACCGCTTCAGCTTTTAAAGTTGAGGAGGAATGGCCATCGTTGGTTCGATCAGCAATTTGGACATCGCCGACGAAAAGACGCTACACGACCAGAGAACCGCTGTCGTTCGAATTCGAAAATCAACCGCGACGTTTGTCGGAACAGTTCAATCGAGCAATTACGCGACCCCAGCCAATTTTCGAATCGCCACATAGGAGAGTCGAAGCAAGTGGTACTACTAGTGAAATTGATACCGCCATGGAAAATTTGTCGTTGGGTCAACCAAAATCTGCACCCGCGTCACTTGGTTATATGCATTCGGCCAGGTATTATTTCAAAATTTCTTTTTTGGTTCAGAATGGTCCCTTTGCCTCTACACCAATAAGTCAGTTTCCGTTATTTTATTAATTTTTTTAACAGAAAAACTAACAATCAGCCTGAACAAATGTTTGAAGAACTTGGAGCAGCGACGCCGAAATCGGTTCCAGAACAGTTTGATCATATCTCTGAAATTTTTCATGTATCAGAAAATTTTCAAACTGGTTTAAACAACGAACAAAGCAATTCTGACGATTTTTCTCAACTCATATCAGAAATTTTGGGTGTGCCGTTGGAATCTACCAACAGAACCACGTCCGAATGTTCGGAATCGCATCATAAAAATAACGAATCTGAACCGGAATTCGATGAATACAAATTATTTCTGTCAGAAATTTCGGATTCGTTACGTCTATTAAACTTTTCGACGGCTGTGTCATCTCAACCAACGTTAGTGCCATTGTCTACGTTAAATTTTACCGCTCGACCAAGAACAGTGACTTCCACAGCAGTCTCCAACAATTACTTTTGCATGGAATCACGAAGACATCTGTGGAATTCATTTCTGATTGAAACTGACGAGGACGAAATTGACTAAAAAATTTTAGCTATTTGTTTTTTCAAAATTTTTGATTTTAATAAACGGAAACAGACGCAGTGGTGTCCTTTTAACAATTTTATTTTTATGTAATTATTATATTTTTGAATTTTTCAACGATCAGTGAAATGTTCGCTTCGTGACTAATTTTGTATTTTCCTTTTTTTCAGGCCAGTGGGTATGGGCGCAAATGGTATATTCACACGGCGTTTGGATTTCAGTTCTTTCAATAAGCTGTCAAGAAAGAAGCATAATTCGTACGATATCAAGGTAGGTGTTTTTATTTTTAATTGAAAAAAATACCGTAAATCGAAGCCAATAGGCTTCTAGTTATCTATTTTTTTGACGAGTACCTATTTTTTAATATATTCAAAAACCTATGCGAGCATGATTACTTTTATAACATTAATCAAAAATTTTTTGAAAATATTTTTTGAAAACTTTTGAAAAAATATGGTAAACATCAGTAAGGTTGATCAATTAAAATTGAAATATATTTTCTCTGTTCCAATATATCCCTCATCCATTCGCAGTCACCCCTCACGCTTTCATTTCTACTTGACTAGCCGTACCCGGGACGTTGTTCACGCGAAACCTTGTTTCTTTTTCCAATTTGTAGTTTCTTGCAACAAAAAATGCATTAAATTGTCTCCAAATTGACAATTGTGTATTTATTGAATTTTTCGGTACACAATTAGCAACATTTTTTTTTTTATTTAAAATTCAGAAGAATTTCCAAACTACAAAATTTATTTACAATTTTTGTTACTATAGTTATGAAATTTTTTTTGAAATATGTAAATTGGCGTAATGTGTGTAGATGCTCAAAATAGTTTTTCCATTTTCCCGTGGGAATGAGACATTTTCCCGGAATAAAAAGTATCTTAGATGTTGACCTAGGTAATAAATTATGATCACACCAAATTTCATTAAAATCCGTCCAGTAGTTTTTACGTGATGCGTGAACAGACAGACAGACAGAGACAGATTTACAGTTTTATTATATGTATAGATATAGCGTCCCTATTAACCAACGTACTGCCTCTACTCACCTCTTTTCCGTCCCTATTAACCCCCAACTTAACCTAAATGTTAAATTCTCATGATTTTCCCTTGAAAAAAATAAAGACAAATAAAAGTTTCTCAAATATGTTTGAAAAACTAAAATTTAAAATTCGATTAAGTAACAATTTATTCATAAGGACACCAAAGTAAATTGTTTTTGGACAAAGTTTTAAGAAACAAAAAATAACATTATTTGAAGACGTGAATTTAAATTAATTTTTTGGTATTTTTCTGTAACATAAAGCTTAGTCACTATTGCTACCCGAAAGAATAATTATTCTACCATAGTTCTTCTTGATCTTCTTGATTAACTTTTTCCCTTTTGTCTCTCTTCACCCGTATGTCCCAATGCAGCTCGACTTTAGGTAAAGAAAACAAATCCATCTCACATGCCTTGTCTTCAGCAAACAAGTTTTCCAATAATTTTGACGATTACATAACATTGTACATTTTGGAACAAAATTTAAATCATAAAAAAATAATTGACATTTTCGAATTTTAAACAGACCAGTTGTGCGTTCGTCCCAAATACGATTGCATTTTGTCTATACTTATGTTAATAAATAATTCATTGTGCCCCGATTTAAATTTTTTTCTGTTTTTTTTAAACGAAAATAAATGTACCGTAGCGCCATCCATAGTGCAAACCAATCATCAATAAAAGATTATTTAAATATAAAAAAAAAAAATTTGTAATTGTTACAAGGCCAAACGTATACAAAGTTAAAAGAACTACAATACTTTTTTTTATTTTTTTGTGTTTTTTAAATGTTATTTTTAGTTTGAATGCATCCTCGCCGTTTTGTAATTTAACTGACATATTTTTTGGTTCTTCGCGTGTGCAGACATGCATTTTATTTTTAAAAAAATATATTTAGGTTTATTTTAAACGAACAAACCAACCATTTGTTCCATGTCCAAATAAACAGTTTTTTTTTTTTTTTTTTTGATGCATTTTATAAATACAATCGTTGTGGCTTGCTGGTAACCTTGAAATTATTTTTGGAATAAATTGTTTTTGACGGGTACATTTTCAACAGTTAAATAAGAGGGTTAAAAATTTTTTAACCCTAGAGTCATACGTTGGTCTACGAGAAACGTTACTCATACATCGGCGTCATTTTGACGAATGGACTTTTTACGGAGAGTTTTAGAGTTTATTTGAAAAAAACATTTTTTTTACATAACAATACTACAAAAGCGAACAAAATATTTAAAAAAATTGCATTTGGAAGCATTTTTTAATATAAATATTTATTAATTTTTTTAATCTTTTTATCAAAGCATATTTTCATTATAAAAATTAAAAAATAGATAAATACATCAATTGTATCATAAGACATGTCTTTCAAATAATTAATTTATGAACTATTACAGAATGTGAAATTTCTCAGTCATAAATTCCTATGGATATGTAGTTATTTCCCCATTAGGTACACTTGTAAATTTTCAAAAATTTGTTAGTAATTTTTCGAATAAGATCTCAAAAACTAATAAAATTAAATTATTTTCCACAAAATAAATTG
Source organism: Brachynemurus nebulosus (assembly GCA_035578155.1). Lineage (NCBI taxonomy): Eukaryota > Metazoa > Arthropoda > Insecta > Neuroptera > Myrmeleontidae > Brachynemurus > Brachynemurus nebulosus. The sequence goes on from JAPWDM010000003.1 coordinate 64,250,225, forward strand.
TTAATTTTTTATTAAGACATTCGAAACGCATCCTTTAGTTTTTGATTCAATATATTAAAATTCAGTATTATGTCGCCTCTATAAGTCAAACAGCTGTAATCATCTTTCACATTATCATAATCATTGATTAAATTAATTATAACATCCATATCTTTAATAAATTTTAGAAAAATTAGGAAAACTTTTATATGTGGAGTACAAAATCTTAAAAAAAAAATATAGGTTAATCATACATCGTCGTCCTTTTGACGCACACTATTTCAGTATAAAAAAAACGACAATAGCTATAAACAAAATTTATATGTCTTATGTGTTATAATAACAAATAAATTAGATAACAGAAGTTTCACAGCAAGCAGGCAACGACAAATTGTAGTATTGGAGCAGGTACAGAAGTTCGTTCGTCATTTTGACGAGTACGTATGATTCTAGGGTTAAAAAAAAATTCTAATTGAATATTTTTACAATTGGCCTTCAACTAACTACACCAAAAAAAATTTTTTTTTTTGATTATTTTTACAAAATTTTTATACAATGATGTCAAAACGCCCGTCATGTTAATTGTCATTTTTTAATGTATTTTATGAGTTTGTTTATTTTTCAAAATCAAGGTGTTTTGTGGGGTATTGTTGTAATAATCTATTTTAATCTTAAATATTATCAATTATCTCACTCGGAGCGAGGTATGTATCTGATTTAAATGGTTAGAGCGAAACCCACGCAACTGTTGTACAAGGTTAATTGTTATTTTTTCATACATTTTTTTTGTAATGTTAAAAATAAAATGTAATCACATCTTTTAATTGAATTTTACTATAAATAGCTCAGTAGCTATCAGAGTAACAGTGCCTTTTAGTTGCGCAAACAGAAACTGTATGATTTTGTAATAAAAATTCGGATACGGTTACGGTTGCGGATAATTGCCTTCAGTCAACATTTTTTTTTTTTTTTTTGTAGAAAAAAGGGAAAAATTTTACACCAAAAAGTGAACGCCAAATACAAATCACCGGAAATCTATCAAAAGAAATACATAGGCAGTTGTATTTTATTATCGGAAACAAATCCGAAACTTTTATTTTCGGATACGATTTCGGTTTCGGATATGTAATTATTTCGGATATCCGGTAGTTTCGGTTACGGTTACGGACATCCGTAACATGCCTAATGAAAAATTTTATGCTTGAAACTATTCTGTATTTGTTAAGGGATTGTTTACAAATGATGTGCTATTAAAAAAAAAACGCTTTTTTGGAATTTTTTTGGGAGGAAACTATTTATCGTAGTGAAAAAAAAAAACTTCTGTACATTAAAGTACATATGATTAAGTGTATTTTGAATATTTTTTCTTTTATTTTTAATCAGCTATCTGCCATTGTAAGCCTGTTGAAGGTGATAGGCCTAGAAAAAAACGGTGCCAATGATTCACAGAAAGCTATTATATAAGTCGGATTTGGACTAAAATTGGATGCATTCTCTTTATTATAGTGTTCTTTTTGTAAGACTGTTTCGAATCAGCGCTTAATATAAAAAATTCGATTTTTAGAACGCCTGACAGGTCAAAAAACGGAGCTTTTTTCCTTACTTTTTATTCAAAATGACGCCAAAAAAAAAGTATTAGGTCTGATGCACTGATTCTAGATAGTTCTACAGAAAACACCATAACAAGTCCTCAGCGTAAGTGTAGAAAATTGTAACTAGTGGTGAGCCCAGAGTGTGCCCGACACGGCTTAAGACATGTAGTCAGTCGGTGTCCGTCGCCGAACACCCAGTGCATTGTAATGCATTGTTAGACATTGTTACTTGAATTGGACAGATTGGTCTGGCCCATAATAGGTGTTTTCACACACACTACTACAAAACACGAAACCAACACCATTGCAAACAGTGTGTACGTACACAACATAGTGGGGAGATCTTACGTCACCCACTGGCGACAAGTGGAGCAGTTTAATAGACATTCTAGTTTGGTCCCTTGCACCATAATAAGGAGAATGCAGTTTTTCTTGAATCGTTGGCACCGTTTTCAATTACAAAATTTACATGTGACATTCAGTAGGCCTACAAGAGCAGATAGAAGGTTAGACAAAAAGAAAAAGAATTCAAGATACACTTAATTACATGTACTTTAATGTAAAATACTTTTTTTTCATTAAAATTAATAATAGTTTCTCAAAAAAAAAAAAAAAATCAAAAAAGTGCTTTTTTTAGCACATCACTTGTAAAAGACCCCTTAAGACAGTGTTTATGGTAGACTGGTTAATGGTTATTGCGCATCCTATATTCAAAGACACATTTATTCTTGTCAGAGTAGTTAGATTATCTGTGTGATAACAAGTAATAAGTAATTTTACTCTGTAATTTCATATACATATAATTGGTATTTATGTGTGTAATTAGTTACACTGGGTTACGATTACTATATTATCAGATTTGCAGTATTGCCATATTTTTTCGCAAAACGATTTGCCAGTTTTTTATTATATGAATATTTATTATTAAGGTAGCTGGCGCCTCGAAGATTAACTATATACAAAATCTAAACAATTATTGCCTTAAAAAATAATTTCGTAATTAAAAAGCGGTGTGATATGGATGCAACCCAGGAGGTCCACACTACCAACATCCCAGTTGATATGTAATTGATTAAGTATTTATGCAGTTATTGTACAATTAATTGGTATATATGGTTAACAGGATATAATTAATTCTTTAAATGATTAAGACGAGTTAACTCGTCCTGCAATATGGCGGCTAAAATGCTGTGATATGTATATATTCACTGGTACTGGTGCCGGTATGTGTGATTTTTCAAAATATGGTATAATTGTAAATAATTGATATTATAGTATAATTTATATTTTGTAAATTCCTAGGGTTCACTTTTTTGATGTTGGAATCTTTGATTTTTTTTCTTTTTCTTCGTTTGTAACCTTATCTATTGTACTTATCACTGGCAGTACAAAGTCCGGCATTTTGAGACAAAAACATTTTTCCATATGGTTTGCTTAAAAGGGTTAAAATAGATTACGATAAATATTCCCAAAAAATTAAAGAATTTAACCATTTAATCTTTAGCAGAAGGTATTCTGGCGTATTTTAGGGATTTCTCCATTAGTTGTGTGCAAAGAAAATAATTTTTAAAAATTTTGGTGTCAAAAATTACCTATATCTCAGAATTGATTAAATTTGTGATATTTTTTAATATCCAGGGTTCTGTATTTTAAAAGGGAAAACGAAACTCCTATGTAACATCACTTTCGCGTCTGTCTGTCCGTATGTCACAGAAGGATTCCTCGAAAAATAACTAACGTAGAACTTTGAGATTCAACCTAATCATGGTCAATGATCTGAAGAAAAAATTTTCTTCGATTAAAAAGGGGGTTAATTTAGACAAAAAAAAAAATTGACACATTTTTGCATTTTACTATAATCATACTCATTTTTGGCGGGTCCTTTGAACTACGGGGGGCGCTAAAGGGGGTCGCAGACCAAGAAATTTCACTCTGGGTCACCATTTTAATACTGGTACAGGTTTTATGAAATACACATTTTTATCAATAACTTTTTTAAAATTTAATTATTATTTATTTAAAGAATATTTGTATTAAATATTTTATTTCAATCGAGTAAATATATAATTGTTAAATTATTCATTTCAAGGCTGCGCATTCGCGGCGTGAACATCCTACATTGATATTTAAAATGAAAATAAAAAAATTATTTATATAAAATATGTATTTGACATTGCTACGACGGTTCACACACTCTTCATATGTTAAGAACAGTCTACAGTCAACAACATTACATACAACTTTAGCGCAGGCAGACAAAAGTAGTTAAGCCCATTTTTGATTTTTTTTCTTTTTTGATCTTATAATAAGGACCAAGAGAGTCTGTCTCATATATTTCCAAAAGGGCAAAAATCAATTCCAACGCCAACATCATTTTTTATACACCTGTTATAAAAAACAATTCTTTTCAGAAACTAACAAAAGAAGTTAAGTTTTTAAAATTCTTAATAAAATCTACTTAATAAATTTCTAACACTGACTGACTGACAGACAACACACAGCCTAAGCCGTTGGGTTTAGAAGAATGAAATTTTGCATAGGAGTTCCCTATGTAACGTAGATAAGCACTAAGAAAGGATTTTTGAAAATTCGTTCCCTAAGTGGGTTTAATAGGGGATGAAAATTTGTATGTAAATTCGTCATTTTTGAAGTTAGAGATATTGTATATATATATATATATATATATATATATATATATATATATATATATACAATATATATATATATATATATATATATATATATATATATATATATATATATATATATATATATATATATATAAATATGTTACTGTGGCTATTAAAATAAATAATATCTTATTTAATAAATCTTTAACTTTGACTGACAGACAACGCACAACCTAAACTGTTGAGTTTAGAAGGACGAAATTAAGCACAGGAGTTATGAAAATTGGCTAGGCTTCTATTAAATAAAAGTCAGTTGTTTCTGGAAATTGATTCCCTAAGGCGTTAAAACAGAACTTAAAAGTTCATATGGGAAGTTCATCATTTTTGGAGTTATAAACGTGGATATTGATTTAAGCTTTTGAAAAACATTAAAAGTGAGTAGGTACCTAATAAAAAGATGTTGTCGATGTCTATCCCATTGGGCATAGGGATAGTATTTAGTAGATCTTTAACACTGACTGACATCCTGAAATGTTGCCGATGGTAAATCCTTCGGGTGGGTATACGGCTAGTAATAACTAAGTACATAGTTTAATTAAATTGGAAATGTATTTTTATGGCAACAACTACCCGTTAAAACGGGGTAACTCCACAAATGGTTTTAATAATGAAATTTATTGTTGTTTTTTTATATATTAAGTCCATATAAATGTTTTAAAAAATTTTAGTTTAAGGTTTAATGTTTATTTTTTTTATGATTTACTCTGTGTTACATGTTAAGAAAGTAATTGATTAAAAAAATTTACAAAATATCGTGTAAACTTGAAGATAATTCAAATAAACTGATGTTGCCTGCATTTCATTTTAGTTTTTACTCACTACTGTAAAATTGATATTTTGGACTTAACTACTTTTGTCTGTTTGCGCTAGAACTTATGTAGATGTACGAAAACAGATGTCTGTTCAAATAATTATTAACATCGTGACCAAAAAAAAATTGTCTCATTCGGGCCCCGAAAAAACATTAATATTCAAATTAAGTTATAAATAAAAAAAAATTACTTAAAACATATTTGGAAGTTTTTTTTTTTCGTTAAGTGTTTGTTAAGAATTCTGATCAAAACATCGTAAATTATTGTTTCACAAGCCAGTTTTTTTTTTTTTTGATAATAATATCAGTTTTCTGGGCCCGATCCGCGGCCCATTAATTGGATTACATAAATTTTTTTCAGTGTTAATGCGGCGAGAAATTATTACGTATGGTGTAATATGAGAATAAATTAATGAGGTTGTGGCAGAAATTCTTAAACGGTTTCATATGATTTGAGATTATTCGTGTACCAAAAAATCATGTAAATTTTTCAGTAAATTTTTGATGAAACTATCGGTAGCAGTATATTCGAATCGTTCCAGGAAGTAATGCCACTTTTTCATACAAAATTTGTATTTATTCCCGTTAAAGTGCGGTCATGGTTAGCTTCTTGTATCCCCATTCTTGATCCTACATACTTAATTTTGGTAAAAATGAAAAGTACTGAAAAATTTTAGTAAACTTGATGACGTCATCACGATGAAAAATTTAGTTTTTGTTAAATCAGACTTTATTGAAATAATTTGAATTAGACTGATTCGTTGAATTGGGGTACTTTAGGAGTAAACTTTTCATTTTTTTATCAAAATTTCGAAATTCCTTTTGAAAATGTTACTTATTCGGCAGAAAACTTTTTTCTAATAACACTACTGCCTTAGTTTTGGCAAAAATTAGAAAGAACGACTTGGAAAACTTATGGTTCGCTTCTAATTTCGTCCTTTTATCTTTTCAATTACGGATTTTACGGCACTGAAACGTTTTAGCAAACGCGATGACGTCATCAAATTAAAAAAATTTCTTTTTCCTCAAATTAAGCTTACTGGAAGCGATTTCAGTTATTAGGCTGATTGACTGAATTTGGATGACTGGAGTATGAACTTTTAATTTTTGCTATCAGCTTCATTTTCAGTATTTTTTTAAAAATTTTGCAAAAGCATTTTTTTCAATTTAGACTTTAGCATATTCCTCCAGTTGTGGTGGACTCTACGTTCATTAAAAGTTAAGAACCGTGAAAAAAAGTGGCGGGGCCCGGAAATTTAAAAAAAAAATTCGCAAAAAATAAAAATGACGAGCCAAAAAGAGGCCTTTTTGTTGTTCCGCGGTCCTCCTACCAACTGGTGATGTCGAGTCGAGGCGCAGTTAGTCGATTAATCGACTAAAGTTGCGAAAATATCGAGCATAGAATAGTCGAATTAATCGACTAAATTGTTAGTCGAATTCATGAATAGATAGGGTAACCTTTGTAACTTTTTCAAAACAATGCTTTAAATTGAATTATTGGCTTTTATTATTTTTAAAAAAAAAAAAAATAAAGAAAAAAATTACATATTACAATGTATTATTCACATAAAAGTAAAAAATCATAAAAAAAGATAATTTTTAATTTTCATTTTTTCCAGTCATAAATAATGCAGAAAAATTATTAAATTAATCGTCTTTAACAATTTAAAAAAAATATTAGTCATTTTAGTCATTTAGTCGACAGTAAAATAGACGATTAAAACGTGACTAAAAGTAAACAAAATTAGTCGGCTAAACCGATTAGTGGATTAATTATTCGACATCACTACTACCAACAGCTACGAGCCTCCTTTTCAAGCCCGGGCCCCGGCATTACAACTCCGAGTGCCCCGCCCTCTCATCAAGCCTGCATTGAGTGTACCAGAAATTATGAAAATCCATATTACAAAATTTGAAACCAGTATCACTTTTCACAAAATTAAACTGTTTAGTTATACCTCTTTTCAGATAAAATTAATCATGAGTTTCCGTTAAAAAATGAAATAATTCTTATATTCCAAACAAATCGATCTTGTATTCTTTTCTAAAAATAAACTCCAAATTTAAAATTTACATAAATGCAATAATAAAAGAGATAAAGCCAAGAAAACGGAAATTATTTAAATTCAAAGTTACGAAGCATGGTTAAATTTAACTGAAATAAACCATACAAGCTGACTTTCGAATATTTAATTCATCATCACTATACTATACCTGATGTTGAATTCGTGTATCGAAAGCTAGCTCGTAACCGAACGGTCAGTTTAATTTAATGGAAAGTAATAATGAAAATTACTCGTATACTCTTTCAAAAAACTGTTTCACAACCACTGTTTTACACGCGTATATCACATACTGCTCATATATCAAATATCTCCCATAAATACACTTATTTGTTGGCAATAATTTATTAATCATATAACAACGTAAGTAGATATAAGTCTAATAAGGGAATGTGAATGAACTCATCGAAAGAACGGTCGCATATAACATAGGTGCAAAATAGATAAACAAATATCACATATACAGAAAACAACAGCTAACATAATATTAGTTAATATTACACAAACATACATATATGCACATGTGACATACACTAATATCAACGGCACACCGATATAATATTATATTATAGCCGATAGGTTAGGTTAGTGTATGCGTTTGTTTACCTAGATTTGTTATTTAATCGTTAAATATCATAGTTCAATTTTAAAATAGTTAAATACATACTTGTATTCTTTTACAATAGAGAAAATAATGTATGTAGATATACTCGTACATAATTATTATAGTGTATACTAGCCGTACCCGCGACGTCGTTCGCGCAAAGCAATGTTATAAACTCAATGAGAAGTATGTAAGTGTAATAATTATACAGAACTTGCAAAGAATAATAATTTTTGTGTAATGCATGCACATGCACAAAAATGGTTTTTCTATTTTTCCGTGGAAATGAGGCATTTTCCCGGAGTAAAAAGTATCGTAAATGTTGCCCTAGGTAATAAGTTAACACCGCACCAAATTTTATTAAAATCCGTCCAATAGTTTTTGCCGAATGTGTAGACATGCTCAAAATGGTTTTGCCGTTTTTCCGTGGGAATGAGAAATTTTCCCGGAGTAAAAAGTATTTTAGATGTTGACCCAGGTAATAAGTTATCATCATACCAAATTTCATTAAAATCCGTCCAATAGTTTTTGCGTGATGCGTGAACAGACAGACAGACAAAAATTCTAAAAATCGCTGTTTTGGTATCTACATCAATAACTATTTACAGTACCAGTACAATTTTCAAAAAATATTCCATGTACAGAAATGGTTTTGTTACAATTTTATTATATGTATAGATTTTTTGTATAATGCCGCTGCTACACGATGCTACGAACACCTTCCAACATTCGACGTTGGATGGTTCATAGCATCGTGTAGCCGTTGTTCGAACCTACGAGTGTCCAATGTCGAGCGTCAAACATTCGCATTTGCTCGTGTCCCGTTCGATGTCGGTATTCTTGCACCGAGTCAAAGGGATGCTTCGAACGTTTGAAGGTCAATGTTGGTTGCGTTCGTTGGTTGCGCACGACTCGTTCATGTGAAGAGAGACAACATCAGTGTATAACATTAGAGATAACATCAGACAGATAACAGCGTTGTCGACTGAGTACCAACACATCATCATTCGTATTGGATCAAACATTCGATTCACCGTGTAGCAGATACATTCGTCGCATCAACTATCGAACTTAATTGCCTCAAACGTCCGATCGAACGTTGGAAGGAACGTTCGTAGCATCGTGTAGAACCCGCTTAAGACGTTACAAAATATTTCTATTAAGCAAATTTTCGAATCGAAAGTTCCGCTATTAAGGCCACAGGCCCACAGCGTGACTTGAGTCAGGGACTATGAAAAAATGACATTCAGTCACAGACCAATGAATACTATTATATTATACTACTAGACCAAGCGTAAAGGCAGTTTGTAGGCATTTTTCTTGAAGCAAGTAACAAGGTTAGACGGGTGAGATTTAAGGAGTATATAATATAATGTCATTTTTTTGCGACTATAATTATTGCAGGGCACAATTCGTATACGTATATATTTTGAAAATAAAGCGAATACCACTTTCTTTCTTTCAAAATTTTACAGTTTCTTCTCAAAAAAGTAAAATTTTATTATCAATATTATATTTTAACAATAATTATTTGAAAACGTTACTACGGATACAGTTGATTATTGCACTGGTTACTGTATTACAGAATACTATTAAGGTCCGAACTTGGTCGTATCTGGCTGCCTCAATTGTACATTTATATAATTAGTCTATATAATATAATATATAATATGTTTATTGGTCTGTGCATTCAATAAATTTTATAGCCACCTATGTATATATGTATGTATTTATGTATCAGCACGATAACTCTCAAACGAAACATTCTATTTTTACGAAATTTGTTGAAGACGTTGAAAGTCTAACAATTTTGAAGGATGAGTTCTTCAGCCAGACACGTTCAATGCCCAAAACATAGGCTTTTGCTTTTTGGGCAAAAAAGATCTTTGAACCGTTATTCTATGTCAACTAGTTTCCAAAGAGAAGATGTATTTTTAACTTCTAATCCTGATTTTACTCCAGGCAAGGTTGAACGAAGTTCATAATTTAACTTTCATCTAAGTCTAAGCGATCAGCTTGGTAAATCGATAAAACAAAAATAAAACAGCCTCTTCTTTTGTTTTCAATAACTCCTACTGTTTTGTTTTAAGGCACCAAAGAGAAAACAAAAAACGATTGACAGCTTGTCTTGGATAAATAAAATCTTTCACTCATTACTTACGCTGAGTGATTATTTTGGTGTCAATGTGTGACGTAGTGGCTGTTAGAGCTGCGTTCTGCTTCACATAAATGTTATTGCACCTAAACACGTAGTTCTAGTTTCATGTAATGTGACCATTTATGTTTTTCAACTAACACCGTGGTATAAGCAATATACATAAATACATATACACCAATACCTCGCTTTGCGTCGTTTCGGTTTGCGTTTTTTCGATGTTGCGTCGCTGCTGAATTAGTACTAATTTTCACTGTGCGTCGTTCGATTTTCGAAGTTGCGTTGTTTTGGGTTTGAGTCTTCAATTTTTTTTTCGATATTTTTTGGACAAGGGCAAACATTGGACCAATTTTTTGTGAAAGAAAGCCGACTTACGACAACAGCCACTATGGACTCATCAGACAGTGATTAATTTTTACTTTGTTTTTATAAATTAATTGATTATTTTATTTTGTTTTAATTGAATTTGTTTTTTTTTGTATGTATGTAACAAAATTTTATATTATTGCTTCCGAGACTACTAAAGTAGCGGAAGCATTGTGATCACTTTTGAAAAATAAAAAATTTTTTCTCTTCAAAATCAAATTTTTTACGCACATTTTACGTTTTAGAGCTTCCTGAACAATTTTGGTTTGGGCCGTCCGTCTGTCTGTCCGTCTGTGTGTCTCAAATTTTGCACCAAGTGGCATAACTTCTGAACTATTCGATTGTTTTTAATGAAATTTTCAGAAATTATGCAGTTTGGCTCCGCAATGGTCCCCTATGAATTTAATCAAAATCGGAGTAACGGTAGCAACGCCGCTACCATGTCATTCCAAAATTGCACCAAGTGGCATAACTTCTGAACTACTCAATTCTTTTTTATGAAATTTTCAGAAATTATGTAGTTTGGTTCCTATATGGTCCCCTATGAATTTAATCGAAATCGGAGTAACGGTAGCTACGCCGCCACCATGAAATCCCATTAAATGTCAATATCTTATTTACTGCTAGTCCTATCTCGCTCAAATTTTTAGGGTATTTTGGGGGTTAGTTTCTAAAATATTTTTGCTATTATTTTATAATTTAGCCTTTAAGTCTTTTGAGTTACAACAGTTTTTTTATAAACTTCAAGGCGAAAATATAATTTCACGGTATATAATATGTATATTTGGTAGAATACTGTTTTAAAGCCTTTTACGACTACGAGGAAGCTGTGTGCCCACCCTATTGGCAGCGTATTTTTGTTTTTTAAATGTTTACTTTGTTCAATTTTCTTTTTAAAAAGTAGTATTTTCGTAACCCTGAAACCTATCTTCGATCTTTACATGGTTTGCTATATAGAAAATCATAATTCACTTTGCGTCGTTTCAATTTGCGTCGTGTTTTTTTGGAATGTAACCACGACGAAAATTGAGGTATTGGTGTACATAAACGTTATCATAGTACATGAAATGCTTGTATAATACTGCTAGGGTTTGTCTAAAAGCAATCTGGGCAAAAATGATTAACTGAACAAAAATTATTTTCTCTTTCATCCGATGATAACGATACGTTTTGACCTCCCCAAAAAAGTTGGTATTTAAAAGATGTGCACTTAGGTTTATTGTACCAGAAAAAGATTTGTAGTGCCTCGAATGCACCCTTTCTAGGTTACAGTTAGTTACAAGCCACGAGCTGCAGCCTGCGTACCATTTTTGAAAATGTAGTTGTGACAACCGTTTAGTATTTCGTTTCCAAATTTTAACTGACAGTTTTCCAAAATATAACGGAACCAAAATATCGCCCAGAAAACGACTGTAGAAAAAATTAAAATTATTTTTTCCGTTCTGTCTGAATATCAGAATACCTACTTATTTACAACTTTTTATAAGTTAGTAAAATAAATAATAAATAGGCATTTCTCATATTTCCTTTAAATTTTAAAATAGGGGGAAGTAAATATTTATAATAAAATCAATACCAACGCGCGTACAGGGTCTTCACAAAGTATACAAAATAAGTAATATCTGGAAACATTCAGTTTTTCAAAGTTCTGCGTGAAACATTCTGGAACACTGCCCGACACCTCTAGCAGTGGTATAATTTCTGATAGATTTTGGCATCCTATCAAACGCCAAAACCATATCAAACGATCTGTTAAACGTCAATCAAAAAAATATTAAAATTTTTATTATTATATTTTAAATATTGTGGTTTTACACGTTATTTTGTTCGATATACATATTTTTTTCGAAAGACACTGTCTTTATTTTAAAAAAAAAATTATAGAACCGAAAAGAATCGATACGAATAAAAACAAGAGCGGTTCATGACGGGCAAGGGACACCAGGCAGGGACACGTGCGAGCTATTTACGGTGCACGTACATCGAAAAAAACCACACAAGTAGAAAGAATACCCTAACTGTGTAATATATGTAAATGGTTAGGTGGTTCACTGTAGCTACAATGTATTAAATATTGTAAGGCGGTTTGTTGTACCATTTTGAGTTTAATAGCAACGTAACTGTGAGGCGATATTTGAAAGGTGACTCAAAGCTACAGCCAGAGATGGATCCAGTCCTCAAATTAGAAGGAGGTGCCATTTTTTTAAAGGTTTCATAGTGACTTTTAAGGCAGTATTTTAGTCTAGAGACTCGATTTTGTGGTGATTTTACGGGCGTAATAAACAAAAAAAACAAAACAGTAAACATTTATTTTTAGTATCCATTTTTTTAACAGTTTTTTATTGATATTTAAAAAGTATAAAAATATATAAAAATTTAAGGATGTTTGGGAGGTACAATCGGAGATAAAAGTACATGAAATTAGAAATCCGTGAATAATTGCGTTGTATAACAAACTATGAGCTAAATAAATAGTTATCTTTGTTAAATAATAGCTATCACTACAACTGATTGTACAATACATCAAACTATAGCTCTCAGCTGACTACAAGACCCCTGTAAAAATTTCAAACCGATTCACTAAGCCGTTAAAAAGTTATTAAAAAAAAAAAACTAATTTTACACGTACTCTTATGGAAATTCGAAAACCGAACAGTTTAAATAACTTTTTAATGGCTTAGTGAATCGGTTTGAAATTTTCACAGGGGCCTTAGTATTTAATGAGGGGCATTCTACTAAATTTTCAATCGTCTCGTAGCATTTTGAAATTCCTCCGAAAAATCCTCAGAATGTACTCAGCTTTTGTAGTCAGCTGAGAGCTATAGTTTGATGTATTGTATTGTACAATCAGTTGTAGTGATAGCTATTATTTAACAAAGATAACTATTTATTTACCTTATAGTTTGTTATACAACGCAATTATTCACGAATTTCTAATTTCATGTACTGTTATCTTCGATTGTACCTCCCAAACATCCTTAAATAAAATTCAAAATTGAAATCGGTATAGCCCGGCAAAGTGGGGACTCAAAAAAAGGTGTCTCCTGGTTGACGTGATTCCAACCTTCCTGGTGATCTCAAACATAAAATTTTGGTTAATTCTTAATAAACAAGAATGTAGAATTAGTTGGACGTAGCCGATCTGAAAAAATTAATTTTTTCACAAAATGGCATCCATTTAAAAAAATATTTTGCCTCCTTTTTTCAGTTTTGGAAATTTTTTAAAAATAGTAAAAAACAAGTTTCAAAAACCCCTACGTCTGACAAATTTTAATAGTATTAAGAAGGTCTGTACCAAATTTCAAATAAATCGGTGTATTAGAATTTGAGATATCATGTCAACCGTATCGAAAAAAGTAGTTTCCAGTAATTTATATTAAAAATTTTAATTTAACACTGAAAAGATACACAGTACACAGGAAGAAAATAACCATAACTCCGAAAATAATTGGAATTTCTCTAAATCCTTTTAGAAGCTTATTCGTAAAAGTGTGAACTTTCAAACTGAAAAAAAAAAGAAAAATCGACTTTTTCGAATTTCTAGACTAGAATACCCCCGTAATATTGCAAACCTAAGTCGAAAAATATTTTTCTGTTCAGCGGGAGATGGCCGTGAGGGCCATCCTGTATCTCCTCTTGGCTACAGCTGTTTTCTTCAAGAAACTAGGTTGATATCTTAAACAAAAATTCAACTTTTAAAACAATAAGTTCTTTATTTCACTTAGAATCCATAATAGTAGTTGGTACATGTTTTCCAATAACGTGTAAATATTGTTTTTATTGGTTGAACCAAGTTAAACACAAGACTTGAAGCCAGGCAAACAGTATAAGGACGGCGAAGTGTGTTTGACCACTTTACTTACATTCACAATCAATTATGTATAAGTTAAATAGGTCTGGCTCCATTTTCATAAGTTGTCGTGCTCGGTTTCGGCTTGCATGACTACAACGGTCGGTAGCATTAACTAAATACATATTTGTTCAGGTAATCCATTGGTGGTAGTAATTATTTGAGGTGAATTTTTAAATAATGGATTATAATGAAATTTGAAAAAAAGAAATGAAACAGCTTCAGTATGTGGTCCAACTGGATTTTCGGAAACTTCTACTAATCTATATATAAATATTTGCCCGTAATTAAGAGATTTCGTTCCGTTTACTTGAAGTGTTTCAAACTTTTGCAGGTGGAGTAGACGAAAATTTAGGATTGTCGTAGGTCCCAGACAAATTAGCCTGAAAACTAAAAAAAAATTCAATTTCGCTTTTGTTGTAATAATACACTCCTATTTAAAATCCCAATTTTAGGCCTTTCGTAGGCCTCTGTGGGTTCACAAGCCCTAGATACAGTGCCTAATACAGGAACTTGATCCAAAAAGCTCCGAAAACCATAATTTTGATGTTACAAATTTGTAATTTGGAACTGTTCATACGGTCCCGATTCTGCCTTTTTCATTTTTCACAAAATCGGTACTGTAAGAATCACAGAAAAAAAAATTACATGCAGAAATTAAATCCTGAATTAAACCTGAAGGAATTTGAGAAGAGTAACTTGAGCATAGTAAATGAAAAGGCTGGATACCACGCGATATAACATTTTTCAGCAGAAGAATGTTTAGGAATTCGGGATTACGGACGATCTGGCACTGTGGACCACATTTTTGGAGTTCGAGGGGCATATTTGGTCCACAGGTAGCACTGGAACTCCTTCTATAAACCATTCACCAATCTCTTAACAAAAATAAGTCTAAAAAAATGTGTTTTAGTTCGCTTAATTACTCCTCTTAATAGAATGTTATCAGTTAATTAATTACTATGGCAAATATTTCTAAGTAAAAGTTTCGTTGTATCGTTGTTTCATGAAGTAAATTTTCGAACATGCGCACTACTTCACTTACAACATTTTCGGTATATTTTCAATTTTGTTTCCGTTATAATGGTACATTCCTACTTAAAATTCCAATTTTAGACTTTAGTAGGCCTCTGTGTGTTTATAAGCCCTACATACGGTGCCTAGTACAGGAACTTGATCCGAAAAGCTCCGAAAACCATAATTTTAATGTTATAAACATGAAATTTGAAGTCACTCATATAGGTTTCCAGTGTTGGCGTTTTCATTTTTCACAAAATCGAAACTGTAAGAATCACAGAAAAAAATTTCATACGGAAACTAAATAATATTTTCTGAAGGAATTTGAGAATAGTAACTTGAGCATAGTAAAAAAAGGCTGGATACCACGCGATATAACATTTTTCAGCGGAAGAATACTTAGGATAGAATCGGAATTCCAGACAATCTGCCACTACGGGTCGCATTTTTGGAGTTCGAGGGGCATATTTGGTCCACGGGTAGCACTGGAACTCCTGCTATAAATCACTCATCAATCCTTTAATAAAATATGTTTTAGTTTGTGTAATTATTTCTCTTAATAGAATGTTATCAGTTAAGTAATTACTATAGCAAATATTTCTAGGTAAAAAAAAAAACTTACATTGTATCGTCGTGTCATAAAGTAAATTTTCGAACATGCGCACTACGCTTACCGTAACATTTTCGGTTACAGCTATAACCAACTACCCCCACCACCACCCCGGTAACCACCTAGTGCGTGCTAGTAGGTACACGTCGGCAGTCGACACTATGCCGCACCATGTGTCTCCGGTACGATGCCGATGCCGATGTAGGCATTTCTAGTAGGGTGGTGGTGGTTAGGGGGGGGGTGTGTTTGTTTGTAAACGTTCGAGGGTGCGTTGTACGTACGATCGAACCAACATCGTTCGTTAGCCTTACCCTTGAAATTTGTGCGTACATTTGTGCGTCGCATTATTATCCGCAACTGCGTACAAGTGTGAGGTAGGTCTGGGTCGATCGGTTGGTCTCGTGCGTTGTACGGTGCGTAGGTCGTGCGTGCTCTCCCGTCCCGTGCGTCTTCCCGGCATCCACTTCGTAGGTATATTGAACTTTGCGTTCACGGTCATGGACAATGCAGCAGCTCCACTGACTGACAGACAGATAGACGGACGGACGGACGGACGGACGGGGCTAACAAAATGCTGAGTTGGTATTTCCAATGTTTGCTCTCGCTTCATCCTGTTGTGTGTTTTCTTTCGATTTGGGTTGTTGCGTATGTAGTTCGTTTTGGTCTGCATCAGTGTCAATTTTGTGTCTCTGTTCGTTTTGTTTTGTTGTCTCTGTCGCACGGGAGTGAGGGGAAACAAGTCCTTGGGTATATCATTTCTTCTAAGATGCTCACGTAGTTGATAAGAAATTTTATCAATTTTTCAACAAATCGTGTTTGTGTACGTTCATTTCACATTCAATAGATGTCAGGGCAATTTATGTAATGAAATTATTTTTATACTTCGACAAACGTAATCAAGTCGAAATTGAGTCGTCGTACTCACTCGAAGCGTTTCAATTATTGTCAGGTGAAATAATGTAATTTTGGGGCTTGCCTTTTTCGTTTATTTTTGAAGTAAATGGCCTAGTTAAAACGCTGGAGTTAGAAAGAAAATTTAAAGCAAGATTTTCGGCATTCTTGATTCTGATACTTTTATAAAATTGAGGTAACGTAAAAGTCCCGATACCGGAACGCGATCAGTTCGAACAGTTTTGACATTTATATATTAATGAAGTTATTTCTGAAAGAAACCTCTGATAACAAAAATTATTATTAATAGAATGATTATTATTTTTCAATTTAAATTTACCTCGCATTTAGTGTTTCCTCACTTAATTAAAGAAATACAAATGTATATATTAAACAATTTTTGTTGGATACAGTATTTTGATCCTTTATTTACGTGTGATACTTAAACCATTCTATGTTTCCTACTTTGACGTCTAGATGTCACTCTATGTGTCATATTACTCATATTACACGTCTGTTTGCATATCAGTTCCCAACTCCTAATGTAATTAATATTTCTCTGTTTGGATGTCGACATCTTGTAAAAGAAAAACATTAATAAATAAAAATTTTTGGGTTGCATTTTTTTTAAAACATATTTTTCTTTCATGCTTATTAACACTTTCAGTCCCATGGCTTCGGCATCCGAAACCAAACAAAACATCTCCAGAGGCCGGCCGCGATCAATGATTAATTGATTAGTTGGTTACGCTTTATGTGTGCGATGTTTATCATCATTCATCACACGGATGTGTTCCTACTCACACAAATACATACCAACACACACTACTCATTTGATTTCTATGTATAAAAATTTTTAAAATAAACAAAAAATACATAAAAAATATAAAATTTATATTTTTAAATAAAATTGATTTGAATGACAGTGTATATGTAGTATGTACGTATCGCGTACGTATGTTTACAGTTTTACACATACATGTTGAACTGTGTTGAATCTATTCAGTGTTTGAATCATTTTATTTTATGTAGGTATTTGTTTAAATAAAGTTTTTTTTTTTTAAATATTGCCGGCCTCCGGGGAAGTTTACTGTGAAAGTGCTTGGGCCTCATAGTGTTAAGAAAAAAAAATGGGTGTTTAGTTTATTTGTCAATTTTTATAAGCCAGTTTAATTATACACCTAAAAATAGTGTTCCGGTATAGGGACTTTTACGTTATACAAAAAATTTAAAGGTAATATTTTTTTCACAACCTTTTCCCATTTCCTACGCAACGGGAATCCGTATAGTTTTCCAGTGAAAAACTTCTCAAGGTGGATTTCTTATGTCGGCCTATTTTGCGGAAATTTGGTAAAAAGAAGTCTAAAGGTGCAATATATGATGAATAGGAAGGGTGTCACACCCCGGCCAAGTTCCATTAATTTTTATCGGGTAGTCAGGAACATATTTTGCCGAGTAAAATCTTCAAAAAGCTACAAAACCGACACAAACCAGTTTATCTCAAACAATTTTTTGTTTAATCATTTCTTTGTCGATAACTGTGACAGATTTAAACATGTTCCAATGCCATCTATTGAAAATCGACAGAAACTTTCCGGACAGTCAAATACTTTTTTTGGGTAGTAACTAATCCTAAGAAAATTAAAAAAGTATCTTCTATTTTTTTATCATTTTCTTTTTTCAACTTATTTTTGCATTATGTGTTATTTTAAAAGCTTGTAATTGTGTTTTCTATTTTGTAAAAGATAAAAGAATAAGTATAGAATAAAAAAAAACACTGAATTTGAAAGAATGAAACATGTCTGGTTGGCTCTGGGACTCTTTAAAAAAAAAAATCCATACTACAAACAGAAGAAGTCAGAAAAAAAACTGTGTAGAGTAAATCAAATACAAAAAAAAAGACAGAGATGAACAAGAACAGATAATATTTATTCACTTTAATGTGTATACATATAAGTAGCGTCGTACTTCTTTCTATAGAAAAAGTACATTTTTAAGTTGAAAAAATTAATACAGTTAGATTATTACCAACAAATAACTTACATCACTTACCAGAAGCTTCAAAATTATGTTTACAGATGAAAACTAACTATTCAAGAGGAGTAATGTGTCTCGTAACTCGGTACTTTAACATGATTGAAAATTAAAACACACTATGTTAAATTGTCTGCTAAAAACTAGTGCTAACAACCGTGATAGATTACTGTTGGCTCCGTTACTTGAACGCTTATTGGGATTCCGTGCTTGTTTCTTTGCTACATTTGTCCGTTAACCAATAAGAAAATCGCGTTTGTCACGTAGGCACTTGTATACTTATCACCACTACCGTAAAGACGGGGTGGTAAATGCATCGAACTCATATTATGTAGACCAAAGCTAGCTATAGCAACACCTATCGTGTGTTACCAATAGTGATGAGCAAAATTAGTCTTGGTCTTGCAGTCTTGTACTCTTGTCTTGGTCTTGCATTTTTTGCTACACCAAGACCAAGACTATGTATACCAAGAGCAAGACCAAGACTATAAGTATGGCTGCAAGACCAATACCAAGACCCAAATGAATAAGACCAAGACAAAAGCAAGAAAAAAGCAAGACTCTTGCTAAACTATTTAAATAATTTGAAAGTATAATTAATACCGTAAAGAGAGAAAATTCTGATTTTAGAAGGAAAAAATTCGCTAATAAAAAAATGCAAGAAAGTACAAGATTTTTTAGCAATACCAAGACCAAGACGAAGACTGCATTTTGCAAGACCAAGACCAAGACTAAGACTGCTCTAGCAAAACCAAGACCAAGACTAAGACTGCTCTAGCAAGACCAAGACTAAGATCTAAACTGCTCTAGCAAGACCAAGACCAAGATTCTTAATGCAAGAACAAGACCAAGGCTGCCAAGTCCTTGGCAGCCTTGGTCTTGGTCTTGCATTTGCTCATCACTAGTTGCCAACTAGTGGTGACGGATGATTAATCGATTAATCGGTTTAGTCGACTAATTTTGTTTAAATTTAGTTGGTTTTTAATCGACTGTTTTACCTTCGACTAAATGACTAAAATGATTAATTTTTCTAAATGTCTTAAAACGACTAATTTAATTTTTTTCCGGTATTATTTATATAAAATTCGAACAAAAAAGAAACTCAAAAATTATGCATAGGTACGATTTTTTATTTTTCATCTTTCTTTTTCTCTTTAAAAAAAAAAAAATAATATTAAAATATTAAAAATCAATAATCAAATTCAAAAGAACTTTTTTTTTGAACAAATTACATAGGTTACCCTATTCGTGAATTCGACTAAAAATTTAGTCGATTAGTCGACTATTTCGTGCTCGATATTTTCGACTAAAGACTAAGAATGTGTCAACTTCCCATAAGACCCCGTGTTAAAATTACAAAATTTTGAAACCGTTTTTCTCAAAATTGGAGCGGTCATTAACTGGTATTGAATTAAATAAATGTCTAGACAAGTTTTGTTAGAATCCTTTGAAAAATCGTTTTTCGGACCATCTACCTTAAGAACCCAATCTGTATATCTTAATAAAGACTTAAAAATTTAAGTATGTAACTGCTAAACATGACTATTTGAGTACTGTTGACTTATTTTTTCCCTTTACTGTCCACAATTTTTATACATATTTAATACATTTACTAACCATTATATAATATCCTCAAGTAAAAGCAATTTTTGTAACAAGCAGAAAAATTCTATTTAAAAATGTAACAACATTCATATCATCGTAGATAGCAAAGAAAAAAGAAATGGGAGAAAAGGATGCAGAGAAACTCGAATAAAAAAAGGAATTGTATAACAAAAGTGATATCAATTTAATAACGTACGGTTTTGTGAAGAAACACAAAGGGCATTAAGCGATTACGTGATCGTCTAGGCTGGTCATTAAGACGAAGGAGACATAGGGTTGACCGGGGTAATTGTGAATGGATTTTCATGAGTTGAGATAAAAGCGTTGTTTTAAGTATTTTTTATTTTATATATCACATTATGGTTGATTTATTTTTAATTCTACATTATTCAGGATGCACCACACAAATTTTGAGCAAATTCGTATGAAAAACAACCATTTTATAAGCCATTCACATTTTCCCGGTGCGGTTTTGCAAATCTTATGAATTTCGGGGTAAAAGTGAATGCCATCAGCAAAATTATTTAGAATGGAATACAAGAGAAGTGTGGTATGTCAGAGTAAAGCCCAGCTCAAATTCTTCACATTTACTCCACTTTCAAATTTTTCATCATACTTTAGCGGTCACAATTTCTCTTTGTTTAATGCAAGTTACGCATATCTCAAATTTCTACAAAAAATCAAGGTTAAAGAAAAATAAGAAAAATTGTAGGAACAAATTTATTACAAGCTAAGAATGATATTTTGATGATATTTTGTCATTTTATCATATAAAAAATCAAAAAATTCCATGTATTCACACAAAAACAAGGAAAATAAGACTTTTTTAAGGAAATACATTTAGTTTACATGAATAAAAAACAACAGTTTTTTTTTGTCTCGTTTGCACAACGGAAACTTGTACAATAAGGTCACTAGCACCTTCATCAACATTTTCAACTCTGAAAAGGATACTACTGAAATTTTTGACCGAATGGGGGCATTTGTGAATGACGTTCACAATTACCCCACAATTTTAAAATCATGGGGTAATTGTGAATTGGTGATAAATTGTCGAATTTCTTTAGTAATTAATAAGGAACCCTCTCAGGGCTTAGACCACTTCTTTAAAAGTACTTTTAACCATTTCTTATCTTTATATAAAAGGAAAATGTATTTAAAAAAATTTTTTTTTGAGGATTGGTCGAAGTAAGATACATAAAATTTTGCAAGGGTTTTTTCAAAATAAAAAAAAGACACTAATACTGGGAGAATTGTTATGAAATTTTAATAACATATTAAGAAAGGACAGAAAAATATATTAAGAGTTGATTTTTAACAATATTAATGTTATTTTAGAAATTATAGGCGCCGTTCACAATTGCCCCAATTCACAATTACCCCGGTCAACCCTACATATAGGTAACAAGTACCGCACAAATTGTATACATTTCAGCCTAGTAGTAGCCTGAACCGGTACCGTCGTTTTACTGGATGAAGTGGTCTACTCCGTGCCGCCCCGGTTTATATGTATATATTTGACCAAACAAATTATTTTACCGACCATATAGAAAAATTTTTATTGTGAGATGACGCGAGTGAGGTATGTACATAGTTGGAACACCACGTTCATTAGAGGAATTTTTAGTCGACAGGATAAAATCCACAACGTATCCTGCGCTCGCTTTTCTTCTATTCCTTTTATTAAAACTCAATCAAATAAAAAGGAATATGTGTATGTAGACAGAATTGTTAATATTGTAAAAGTTTATTGACTTGGACAATTTTTGTAAAAAAAAAAGTAATATCTACCTTTCAAATGTAAAGGTGTATTCACACTGTTCGCGAACATTTTGAACGAACAAATTTAAATCGAAACACAAGCCGCTGTTATAGTGAGATTTGAATCCAGGTCTGGGACTCTGACAGAAATCTGTTTTGAGGTCTCTAGAGTAGTGAAGATCGATGTTAACATCGATTCAATAGTATTGATATACATATATCGAAAGAAAAACATCGATATTTATGTAGCAAAATAAATAACCATTATAATATTTTATTTATTAAAAATTAACATTGCCAGTATTTATTTGGTACACTTTGCAAAAAAGTCACTTTGCTAGAGGTTTTCCTTTTAATCTGTTGTTTTGTTGATACAAATGCTGCCCAGCTTTTGAAAAAAGTCTCTCTGAAGCTGTTGAAGTTGCTGTGCAACACAAATATTTAATGGGAATTTTTTTCAAGTTTGGATAAGTGGATCCTAGAACTTGCCATAAAAGTAATGGATCTTGTTTTAAGTCACCTACAGGATTTTTTAAATACTGGATAGCTTAGAGTAATATCGATGTTTCGATATTATTCTCGTAACATCGATGTGTCGATGTTATCGAGGACATAACATCGATGTTTTCCCTCTAAACATCGATGTTTTTCTACCATCGATGAATATCGATCATCCCTACTCTAGAGCCCGAAAGTTATATTGTTTACTGTAGGATTTCAAAAGTAAACCACGAAATCATTTTTGTTAGCATGAAGTTTTGCATTTATAGGTATAAATCTCAGTTAATAAATACCAAAAAAAAAAGTTTTCAGGATTTTTCCGGATTGGGAACTGAAGATGAAAATTTTTTCTAATGAACCACATCGTTCCATGTTTCATTTTTAAACTGCGTTTGCTAAATATTGAGCTTCACTTTGTTGTGCAGCATGTTGCAACTTAGTTTTTCTTTATATGCCATCGAAATTTCGCTAACATTGTTTTATATACTCGTATTAACAGTTAAACAAATCTAGGATGGCATCCCAGTTAGGTACTATTTACAAATTACATCATTTATTTGTTCTGTGATAATTGTAATAATGATGAATCGTTGACAGTTTTTTTTTTGTCAACGTAACGAAAACATTTTTTGTCGACTGTTAACTAGTTGAAAAATTAGTTAACGGTTTTTTTTCATCACGTACAACATATTTATCACCCATTCAACTGTGTTCGGTCAGTGCGTACGTTCTTCTTGCTATAGTTAATTTTCAACTAGTTAATCTATAAACGAGAAATGGTTAAAACGTTGATTTACATGATACAGTTGAAAAAACTAGTTGTTTCAACGTCCATCTCTAAACTGTTCAATGAATACTGTAGTATCTAATGTGACGTATTGCTTATTGACCATTTTTTATGTTTGATAAATTTATACTTTTGAACTTTAAAATTTGTTAGTAAAACTTTTTATTTTCGAATTGGAAAATTTTTATTATTGCCTTTTTTTGCTCCTAAATGTTTTTACGATTATTTTTATCGCCACTAAAAATTATTTTCTGCTACAATTAAAAAAGAGAAAACACTGTTTTTTTAACGATTCGTAAACAACAACTAAACTACATGGCACAGTCAAAAGACCATAATATAGGTGCAGCCTTTTTATTTCTGCAATAATTTTATTTAAATTGCTCTTACATACTTGAAATGTAACTCTTGGTTCATGAAACAAAGTTCGTATTTGTATTTTTTGTTCAAAAAAGAAAAAAAAAGTAGAATAATTTGCGAACATAAAAAAGCGGCGAATGTCTCTTTATTTAAATTCACATATAAATTTTTTTGCTTTTAGTAGCAAAACATAATAATCATTTCAGTCACATAAATATTATTTTTAGTGTTCTCAAAATGGTTTAGAATAATTAATTGTTGTAAATATTCGGTCGTTTCATTTCACTGGTGGCGGCTTCTACGGTCAATTACTGAAACGAGGTTTATGGAATATTATTTTCGTTAAATTTAATTTTTGAAAAATATACATTTATTTTTTGTGTACCCTGAAAGTAAATTATTTTCAAAATAACAACCATTAATTGATTTATTGTAGATAATTATTTAAATTTTGACAGATGCTTCTTACAATAATAATACTTGGTAATTAGGAACGTGAGGTAATTTTGACGAAGCATAACCTAAGATTAAAGCAAAGTAGTATCAATTATTTTTCGTTGTTAAATAATGAATGTCTGTAATGCAATAT
This sequence comes from Brachynemurus nebulosus, assembly GCA_035578155.1. Classification (NCBI taxonomy): domain Eukaryota; kingdom Metazoa; phylum Arthropoda; class Insecta; order Neuroptera; family Myrmeleontidae; genus Brachynemurus; species Brachynemurus nebulosus. The sequence continues at coordinate 64,274,490 of JAPWDM010000003.1, forward strand.
GTAAATTAAGGTTTCATTTTTAGGGTTCCGTCGTTAAAACCATGAAATATACGTGTATAATTTTTATATTAAGGGGAGATTCGCCAAAAAGACATCAGAAATCGACGTTTATTATTATTTATTTATTTTTTATACACATAAATATTTTTTTTAAAAAAACTAAACATACAACATTGTTTGTATATGTCTTAAGATTACAAAAAATTTTTGAAAAGATTACAAAAAAATAAGCCTAGTATAAATGGCTTTGAAATCGACACTGCGAGATTTTTCCACCTTGATGATTCCTCGCTTTCTGGAATCTCCAGTGAACCAAAATCAAAAAATTAAGAAGGAATTAAGAGAAATTAAGAAAAATTAAGGATCTAAGAAAAAAACTAAAAAACCAGCGAGAAATCCCATTTTAAAAATAAATTTATCGAGGCATCGAGGAATAATATGCATTTTAATTTGCGTCGATATCTCAACTATGTATTTTTTAAGAATAATGTAAATAAAACGTATTTTCGAGAAAATAGCAATAATTTTTTTTTTTAAATTGAATTATAGGAAAGTGCGTGCACTAAAATTCCAATAACTTTTTGATTTTTCATTTTTTTAAAATACAATTTTAGGAGGAGAAAAGTCGACTTCTTTTTTTTTTTTAAGCGAATCTCCCCTTAAGTTCATTCATAATTTTTAGAGTGTTATTTTCCTTTGTATTGAAAAGTGGCGATCTAAAACGTTCTGTGAACCGTTTACCCAAGAAATTTGAACAGATACTAGCACTTGCTAAGATACTCAATTAAAATTATTTTGGCTGAATTGTACCGGTAACTTACGGAGGTACAGGCAACCAAAATATTCAAAAATTCAGAAAGAAATTTGAAGTAGATAAAATGCGTCGAGGCATGTGAATCGAAAAATTCTAATCTTTATGATAACCGTAAAAAATTTCGTATATTTTATCGTGGAAATTTTGAAAAACTCTCTACTGACTGCGAAACCTTAACGTGTACATGTCCAGTACGCACTTGGCTATTTTTATACTAATGATGGGTATTGTCAGACGATAAGATCAGAAAACAAAAATTAAATTTATTCAATTAGTTGTTATTCATTTATTTTAAATTTGATTTCGGTGTCCCTTCTCTCAAATTGATCCGTAATTAAATACAAAACACAAATAAATTGCCAAAAAAAACTTTTTCTTCACTAAATTAAATCTCATTTTATTGGTCGAGAAACGACACATTTACTTCTGATACACGTTTAATCGACAGCGTAATTTACGGTAAACAAAATAATGTTTGTTTACAACTGCGTTCACTACTTGATTGTGTTATTCAGTTGTTGTAATTGAGTTTTTTCTGTCCGATTAACACGGTGAAGTTTGTACGAGGTATTCGGGGAGAAGACGATTTCTTGGTGATTTTCGTCGTTAATTAAGTTTTCGTTTTGTTTGTAGTTTTCTTTTGTGTGTAATTTTACGGATAAATTTCTTCACATAATTTTTGTTTTAACGAATTTCCAGAATGGAAATTTAGCTATTAGATCCACTGTCATGACGCGACTCGAACTTTGTTTTGAGGTCCCTAGAACCCGAAAGTGACATTCATTAAAAATATATATGTATAGGTATATACATATGTATTTATGTATTTATTTATGTATCAGCTCGATAACTCTTGAACGAAAAATTGTGCTTTTATAAAATTTGGTGAAAACATTGGAAGTCAAAAAATTTTGGATGAGTTCTTTAGCCAGACATGTCCGATGCCCGAAACATGGTTTTTTGGGCATTTTTCCCAATAAATTTTCCCAAATTTATTAAGTTTTTACAATTTCTTATACCATTAAAAAGAGGAGGAAATATTACATAAAAAAGGTTTTTAAACCATCATTCTGTGTAAACTGATTTCGGATAAAAACGAATTTTTTATAAACGGAAATTCGATATGTTATGCAGGATGCTCCGACAGAGGTATATTTTGATTTCATTCAAAGTTAGAGACATACTTTGAAAAATTTACACATTTATTCATTTGTGTTTTTTGGTATAAAAAAAAATATTATCAAACGAAACATTAATTCAAATTCGACAACCAGACCACGCACGACTCGTCTAGGGGAGCGGGAAGCAAAAAATTAATTTTTACAAATTCATAACCAATTCAATATGGTAACAAAAAAAATCCGACTACAGTAAAACCTCTCATCGACGAAATATGTATATTTCATCAATAATAATTTTGATTGTTACGTATACTATAACGAGGTTCCACTGTAATTATGTATTCATTGTGAAATTAATATTATTTTCGTATTGTTTGCCCGTTTCAACGGTTGTTACTTACGCTGGCTGTTACTAGACTCACTCTGCCTATGTTTACTGATGCATTTACTGATTAGTTATTAAAAAAAAAATGTAAATTTTCAACCCTCACACACACACACACACACACATGTACGTAGACATGTATTCGTAGACCGCAGACGAACTGGCGCAGCACAGTTGGTGGGATCCGTTTGTATATGAATGGTTTTCATTATAACGAGTTCCTCCTTTACCCATCACTACTGTGCTGTAGGTACTGAAGTACTGATACGTATTTAACTAACATACATGCAGTAATTTCATTGATCAATCATTGCACCGGGTGTCTGTGTTTGAAAGACATCAGGTGATCGAGAATTTTGAAAATTTGATTTTTTTTGTTTTGCCATTTTCTGAAAGTATAGACCTTTAAAACTGTATTCCTAAAGTGAAATTTAAAAAGTTATAGCGGTTTTAGTACGGTAAGTTCAGGTATCAGATAGTTCTGTTTATCCAATCGGCTTCAAATTTGGCGTGTACGTTCAGTAGAACTGGCTTTTGCGGTACGAGTTACGGATAATGTAAAATTTTAATTTTTACTATTTTGAAAAAATAAAAAGCTTCAAGGGGAGATTCGCCAAAAAAACATCAAATTTCAACCTTTATTATTATTTTATTTTTATACAAATTAATATTTTATTAAAAAAAAACTAAATATAAAACATTGTTTCTACATGTGTTGAGATTACAAAAAAAAATTCAAAAATGAGCTGAGTATAAAATGGCTTTTGAAGTCGACACTGCGAGATTTTTTCACCTTGATGGTTCCTCGCGTTCTGAAATCGCCAGTGAACCAGAATAAAAATATCAAGAATTTTCTGCAAATATACATATACAGTTATGGCACTAACTAGGATCTAAGAAAAAAACTTAAAAAACCAGCGACAAATCGCATTTTGAAAATAAATTTTCAAAAATCACCACCCTTTCTCGACTATAAACAGCCGCCATTTTGAAAATATATTACGGAACCAAAGGATCCTAGTTCCTGTCAAAATGATGGTATCGAGGAATAGTATGCACTTTGATTTATATCGATATCTCAAATACTTTCTGAGATACATGAGGAACCATGTCAAAAAATGTACGTTCGAGAAAATAGCATTTAAAATTTGTTTTTCTTTTTAGGATTTCGTAGAAAATCTTGCTACGAAATACCTTATAATTTTGCATTTTCTGTCACAGACATGCGCATTTGTATTTGTTTTGAATTGAATTCTAGTAAAGTCCGTATATTAGAATGTCCATAACTTTTTGATTTTTCATTTTTTTAAAATAAAATTTTAGAAGAATATTTCTAACACCTTAAGGAACATAATTATGAAGAAAAAAATCGAAGCGAATCTCCCCTTAAAAAATATTAAAAAAAAAAAAAATTTTCCTCAGCTTTTAAATATAATTATTTTAAAATTTCGTTATATGGTCCGTATGTATATTCTCACCCGGTCCCATCATATCGCGTATCCTTGTTTAATTCATTTCGTTTATTGTTTGATATAAGGGTTGATTTTGTTTTGTTTGTTATACCGTATTTGATATTAGTTAAAACAATTTCAAACGTTCAAGAGATATATATATATATATATATATATAACATAGTCTAACCTAGCTCTAGAGTGTAGCTCAATACAGCTCACCGAGAGCTTGTGAGCTTCATATATCAGAATCAATATAATTTATATCAATGTATGATATTTGTTAGGCGGTCCTGTTATTTTTATTCCTGTATCAGTAGTCGCAAAAAGGAAAAGAGGAATAGAAAAATTAGTATTTTTTATTTGTAATTTTTTTTCAGTTGTTAAAATTTGATGTCATAATTTTTTTTTCTTTTAAAAGAATGGTTATTTTAAAATAGAGTCACTTAGTACCTTATTTTCTGGACAATTTTCTTTTTAGCGAATTTCCAGAATGGAATTCAGCTATTACAGCCACTGTCATGACGCGACCTGAGCCCGGGACTAAGGCAGAAATTTGTTTTGAGGTCCCTAGAAACCGAGTGTCCGCGCGATAACTCTCGAACAAAGTATCCAATTTTTACGAAACTTGGCGAGAACATTGGAAGTCCCAAACCCTTAGATGAGTTCGTCAGCCAGACACGTCGGATGCCAGGAACAAAAATGGTAATCGCTAAGGACTATTATTACTAGGACAATCAAAAATTTTACAGCTTAAAGATGATATTTCGTACTTGGTGACGTCACTAAGATGATTTTTAACACTCCTGCGTATAGTACGTGATGTTTTCTTGAAATTTTTATCATTTAAAATCAAATCAAAAATTCAATTCTTCTTCCAGAAAAGCCCACAACAAAAACACATATTGACAAGATGCCACAATACACTATATTGTCAATAATAATAATAGTTTGGTTTGTCTGTCTTCCACCGCGAGCACCTCCCACCACTTTTCGACTAACCGACCGCCCCCTCCTTCCCCGGCCCCGACGTTGTTATTGTTGTTCCTTGTGTGCGATGCTGTGTCAACGAAAAAAAGCGCGTTCGTGCATTATTTGGTCGATTCGGTTCCCCAGTGCTTTCGTTCGTTCGAATATATAAATAATCTATGTATGAGGGATATTGTTGTGATGATGAAAAGCTCAGCTTTCCGTGAGCTTTGTTGTGTTTGCTCGAACGCGTTACCATTTTAAACGTTGTCGTTTTGAAATCCGTACAACGATGTATGTCGGTATGTGTAAGACGAGCGTTCGAAAAATTGCAACGGAAAATGTCAAATGAACGTTGAGCAGTAATTTCCGGTTGTGGTTTTGTCGAATACAATACGAAAAATCTTGGTGTGATAGAGGAAAAATGGAAATTATTTTTCTGAAAGATAAAAAACAAAAGAGAATTTTCAAATAGATTTCTTTTTCAAAATATATCACCATCAGGGATTGATTTTCTTCAAATGCAGTTCTACAAGCCGCAAAATTTTAATGAGTATTTGTGCGCACGCTCACAAAGGTTTCTAAACTAGTACAACCGTTTTACAATAGATGGCGTGCGAATCGTGTCAACAATAGTGATGTCGAGTCGAGGAGCAGTTAGTCGATTGATCGACGAAAGTGGTTTTTTAGGTAAAATTAATCATTAGTCGAAAATATTGAACCCACAGTAGTCGATTAATCGACTAAATTTTTAGTCGAATTTATGAATAGAATCATCTACGTAATTTTTCCAAAAACTATCTTTTCTTTTGAATTTAATTTTTGATTTTTAATATTTTAAAAAAAAATATATAACGCATTATATTATGTTAATGACAGAAATGAAAAATTGTACAAATGGATAATTTTTTAATTTCTAATTTTTTCAGTCTGATATAAATAATAGAAGAAAAATTAAATTAGTGATTTTTAGTCATTTTGAAAAACTTAATCATTTTAGTTATTTAGTCGAGGGTAAAATAGTTAACTGAGAAATGACTAAGCAAAATTAGTCGATTAAACCGATTAAACAGATTAATCATTCGACATCACTAGTCAATAGTGATGTCGGATGATTAATCAATTAATCGGTTTAGTCGACTAATTTTGTTTAAATTTAGTCAGTTTTTAATCGACTATTTTACCCTCGACTAAATGACTAAAATGATTAATTTTTTTTAAATAACGAAAAACGACTAATTTAATTTTTTTCCTGTATTATTTATATAAAAAATACGATTTTTTGTTTTTCATCTTGCTTTTTCTTTAAATAAGAAAAAAAATAATAAAATATTAATAATAATAATCAAATTCAAACGAAAACATTTTTTTTTTTTTGAAAGAATTACATAGGGTACCCCATTCATGAATTCGACCAAAAATTTAGTCGATTAGTCTATTATTACGTGCTCGATATTCTCGACTAAAGACTAATTTTGTCTAAAAAGCAACTTTAGCCGATTAATCGACTAATTTCTCTTCAGCTCGACATCACTACTAGTCAACAGATGTGTGTATTTCATCAATTTTTTTGCAATACAACTTTAATGAGGTATTGTACGCATGCCCGTGAAGGTTTATGAATTAGTACAACCATTTTACAATAGATGGTGCGCAATTCGTTTCAATTAATGTGTATCTTTCATATACATAGTTTATTCAATATATGCACACTTAAAATTTTAAGTATGAATATATATATATATATATATATATATATATATATATATATATATATATATATATATATATATATGTACAATGTACATATTTATCTACTACAATATACATTTTATGTGTTTTAAAAGTTCTTTAAATTGAAAGTTGAAACCTCTCGAATATCAAGGGACTTTTTTATCGTTCAAACATTTAAAATTTCGAACGACGCGGCGTGTTGTACGGCAACAAATATTTTATAATTAAATGTTTGTTTTTTAATCAAACATACTCCGTTACAGTAGAGCACATTTCAAAAATATTCGTACACACATTTAATAATTCTTTATATGTATTTGCTTTCTGGTATTGTTCATTTCTGTAGTACATTTTAAGTTCTCTGTGGTGTCTAAATTTTTGATGACTAACTGTACACCTCTTATAATATTCTTTCAAGTGTAGAGTGCCCTTCTGTTTTGTTTGTAATGTGACTTCCCTTCGTTATGTTTTACGAGAAAGCATTTTTTTTTGCGAAATAGAAAAGGCATGAGAGCTTGAATGTGCTCAATGTAGAAGGTGGGTGAATAAAAAGGATGTTGTGCTCCTTTTTTTCACGAGTGCGACTCGTAAAGAAGGGAAATATTTTTTCCTTTTTTCAAATCCATAAGGGATTTTTACGGTAAGCGTAGAATATCTACCTTCCGAGCAGTTGTTTCAAAAATGTTTCAAAAACAAATTTGAAGTATTTGGAGATTTATGATAAATCCAAGTTTAGATAAATTTAAACCAGGAATACAAGTCTCTGTATAGTCTAATTTAACTAAACTCAGTTTTGTGACAGTTACCGAAGATTAATAATTTTGATATTTTTCACTAGATGACAGAACAGTCTTCTGTACTCTGATATAATAGAGTAGTTTTGTTTTTTAGCGAATTTCCAGAATGGAATTCAGCTATTACAGCCACTGTCATGACGCGACCTGAGCCCGGGACTATGACAGAAATTTGTTTTGAGGTCCCTAGAAACCGAAAATAATATTCTCCGCGCGATAACTCTCGAACGAAGTATGCAATTTTTACGAAACTTGGTGAGAACATTGGAAGTCCCAAAACCTTGGACGAATTCGTCAGCCAGACACGTCGGATGCCAGGAACAAGGTCTTTGTTCTTGCAAAAAATTAGTTTTTTGCCAAAATTTCCACTTATTCAAAAAATTATGTCAACTAGTTTCCGAGAAAAACTAATTTTTATAAACGGAAATTCGCTATGTTATGCAGGATGCTGCGACAGGGGTATTTTTTTATAGAAATTACATATTCTGTTCATGAAATTTAATTTAGCAAATTTTTGCTTTTGCGACCAGTTCATTTCAGTAGATTTTCAGTCAAATTAAACCACCTTTAATTGAATGAAATTATCTGACTGAAAAATTTTGATAACCACTGATTTCTAATCGTAAAGAGTTTTTATGTTCCCCCATTTCAGTACTTTCCCAACCCTATTTATATTTTCCTTCTATATGTACCAATGATATTTTCCTGAACGGAAAATACCGTTAGATGGGTCATGGCATAATTTTTTCCCGTGTAATTCATCGAGGCGCTCTTAGAAAGTATTCTTTTATATTGATTTAACAGATTGGAAAAATTTGTAATTAATAAAAATCACATTTTCTTTTATTTTTATTTGGAATTCTAATAAAAGAATTCGGCAAGTGTGTGTTAGACGCACATTAAATCAGGATTTCGTTGTTTAATTACTATAATTTTTCACAATTTTTCGCTTTTATTTAATAATATATGATTATCGAAAATAATACTGTCTCTGTCACTGGCCCCAACAAGTGCGGGTAGACCACCTCTTCACTGATAGAAAGCACGGACACATAAGGATTTTTATATTTTATTTATGAAGGATAACAAACAATACAATCATGCTATTTCTGTTCAACTTCGTTTGTCGTTGCAAAATTTTTAATAGAAATCGTCGGTACCTAACTATTAATGATATCGAACAAAATCGTGCTTCAATTACCTCGAACGTTCGACGAAGCATTCTTATTATGAGGATGACACTGGAAAACTTGCGATCGTATTGATAAGTGTATTTTCTTGGAAAAATATTTTCTTTTATATTTTTTTTTCTCGTTGACGTCTTCGTGTGCAAGCATTGTTATCGAGCGAACGGCAAGAATCATTAAAAGTATATTTTAGTTGCTGGAGAAAATTTTATGAAAATAGAACAAAAAGTGTTTTTTTCCAACAAAATGAGACTCAGTTTATGAATTGTTGAAAATTTTTCTTTTTAATGTAAATTTTTAATATTGTAAAATATTATTTATTGGTCAGAGATCACCCGAGCCGGTGTCGGTTGAAGTTTTTATATTTTAAAACAAATTCATGATTTTTTCTTTTGTTTTTAATTCATTTGGGATTTCTTTGTTTCGTTTGTTTTTTCTTTTAATCTATTTAGTACCTACAATTTAGGACAGTAAATTTGTCATCACTTCAACTAGGTATTTCGGTTTCAAAAAACTGGGATACCTAGTTTTTTTCAAAATATTTTTAAAACTGTCGATGCATTGGTGCTCGATTTTTCTTTTTATTTCACCTTTTTAAATACCATCTAGTGAATAAAAAAAAAAATATTAACTCTCTGTTATCAAAATTCGGAACGTTCATTGTAATGCTCTAGAATATTTTTGGTTTTACAGACATAGTAACACTCACTGACTGTTTGTTGATAATTTCTGTTACTCTTTGAAATCATGGATTCTTTTCGACTTCCGACGATTTTCTCTTTTTAAGGGGGTATTCCAGTCTAGAGGCTCGATTTTGAGGTGATTTTACGGGCGTAATAAAAAAAAAACAGTAAATTCTTTTAGTATCTATTTTTTAACAGTTTTTTATTGATATTTAAAAAGTATAAAAATGTATAAAATTTTTAAAAAACTTCAAAATTGAAATCAGTACAGGCCCACAAAGTGGGGACTCAAAAAAAAAGGTGTCTCCTGGTTGACGTGATTCCAACCCTGTTGGTGATCTGAAACATAAAATTTTAGTTAATTCTTAACAAACAATTAATTAGTAAACAAATAATTGTTTTCACAAAATGGCGTCCATTTAAAAAAAATCATTTTATCGCCTCCTTTTTTAACTTTGGAAATTTTTTAAAATTAGTAAAAAAAAAGTTCCATAAACCCTTACGTCGGATCAATTTTGATAGTATTAAGAAAGTCTGTATCAAATTTCAAGTAAATCGGTGCATTAGAACTTGAGATATCGAAAAAAGTAGTTCCGAGTATTTTATATCAAAAATTTTCATTTAACACTGAAAAGATACACAATACACAGGAAAAAAATCACCATAACTTCGAAAATAATTCTAATTTCCGTAAAGCCTTTTAGAGGCTTATTCTTAGAGGTCTGAACTTTGAAAATATAAAAAAAAATACAAAAATCGATTTTTTCAAATTTCTAGACTAGAATACCCCCTTAAGTCAATTAAAAACATTAATTGCTGTAATAATAGATTCTGAAACAAAAAGAATCTGTAAGTACAATTAATGGACCATTTTATTTTTTTCAGAGAAAAAAATAAAAATAATTTTGTAATACCTGTGAACAGATGACACAACCCAACCCGTGCCACTAATACTACCGTGCCATTTCGGTTTAAAATTGTTTGTTATTGTATTGTGACAATCACAGTTGCAATGTCGTTTGTGTTTGTGTTGAGACGCCTGTCGTTTTGAGCAGCAAACTAATAATCGAGCTAGTGAGCGAATAGAACGTGCTCTGTGTGTTGGCTCCAACTGCTCCAATCTAACAATAATATCGTAACACGGACGTGACAAGTTTTCGGCACACCGGCACTCTCATTGTAATTTGTACAATTGCTGACTGCTGCGGTGGTTTTAACCGTGTCGTCGTGTTGTTGTCGCTGCTTGTTGTAACAATTATTATTGTAACTGGCGCAGTTGTTAGGGTATTGCATTGGTACAATATGTTGATGAAATGTTATAATATGGTTGGATAGTTAGTATTTGATTTTATAAGGTGCAAGGTGAGGTGTACAGAGACTTGCGAACGTAACACAAATAATGAGACATGTTTCAACTTTAAGCTCACTCCTCCTCCCTTCCCGGTGTGGCACCACCCTCCCGAACATGTGGATATTAATTATGTTCTGATGTAATTAAATGTTTAAGTTATTGGTTGATGAACAAGAACTAAGTTTAAAGCAGCTATAGGTAAAATAGGTGAGATTTCCTTAGTTGGTGCATTGTAGTCAGTTTCCGAATTCAGCTATCAGTGCACTTGGAAATCGTTGGAAGTCCCAAAATCTTCGATTAGTTCGTTAACTAGTGCCATCCGATTCCCAAAACAGGGTATCCTGGGTATTTTTGTTTCAAAATAATTTTTTGCTAAAATTTACCAAAATTCAAAGATTCTCTAGATATTTTTTTCACACCACTGGAAACAGTATAAAAATTGATATGAAATGGGCAATTAAAAAACCTTTATTCTAAGTAAACTGATTTTTGAGAAAATTTTTTTTTCTTTCAAAAGCTTTTTGAAATTTTTATTACATCATTGTAAAAAGTGGAAAAAATCACATACGATAGGTTCTTGGTAAATTCACTATGTTACGCAGGATAATGTGGCAGAGGTATTTACTTTTTCAAGTTAGTAACACATCTGCAGGACTTTCCCGCCTAGAGATGTGGGACTTGCAGACAAAAAATCCCAATAGAAAGGACAATTTCGTCCAAAGGTTGTAGAGAATTAAAATTTTGTTTCGTTTTTAGGGATGCGGTGTGGTAATTTTAAGGGAAGTTTTCCGAGACCTTTGAAAAGAAAAAATGTTGCTCTTGAAATAAATGTGGACCTTTTTAAACCTAACCTAACCCAGTCTTTCATCCAAGTTTCATAAATTTTCATAAATAGAATGTCAAAAATTAACAATAACTCCAAAACGACTAGCAAACATAATATGATCAAATTTTACATCTGGTTTCATATTTCTAATCCCAAAATATTCGGAAAATTTCCATCAAATTTTTTTGTTTTTCTGAATTCATTAGACCCCGAAACGTTAAGACCCGGTGAAAACCACACATGCCCAAATTGATTTGATCACTATACTTTCACGTCCGAATTGACGGGACGGAAAAATAAAAAAATTTAAACATCAATTTAAAAGACATTTACAAAATTGGTTACACAAATTGAATAGAACCCATCGCATTGGCGTGTTTCTGGCATGTATTCACCATTTGTTGTTAAATTTAATGAAAACGAAAACTGAAAATAAAAAAAATTGTTTATTTTTTCTCCGTTTTAGCTTTTTATAAAATGATTTTTTTTTGACTTTGTTCGCATTTGAGAATGTTTGAATAAATATTATACAAACATTGAAGACTTACTTTACTAGCATGACGGTTGATCGAATTGTGTACACGAAGCCGAAGAAGTTAGGTAAAGAATTTTAAAATATACACACATATTCATTCAGATTCAACATTATGTGTGGTACCAGCATAGTCAGTCCCTTAAGTAAACAAATTTTTACAGGGTCATACATGGTATTACGAACTCGTAATACCATGTATGACCCTGTATTACGAAAGAAGTTTTTTACAACAAGCTATACGTAGCAAATATCTTGACAGAGGTAACTGTGCCTTTGAATTGACAGAGATTTCGTTACTGGATGCTGTAGGATTCACTTTCGAATACAATTGAAGACGTGAGTGGCTGAAGATGTTATGTAACATTTTTTCAAAAATTCATTTTTTAGCCAAATTTTGAAATATTCTATGGTGGAGTATCATATATTCAAATTTGGTTTCATTAGGTCCAATAGTTTTGGAAAGTAGGGTAAAAGCCCCCTTTGTGGAATGGTATCTAATTATGAACATTTACATATTAATGAAGTTATTTCTGAAAGAAACGTCTGATAACAAAAATTATTATTAATAGAATGATTGTTTTTCAATTTAAATTCACCTCGCATTTAAAGTTTTCTTACTTAATTAAAGAAATAAATATGTAAATGTCAAAACTGTTCCAGTATTAGATACCGTTCCACAAAGGGGGCTTTTACCCTATATGTAAATAAAAACTTTCAAACGCTTCTACTGTAAAATTATATAAAAAATGTTACATAAGACTTTCATCCACTCATGTCTTCAATTTACCTTGTCACGTTTCACTAAGTTAAACTCTTTGGTTACAAGTTAGTTTTCGAATAATTAACTCATCATCAGCTATAATACAAAGACTGTTATCTCCCTTATCTGAATTGAAATTTAAAAAAAAATGAGAATAATTTACCTTGACCCTTTTCACTAAGTTAATCTCTTTGGTTACAAGCTAGCTTTCGAATAATTAACTCATCATCAGCCATAAGACTCCCTTATTAGAATTGAACAATTTTTGAAATTTTGCAGCAAAATAGGAGCCATAGCATGTCTTTAATCGGCGAGTGGTGTTAATTTATGAAATATGAACTTTTCCGCTTGAGGGGGCAAAATTTACGCCTATAAACCAGTGCCTTATCACTTACTGACCCTAATCTTCTACGCCTTAACACCAGACGGAAAAGTCGCTCAACGGTGTTGCCAATTTTTTTCGGGTTACTTCGAAAATCCATTGAAATAATTCACTTTTATCATTTGAAAAAAAGTCTGTCAAATAAATTTACCAAAATTCCAAAACATCATCAGCGCCTGTCTAAAAATTAATTGTGTTTTTTTTTTTTTTTTTGATTAATGATTTTATAATTTGGTTTAATGTTAATTCATAATTAAGTGTTTGCCCGACTGTGATGGCACAAGACCAATAATTTTCTCGTTCTCGTGCGCCTAAATAAATTGGAAACGATGCGTTAATTGTTTCGACTAGACTATAATAATTAATTCTTTATTAATTAATTGTTTTAATGTTTGCTCAGTTATTATATTAATTAAAACATTTTAACTGCTTGATGATTTTATTAATCGGACAATTTATATAAGAAGAAAACAGAATGTTACAGACTTATCCATCGCCAAAAAATTGCGTAATTAACAATAATTTAACCGTTCAATAGCAGATATTTAGAGCGGGTGATGTGAACCACCTACAGGGCAGGTAAACGTTATTTAAATTTTGTAAATAAACATAAAATCAATATACATATAAGAGTCAGACCAAACCAAACCAGCAGTATCACACATGTTAATATTGTACAATGACGTGTGCAAATAATACCTACAACCGATTTGAATGTGAGAGACAACCCGCCCCTCCTCATCCCGTCATTATGTATAATATGTAAAAGCTTACAAACAAACAGTAACTCACCTATCGAGTAATCAATAAGTTAATAGAGGAAATTTCATTCAGTGAAGACATTCGAATACGTTGCGGGAAGTGGGAAAGTATTTGAAGGTCAAAAAAAATTTGTCTTGCATTCAATTTTCGTACGTATTTTCTGATATTATTTCAAGAAAATTGACAATGCAAGTTACAGGACTTTTTCGTCTTGTTTTTATTTTTTCCAACCGGCCGAGGAAGCGGCAGGTTGGGATCAGTAACTAATACAGGATTGATATGCAAGCATCTATGGATAATTTCCGAAAAACTTTCAAAGGCTATCAAAAATCAAAATTGATTTTGTGATTTTCGAAATTTTGCCCCGGATCCTCCAAAAAAATCGGACCTTAACCATTTGTCTCACGTGTCTACGCGATGATTGCCCATAAGTGTTCCCATATTTATCTGAATTACATTCTTAACCAGGTCGTCGAAAAACGACATTTCATATTACACAACATAGTGTTATTCTAGATAATGGCGAAAATGGTTCTGAACTGCAAGAATTCTGTTCACAATTAAAGAATTGATTTTAAACATTTCTCTAATGCTTAAAAAAGTATCGATATTTGTCTGAACGACATGGTCGACCAAGTGGTCGGAAAACGACATTTCATATTACACGAACTAATATTATTCCAAATTATAGCGGAAATGATTCAAGGCTACAAGAAATCCATTCAGATTTAAAGAATTGCTCCTAACCATTTCTCTAATGCTTAAAAAAGTATTGATATTTTTCTGAATCACATGATTAGCCCAGTGGTCGGAAAACGACATTTCATATTACACGATCTAATGTTATCTTAGTTAATAGTGGAAATGAATCCATGCAACAAGAAAGCTATTCAGAGTTAAAGAATTGTTTTTAAAAAACATTCCTTTGATACTTAAAAAAGAGTTGACAGGGCGGAGTAACCCACTTTGGGGCTCGAGACATGGCCTTCTTACCGGCCGTTTTCCAACCCTACAAGATATAGAGCACCCAAAAAACTATAAAACAAAACTAAATAATGTGAAAAACTAAATCTTTGACCGGGCCCTTCAAAAAACCCGGTTTTAGCCATTTGTTTCATTTGTCTATGTGATGATCCGGCCTTGAACTAGTGATGAGCAAAATTAGTCTTGGTCTTGCAGTCTTGTCTTGGTCTTGCATTTTTTTTGCAAGACCAAGACCAAGAACAAGACTATGTATACCAAGAGCAAGACCAAGACTATAAGTATGGCTGCAAGACCAATACCAAGACTCAAATGAGCAAGACCAAGACAAAAGAAAGAAAAAAGCAAGACTCTTGCTAAATTATTTAAATGGTTTAAAAGTATAATTAATACCGTAAAGAGAGAAAATTCTGATTTTAGAGGGAAAAAATTCTCTAATAAAAAAATGCAAGAAAGTGCAAGATTCTTCAACAATACCAAGACCAATACCAAGACTGCATTTTGCAAGACCAGTACCAAGACTCAAACTGCTCTAGCAAGACCAACACCAAGACCAAGATTCTTAATGCAAGAACAAGACCAAGACCAAGACTGCCAAGTCTTGATCTTGGTCTTGGATTTGCTCATCACTACCTTGGACCAGAATGTTCCAGATTTTTGCTCCTTTTGATGCTCCATAATATACTTATAGAATTGTTTTGAATCTAGTTTCATTTCTCTAACCTCAGTAGATCTGGAAGAAATGTTCGGATAAATAATTCAAGTCCGGAAAATTTCCACCTAAATTTTTGGTTCTCTGGAATCCGTCCAGATTCGGTAAAAACCGTATATGCTCAAATTGGTCTGATAACCATTTTTTGCCTTCTTATACCTTCACTAGAAATAATAATAATTGTATTTATATTTTCTAAATAAACATAAATACTATACGAGGTTATTTTCATATTCAGATAAAAATATGACTTTCTTTGTTTAAAAAAAAGAAATCGAATCAGATACAAAAAATATAATATTGCAGTTCGTAGCAGGGAAATAAAGAGTAATGCGCACTATCTTAGAACGATATTACGCTTCGAAAAATTCGATGCAATTCACTTTTTCAATCATTCCCTGTTTATTTTTATAGCCAACACATCTACTTTAGTTTTATTCAGTTTTGTATCGTTTTTGAGCTAAAAAATATTATCACAATAAATGCAGTTAAAGTTTTGTGCACTTTGATAAACGTTGTTCTAATGTTTACCATCCACTCCGCTTGCTGTGCTAAAAATAATATTCATATTTTCCACCAAAAAAAAAAAAAATTACGTTTATTTTTATAAAGGAAAATCGTCATTTTTAAAATGCATTTATTATTATTATTACTGCAATAAAAATCGGGGCCGTCGACCGATTTGAAACAAAGAACTATGTTCGTTTATCAATAAAGCAAAAATTTTATGACCATATTTTTATTGTTTTAATGGTCTATTATTGTTATTGTTTCTTTGCCTTGTAGTGTAAAATCCGCGAGACTAATCTTATTGTTAATATTTTCAAAAAAAAAAAAAATTCTTTAATCCGTCTCTGGTTTTGTAAATGTTCTGTGTATATTACAGATTTAAGTTTTTTGTTTAGGGTAGGGCGGGGTCAAAAAAAGACAAAATCAAATCTTTTCATTTTTCATGCAGAAAATATATATTGAATTTTTAGACAAAAAAAATACTGTACGATGTTGAATTGTTTATATTTTGAGATTTTGCATGTTTTTTCACTCAAGCTAATGACATAAATTTATAAAAAAAAATAAAAACTTTGCCTTTTTTTTTATCCGCCAAATGGGGTAAAAAAAAGACAGTGGAGGGTAAATAAAAGACAGACCTCTAACTAATAGGATACTGCAAGTACGTGACTGGAAGGGTAATTTTTATTTCACAACTCTATCTCTACTACAAAATTTTTTATAGATATATTTAAATTTTACGTATTTTACCAAAAACTTTAGCTAAGATTAAGCAGTAATAAAAGTCAGAAAAATTTAACTGATGCAAAAGCTTGACTCATAGGAAATTTCTTTGGACTTTAAATATTAAAATAGTTTTTATTTCACAAACGTACAACTAATAAAAAATTTATTGTAGCTCATTAAAAAACCAAATATGTTAATTTGGTCTTTTTTTACACCACTTTACATAAAGTAAAAAAAATAAATCAAAATAATCTATGAAGAGTCCTCACTAACAAAGAAATTGTTTTGTTGAAGAATCAGTGCTTTTTTTTAATCCATAAGATATACATAAACATGCCATTATATAGTTTTAAAATAAAAATCCTTGTCAATAATTTTTTATTTTCCTAAATGTTAACCCCTTGTTTTGTTTTTTTGTTTTTTTTTACCCCATTTTTTTCTTCTTTTTTTTAACATATAAAAAAAATGTTCATTTGCATTTTGGGAATTAGAATAAATCGATCAAAAATCCCTCTGTGATAGACCAGTCCATTCATTCACCAAAATCACAAAGTTTTAGTAAACATCCGCATTCTCTTTTGTGTCCTTCCTTATTTTATAATTTTTTTGGTCCGTTCACACAAAACACTGGGGGCATCCATGCCCGGCTTTAAATAGATATTTGTAGACGAATATTTTCGAAACTATTAGAGAAATAAAAATATTAGTACAGTGTCATAGTATAGCAAACATTTTGAAAAATTTCGTTTATATAATAAGACACATGATGGACAACCGTTTAACGACACAACGTACTAATTATTCGGGAAAAACTAAAATAAAACACGGAAAGAATATTAGCGTTATCAAAGCTGTCAGTCAAAAAATGAAAACATTAAACAATTCGCGCGTTACTCCCAGCTATACAGTAGTTCCAAAAAAATATTACATTTAACTATTTTCAATCTGCATTTCATAATTATCTGTTTAAAGTAGTTGGTGCGTAGAACATTTTTTCAATGGATTTTAACGAAACTTCTCTAGATATTTATTTAATTCAATACCAATAATACGAGCCTATTCCGATTAAAATTGACTACCCCAATTTTGAGAAAAACGATTTGAAAGTTTTGTGTAATTTTAACACGGGCTCTTATGGGAAAACTATTTTTTTTTTGTTAATAAAATTAAAATGTGTCAGAGAAGTTTGATAAAAAATTTATTTTGTTATAAAATACAAAGTTACAAACCATATTTAATAAGAAATAAAAATTATTCACTACGCCATTTTTATGTCCCGAACTAACTTCGTGTTAGTTCGGGACATATTAAAATCCTTGAGTGATCGAAAATTTGAGAGAGATGGTAAATAATTATAGAGTTTTACATTCATATATTGAATAAACGCAAGAGGGCTGTATTGCTTGTGTATTGTATATATTTTATGTATCTGTGAACTCTATGGTTTGGTAAGAAAACGATTAAGACGCCATCCAGTAGCAAGTAGTGACTTTGTATATTTAATATATAGTATAGCATCACGTCAAGTTACTAATTGTTGCACTAGATGGCATTAAATGTATTAAATTAACAAATTATGGTATATTAATCACCCATCTGTTTTGCTACATTAATTTGTATGTATTTGTGTGTTAGGTGTGTGTATGTATTACGTATATGTATTACGTATATGTGTACGTATGTGTCCGGACTGTTATATTTTAAGAAGTTTTAGTTATGACCACTGAGTGAGGAACATTACTTAGTGCGTGTCAAACACACACTTGACGAATTTTGAAATATAATTTATAAACATCATTTTACAACGCTTTTTCAACAATGCTTCGATATTGCTACAACATTAACGCGCGGAAATTCAAAAAAACAAGTGGTGTAAAAATAATATAATAACTGAAGAATATAAACACATTATTTAATTTTAGATAAAATTTGTTCGATGAGATATACTTTTGTATTTGACTGTTACTGAGCAACTACGTTAAAATATTTTTGGACACGACTGTACATTTATTTATTTAATTTAATATTTTTTACTGTTACATTTTTGATGAACATTTCGATCGTATTAAGTGAATATGAATATTGGTAAAACATAAATTTCTTCTTAAATCGAACATCAGATTACACACGAAATGTGTTATGTGCTGTCTACATCATAAATATATTTTAATAAACAGTCTTTTAAATAATCTGATTACAAAATTTAATGTGGCATGTAAATAAATATTCTTTTTTGCTGCTACCATTTGCTTAATTAAGCTGGCTGGGTAAGTGTTTGCCACGATTTGAACGGAATATGTAATATTTTTTTGTACTGCATGTGTAATATTTTGCTTATTATAAATATTTTATTTATTATATGTATAATATAATTTAAAGTATATTTAAGAAAAAAATAATTATTTAGGTGAAACAGTAGGTGTTTCACCTAAATTATGATACGTAAGTGAGTATTATGTGGGATTTGTAGAAAAAGAAGACATTAACCTGGCTGCAATTGAACGCTTGTTTGAGTTGAATAAGTCAACATGTTGCGAGCTTAGTGTTACACTGTTCCATGTCGACTTTTTTGAAATCTCGAGAAAAATGAGTTTGAAGTTCTGACATATTTTAAAATGTAATTTATATAGGTAATATGAATTAATTTTAATCTCCAAAGAAGCAGGTATAAACAAGTTACAGTATATCAGGTATAAACAAATACAGTGAAACATAGAACTTTTAATAAAATTATTTATATTTTTAGGAGATGAAATTTTGATTTTTGTTGATTTCTACCGTTCTTTAAAGAATTTTGATTACATTTAAATTTATATATAGATAGACAATGAAATGGAGAACTCAAATATGTGAAAAAGTGCAAATCTCAAAAAGTCGACATGGAACAGTGTAACACTAGGCTCGCGATGTGTAATGTTGTATCCTCCTGGACGTAAATGGTGTAATTAAACACTAAAGGAAAAAGTGACGATCGTGGAAACGTTGCTAAATAAAGAAATGAGAGGTAAAATTACGCTCTAAAAATGTATGGCACACACTTCTTGCCAAAAACTTTGAAGTTAAAAGGTACAGCTAGACCTTTTTTTATGCGGTTTTTGAAAAAATTTTCATTAAAGGACATAATGTAAATCAAAAGCACGAGAAAGTAAGAAAATTAATCATTAACTATAATAATTTTCTTTGAAAAAATTAATTTTTAATGGTTTCTAAGCATTTAATTAGTACATTGCATAAGAATATGTTATTTGCATCATTCAATTTTTTTACAGATGTATTTTTCAGAAATTTTATTATAAAAATGCAATAAAACGTTCTTATGTGTAAATTAATACTTTATCTTGTTTAGAAAAGCAACTTCTAAGCAAATCGTGAGGTTTTGAGCGTTCTGAGTTATGTATTTTCGATGAAACTTTTTTTATACGGTCCCGATCCACCGCATAAAAATAGTTTTTTTTTTACAATCTGGACTGAAGTACACTTTTTATAGCTATTTATGAAGTTTTTGAAGATATTTTTTTGTGCGATTTTTTTTATGCGGTCCCTATCCACCGCATAAAAAAAAGGTTTATCTGTATTATGCTACACTAGAAAAAAATTTTTAATTCCAGCATCAAAAAACTAGTGGTGAGCAAATGCAAGACCAAGACCAAGACTTGGCAGTCTTGGTCTTGGTCTTGTTCTTGCATTAAGAGTCTTGGTATTGGTCTTGCTAGAGCAGTTAGAGTCTTGGTCTTGGTCTTGGTCTTGCAAAATGCAGTCTTGGTCTTGGTCTTGTTATTGCTAAAAAATCTTGCACTTCTTGCATTTTTTTATTAGCAAATTTTTTTCCTCTAAAATCAGAATTTTTACTATCTTTACGTGTTAATTATACTTTCAGACTATTTAAATAGTTTAGCAAAAGTCTTGCTTTTTTATTGCTTTTGTCTTGGTCTTGCTCACTTGAGTCTTGGTATTGGTCTTGCAAGCATAATTATAATTTTGGTCTTGGTATACATAGTTTTGGTCTTGGTCTTGGTCTTGCAAAAAATGCAAGACCAAGACAAAACTGCAAGACCAAGACTAATTTTGCTCATCACTACAAAAAACAGACACTTCAAGCTTTCAAATAATCTTTTCAAATTTATTATTGAACTGAAACACAGCCTTGTAAAAAAAGGGTAACAGTGTCCAAAATTCTTTATCTTCCTTTCATTTAGTTAATATCTGGAGTAAGTCCGTCCAAAAGAGAGATCAAAACTATTTTAAAATCGCATATTTACACTTATCACCTTACTGAACTTAGAACCGAATTTATAATAATGCGTGCGCTAACGTTGAAGAGAGAGTTTATTATAAATATGTGTACAATAAGACGCTAACGAATTACACACGACTTGAGTCGTATTATGTACATAGTAGACTCAGCTCAGCGCAGTGTACGACTGCACTCTAACTAATGAGGTGTGTAGACCAATTAAAATGAGATGTTCGATCATTTCCTGATAAATTGATTTTATATGTTCACCGCCAATATTCGTATCGCAACCATAATACACGACACACAAATAAATAAATGTGATTTATGTAAATCAAGAAATGTGTAGTGTTAATTTTATCAATTTGAATTTGAATTATACTATGCATCAGTAAAAATAATTATTTTAATTGGTATCCTTTCTCCTGTGTGGTGGGGGCGGAAGGGGCAGTGTAGTTACTACTTGGTTTTTAATTTCTCACTGTTACTAGAATTTTATTATTCCAAAGTACGTATTTTTAATTTTGGATTGGTAGCTCTTTGCAGATTACATTTTCCCAAAAGTTTTAGCGGTCTGGTCGAAGAAACAAACTAAATGCTGACCAAGCCTTCAGTTAATCTAGCCTCTGGAAAAACAGTCAACCGTTTCCCAAACTGGAGAGTTTGCAATTTCGGCTGGTGCAAAATGAATAACAAGTAGATTTGGCTGGGTAGAATATTGCCTGAAACACCTGTGCTAGACCACTCTTAACGTCCTGAAGACTGAGACGTGAATGGTGAAAAATTTTGGTTCGACTCTTAATCCACTGTCTAGTTTTCTTGGCATGGGTACGGGGTTAAGCCGGGCTCAACTTAAGCTTTATGAGTTCCGGAGCCATCTCTGAGGTTATTATTCCAGAGAATTAAGTAGACTAGTCCACTGTTGCCTATCTCTGAAAAGCCGGCAAGACAGCTACAAAAAGCTCTGGGCTTATAATTTTCACTGGTACAAAACCGGAAAAAGTTGTCATCCTTAAACAGGATACAGTTGAACCATCTGACAGGTTTGATCTCTGAGAATAATGGTCTGAAGACGCACCTTAAGTTGAATCCCGCCTCGTCCCAGGTTTCAGGTTCTTACGAGACATTGTCCTCCTTAAAACTTACATATGCGGAACCTCCAAATCTCGTTCTGAAGGCATCCGGAAGGTAAGTTCTAGTGAATTCTGAAATTCTACAAGGGAATGAGCATTACCTAGCCTTTCTTTTAGATTTACTTTTTTTTGGAATCCCTCTGGATTTGATCATCCGTATCCAAAATAATCGCTTTAGGTACAATGGGTTCATTTTTATGGGTTTTGTGCGACGAAGACTTTGAATTCTGACCCACAGATACTTCTTTATCTAGACGCCACAATAATTATGGCAAAAAGTACCAATTTAATCGGAATCGATTGCACCACAATATCAACTTGAATCATTTCCTTGTCAACCAATAAAATGGAATACGTTATTCACTCAGTCACTCACTCAGTTAGTTACTTCTGATTTTTATTTTATTCACCTAACGGTACTTACTCGCCGCTTTCGTTAGTGTCATGACACACACAAACACAGACTCGCTCAGTCGATCGAGCAACCTAACGAGCAAGCAGCGTAGCCAGCGCGAAAGTACCTACTGCCAGTCACAAATTACAGATTAAGTGTACACACAAAAATCTGTCGTTCGTAAGGTGCAATGAGGTGCAATTTACACCGCTTCTGATTTAGTCTGGTACTGTTTGTCATATGGTTCACGTCATAACTAGTATCATTGTTTTTTTTAATCAACTCGTGAAATTTAAACAAAAAAAAAAATATGAAGTGTGTCGTCGGTATTTAAGTGTAAATACCCCTGTCGCAGCATTCTGCATAACATAGCGAATTTCCGTTTATAAAAATTAGTTTTTCTCGGAAACTAGTTGACATAGAAAAAAAATTTAAACACATTTTTATGTAATTTTTTCTCCTCTTTTAAATGGTGTAAAAAAATTTCGCAAAAATTTTTGAATAAGTGGAAATTTTGGCAAAAAACTAATTTTTTGCAAGAACAAAAATCATGTTTCTGGCATCCGACGTATCTGGCTGACGAGCTCATTCCAAGGGTTTGGGACTTCCAATGTTTTCACCAAATTTCGTAAAAAATTGAATACTTCATTCGAGAGCTATTGCGCGGATGTATATAAATTTTAGTGAATATTATTTTTGGTTTCTAGGGACCTCAAAACAAATTTCTGCCACGGTCCCGGGCTCAAGTCACGTCATGACAGTGGCTGTAATAGCTGAATTCGATTCTGGAAATTCGCTAAAATTCTGTTGAACAAAAAAATTCTCAAAATAAAGCCGGATATCTTTCTTAAAATAAATAAATTTATTTTTAATTGTTGGTTGTTAGTTACATAGGTCTGGCCATGACAGTATTTGCCGGCCACAACGGGCCCGATAGTTATGAAATTGGAAATTGTTGGGATCTTGTATATCTATGCTACCACCGATCGTCATTTTATTTCGTTGCCATCAATTACATTTGTAACTAATATAATTCTTTGAGATTACTTTATGTACGCCAACTAACCCGCTCCGTTTAACAACTTCAAATTACGGAATAGAGATAGGAAATATATGGATTATGGTGCTGATTCAGTTTGTCTTTATCTATCATCGGGTCGATTTGCGATTTGACGATTATTGTTTGTATAAATGAAACTTGTATGTTGACTATTATAATCAGGCCGTTTTGTAGTTATGAAAAAAAACGTGTTTTTCAGTTGCCTTTAATAGTTCTCGCTAGAATGGCTGATTGTCTGAAAAGTACAGTTTTGTATCGTAGATAGAGTGGTATTGTTTCTCTTTGGTTTTCTTTTTATTTTATGATCAATTTAAAAGTGCATTTAGACTGTAAATGTTCTAAGAGTTTTTGATAGCGCAAGAAATGTAGGATTCTGTATTAAAATTCTCGGAAACTGTTCACAAGTCACTGTTATCGAATAGTGCAACTCACGAAAACATTCCCACCTCAATGGTGGATTTACCCTAAGTGCCGCTCTAGGCTGCGTGAAATATACCGCCCCTGTTCTTCCCTAAAAAAAAACATTTCATAACTTTTTAACATTTCATTCTAGAAAAAGTGACGCTTGCCGCTCCTTAAATCTGCCGCTCTGGGCTCCAGCCTGCTGCTAAATCCACCACTATCCCACCGTAACTAATAGTACGTGATTCCAGAAGACTAGAGGCCGAATCTATGTGAAACCCTTTCTTTTACCACTTTTGTCAACATTCTTACATCTCCAATTAATTTATTCCACCTAGAGTCCTCCACGCTTATGAAAAACGTGAAATATTGAAACATATACCCTGTTCTCGGCGCCCCCACCATAATTATTACCTTTTTATGTCATCGAAGGATGACATATTAATATCGTTGTGTGATCATAGTGGGGGAAACATTATTATGGAGTTGTATATCCATATTGAATAATTATAAAGTTGTACATCCATATTGAATAAACGCGAGAGGGCTGTAGAGTTAACAACTATAGAGTTAACAAAAAATCGTAAATTAACACTTTCACTGAGGTGATATTACTTAGTGCGTGTCAAAAATACGCACTTAACGAATTTTTTTGAAATATACAAATACGTACCTACTTAACCCCACGGTTGGTCGTAAAAGTTTAAACTTTAGGTTGAATGCCACGAAAAAGTTCACATCGGGTCGAAGCTTTCTCAGATTACTTAATCAAATATTTTTCTGATTTTCTTCTCCACAATTTGCCCGATTGCTTATCTTATAAGGGGCGGAATTTTCGATGGAAAACAAAAGTTTTAGTTTTCATCCCTTAAGGGCCCCATACACGATGAGATCTGTATCGCTACATGTTACAGGTATCAGTATCATGATACAGATCTCGTCGTGTATGTGACTGTCTCGGTATCACTGTATCAGTATCAGCAAGTATCAGCTGGTATCGAGCTTGTCTCAAGTATCGTGGTAACTATGGTTGCATTTTTATTTTGACAGTTAATAAAGTAAATAATTGTTATTTATTTGAATAATCATGTCTGCAGATAGAGATTTTTGGGAAGATTTTATTAATATGTATAAATTATACCCATGTCTACGGGATTTAAAATGTAAAGATGTTTGTATTGCAATTGCTAATAGCACAGGTACCACAGGTCGTAGATCGCACATTTCTTTATTAATAAAATTTTTTATCTGTACTGAGGTTTTACGATTCAGTCTCAGCGTGTGTGTGCTAAATAAACATGATACAAATCTCAGATATATGTATCGCTATTTGTATCAATACAAGGTATCGATACAGATCTCATCGTGTATGGGGCCCTTTATTTAAATATTTAATGTTCTTAAATAAATAGTTAGTACAGATTTTTAGGGCCAAAAAAATGGTACAAAATATTTCATTGGTCATTTCACTGTAAATAAACACGCTAATTAATTGGTTAATTTAACTGATTTCAAAACCATAGTAACGATATATTATACAAATACTCTTATTTTAATCATTAAATTGTCTTACCGAATTACACTCGAATCCTATACTTTTTCTGTATAAATTTGTGTTTTCTGCCACTCACAGTTGCCTAGTAATTTAACGAGAAAAGCTGTTAACTATTAAAAACACGACAGTGTTGCTGGAGTATTTTTTTTTTTTTTTGGGTTAACAGAGTTCTTCATTTTATAAAAACACAAAATTATTGCAGAAAATTTAAGCTTCTCGTGTAATAATGAGTGAGTAAAAGAATTTAATACTCCAGAAATTAGCGAAAAAATTCCAACAAAGAATCATAATTTTCTTGGATGGAAGATTTTTAAAATTATTTACGTAAAGAACTTTTAAATTCCCAAATTTGAAGTTTACAAACAATTTTTTTTACTTTATTAATTCACTTTTTATTTGTTTATTAAAATTTTTATTATTAAAATCTATTTATAAACTTTTATGGTTATGAAATTTTTTTTATTTTGATTTTGCTAAACAAATAAATTTGCATTAATAAATATGTATTAATCAATTTATAATTCTTTTGTGTTCGATTTTCCCGATGATATAATCACCTGACCTTGTAAACATTATCAAAAAATTAAAAAAAATTGGTTCCACTATAGCACATTCTATCAATTTCTTCATCTTTCAAGATGTTTAAATTCAAAATGTACGACAACTTGCATGAAAATAATAGAAAATTAATAAAATGTTCTACATGTTTCAATCATTTAAATGATCATCTTCAGGAAAATTCGAGTTCAGGAAAATTTAAATGATTGAAACATGTAGAACATTTTATTAATTTTCTATTATTTTCATGCAGGTTGTCGTACATTTTGAATTTACACATTTAATGTTACCTGCAGTTGGTTTTGATAAAATATATTTCAAGATGTTTTTTAGATAGCACAGGACGCACTATAGTAGTACAAAATTGTTTATTGACCATTAAAATTTAAATTTCTAACTCGCTCTTCAACAAAAAAAAAAAAAAAAAAAACAACATCCAATTAGCATGCAGATGGTGTTTAAATTCAAATTTTTGAATATTATTTATGGAAAAATTTTATTTTAAAAATTCATTTTTTTCAAATTGCTACACTAGAAGAATCTTGTTTAAGTTTACCAGCCGATGTCTTCTTCCCTTCCTTTTCTCCCGGTTGCCTTTTTTGTGCGAAAAATAATTAAAGTTTGCAGACAACAATACTATGTCGCATTTATTTACTTGACTAATTAGCCAATTTTATATTTCATTTAAATACAAATTTAATTACTTCTAACATAGAAAATTGTACTAATGAAATTAAAAATAAAAAAAGATAATTTAACTCTTTCAAACTAATTGAAACCATTTAAAAATTACAAAAAAAAGTAAAATTAAAAAATAAATTACAATAATTATATATTATTACTTTATAATCACTACAACACGATGTTTCATGTATTGATACGAATAAGTGTACTTTTAAGCTGCGTAACTGATAAACTATATGATAGTATTAGGTTTATTCTTTGTTCTGATCCTTTTTTTTTTAACTAAAAACGACAAAAATACCTTTTTCTTGAAATCGCCGCCGTTTATACAACCGTTCCCAAGATATTTTCTCAATATATATGCTACTGAATGAACTTTTAAGGAAGTTAAGTCTCTGACACCCTCCCTTCCCCCACTCTCCTGCCAAAAAAAGTCAAAACCAGTTGAAGCCAACAAAATTGGACCGATTTTAGAATAAAATATTAACCTAAAATCTAACAACGTCATATTAAGTGAATCATGTCAGAAGACTCACAAATAAAATGAAGACATATTTAACTTAAAAAATCGTAATTCAGCACAGTTCAAGAAAAATTTCGTGAAACGATCGTGAATTGGCGCGAATCCAATTTCTTAGCATTACTGTTTAACTAATGGTCACCGCGCATCTCATATTCAGAGGTACATGTATTCATATCAAAAATCATATTGAATGAAAACATAAAAAAAAAAAAACTATAGATCTGCTGAATAGTCTTCCATGGCTGAATATGTTGTAAAATGTAAGTAGCGTTTATAGTTTTAATTACTTTAGCAGTGAATGAATGGCGGCATGGTCTGTCTGTCAGTCTGTCCATCTCTCAGTGTGTACCCAATATTTAAAACCAAATCATTCAAGTAAATTGTTATGGTTGCTAAATATGTACATCGTACATAGTTACATGCGATAGTAAAAATGGCGGGACTACCCATTATTTTTTTTTTGTTTAGTATTTTATAATTTTAGGTATTCGTAATGTAATTTGTATCTAGACGAAATTTTTTTTGATGAAACTTTTACTTTTTATTATGGTATTTGTTGAATTATTGTATGATGTCTTATTTAATTATTTTGGTTTGTAAATTTTGAACCAGTTTTTGTTGCGTACATTATAAAGACAAACAGGATCGTTTCATGGCGTTTTCTAGTCGAGAGGGCCAAAATTTTGTTTTTTTTTTCTTAGGGTTTAATAGAAATCAAAAACTATTTAAGTATATTTTTACTGTCAAATTTTTTACCATATCTATTTATTGATATTTTAAGAATACTCACATAAAAAGATTTCATATAAAAAATAAAAAAATCAAATTCGAGAACTTGTGCTGATTTACATGGTTTCGGGTTTTGGGTTCAACTAAAACAAAAGAAAAAGAATTTGGTAGTAAAAAGTACAATAAAAAAATTTATAAAGATTTTAAAATAGCCGGGATTTGAAAAAAAAAATTTTTTGAACTTTAAGTTTTTTAAAAATGATTAAAAATTAATTTTTTGCAATATCCATAACTGTTACCATAAAGCAACATGTATTGTAGGTACATGTCAAATTAATTTGTGTACAACTCGAGATATCGTGTCGACCAGCTTGAAAAATGTAGTTTCGAGAAAAATGCAGGTGCTACCGTATTAAAATGGCTATAATATTGTAAGTTTTCCAAATTTTTATATTTCTTTTTAGGGACGGTCGAAGAAATCGAATTTTTTCAAAGTTCTGGACTAGATTTTTGAACCTAAAATCTCTAACAGATCAACCACTTTAAATTAATTTTGACATTCGACAATTTTGGCAATTTTTGATGAGAATCATTACGATATTGGGAGGAAATTTGTAGCTCATGAACCTCAATGATCCTTCTCTGCTACTTTTACCACAGTTTCAGTGTTATTACCTCTCTTCGGTATATTAATAGATTTGAGCGTCACTTTATGGTATTCCATATTTGTAAATAATAAACAAATACTTTACTTTGCAAAATACCACTTTCATTTTTGAAAGAGTATTGTCACAGTTTCAAAAATAAAAGTGGTATTTTGCAAAGTAAAGTATTTGTTTATTATTCTCTTCAGTGTGTATCGTAGGTCATGTTAAATTTGCTCAAAAATACTCTATTATAATATTATTGAGCTATTGGCCTCTCCTATAACTATAAAATAAGGTACCTAAGGCATTTAAGGCCCAGCGGGTAATAAGGCCCATTAGCTATATTTCTTACCAAGAAAAGTTCTCTAACTTATCAACAAGTTTAAAATGAATTTTCAATCATTTCAAAACCAGATACAAAAGTTGAGCTACTCAGAGTAACAAACTCATGTCATATTTTAACAAACAAATTTAGAGGTTACATTTTCGTTCGTTGATATAAAAATTGTGCACATTGTGAGTGTTATATTAATGATTTTTTAAAGGTATGTTTCTTTCAAATTGTTATCAAAATTGAAAAAAATTAATATTCTTTAAGTTTTACATCAATTAATTTAGTTTATTTCTAAAGTATTTATATAAAATGTATATAAGCATAAATATTGACATGTTGATAATAAGGCCCATGCAAATTTTGTTTGGGCTTTATTATCAACACAATTAAAATCAAACACTACAAAGTCAAATCAATTAAAACAGGTCTGAAGTCATTAACAAATGAAGCAAAATTAGACGCACAACCTTAAATTACTATAGTTACTCTAATATAAAAATAACAAAAAGGAAAAAGGACAAAAAACTAAGTACATTTAATTTTGATTTATTTGTTGCATTTGTTTAATGATGCCAGATCAGTTTTAGATGGTTTGGTCGAATTTTTATTTTTATTCCTTAGTGTTTGGAAGTATGGCTGATAAAAAGAAGAAAGCGTTGTGGTCTGAGGAAGCACTGGCATCAGCCTTAAGCTATGTCACTCGACATGGCAATCAAAGAGAGGTTGCAAGGAGATTCAGAATTCTAAGAAGAACTCTTAGATTTAATATTTATTTATTTCGACTTAATATATTCAAACACCTAGTACTTAACTTATTCGAAAAATATGATAAAAAAATTAAAAATTAAAAATAATGACTTAGGTAATTTTTTTTATTGTTATTTTTAATAACAGTCACGCAGTCAAGCGGGATTCAAGGATTTTCGAAACTTTTTTGAACGTGTAAAAATAACAAAATATTTTGATATATAAGTTCAAGTTATTCTTAAAGTATTTTCAAGTTCAAGCTATTCTTAAAGTAATTAAAATTCCCCAATTAATTTAAAAAAGAAATAATAAATGTACTATTTCAGGCAGTTGTAATAGGTGGGCCTTATTTTCTACACCAGTCGGAAATAAGGCCCAATTGCAGACACTTTTTAGAATCAAATTTTTGACTTGTATAATTACAAATTCATTAATTTTTTTAGGAATTTTTATCAAAAAATAAGTAAATTTTTATAATTAAATACTATATTTTTGATATTTTATAAGATATATAAATAATAAGCATATTTTGCTTAGGTGGGCCTTAATTGCCTTAGGTACCTTAATATTCCCTGTTGTGTCGCCTGCCCGCTCGCTCCGGTTTATTGTTTTCTATTTTCCCTTGGAGAAGATAACCAGCATTTTGACAATGTCATTTATCATTGTGATGAAGATGAATTAATAAAAATAAAAGCAGATACAACAACAACAGAAGGCGCGCGGGGAACGGAGAGAGTTTATATGCTGCCGTTATGTTTTGTTACAGTATACGAGTATGTGTAGTCTGCTTCAAACCTAACACTTACAATTCTTTGTCTTGCAATACTAATTCATTTCGCTTATTCTATTATACATTTATTAAATAGTAATAAAATGCAATTATTATTTGTCTGTTGAATAAAGTTACTTTCGCAGTCACTCTAAATGTCACTAAATTGAACTGAAGATCCCAGTTTCTAAACAAAAATTATTGTCCCATTGTATGTGGTATTCTGATATAATTGAAAGCTTTAATTTTTACAATGTTTTAGAGCCCAGCGTTCTGGTTGTCTTAAGAAATAGAAACTGAGGCCCAAAATACTCATCGTTTTTTAAATTAACTAGTAATTAGTGATGAGCAAAATTAGTCTTGGTCTTGCATTTTTTACAAGACCAAGACCAAGACTACGTATACCAAGAGCAAGACCAAGACTATAAGTATGGCTGCAAAACCAATACCAAGACTCAAGTGAGTAAGACCAAGATAAAAGCAAGAAAAAAGCAAGACTCTTGCTAAACTATTTAAATAATTTGAAAGTATAATTAATACGTAAAGATAGTAAAAATTCTGATTTTAGAAGAAAAAAATTCGCTAATAAAAAAATGCATGATTTTTAGCAATAACAAGGCCAAGACCAAGACTGCATTTTGCAAGACCAAGACCAAGACTCGAACTGCTCTAGCAAGACCAATACCAAGACTGCCAAGTCTTGGTCTTGTTCTTGCATTTGCTCATCACTACTCGTAATGTTACAACCGAGGCCCTTAGGGAACTTCCATATAAACTACGTAGTTCCATTCTGATATTTTTTGAACCTCTGTTTCCTTAAACACGTGGTTTCCGTCATGACTGCCTACCCGTAAGTTGAAACACAGACGTTTTTTTGTTAAGTTTAGCAGTTATTTAGTTGAAATATCTTTTTTATTATAAAATATAAAAATTGAGACCATTTTTTACAGATTGACACAATATTTCTTCATAAAACACCTCTCTTTACTGTCAAAATTTACTCTGAAAGCTGTGTGACCAAATGGTTACATACTCCGTTTAAGGTATTTGTTAATATTATTCATAAAATTTCTTATTTAAAATTCATATTTGTTTTAATTGTTCCAAATCAAATTACTTATTCGACTTTGTCTCCCCCCCTTCCCTCATGTGCTTAGCTTCCAACATAATTCCTCCCCCTCCCAACCGGCCACATAATTTATTGAGTAAATAACGATCCAGACTTTTTAGGTTACGGTCCGAAAAAATAACAAGTTTAAAATTTAAAAAATAAAAAAAAAGAAAAATTCTGCTATAGTATCGCAGGAACCTTAATCAAAGAATTCTTGTACATCTTCCGTTTAGAAGAAAAGAATACGTAAGAACATAATTATGGAATCAAACCATTTAGGTCATCATTCATACTTGTTATTTTTCAGTGACTTGGTCGGGAATAAAAAACAATACTACTCTAGT
Source organism: Brachynemurus nebulosus (assembly GCA_035578155.1). NCBI lineage: Eukaryota > Metazoa > Arthropoda > Insecta > Neuroptera > Myrmeleontidae > Brachynemurus > Brachynemurus nebulosus. The sequence continues at coordinate 64,306,397 of JAPWDM010000003.1, forward strand.
AATTATTTTGAGTAATTAACATTCGAAAAAAAAATTATAATAAAATTTTAAAAACATTTAAATAACCGTTAAAACACCTATTAATTACTTTTGCTATTATCAACTGAGATATCGATCTGTACATTTTTTTGTGTTTTAATTATTTCTATTAAAATCAAAGGTTATAAAAGTTTTCTTAGAAAGCCATAAAAATATTCTTGAAACGCCTCTACAAGATTCTTAAGACGTGTATACACCGAGTGTCTATGTGTGCATACGTGTGTCTCTAATTTCGACATTTATTGCGGACACCATAATTAGGCCGGGTGCACATTGGGACGCAATCAACGCAGGCAGAGCAGCGCGGTTTTTGTGATTTGTTGTAGAACGGGACAGCGCGAATTGAAACGACAGAGCAGAGTAGAGCAGCACTGCGTCACACGAGACCGATCTGGCACTCGTGAATGTGACACAGAAACTGGGCGACATTGTAACACGTCCTCGAGTTTCAGTTGGTTTTATTTCGCCAAAATGGAAACAATTGAAGAAATTGAAGAAAAACAGTGCTGCTTCGCTCTACTCTGCTTTTAAATTCACGCTGTGTCGTTCTACAACAAGAGCCACAGAACGTTTATTGCGTGACGAAGCTCAATGTGCACCTGGTCTTACAAGGGGAGTGCCAAACTTGGGAATCACAGGTTTCTTTATATATGTTGTAGAGTAAGTTCCTCTTAATAAAAATATAAAATGGCAGGACACCATTCGTTTTCATTTTTCAGAGAAATTAATTTAAATTTTCCATTAATTTTTGTTTACCTCTTATAAGAATAATTTGTATGTACAACAAGACCGCCCTTGGTCTAGTGACAGAGCGCTGATTTGGTAAACCGAAGGTCGAGGGTTTTTTTCATTTATTTTAAATGAAATCGTACACAATTACATTTTTAATTAGTAACTCATTAGTGTCTCAATTTCTTATATTACTCTTTATTATTTTTATATACTTTATTTTTTAATAATTTTCATAATGAAATATTAATATAAAGATAAAATAAATTTAATAATGGCCAAAATAAAAATAAAAAATAAAAATGCGTGTGCTTACACAATCGATCTCGTTGTATATGCGTCCGTCCCTTAAGACTCGGACCTCATTTTAAGCCTACTAGAATACATCTCTTTATGCATACGTATCGAAAATAACTATTTAAATTTCAAATATTAATATTATATTAATATTAAAATATTTTTTTCAATCACTATGTCAATTTTAATTAATAAATTATAATATTAATATGCAAAATTTTGTAAGTTTGTAAATTTTGTCAAAAAGGTAAATTTTTAACTTTTACTTGCTCCATTACCTTCTATCAGCAGGTAAGCATACGCATTTTTATTTCTTATTTTAATTTTAAATTGTGTACTATTTCACATAAAATAAATAAACAAAAAATAAAGACTTATATAAGATTTACCGAGGTGGAATACGAACCCTCGACCTTCGGTTTACCAAGCCAGCTCTCTGTCACTAGACCAAGAGCGGTCTTATTGTACATCCTAAATTATTCTTATAAGAGGTAAACAAAAGTTAATGGAAAATTTAAATTAATTTTTCTCAAAAATAAAAACGAATGGTGTCCTGCCGTTTTATATTTTTATTAAGAGGAACTTACTCTACAACATATATAAAAATTAAAGAAATCTGTGATTCCCAAGTTTGGCACTCCCCTTGTTAGTGTTGAATCAGTGGCTGTGTGAACACGTGTCCCAGTGTCTCTTGTGGCTAATAAGTTTTTAAACAAGTTCGACACTTTTCCATACACTTATAGAAGAGAGATCGATTCATAATGATAGAAAAATTTTTTTGCATGTGAATAGCTCGGACACAAATTCCGTACATTTATGTACAAACACTGTCCAGACATAAAAAATCTGTTAAAGTGTGAACAGTAAAGAAATTTATTTTGATATTTTTGTCGTAATTTGTGATGTAGTCTAAACTAGGCCTTACACAATCACGTAAACAAACTGAAAAAATTTAACAAGACATGACAACAAGAAAATTATATTTTTCACAAATGTAAAACTGACACATGTTCTCACAACTAAACAACTTAATTGAATTTTTCGGAAAAAAATTTCACAAAAACGATAAAAATCTTTTTTAATTAATTTAAATATTAATTTCGAAAATAAAATTGTCATCCACTTACTTGACAATTTCATCTTATTTCATTCCATTCCGAACGACATCAGCGAAGTCGAAAATGAAAATTTAATTAGTGTCTGATTTCTAAATTAATTATAACTTCATATTATGCAGTAATTTTAATGGCTGGTACATGTTGGTGGGGGGAAACTGATGGCGGCCAGTCACAGTCAGTGCCAGTGAACTTAACGGTGCGATGTGGTGCGGGGTGATATTTACCTGGTTGCTTGATTGTCTACCTCCATCGATTCTCCATGTATACGACGACCCTTAAATTATTTTGATATTTGATATTATTAAAATGACGTTTTATTGTCAGGATAAGGACAAAATTCCGGGAATAGTTTCACGTGTGTGTGTGTATTTACAGGACCGGATTATCGCATAGAGAAATGAACTAGGGCCTGGTTTTTTGAAGGGCCTGGTAAGAAGAAAATGTTTAGAGCTCCAAAATCGGTTAATTCGCCCTATCGGTACTTTTTCAAGCCGTTAGAAACTTGTGTAAAAGCAATTCTTTGACTCTGTATAGATTTCTTATAACCTGGAATCATTTCCGCCATTAATTGGAATAACATTAGGTCGTGTAATATGAAATGTCGTTTTACGACCACTGGGTGGACCCATGTAATTTAGACAACAAATATCGACATTTTTCAGGCATTCGAGAAATATTTAAAAACAATTCTTCATCTCTGAATAGAATTCTTGTAGCCTGGAATCATTTCCGCCATTAGTTGGAATAACATTAGGTCGTGTAATATGAAATGTCGTTTTCGGAGCACTTGACCACCATGTAATTTAGACAAATGGCGTCACTTTTTTAGGTATAAGAGAAATGTTTGAAAGCGTATCTTTATTCCCGAATAGATTTCTGGTAGCCAAGAATCATTTCCACCATTACCTGAAGTAGTATTAGGTCGTGTAATATGAAATGTCGTTTTCCGACCATTTGACGGACCATGTAATTTAGACTTTTATCGTAACTTTTTTAAGCATTAGAGCAATGTTTAAAGGTAATTCTTTATCCCTGAATAGATTTTTGGTAGCCAAGAATCATTTCCGCCATTAATTGAAATAACTTTAGGTCGTGTAATATGATTAAATGTCGTTTTCCGACCTTGTTGGATGACCATGTTATTCAGATAAATATTGATATTGAGGGGTAGATCAACAAATGGCTAGGGTCCGGTTTTCAAGAGTTCTGTCTATTTTGAATATTTGATTCAATATAATTGAAATTTTTTACTTAATATTTTTTGTGTGCTCTATATCTTGCCAGAGTGGAAGGAGGGCCTGTAAGAAAAGGGTATCTGTGGGGCCTCAAAGTATGTTAATCCGTTCCTGTATATTTGTGTGTATCGGTATTTAATAAAAGTGTTTTTCCAAACGGGTTGCGCAATATCGGCGCAGCGGGTACTTTATTTTTTTTTTTGTTCTTGTAGTATTTGTTTGATAACGTGTCACGCAAACTACTTGATGTATTGTTTTTCTGACTGAGTGTAAAGCACAAACACAAAAGCTCATGTTTACCTGTCGTTGTAAATTAGTAATGCAGAGGTTGATAACACCTGATGTGACTGTTAATGATGAATCAATTCGAGAACAGTTCACCGCTGGAAATGGCATTTTTTTTTATTTTAATTACGTTTTTTCTTTGTTTTATTTCAAGGACATTTGTACACGAGTGATTCAATGGAGGTACAGTTAACAATTATTAGTCAGTAGTAAAAAAAGGGGGAAGGTATTTAAAAAAAAATTGATTTTATCAAAAAAAAGTTCTTTGTTATAATTGGTCATTCACACCTTCTTCGTAGTACTACAGTAATTCATTGAATTGAGGAGATTCCAATATAAAATAAAAATACACCTGTCGCAGCATCCTGCATAACATAGCGAATTTCCGTTTATAAAAATTAGTTTTTCTCGGAAACTAGTTGATATAGAATAATAGTTTAAAGACCTTTATCATGTAATTTTGTTTCCTCTTTTAAATGGTGTAAAAAAAATTTCGCAAAAATTTTCGAATAAGTGGAAATTTTGACAAAAAACTAATCTTTTGCAAGAACAAAAACTATATGTTCCTGGCATCCGACGTGTCTGGCTTTTATGGCAAGTTCTAGAATCCACTTATCCAAACTTGAAAAAAATTGCCATTAAATATTTGTGTTTCACAGCAACTTCAACAGCTTCAGAGAGACTTTTTTCAAAAGCTGGGCAGCATTTGTATCGACAAAGGAACAGATTAAAAGGGAAACTTCTAATAAAGTGACTTTTTTTGCAAAGTGTACCAAATAAATACTGGCAATGTTAATTTTTAATAAATAAAATAATAGATTATAATTTCTTTCTTTCGATATATCTCGTATATCGATACTCTTGAATCGATTTAACATCGATGTTTTTCTATAATCGATCATCCCTAACTGAGGTACACATGATCGTAAGTGAGTAAACCAGATAAATAGCCTATATTTGTTGTTGTCTCTATGTGTATCTATTAAACTATAAAACGTATGCAAGTTGGTAGAGCACTTTTCATAACAGAACGATACAGAACAATAAATGTCCCTAAGTCCAGTCAGGGTTTTTTTCAGTTTGAGTAAAAAGACTATGAAAAAAATGGTCAAATGTACGATTAAAATTTACGATAAAAATTTTGTCATATAAAAATAACTGATTGATTACTCCCTCTCTTGTGTAGCATGGGTGACGTTGTATCGTCTTGTTTATGGTCAGTTTTAATGGTTTTTGTTGAAGAATCGATACGGTTTACAACGTATACTGTTAACTAGAAGGCCAGACAGAAATTTTCAATCAAAATAATATACTTACTTCATAGTCAGTACACACATACATATCAGTCATCATCAGTCAATGCACTGTTTAAATAATAAATAACGTAAATATTCTTTTTCACCTACTCAGTTTCCTCCCACCACTACTATCCTCCCCTAGCCCCTACCACTATCCTCAACTGTGCGGGTTGATGCTTGTTGCACTTGTATGGCTTGTTATGCTCGCATAGAAACACACGTCTGCTGGAAGCTTTTACCTATCTAACTACTTTAATATTATTGTAACGTCCTTTAATATTTCATATTTTGTTAAAAATGATAAAAAACGGGTTGGTAATATTCTCTACTCTGTACTTCACTCCCACCAGTTATAGGTATGGTAAAACTTAAATTGAAAATTCTTTTTCTAGGAAAAAGTTTGTTTTTTTTGCTTTTTTTCGGTTTGAATAATTAATATTTTTTTTCTGTTGAGATGAATGTAAATTTTAGAATGTCTATTTTAATTTTCTTTCCTTTTCAATTTATGTGAAAAAGTAGTAGGTAAAATTCAAAAGTGCTTTACATTAGAATTTTGAATTTTTCAGTTTATTGAGAGTTTAAGGTACCATATCACAGTGTGATTTGCCGAACAATAGTCAATTTTCACAATTTTTTTTCGGATGGGTACACGGAGAGATAAATCAGATAATTTTTGTAGATAAAATTTCAGAAAAATTACCATACTCTCTTATAATACGTGCGCGATTGACGACCAAAATAAAAAACATGTGCTAGCATGGTAAAATTTAATGTGCTAACACAACTTTTATCACACTCTTATGCATATATGTTACAGTTTAATTCTTGTTGTCGTACTCTTTCATTTGCGCATCTGACGCGCAACCTTATGTTGCTTGGGCGGTACCTGTAAAAACTTCGAACCTGTAAGAACTTTATGATGCATACAAAAATGATTGCCAACAATATATTCTAATACTAAAGATAGTGAAGCAACAAAATGATGAATTAAACGGTGACATCCCCGTCCTCTAACACAGTGCAATGAATACTGCTTGCTGCTTGTCAGACAGTCTAATGGATGAAGGTGCTTGGTCCGACCTGTCTGACCAAGTCGGTCGTCCAAACCTATGGTTGGCTATGTGACTTGCTATGAGTCAGGTACATTTCAACAGCGTTCACAACACACACAACCTTCTTTCTCTTTTTTTCTTTCTACTATTAGCAGATAGCATTTTAAATATTATAATACAGCATGGTAATTTTTGTAAGACAAACAATTAAAAAATATTTTTTTGTCGGCAATGGAACTTCTTACTGTGCTGTTTTACAAATTTTACGGAGCTAATATTACGGAAAAAATATTCTATCCTTTAAATTTTCTATGATTAATTATAATTTTTATATTTTTACCGTACAAAATTGAATATGTTCGCCTTTTACACGTCGATTGTAGTGCTGAGCACAGTAATTTTTATATGAATTTTCTCTCCGTGTAGGATGGCGGAATGGGGATGAATTTTTTTTACGATTAATACCACTATTTAACAATACAATTTTTTTTTATTTATTTTTTTATAATTATTATAATTTTTTAAAAAAAAGTTTCTTTATAAAAGACCGAAATTCGGCGCCTACGATTCCGGCCGCCGTTTTTATCTGAAAAAAAAAAATCAATCAATCAATTGCCAATCTGTAGGTAAGTCGCTATGTTCCTATGGGAACTTTTTTTTGACATCTTCCTACTTTTTTGCACGGAAAACTGTAAAAAATTTTGCATTTTTTATTCAAACCGCCGCCATTTTTTCAAATTTCAAAAAAAAGCTCTATGACCTATCACGCTTCGTGACCTATCATGCCGGATACAATTGAAAAAGACCATTTAAAATGTAGTTAAGGTACTTTTAAGCAGTTCTTATTTTTAAGTCCCGTTTATGAAATATAATCTTCAAAATTTATGCATGCATAAGGTTTACAGACAACATTGTGAACAAAAATTGAAGCATCCTAATTTAATGCATATTAAACACACACTTGGAGAATTTTTAAAAACGAATCTGTTTTTGAGTAATTTAAAACTTTTTGGCTCAACACTCAGCGTTTGGAACGTACTGTACCTACATAAATGTACATATTCGTTCAACTGTGACGTTTTAAGCGACTTGTCGTGTGATTCACTGTTATTTATAAATATTTAATGATAAGTCGTATCAAATTCACGTGAATGTGTTTGTTCGCTCTTATATAGTCAGTTCAGTTCGTATGTTACAGAAATGAAACATCAGTTGTTGTAAACGTTGAAGTTCAGCTACTATTCGCCGTATCCATTATCACTACCACCATCAGGTAGAGCTCCAAAGATGCAAACTTAGGGGGGAGTTTGGTAACGTAGATATTTCATATCCAATATAAGTACTATTCGAGAAACAAATTTCGTATAAGCATTATGACACTGGTAAAAGTAACATTTTCCTTCGAACGGAAGACATTTTATTCAGAATGTCTAGCCGACGAATTTACATTTAGTATTATTAGAAGAGAATCGCATATCTGATTCTATAAAATTTTAAAATACACAATCGAAATATTTATCCTGATTCTAACATTTCGGGGAAATTGTTCTTCGAAAACATTCACCTTCGTTACACTTAATTGAATAAAAATATCAGTTTGGTGTTTCAACTATCTACACATAAGTAAGGGGACTGTTGCATTTCAAATTCGTTTAACTCTATAAATGTGATATTTTTGTGAAACTGGGATACCCACATTTGTTTATATTGAGTATTTTTTTCGGATCATTTAATTCACTAAAAACTACGATGATTCTCTTTGTGTAAACGAGTGATGTAATGACTTGAAGATAGAGTTAAACGAATTTGAAATGCAACAGCCCCCTTCGTTCTCACAATATCAACTTATTGAGCTATCATTTATAAGATAAGTGTATACTTGTGAATTCGATAGATAAATATTGACGTTTTCGTAAATGTAATTTAGACTGATCTATCTTAAAATGCGTTTTTACGTCAGTCCCTCTCGATTGATTTTGTGTTGACTCCAACGAATGTCACTTGTTTGTATTAATGTATGTGTTCTTTTCTGTTAACTATTTATACTATAAAAAACATAATTTGTCGCAACTCGCTTTTCGCTGAAACGTTGAAAATTTGAAAATTCAGCTGCGCCAGATTCTTGTTTTTCCACGGTACAATATCAAAACCGCTGGACGCCTGGAGCGTGAGACGCCCTTTAGAAGTCGCAACTTGTTAGAAGATACCTTTCGGTAGGTTCCAGCTGGACTCCCGTAACTGATTCTGCTTGAAGAGTTGAATCTTGTTTGCCGGAGCAGTTTGGATTGCAGTATTCCTCTTCAGGAGCAGGAGAATTCCTCTGAATTCTTATGTTGTTGCTCTATCGGGGCGACGATCCGGAGGCTTGTGATTTCGATGATTAGTTTTCGACGTTGTTTTTCTATTTTCTTGATGATGATTAGTTTTCGGCGTTATTCTTCTGTCTTTTTCGAAGTTCACTTTTAATTTATTACTTTTTTACTCGTAGGTATTTTATATTAACAACGAAGTTATTTTTAAGTTAAAATATATTTATTGAAGAATATTACTTACAATATAAGTATAATAATAAAGTTTACAAAGCTTTCGCAAGACTATTATCACAAGACTAATGTTATGAATACTCTCACAAGACTAAAGTTCTGAAAGAGAAATTAGCTATTTATATATTTTTTAATTATATGTGGGGATCCCTCGATGTACTTCCCGGTGCGGTGGTTCCCGGTGTTTCTGTTGACTCGGGGAATTCCATCGGTGATTCCCTTGTGGTATTTTTTGTTGTGTTTGCTGATTACAGCATACGACACTCCTCCTGGGGGAAGATCAAATTTCCTAAATTTGATTCCAGCTTTCTTCTCTGGAACTGGTTTCTAGGTTTCTTCGATACTGCACTCTGTTCCTTTGAATGGTGAGACACGGCTGCTTTGTTTCGAACGTAGTTGTTTCATCTTGGTCCTTGGTGTTGATTTTCACTCTTCCTTGTTTCCCGTAGAATATGTTGTATATGTTACAGGAACCATTTTCGTCGGTGATTGACTTACATTTGGCGAATGGTTTCTTGACGAGTAGTGTCCATAATAACTTGAACACCCCAAATTTGTAGCTGAAGTAGATGCCTGCTATTGATGCTAGCGTGATTGCTGCCCGTAGAGACCATGTGAGGATACTTGCTTCATATTTAATGATGAATGGTTTTTCCAGACTTGCGTTGACTTCTTGGTTGAGTTGATTTAACTGATGTCGTACCATATGTATTTCATCGAAGTTGATATTGTCGATTTTTAATGTTTTTAATGTAGGTGCTCTTGATAAAGTTTCTTCTTTGCATGGGACTGTGCAATCTTCTTTTGTGATGTCGAAATTCGGAATGTAAATATCGAAAGTGTGGTTTCTTCCATTTTCTTCTGGGTATAGTATTTGTGTTGACGTGAAGATTTTACAGGATGGGTTTGTTATGTGGATGATACCAATTTTCTTTATTTTGTGCACGATTCTTTTGTTTTCACAGACGGCGTCGATGTCCTTTTCCTCGTTGGTAATGTATAACCATTTGTTGTCCATTAGTTTGTAGTAGGTTTCGATAGATCCTAATATGCTTGTTGTCCTACAGCTCCTTGGTATGATTTCTGGATTGTTGACGAATATTTCAATTTCGCAAATTTCTTCTTTCTTCGTGAAGATTTGACGAATGTTAGTACAGATGTAGTATCCTTCGATTGTTGTACATTTTTCTTCTTTTTTATTGATTAGGACGATTTTTCTTAAATCGTTGGTCGCTATGAAGTATTTATAGTTGCTGGCGATGAATTTGATTGTTTGGTAGTAATCATTTGACGGTGTTGGCAGCGGCATAATTTCATATACGTTGAAATCTTCTTTTTGTGTGACTGGAATTTTCATTATGATTGTTAACACTCCTTCTTTGATGAATGCTTTTACTTGAATTAGTTTGTAGTAGTATTGAATATTTTCTTGATCCAGTGTGATGGGAAACTCGTATTTTTCTTTAATTGATTGTAGTTCCATTAGTAAGTTTTCTGGATTGACCAAATCTTCTGTGACGATGTTGCTTCGTATTAACACCAAGTTTTCTTTAATCTTCATGATTTCATTGTTGATTCGATTTATTAGCGTTTGGAGAAGCAGTATTTGCTCGACGATTAGTTCTTCTATTACTAGAGCGTTGATTTTTTCATTTGATTCGCCCATGTATTTGTTGAAAAGTTTTGTATTTTCGTTGAATTTTTCTTGATATGTCCGTATCCCTTGTGCAGTTAGATTGATTTGTTGCAGCGTACTTGACATTATGTGGATTGAGTTTTGTAGCATGAGTTTTGTATTTTTGTTGTCTTCTATTATTGAATTGATGCTATTTTGGTAGAAATCGGCGTCTTCTGAGTCCGGATTTCCAAATAACCATTTGATTGCTTTTCCTCCCAGGTTGAAGGCTCCACGTTTTCCACGATGATAGCTCTTCAGTATTCTTATTTCTTTGTTGGCTTCTTTTAATTCTTTGTTTATTATGTTGAGTTGAGCGTTGCATATTATGTGGCTTCTTTTGATTGTTGCGTTTAGTTTGTTGCAGAAATAATGTGTCTTGGCGAATTCTTCGTTTATTTCTTCTAAGTTTTCATTTAACTTGGATATATTGTAGTAGTGTACTAGGCTAATTTTTTCTACGCTAATTTTTCCTATTCCTAATTTATTGTAGAATATTCCGCTATTCTTCTCTATTGGCATTATTTCAATGTTTTCACTGCTCGTCTTCTTGATGATTATGATCATCAGGATCGGGAGAATTTTCATCTTCATCTTTGTTTTTCTTCCTCTTCTCTTCTGGAACAAATATTTTTATTCTATTAGTGCTTATTCTTTGCTTCTTACTTCCAACTTTTATTTCCACTGTATTATTATTAAATATTTTAGTTATTGTGTATGGTCCTTTAAATTTTGTATTTAATCCTTGTTTAATATTTTTTATTAATATTTTTTGCCCTTCTTTAAATTCACTTTGTTTTAAATTTTCGTTTCTATTCTTCTTTTCTGCTTGTGTTATTCTTGCCCTTTCTAAGTTTTCTTTTGCGCTTTGTCGTAGTTTTTGTATTTTTTCTACGATTTCGTTGTTGATGTCGAAGTATGTTTTTCTTCTTATTTCTGTTTGTATTGTTCTTGCTTTATTGCCGAAAACTAATTCATATGGTGTTGCTTTTGTGTGTTCGTTGATTTTTGTGTTGTAGGAAAATGAACATATGTAGAGGTAGCTGTCCCATTGTTCTTCTTTTTCCAAATAGTTTCTAAGGAATTTCTTGATTTCTTGATTTGCGCGTTCGATACTTCCATTTGCTCTTGGATTGTATGCGGTTGTTGTTTTATGTTTCACTTTTATTATCTTCATTAGTTCCTTGATTATTTCGTTAATAAATTCTTTTCCATTGTCGGACAATATCTCTTCTGGATATCCGAAAATGTGGATGTGTTTGTAGAGTGCGGCTGCTACTTGTTGTGCTGATTTTTCAGTGATGGCGTAGAGTTGTATGAATTTGGTTAGATCGTCTTGGATTGCGACTATGTATCGGTTGTTGTTTTCTGTTATGGCTAGCGGGCCTATTAAGTCGATGTTGAGTTTTTCATTGAAGTTTTCCGGAGTTTCTTTTACTAGGATCTTCTGTTTTTCTGTTCTTCCTTTATTTAATTGACATTGGGCACATTTATTGACGTAGTTTTTCACATCTGTTGTCATTCCATTCCATTTAATATTGTTGAGCTTCATATCTTCGATCATTTTTGAAATTCCTTGATGATTTTTCTCTATTGTGTTGTGATAGAGATGTAGGTAATTCCTGATTTCTTCTCGGGATAAATTTTTCTTTTCTTCATTATTTTCTTTTTCATTCTTCTTGTTTTCTTGGACTTCTTGTGACTTTTCTTTTGATGTATTTTCTTGAAATTTTTCGTTTTCTTCTAACGCCCTTGGTTTTTCTTGAGTTTCTTCTTTTTTGAATTCTTTTTCTTTTTCTTGTGTAGTATTTTCTTTTTCTTTGCTTTGTAGTAATTGGTCGGCCATTTCTTCGGTAAATAAATCTATTTCTTCTAACGTTGTTGTATCGTAGTCTGGTAGTTCGTAGTATGAATGTTCGTCGTTTATGATGTACCAATTGTCTTCTTTTAGTATGTATTGAATTGTATTGTAAAAATGTTGAGCTCTGATATTGTTTCCAAACGAAAAATATTTATAGTTGGCGACGTTAAGTTCTGGTTTGTTTAAGTTTTTTAATTTGATTAATGTATTTGCGAATTCGAATAAGTTGCTTGGATCCTTTATGAAGATTATTATTTTTCCTTTTTCGGTGATGTGTTCGATGAATGTGAATTGTTCGATGTACTTTATTATTGTTCTTCGTAATTTTTCATCTCGGACTCTGTATTTGATTTGGTTGAAGGGTAGTACGATGTTGTTGTATGTGCGTAAGTGATCCCATTTGTAGCGTTTCGCGTTTACTTGTTTATTCGTGTTGACGTAGTTTCTTAATTCTTCTTCGTTGATTGCATTGATTGCGTTTATGGGTCTGGATAGGAAATCTGCGACTTTATTTGATTTTCCGTTGATGAATTGTATTTTGTATTGGTAGTTCATTAATTTTAATCTCCAACGTATTAAGCGACTGGTTGGATCTTTGACGTTGTGTAGCCATACTAGCGGTCGATGGTCTGATTTGACGATGAATTCTTTTCCATATAAGAAGTGGTGAAAATTTTTGATGGTTTTCAGAATTGCCAAACATTCTTTCTCGATAGTGCTGTAATTTCTTTCTGCGCTGTTGAGAGTTCTTGAAAAATATGCGATGGGCTTGTCTTTTCCATTTTCTTCTTGTGCTAGGACTCCTCCGATGGCGTCTTGGCTGGCATCGGTTATGATTATGAACGTTTTATTTTCGTCGGGATGGATCAGTACTGGGCTTGAAATTAATTTGTCGATTAATGTTCTGAAGGCTTTTTCTTGTTCTTCACCAAAATTGTACTTCACACTCTTCTTTAGTAGTTTTGTTAACGGTTTTGCGATGTCGGCGTAGTTTTTTATGAATTGTCGATAGTATCCAGTTAATCCTAAGAATGACTGAAGTTGTTTGACGTTTTTCGGTGGCTTGCATTCCTTGATTTTCGCTATTTTCTTCTCCTGTGGTTTTATTCCGTTGATATTTACTGTGTGACCCAAATATTCGATTTCTTTCATTAGATATTCGCACTTGTCCGTGTTGATTTTTAATCCATTGGTGTATAATTTTTTGAAGATGATTTCGATGTTTTTGAGATGATCCTCTAGGTTTTTTCCGAGAATTATGACGTCGTCAAGGTATACCAGACATATATTCTTCTTAATTTCTTCATTGAAGATTTCGTTCATCATTGTTTGGAACGTTGCTGGAGCGCTGACTAATCCGAACGGTAATCTTAGAAATTCGTAGTGTTGGCCATTGATGCTGAAGGCGGTTTTCGGAATATCTGTTTCTTTCACTGGGATTTGATGAAATCCAGAGGCTAAATCCAATGTAGTAAAATATTCGTTGTTTCCTAACTTTTGAAGAATTTCGTCGATCCTTGGAATGGGATAGTTGTTTGGGATTGTGATTTCGTTGAGTTTTCTGTAGTCTATTACCGTACGAAATTTCTTTTTTCCGGAAGCATCTTGTTTCTTCTCTACGATCCATACTGGAGAGTTGTACGGTGATTTCGATTTTCTTATGATTCCATCTTCTAATAATTCTTGCACTTGTCTTTCGGCTTCTTCTTTTAAATTAATGGGCAAGGGATATATTTTGTTTTTTATTGGCGTGTTGTCCTTTAATATTATTTCGTGTTCTATTACGTTGGTTTTACCAGGTTTGTCGTTTTTTAATTTAATTATTTTATTGTATGTTTTTAGTAGATTTAATATTTTATTTTTTTCGTCGTTGTTTAAATGTTGAAGTCTTGTGTTCTCTTCAATTTCTTTGAATCGTTCCTCTTCTTTATTCTTTGTTTCTTCTCTTTTGAATTCTTCTTGTTTGAATTTTTCTTTCTTGAATTCTTCATTTTTCTTTATTTTTATATTATTTATTTCTTCTGTGTTTCTTGTAAATTGGACGATCGATTCCTTGTAGAGGATATTTACTTGGAAATATTCGAGGAAATCGTTCCCAATGATGCCATCGTATAGGAAGTTTCCACGATCAACCACTTGAAATTCGAAATTTATTTTCAAATTGTTCGACTCCTGGATCAATGGTAACGATAGTGTTCCTAACGTTTTTATACTTGGACCGTTGATACCAGTTAAGTATTTGGACTGATGGCTGTCGATTCCTTTTAATGATTTTAGCGATGATGCTTTAACCAGAGAAATCATTGCACCAGTGTCCAGAAGAAATTGGAGTTTTCCATTTCTTGATTTTTCGCTTTCAAATGTTATCTTCTTATCTTTGACTTCTTCTTGTGTTGCTGGTTTCCTTGTTGTGTAGGACCTGTTGTGTTGAAGGCATTGATCAATACGAATATTTGTTAGCTTGCTTGATTCGGAGTTATTTTCTTCTTTATAGTTTTCTCTCTTGGGATCCATTCTTCTAAATGGCGACGTGTTTGGTTTGTTTACCAGTTGTTGATTATTTCTTCTAGTTCGACATTCTTCGTAGAGATGTCCTTTTCTTTTGCAGTAGTTGCAGAATTTTTGTGATTGTTGATTCTTGAAACGGCAATCGTTTGTTGAATGATTTGTTCTTCTACAAATCTTGCATTGTTGTTTATTTGTATTGTTTGTTTTGATTGTTGACCGAATGAATGCTTCTTCTTCTCTTGCAATGGATAGTGCTTCCATCATTGTTTCGATGTCCTTATGTCGTAGTATATTCGATATTTCCCGTTTGCAGTAATGGGTAAATCTTCTTAGTGTGTTTTCGTTGAGAAGCGCCAGTTTTCCGTCAAGTAGTTGTGGTTTGGTATTTGATTCGATGATTTTTCTTGCTATTTTATTCGATAGCTGATCCAGACGATTGAAGTAATCGAGGATTGTTTCATTGTCTTTTTGTTTTTCATTTTCCAACTGTTGCTGAAGGAAAGCCAGTGATTCAGTCGTTTGGTATACTGATTGGAGCTTTATCTTCAGTTGTTCCCATGTTTGAATGTTCTGAATGGAAATTTTCGTCTTCACATCGGCGGACAATTTGGAAAATATGAATGGAGTTAAGGCGTATCGTTGCTCTTCTGTAGCGAGTTTCAGTGCATTCTGTGCGTTCTGGAGAAAATTTGATAGCTCTGACGGTCTTCCATCGAATGGTGTGATCATTTGCGTTAGAAATAGTATTGGAATTTTTTCGCTCGGTCTGTTTGTTGAAGTTTCTGGAGCTGGATCCGACTCTTCTGTAAGTGATTCTTCATAATTTGTTGCTTCATTTTCTTCGGTCATTTTTTAGATCCTGAATTTAACGGTAGATGAAAAGTAGTAAATACTTTTCGATCCTGAAGTTTGCGATAGATGAAAAGTAGTGAATACTTTTCGATCCTAAGGTTTGCAGTTCAAGAGGTTCGTCTCTTTTGATAAGACTTCGTATCTTCTTTTTTGATAGAAGCTGAAGACTTCGTGTCTTGATAGAAGCTTATCCTACCGCGCTGCGCCAATTTTATTATGTCGCAACTCGCTTTTCGCTGAAACGTTGAAAATTTGAAAATTCAGCTGCGCCAGATTCTTGTTTTTCCACGGTACAATATCAAAACCGCTGGACGCCTGGAGCGTGAGACGCCCTTTAGAAGTCGCAACTTGTTAGAAGATACCTTTCGGTAGGTTCCAGCTGGACTCCCGTAACTGATTCTGCTTGAAGAGTTGAATCTTGTTTGCCGGAGCAGTTTGGATTGCAGTATTCCTCTTCAGGAGCAGGAGAATTCCTCTGAATTCTTATGTTGTTGCTCTATCGGGGCGACGATCCGGAGGCTTGTGATTTCGATGATTAGTTTTCGACGTTGTTTTTCTATTTTCTTGATGATGATTAGTTTTCGGCGTTATTCTTCTGTCTTTTTCGAAGTTCACTTTTAATTTATTACTTTTTTACTCGTAGGTATTTTATATTAACAACGAAGTTATTTTTAAGTTAAAATATATTTATTGAAGAATATTACTTACAATATAAGTATAATAATAAAGTTTACAAAGCTTTCGCAAGACTATTATCACAAGACTAATGTTATGAATACTCTCACAAGACTAAAGTTCTGAAAGAGAAATTAGCTATTTATATATTTTTTAATTATATGTGGGGATCCCTCGATGTACTTCCCGGTGCGGTGGTTCCCGGTGTTTCTGTTGACTCGGGGAATTCCATCGGTGATTCCCTTGTGGTATTTTTTGTTGTGTTTGCTGATTACAGCATACGACAATTGTACAATATATGTGATAGTAAGTACTTTGATGTAACGTCAGTTGCATAAGTTTGGTAGGTGTTTTTGAATTAAAATCATGTACTATATTTTTGTGTATATTCTGAAAGTTTGTTTTTTTTGTGTAGGTATTTTACGCTTTGAATATCAGTTTTTAGGATGATGTACATTTAGTTGATCCTCGAAGTTTTAGAAATTTCGATACAGCCGGGTGTTGCCACGCCTTTCCTGCCTTAACAATTTATAATTTTTTCAAGTTATTGTTCATCTTTAACTTTTCATGAAAACTTTTAAACATAGTTACATTACTGGAAAATGTTAAAAAAAAAAAAAAAACTATATAAAAGCAAAACTTGATTCATACATTTCTGTTATTGTTATACAATAAGAATTTTTAAAGAAGTAGAAAAGAAATGAAAAATAACGAAAAAAAACGAGCCAGAAACATAAAAATAAGAAAAATATTAATTAATGATTTTAATTAATATATAACATTAATTTTAGATCACGTAGTAGTTAGTCAGTCAGCGCTGGAAACATTTAAACTATAATGAAAAAAAGTAATTAAAACGGCGTTGCATAAATTAAAAACTTAATTTTTACTTTATAATAAAAAGAATACAAATTGATGAATGTTGTACAGAACTGTAAGTAAATGTTCAAACGCTTGTGTGTTTGACCCAACTGTGCCCGGTGGAAATTTTATCATTTTTATTGAATTTATTGAAACGAGAAAGAACAGTTGGTTCTGTTACTCTTAATTTGTTATACGTAAATACCTCAAATTTACCCTTTTGAAAGTCGTTTTTCATATCAAAAATTAGTTGTCCCAAACATGGCAACCCTGGCGGGGAAGAGTGAACTATTTGATAAATTTGTTAACACTATGAGGCCCAAGCACTTTCACAGTAAACTTCTCCGGAAGTCGACAATATTTTTAAAGAAACTATGTAAACAAATACATAAAATAAAATGATTCAAACACTGAATAGATTCAACACAGTTCAGCATGTATGTGTAAAACTGTAAACATACGTACGTGATACGTACATACTACATATACACTGACATTCAAATCAATTTTATTTAAAAATACAAATTATTTTTTTTATATATTTTTTGTTTATCTTAAAATTTTTTGTACATACAAACCAAAAGAGTAGTGTGTGTTGGTATGTATTTCTGTGAGTAGAAACACATCAGTGTGATGAATGATGATAAACATCGCACACACAATGCGTAACAAACTAATCAATTAATCATTGATCGCGGTCGGCCTCTGGGGATGTTTTGTTTTGTTTCGGATGCCGAAGCCATGGGACTGAAAGTGTTACTATTAGTTTTTATATTGTTTATTTTAAATTTTTTTTATAGAAACCAAGAGAATCGTGTGTATTAGTGTTTGTGTGAGTTGAATATATACACATCGGTAATCAATTAATCATTGATCACGATCGGCCTCTGCAGTTGTTTTGATTATTTTCGGATGCTGAAGCCGTGAGACTGAAAGTGTTAATGTTCTTGTAACTTGTACAGTCCACAATTCACGACTAGTCACAACATGAGGTTGTCGATTAATTTTTTCAATCACTGTACCACATTTCACAGTTTTTATACTTTCGGAAAAGACTACAACTGTTTCATTTGGTAGAATAGCAAAAAACTTTTTTCACAACTACACGCGTTTTCTATATTGGAAAAAAAAAACACTGATGGAAAATTATAAAGAAAAATGAAAAGAACTTAAAAAAAAAAAATAACAACAACAAAATGTCTGCAAGTGACGTCAAAACTCATTTACGTGCAGATTTTCTCGTTTGTTTTTTTCTTCAATGGTGGTAAGCATGTTTGTTGTATTGTTTTTCGTAGCAACAACATTGAACTGAGCGTGGAAAATGTCTAAGCTAATAATTCATAGGGAAAATATTATTGTTACGAACCCAAACAAGCAACTGCAGCCACCAGTATATTTATTCGTTCAAAGACGTTTTGTACTTTTTTGCCGTACTTATGGTTTTTTTTTTATTCTTTAATCATAACAAACGACCATTTCCATTGATGGTTGTGGAAATGGGTAATATTTTTTTTTTTTTTTTTTTTGAAATGATAAAAATAATTTATTGGTTATTACATTAAGGTACCATCACAGTGTGATCGGCCGAAAAATAGTCAATTTTCACAATTTTTTTGCGGAAGGATAGGAGGGGGGAACGAGGATGAATTTTTTTTACGATTAACACCACAATTTAAAAATACAAAAAATAGTTTTTTTATTCATTTTTATTAATTTCTTTTTTTATAATTATTATAATTTCTTGAAAAAAGTGTCTTTAAAAATGAGCGAAATTTGGTGCCCACGATTGCGTCCGTAGGGATCATTTTTTGACAAACAGATGCAAATACTTTTCTTACAGAGTCGATCAAGTGCAAGTCGTACTCGCGCAAACAGTATTCCCTGCAATAACTTGCTTTTAACGCTGATGCGAAAGACGCCACCGCGGGTCTAAAAAGTTTAGGAATCGCTTATTTACAATATGAAAGTCATTCATTGAAAAATTTTAATTCATATCTTAAAACAATTCAAGGTAATAATACGCATGTGCGAAAAAAAAGTAGGTTATAGTCCCTTAGGAAGCGAGTTCGGAATTTTTTCGGGTCACCACCCATAACATTGTAATATTTATTCCTTGAAAAAATAATTAAAATATTCAAAAAATAAAAGAATTGTTTCCGCATTACTTTTGTACATAATGTACGTAAAACATTTGTATTAGTTATGCGCATGACCGCACATGCGTGCTAAACACAATGATTAGATAATTGTATAAATTTAATTATATGAAGTTAAATATGTATTTAAAGTCGATGCTAATTTTTATCTTATTTGTTTCAGGTATGTTGAATGAAAAACGGAAATGGTTTTTGCAATACATGTATATTGTGAAGAAAATCGTAAGAGAATTACTTTTTCTTTAATCTTTTTTTTTTTTATTTTGGTTTAAATTTATAAATAGAAATCATTAAATCGAGAAGATAAAAACAAAAGTGTAAGAGAATTTTCTAATTAGAGTAATGTTTTGTAAACAAATCGTTAGTAATCTGTTGATTGAATGAAAAAAGAATTAATTAATGGAAAATGGAAAAACGTTCAAGAATAATATAAGCATTTGCGTTTTCTTTGATGTAATACGTTTTTTTTATTCTTAAAAAAATTCAGGAGGGATTACTACGAAAAAATGATGAAATTCCGTTGAAATGTTTGATTTGAAAGCCTAGTGTTGAGAAAAATGAGGAAATAGTATATTGTGCAATAAGTGCGGGAAATTGTCGATTGCCCACTCAAGCGAAGTTGAGCGCACTCACTACGTTCGTGCGCTCATTCGCTTGAGTGGAGCAATCGACAATCCCGCACGAGTTGCACATACTATTTTTTATTACGAATTTCACATACTTTTTTCTATTATTATCACTATTTTTGACATTTTTATTACTTTTTAAAATAATATTTTTAAGTGTTCGTCTTTTTTTCTGAATTAATTATCGTTTAAATTACTTTGTTGGTGTTTTCTATAGAAATAATTATGAAATATTTATTAAATGAAAAATTAGGAGGCGGCTTTGCGTGTTTTATTGTCAATTTGCGTGTGGAAAGTAACTTTCCACACGCAAAAAAGTATGCGGGAAGAGTACAGTGGGCAAGCAGCTATTTTGCGTACAGAAATGTGTACGCCAGGCTAGTACTTCTCCCACATGAGTAATAAAAAATAAAGTCATAGATTATAACTGACACTGCCATCGGTCCGGGTTTCCCCGCACTTGTCTTCTTTTTGAAGGCATCCGAGGAGTGTTTACAAAATCGTAGTTTAGCACAAAAAATTTGCGATGGTTATGAAAATTTTTTCAGATTTTACACAAAAATTAGCCATTTTTGAAGCATTTTTACAAATTTTCCCTAACGTAAATGTTTGATAATTATAACTGAAAACCTGTTTTTATTTTGATTCATGAAGTGTTGTAATTCAGTGGCGATAAAAATGACCGCAAACCACAAAGTACAATTAAAAAAAAAACACCAAATACAAACTGATAATTATGAATATTTATTTCGAGACTTGTTATAGACAAAACTGCATATTAATTTAATAATTATGATTCAACAATAGGTTATTAAATGCTGATATATATATGCTAGATCACCAGTCTGGTTGGTATATCGCGTAATATAATAGCAAGTAGCATTATCCATTAGAATATCAAGGTCAGTTTTTGGAAAATTAATCCAATCAAGGAAAAAAAAGTTGATTGCCATTTAAGCTTTTCTAGATGCGTAATAAAAAAATATTCTTTTGATTTTCTGACATAATCTTTTTGTAGCATTGTTATTATGATATCATTGTTAATAATTTTTTTTCTGTTACAACTTCCTAATTTAATTTTTTTTTAATAATTACAAGGTCATCCAAAATATTAAATACTGTGATTTACTATTGAATCGATTTTACGCCGTTTTTTCTTCAAAAAAATCGTCCTATATAACGACACCGAGTTAATTATCTACATTTTGCTTTCAGTTATTTTTGTCTTTTTTTACAAAAAAAAAAGAAAATCTAGAAAAAAAAACGGTAATTCTTTGTAATAACAAAAGAAAAGTGAATGTTTTTTTTGAGGTTATGAAGAATATATGAGCTGTGTGAATAAGTCGGTGGTTTGGGTAGATACTTATTTTTATACACAAGATTAAGTTTAATTGTAAGTTAAATTTGTAATGAAGATTATTAACCGCAACTTTCTCATTTAGCAAAAGTTTTTCGCTGATAAAATGCGGAGAAAAACGATGGAAAAAAGTTTGTGTATGTATGTATGTATGTTAGAATAATATATTAAGAGATAAAGTTTGCGATAAAATTTATTATGTTCTCCACCATATACAGGTGTGACGTAACAGAGGCGGTTGAAGGGTTTCTTACTGGCACACCCTTTCGAGCATTACTTAATGCCTGTGTGCTTCCACTAATCCAAAAAATGAGGTTTTGTTAGAAGCAGGTAATTTTCTCATTTCCGAAGACGATTTTTCTCATATCCCACATTCGTGTTTTACTTCACTGAGAAAAAAATACAGTAATTTTTACTGAAATTTCTGGTAAAAAATTACTGAGCTCTCTGGTAATGTGGACATAAGTGACAGGCTAAGTAAAAACTACGATAATTTATAGTAAAAATTTAAATTACACAACAGCTCAGTAAAAATTACCGTATTATTTATAAATAAGGTTTTTTTTTATTTATTAATAAATAATTGAATTAAAATAGTTTAAAAGGATATTGATAGAAGGGTAAGCATTAAAATCAAATTATTAATATAGAAAAAATTTTTGTGGTTTTTTATTATTTGTGGAAAAAAATATATAAATTCTTTATTTGAAATATTACATGATAAAAATTTTTAACAATAAGCACATTATAATAATTTGTATAAAAACATATTTCAATTAACATATCAAATACTTAAATAATAATTTATTATAAAAAAAAAAATAAAAAAATAAAAAAACCACTTTATAAACATCCAATCACTATCATTGCTATTGGCCAACTGACGAACCAACGGTTGCCACGGTTGCTGCGTCTGTAAGTCGTGTATTGTCTAACACGCATGCTCTCTGGGCCTCAAGGTTGTGTGGTGGTTGCGTGCTTGTTTTGTTTATTCTGTTCTATGCGTTCTATGTAATACTTGGTATGCAGTGATGCTGAAATACACACCGACTCAGTAAAAATGATTCTATGTCCAGTATAATTTTACAAAAAATTAAGTAAATTTTCCCGGTGTCCACTTGAAATTTTACTACCCCATCGAATTTTACGCAGCTGTATAGGAAAAATTCTTAAGGTGTACAGGAAAAATTTTCAAATGAATCGTAAAAAATAATGTTTGAAACGCATTTTTTATATTTTTGCTTAATAATTTCCTACGAACTGGTCACTTAAGACTCGTTTACCGGAGGCAGCTCAGTAATTTTTACTGGAATTTTTTCTCTGTGTTGAAAGTATTAACAATTTTAAAAAAATTTTAATTGTTCGATTTGATACTTCAATAAACATTTTGTCTACGAAGCTACAATTAAAATTTTAAGTCATTCGGATGAATATTGCCCCCGAATTACGGTCCCAACCAACTTGAAAAATGTGGTTTCGACAAAGATGCGTGTAAAGTTTCAAAACGTGGTTGGGTTTATTATAACTTTCGTTCTTCGGCCTCTTTTCTGAGCAACACCAGGAGTGGAGTGATCTTCTCAAACATTTCAGGATGTTGCCGGAAAGACTAGTGATTGATAATCCGTTAAATATTTTTTTAATCACCCTCTAGACGGAACACAACTTGTACATGTATTCGTTCTTATCTACGACATCGACTTATCCTTTTTCTATTTTATTAATAACAGTTTTTTTTCTCTTATTCGCCGAAGAAAAATTCTTTATAATCGTATGAGTAGCAGTTTTTTCCCTATCTCACTACAACCGCTACCCTTATCACATTGTTCCCGTCACCCCTCGCAACGCTCCTTTATCATAACAGTCGAACTATTTTAAAATCATTTGCAAGTTAAATTTAATATAATCATATTTATCAGTTGAATTGTTTTCCACTGTTTTTTTTTCTTGTTGTAGCATCGTAAAGGAAAATTTTGTTTTTAAAATGTAATAAAAAATTTTTATGTTTTTTTCCCAAGTTAATGCCGTGTGGCGATAACTTTTGTAATTTTTATAACGAAATAAATTTTCGTTTCTAACGTTATAGGATGCAAAAATATTGAAAATAAAAGTTATATATTATTATTTTTTTTAGTGTATTAATTTTATAGTGATAGTAAAAAGGATGATACTTTGTTGTAGTAAGATTTTTATAGTTGGTCATAAAAAATTTTTCTGTAGTTTTTTTGATTTTTTTTTTTGTTAATGTGCGAGCCGGGCCGGGTATTAGAATAATTTTTTTAACGTGTTGTCTCGAATTTAATTTTTTTCGTCTTCTAAATAAATAAGTACGAATGTTCAAGTTTCAATGAACACTGTCACGTATTATTCCCTATATCATTCAAAATTAAACAGCGCCTGTCTACCAATTTAATATTTAATGAGGCGAGTATTATATGTTTCCAAGAAACCGTTGCTGCACAGTTTACGAAGTGATGCCCGCAAAATTGGATAATCGATAATCGAATAGACATTTTTCACCATTTAGACACCAAGTGAAGGTCAGCGAAGGTCAACGCTTTAAATTTCGGTCGATTTAGTCGACATAATATTACTTTCGACTATACTAAAGTAGCAAAAACATTGCAGTCGCTTTTGAAATATGAAAATTTTACGTTTTCGAGCGTCCTGAACAAATTTTGATTTGATGTCTGTCGGTCGGTCGGTCGTCTGTGTCCGAAAATCGTACTAAATGGCATAACTTTGGAAGTATTTCATCGTTTTAGCGAATTTTCAGAATGAAAATTCAGCTATTACAGCAGCTCTTATGGTAAGACCTAAGCCCGGGACTATGGCAGAAATTTGTTTTGGAGCCTCTAGAACTCGAAAATCTACTTCACTAAAATTTATATATATATAGATATATATATATGTATTTATGTGTGTACGCGATAGCTGTCGAACGAAGCATTTAATTGTTACGAAATTTGGTAAAATCGTTAATTGTTCAAAACGCTTGGATAAGTTCGTTAGCCAGACACATCCGATGCCACAGACCGGATATTTTGGGCTTTAAAGTCTTTCTTTTGTGTTTTTGATCAGAATTTAAAACTTTTTCAAAAATTTTATTACATTATCAAAAATATCGTAAGAAGTTATATCAGAGAGCTTTTTATACTTTTCTTCTATATAACGTCGTTCTTAAGAAAAATCAAAAATAATCCCGTTTTAAAAGTCTCTTTTTATTTGTTATTTCACTCTACCTCGTTTGATTTTTCTATTTAATATATATTGTGTTTATAAATGTGTCTAAGGGTGTTTCGTCACTAGTTATTTCTATTACCTAAATATATGTCAGATTTCTTTAATTAAATATTATGAATAATGTCTTAATAAATTTATAAAGTTATATTATAAATGTTAATCAATTAAACTGTACTATTTATTTGATTAAATAAACTTTTGACGTATTTTTTTTTGTGGTGTTGAATGGCCCTTAGCTATTTGTAAACGAAGTACAAATTTTGATAATGTTAGTTTTTTGTTTTGTTTTTTTATAACAATCTGTCAAATGGAATCATTTTTAAATATATGCATATAATATGCATGCATGTATATAACCTAATTATAAATATTTTTGTTTTAACACATTATATTTATTATTTTGAAAATTTTCTTATTTAATTTTAAATAAGATGAACTAAATTAGAAAAAACTGATTGATGGTAAGGAAATTTTATAAAAAAAAGTATATATTTGACAAGATTTTGATGACATATAATTGGTATACTTTGGAATTAAAAACAAAGTGAATGGGTACAATATAGTGTTTTTAACAGAAAATAAAGTTTTTGGAGCAACTAAACAGTGCCGGAACAACTAAATTAGCCATGTAGCAGGAGCCAGCAGTTACGAGCCTCGCGCTTGTGTCCAAAAAAACAATACAAATTCATACATGAGTGATTTAACAAAAAAAAAAAAAAAAAAAAAAATAGAAAAGAAAACGAGTTTTGGCTCAACTTACATTTGAATGCTAAATCAAATCTACATAAGTGACATTTTTGACAGAATTGACTTTTTGCTAAAATAGTAAAGTATGAAAATATATGCAAACGGATTGTTTGGTGTAAAAAGCTGCACAAAAAAAGGACTTGTAAAAACACCAATAAAATTATGTATCATTTAATTAAAAATAAATTTTAATCTTTCTTAAAATATTTTACATTGTTACACATATAATTTAATTTCCATTGATAATTGTTAATGAATTTTAACCTCTTTACACACGACAGTTAGCTATTCAAACATTTTTACATTTGTGATTAAGTGTTAATTCGTTGTTGAAAACATTCATCACAAAAGATTGGAAATTTCTTCTTTTGTTAAATAGATTGTTTGTCTACAATTTAATTGAAATACTCATAAAACAATCTAAAAAATAAAAAAATACATTAATTAATTATTAAATTTTTTGAAATATTTAACATTTTACCTGAATGGGGTTATAAGTTCCAAAATATGTTACAACCTTTCAAAATGTTGAACAATAATCCTATTTTAAATTTGTAATTCAATATCGACTAGATAAAATGTTTACAAATGAAAATGATTTCTACACACTAACTAAAAAAGTAATAGCCCATTTTCTGAACTAAGGAATAGACATTAAAGTGTCCATTAGAGATTAAATATTAATTGTGTAGACAACCCAACAGAGGGCAACAAGTTACAAACAACAAAGCAAATTCCTCAAAGCGGCAAATTTAAATAATAAATAAATAATTATAATGTTTTGTTTAGTCTATTTAAGAAAATAATTAGTCAGTTAAATAAGTGTTAATTTATAATTTATTCAAGTAATAATTTTGATTACTAAAATCTAAATCCTTTTAACAATGATTTATTATTAAATAATCAATATATAGATATATAATACAATTAGAAATAATGTTATAAAATTTTGTGAAAAGCACACAGCCAAGGTTACTTAACGGATTTCGACTAGTGAAGTGTCTATGAATAGAGCATCATATCAGGGGTGGCACAAGAGAGCCTGAATTTTCAAATTTGGTTTTATTATTAGTTGTTATCGTTAGTTACGGAGCCACAAATTTTAATTTTTTTCCAAAGCAATTACACGTAAAGTAAAATAAATTGGTTATTCATTTCTCTTATAGAAATGGATAAACGGATCTCAGGTAACAGTACTATTATTATTTAAATTAAAATAAGATGATTTTGTTAGTATAAGTGAGGGCAAAATTATCACCCAGGACCTTGGGACCCCAAAAAAACTTCTTCATACTAAACAGCTGGGCGGATCTCAAGAAGATGTTGCGAAAATTAGATATGCTACTGAAATATGAATATTACTTGCTTTTATAGTATTAATTATTTAAGTAACTGTTTTTGTACAGAATTTCAGAATAGCGAATTAAAAAGTGAAGTAAGGTTAAGATTGTTCTATAGAACCTTCTAATAGGGATCACATTAAATAGCTGAATGGTGCGGACAATTAAATCGATCTCCAAGTTACCCTTCAAACACTATTGGAATTCCAGAAAAAGATGAAAGTAGCATTAAAATTGTTATTCTCCAAGAAGGGTCTAAAACTGAAGAATATCTAAAACTATTATTACGGATATCAGAGCAAAGGTCTCAAACTAAAGGTACAAAATACAAAAATGTATTCCATTGCACGAAATTATATGTATAAATCAAAATTAAAACAAAAATAAAACAAAACAGACACCTGAGTGAAGCCGCAGGACGGAAAGCAGAAAAAAATTATAAATTTTTCTGTTACTTAAGTAAAAATTCATTTAACTATTAAATTATTATTTTAAGCGACTTTCCATTTTGGAACTTAATTTATGACGGAGAATGTCATGGAAAGATCCGAGTTCGGGACTATACGGCAGAAATTTGTTTAAAAACATATATATATATATATATATATATATATATATATATATATATATATATATATATATATATATATATATATGTATATACAGGGTGTAAAACAAACAACTCTCGTCCTTTTTTGTGGAGGGCGACACCTAGCAAACTGTAGACACTAAAACCGCAGGAATTTTTTCGAAATTAACAGTCGCGTCACCCCTCAAACGGATAAGGGTCAGTTCCTTTACATCCTTATACATATATATACATATATATATATATATATATATATATATATATATATATATATATATATATATATATATATATATATATATGTATATATGTATGTGTGTATATATATTATATACAGGTGTAAAGGAAATAATTCTTATTTCCTATATAGAGGGGTGACGCCACTGTTAATTCCGAAAAAATTCCTGCGGTTTTAGTGTCTACAGGGTGCAAAGAGTCACCCACAAAAGGACGAGAGTTATTTGTTATATATATATATATATATATATATATATATATATATATATATATATATATATATATATATATATATATATATATATATATATTTGTGTGTGTGTCTGCGCGATAACTCTCGAATGAAGCATTCAATCTTTACGAAATTTTGTTAGAAGCTCAAAAGTCTCAAAAGCTGGGACGAGTTCGTTAGCTGATATGTCCGATTTTTAGAAGCCATTTTTCACCATTTTTAGTGATTTTTTGGTTAAACTTATTTAAATGCATATGTGCTATACTATATGTGATCCGCCAGGGTCCTGGGGACTCAAAAGTAAAAAATTAACTACTCAACCGATTTCGAAAATCTTATCACTGTTATAGAGTTAAACTATTTTAGATGGATACACGTTGTTATATGAGATCCGTCAGTGTCCTATCTTTGAAAATTCGCTATGTTATGCAGGTGCTGCGACAGGGGTATTTGAGGTAATGTTAAGGGGAGATTCGCTAAAAAACAAAAAACGAAATCTGTTTTTTTTCCTTCATAATTATGTTTCTTAAGGTGTTAGAAATATTCTCCTAAAATTTTATTTAAAAGACATAAAAAATAAGAAGTTATGGACATTTTAGTGCAAGCATTTTACTGTAATTCAATTTAAATAAAAAACTTTAAATGCTTATTTCTCGAAAGTACATTTTTTGACATGGTTCCTCATGTATCTCAAAAAGTATTTGAGATATCGACATAAATCAAAGTGCATATTATTCTTCGATGCTGTTATTTTGGCAGGAACTAGGATCTTTTGGTTCCATAATATATTTTCAAAATGGTGACTGTTTATAGTCGAGAAAAAGCGGTGATTTTTGAAAATTTATTTTCAAAATATGATTTTTCATTTTTTGATTCAAGATACGGTTTTTTATTTTTTTCTTAGATTCTAATTAGTGCCATAACTGCGTACGTATATTTTCAGAAAATTCGGAATTTTTTGATTTTGGTTCACTGCGAATTTCAGAACGAGGAACCATCAGGTAGAAAAATCTCGTAGTGTCGACTTTAAAGCTATTTATACTCAGATAATTTTTGAATTGTTTTTTAAAAAAAAAAATTTTTGTAGCCTCAGCACATGTAGAAACAATCTTGAATATTTAGTTTTTTAATAAAATATTTATTTGTATAGAAAAAAAATAATAAAAAATGTCGATTTTTGATGTTTTTTTGGCGAATCTCCCCTTGAGAAACTTTGCGGTTTGGTCCTTAAATGATCCCTTACGAATTTCATCGCAATCGCTAATTAAGCAAAGAATCACTTTAAAGATTGGATAGAAGTCTGTAACGAGTACAAGGAAGCTATGTACCACCTCCTGTTGGTAGTGTATTTTCTTTATCTTGTATAAAATTCTCAATCTTTTGACCCAAATTATACAGTGCAGTTTTATGTTCTTGCAAAACACAATTAAGACAATGACAAACAAATTATAAGTATTTGAAATTGTCAAATTAATTTGTAAAACAGCAAATTATTTTTGGTCAATGACACAGTTTAATTCAAACGAATTACAAAAAAAAGACAATGTTTCCGATAATGAGAATGACAAGCAGCAGGGACTTTGTCCGAAATACTTAAATGTTTTTGTTGGTGTCGTTCAGTGGCCTCAAAAGCCCGACAGAGTAAGTAATTTTAACCCTAGAATCATACGTACACGTCAAAATGACGAACGAACTTCTCTACCTGCTCCAATACTACAACTTGTCCGTACCTGCTTGCTGTGAGATTTCTGTTATCTAATTTATTTGTTGTTATAACACATAAGACGTATTTATTTTGTTTATAGTCATTGTCGTTTTGTTTGTATCGAAACAGTGTCCGTCAAAAGGACGTCGATGTATGATTACGCGATGTTTTTTTTTTTAAAGATTTTGTACTTCACATATAAAAGTTTTCCTAATTTTTCTAAAATTGATTAAAGATATGCATGTTATAATTAATTTATTCAATGATTATGATAATGTGAAAAATGATTACAGCTGTTTGACTTATAGAGACGACATAATACTGAAGTTTTGTGGAAAATATTTTAATTTTTATTATTTTTTGAGATCTTATTCGAAAAATTACTAACAAATTTTAGAAAATTTACAAATGTGCCTAATGGAGAAATAACTACATATCTATAAGAATATTTATGACTGAGAAATTTCACATTCTGTAAAGTCACACATGTCTACTGACTCATAATAGTTCATAAATTAATTATTTAAAACACATGTTTTATGATACAATTGATGTATTTATCTATTTTTTAATTTTTATAATGAAAATATGCTTTGATAAAAAGATTAAAAAAATTAATAAATATTTACATTAAGAAATTTTTCCAAATCCAATTTCCAAATCCAAATAAACTCTAAAACTCTCCGTGAAAAGTCCATCCGTCAAAACGATGTCGATGTATGATTCACGTCTCTCGTAGACCAACGTATGATTCTAGGGTTAATAAAAAAACTTGGAAAGCATAGGTAATTGTTCTGTATGGTAGAAGCGGATTCTACTACTACTAGGTACATTTAACAGCACAAATTGTCTACTTAATACGTTTTAATTTGAATTTAAATCGTTTAATATCGTTAAGATTGGTTTCGGTTGTACATTTACTTGGCATAGCTACAAAACAGTACAGCTACAGTTCAGTTGTAGTAATTTGTTGTAGTTTTGTATAGTATTATAAGAAAATTAATAGTTTTCGTATCACTTAATTGCTTGCTGAAGATTATCTTACAATAACAATATTATTTCACAATACCATGGATTTGTATAATTTTGTTTCTATACGGTAATAACTATATGTCGGCGGTTTGTGGTACAGGGTGTGTCTGCTATAGTCCAAAAACTTTTGTTCCGTTTCAAAATTTCTACTCGAATTTTACCTTCTCAATTCCTGTTAATCGATCGAGCTGAAATAAATTGAAAAGCACGACTTTCAGTTTATGAGAAAATTGAAAATTCATTTTTGTGACGTCATACAATACTGTCAGCTATTAAATAATTTAGTTTGCAAAAGTATCACAATTTTGTGACATATTTTGATCCATCCAAACAAAAAAAGATCGAGTTGATTGAGCACACATACTACACGTGACCAATAATAAACATTTAAGTAATAATTCAAGTAAATATCAGTGTAATCGTTCAAAAATTGGTCAGTAGATTCACAGGATATCATTTTGATAATATTTTCTGGACACCCTGTATACTTTTCATGCTTTCTTATAACAATTTTCCGAATTAACTAAAAAGATATTTTATTATATAATCCTCCACAAAAGCAAGACGATATTCCTATATATGTATTTATATTATTTTGTAAATGTTTTGGAAAACGGAATAGTTTAAATTTTGTGAAAATGAAGTTTTTTGGTAATTATCCAAAAACTATTGTCTTAATGTTTTCATTATATTCCCGCCTTCAAACGTTATAAACTTCACCCAGCCTTCGCTTCCTTCAAATATTTAATTTGATACAACGAATATGCTACTCGAGCGGTTAAGAAAATTATTTCAGATAAAGATGAAAATAACTTTTACATATGTTTTTCTTGACATTCATTTTATTCTGGTAAATATTGAAAGAATTTAATTAGTTTTAATTTTATTCAATTTCCTGGATGTTGTATTTGCGTCTATAATTAGGTAAATCATTTTAATGTATAATTTACAGAGCACAAACTGATTCACAAAACAATTCACTTATTTCCGGATTTTTCTGATTTCTGTTTTGTTTTGTTCCTGAACAAATTCCAGTTAATTACGTTATGTTTTAGAACAAAATTGTCATATTGTGTATAAATAATTAACTGTTAATGCAGATAACTATTTTGTAAGAGAATTAAAACACAAAACATTCACTGAATTTTTATTTTTTAATTAATTATATATTATTTAATTTGTTTTCATATGTACACCAACGGACAAATAACAGCAAAGTTGTTCATTTCCATACCAATTTTAATCTGTGTGTTTCTAATGGCACGGAAAGTGCTAGAGGAAATGATGGAAGGGAGTTCCAGTCAAACTTATACATATATACGTGCTAGAGACTGAAATACCGCAATAAGAACCAACAATATTTTTATATTGTCTATAATTATAAAATTAAAATTATAAATATCTGTGTAATCGTTTAAAACTAAATTACTGATTTTTATTATTTTACGATTGTTAGTGTTCCGTCCTGATACGTGGCTGGTATTGTATTGTACAATATAAAAAAGACACAACATGTATAATTTGATTGTCATATATGTATGAGAATGTTTTTTTTCTTTTTTTTTTTAATATATTTTAATTGTATATTATGTTTGTTATTATGTATGGTTTTGTATAATTAATCACTGCTGTTGCATTGACAATCAATAACAATAAATGGAAAAAAATATTATTCAAATATGTATGTATGCATTTATTATTAAATTGATTTCAGCCGTGACTTACTGATAGTCAGTCGGTGCTGCTGTTTTGGTCATCGCCATAAAAAAAAAAAAATATTATTCATTTCTGTAACATTTTATTGTCAGAATCGCTTCTGTCAGGCACGTTGTTGGAATGTATTTTGTTTAGTGTATGGAATTTTATGTAAATTATAAATTTAATTAATTGTAATTTTATTATATTGTTTTTTAGTTTTGTTGTTTTAAATCAACATTATTGTTCGCTACAAATAGAACAGTTATTTTACACTGATGTTATCAAAAAATTACTTGTGGTGAATCTGGATCAAACGGACACTTTTTCAAGTATAAAAATAAATCGATATCTCACTTCTTTTTCGAGATTATTGAACGCGGATTCAAGGGGCAGACTCAAATCTCAAATCTGGAGTCGGTTACATTTTCATAGACTTCATAATGCTCACTTTGACTAGCATTACAGCGTACAAGAACGATTTTAACTCTTTTAGTACCGCCGTATATTCCAATATTTTAGATAAAAAATTTAATATCTCTATAAGTATAATTGCAAGTTTGGGAGGTTTTGCTTAATTTATTTACAATATGACCGCTCTTTACTATACAGCCTCCAGTTACCGATATAAGACAATGCACACTCTTCAGTTGAATTTTTTCTAAAAATTAGTATGAAGAGCTCGTCATTAGTCCTAAAGGCGTTAAAAACCAACAAATTCCCTCCAATTTCATCATTTTGTTTGTGATGCCATCAAGAGGTACATAAAATAATTTTTGTTTAAACTCATCCAATAAATTATTCGCATTAAACTCGTATTTAAATGTTTAAACATAAATCAGAAAAATACAATTTTACTGAAGTTGTGATTAATAAAAAGCATTTTAATCTTCTCTTAAATTACGCGATTTAAATTTTATCTTCACTATAATATAGTTGTGTTATACAAGTTCAGGAATTGTTGGATTTGGTAAATAAAAATAAATTGATGAATGAATCATTTTCGCTATCTTTTCTCTGTGTGTTGCCGATAGTTTTCAAATCTGTATAGGTTTTAGGTGGCTTTTCGTCTATATCTCACATAGTACCTATCAGCTTTTACTGTTTCTGTATTGGGAGGGGAATACGAGTTTTTGTAATCGTCTTATTTCATTTTTAGTAATTACAATAATTTTATTGTTTAAACAGTGGGATTTTTCCTTGTATTTTATTAATTTTCTACAATATATTTCGAGAATATATAAACGGTATTAAAAAATCTTTTTTTTTTAATTTTAAGTTATTTAATAAAAAGCTTCTAAAAAGTCACATAGTTTCTAAAACATCCTTAGAGCTCCATACTCCAAATTTCAATTTAATTCTAGGAATTTTTATTTGAGACTGTTTAGAAGCTTTTTCGTTGTGGCTTTTAATAGAAATTGTTAATTCTTAGAATTTCATAATTCTAACAACGAAATCTTTATGAATTTGTGATTTCTGTCATCTGGAACAGGTAGTCTACCCGTACTTCTTCACGTTGTAATGTTCATGTTAAGAGACATTGTCGTTTTTCAAAAACTGTGATTAAAATTTTTTAAACTCATTAAATTAAAGGCTAATTGTAATAAAAACAAGAAATATTTTATTTCGAGAATTGTGAAAAAGTCTAGCTACTAACTGAACTTCGAAATCTTGAGTTATTGCGTGTTTAACCTTTGATAGTTTAAACTACCAAGAAGAGTGTCTTGATAGTTTTCGAAGAATTTCGATACTTTCATTTTTGTTTTGGAAATCCTAGAATAGCCTGGAAGAGGCTGAACCAATTTTCATCGAATCTTGTTAAAAACCATCTCACAATTTCCAGCTTTCAAATAAAATAAATATACCCTTGTCGCAGCATCCTGCATAACATAGCGAATTTCCGTCTATAAAAATTAGTTTTTCTTGGTTTTCTTGGAAACTAGTTGACATAGAATAATAGTTTAATGACCTTTTTATGTAATCTTTTCCCCTCTTTTAAATGGTGTAAAAAAATTTTGCGAAAATTTTTGACTAAGGGGAAATTTTGGCAAGAAACTAATTTTTTTGATTCACGAAAAATGCCCCAAAAACTATGTTCCGGGCATCGGATATGTCTGGCTAACGAACTTGTCCAACGGTTTGGGACTTCCAACATTTTCACCAAATTTTGTAAAAGTAGGACATTTCGTTCGACCGTTATCGTGCGGACATGTATATAAATTTTAGTGAATATTGGTTTGGTTTCTAGGGACTTCAAAAAAAATGTCTGCCATAGTCCCGGGCTCAAGTAGCTGTAATAGCTGACTTCCATTCTGGAAATTCGCTAAAATTAAGTCGTTTTGGAAATAAATAGTAAGGGACAATTTTTTAACCAAACACAAATACCTGCATCGCTCCTTCAAACAGAAATTCGATTTTTTTTACGTCTCCTTCGAAAAATGTTGCTTTATGATACCTCCTAATAGTTTTTGTTTTCAACATGATGGCGACAAAGTCACCAGACACCTATTTCAAATCACATAATTTGATTCCCCCACCCCCGCCCCACGGTCTTGATTACAAAATTTAAATTCAAAACTTATTCGTTACGTTACGTTGCGGTATATTTTCTGTGTGTGTAGTAAAATCATTATCACTCGTATTTTGTTGTATTAAATCGTAAACAAAAATATACGCTTGATTGACTATTCAGTGTCCCGTAAACGTTTGAGGTTAAATTGTCGAACCGAACGAACGAAACGACTCCAAACGAACGCGAATGATGCAACTAAACTGGCGAATGAGTGACGCTCATCGACTCACGTGGTTTACTGTCTCTGCATTGACTCTAGCTAGCAGCTAGCTCGAGTTTAGAGGTAGATATAGTGTAGGAATGCAAGGCAGTAACACAAGCAAAAGTTGTAAGAAATTCATTTTGGTACTATTATCGGAATATACTTATTTATCAAGTTTTGTAAACAATATGTAATGTTGTTCGTTAAATCGGTAAGTACAGTAAGATTAGAAAGTGTTAAGTAACTAACTTTTAGCCTTAGCAGCTTCGAAAAGTTCGAACGAAATCAGTGATCTTTTTTTTTTTTTAAATAATAATCACCCGTCGTAATTTCACTGTTTCGTTTTGGATATTTTTTCCCAGAGGAATCAAATGTTTTCCCGAAGTAAAAAGTAGCCTATGTCCTTTTTGGTTTTCGCTGGTAATAAAATGCAGAATTTCTGAAGATGATACAAGCAATGTTTTAAATAGACTTTCGAATTGGGATCAGATGTTTTCTCGGAGTAATAGTAGGCGACATTCTTTGTCAACTCTCATCCCACTCTTCCTCGACTATCTCTGTGCAAAGTTTCAAGGGGAATCAGAAATTCTAAGTCAAAAGTAGCCTATGTCCTTTTTGGTTTCGGCTGTTAACAAATGCAAAGTTTTTGAAGGCGATACAAACAATGTTTTAAATAGACTTTCGAATTGGCATCAGATGTTTTCCCGGGGTAAAAGTAGGTGACATTCTTTGTAAACCGGCACCCCACCCTTCACCGACAATTGGATCAGTTATTGAGGCGTAAAAGCGAAAGCCACAAAATAAACTGATCGGCAATGGAGATTCCCGGGCAAGCCCTTGTCAATTCCATTTCCAAGTTTGATGGAAATTTTTTTAAAACTGAATTTATTGGTCTTTTGCAAGGTAATTTTTGATAGCGTACTAGCCTATTTCTAAACGTAAATTTTTTCCAAAAAAGATTTTAATTTTGGTTTGGACAAAAAATGTTTCTTATTGGCGGAAACTATGATGTAGCACATCATAGGAAAGATCTTGAAAAATACTGTTAATCTTTCTCAGCTCCGTATTTCAATTAGGAGGGTTTCCAAAGCGATCTAAAAATCTGATGTACGATTATTTTTTGAAAACTTTGCATAGGTACTTATTAATTCCAAACGGGTCGAGATATTTCAATAAAGTTTGATTTTTGTCGGATTCTATATGAGAGATCACATCCTACCAAATTTTCTCAAATTTTTAGACGATGAGTTTTGCATCTTACGTTAGAATCAACCCTGATTTTAGGACGAACCAAACCCAATCCCAGCTATTTATCAATCGATAACCAGAAGACACGTACGTACGTGAAACAAATACAATTTGATGAAACGAATCGAAGACATCACAGCCAGAAACCCCTACACCAACGGAACCCACTTATCTCACAGTCATACAAGTACTCTGTAGCGACAAATTGATAAAAACGATGCTCTGTGCGATGAATACTTTCGATATCTACGTATATGTATAGTACATACAACCTGAATGTTCGCGTACTCTTGTCTAGCTCCTACCCTACCTAGCCAGCACCAGGAGGCCGTCTAGTGTCAAGCACGCCATTAGCAACATCGTAACGAACACAAGTACCCAACAACTATCGTCGTCATCTTCGACACTGCATGTTTTATTTTCAAGTACGATTCATCGATTCAGTGTTTGAATGATTTTCCACCACCTCCGTGGAGAAGGTGTCCACCCGACCGACACCTTCTCCATGACTATTACTGTGTGGATAATCAATTCATTGGATTTGATTGTCAATACAATTAAAATGGAAAATGCTTTTTTTTGTGCTTCGACAATGCTGGTGGTCTATGGCGATGCTCGTTCGACAATTCTAATAGTTTTGACGATGATGTTGTTAGAGTGTTGAGACAAATATCAAGTTTCATCATTGCTGTATTTATTACCCGTCCATCAGTCTATTTGTTCAATTTGTGCTCTACTCGTTTTTTTACTCCGCGCCTTTACTCTATCGTCGTGTGGCTTGGCTCGTGATATTTACTCTTTGTGTCGCGTCCCGTTTTTCCTCCTTTTTTTCCTGTTCTGTTCTATTCGGGGAAGATG
Source organism: Brachynemurus nebulosus (assembly GCA_035578155.1). Classification (NCBI taxonomy): domain Eukaryota; kingdom Metazoa; phylum Arthropoda; class Insecta; order Neuroptera; family Myrmeleontidae; genus Brachynemurus; species Brachynemurus nebulosus. The sequence continues at coordinate 64,343,261 of JAPWDM010000003.1, forward strand.
AATAATAGTTTTTGTTGTTAGTGCAAAGTTTTAATGGATTTTCACCGTTTTATTGTGTGTGTGAATTATCCGGAGTACATCTGTTTTTATTCGATAGTTGAGAGTAGGAATGAAGTCCTTACGAGTATCTTAGGGCAGTGATTCCCAAACTGTGGTCCGTAAAAAGATTATAAAATTGAGGTTAGAGAACAAAATAGTATGCTTAAGGTAGTTGGTCCGAAAAACGATTTTTTAAAGGATTTTAACGAAACTTCTCTAGACATTTATTTAATTCAATACTAATAATACGAGCCTATACCGGAAAAAAATTGACCGCCCCAATTTTGAGAAAAACGATTTCAAAATTTTGTAATTTTCACACGATTTTTTTTTTAATAAAATGAAAACGTGTCAAAAGAATTTAATAGAAATTTAATATTATGTTATAAAATACAAAGTTACAAACCATATTTAAATAACAAATAAAAATTATTGATCGAGCCGTTTTTGAAATATAATTTATAAACATCATTTTACAACGTCTTTACAACGGTTTTTCAACAACGCTTTTATATTGCTACAACATAGCGCGCGTAAATTTAAAAAAAAAAAAAAAACAAGAGGAATACAAATATATTAACTGAAGAATATTAATACATTATTTAATTTTTGATAAAAGAAAAAAATTTTTTTGAGCTGTACCTACTTTTGTACCTGACTATCTCGCACCAAATACCTTAAAGCAACTCTTAGGAGAAATATAAGGAAAATAAATGGTGTTCTTTTTAGGGTAAACATTTTATGTGAGAAGTTGGAGGCCATTTTTTTTTTAATTTGGAAGTTGATTTTATGATATTTATAGTTTGAAAGTAATTTACGGCATCTTGTCAGTCCATTTTTGAATTACATTTTCAAGTAATGGGGCTTTTATTTTATTAATTTGTCAATTGGTGAGAAATTTTCCATTTTTCCAAGAAAAATAATTTTTCATTGGCGTCAAATCGCGCATTATAAGGTAGAGGCTAATTCATTGTATAATTTCTGGAATTAGGACTAATACTTACAATTTTCTCCTGATAAGTTGTTATAAATTTCCACAATTTTGTAAACATTTAGCGGTGTTAACCTTTCTATGAGGCTCATCTTTACTAGACACAGACTGATGCCAAGTCAAAGGCCACCATTTATTTTCGATGTTACAGATATCTCTGTTGAAAGTTCTATCACTGAAAAAGAAACTGTCATTACTAAGAAGTTTCTTATTGACCCTGAGTTTTTGTCAAACGTTCATACTCAGAGCGTCTATTGTTTGTTGCAAATTTTATTTCGAAATTTATAAATATAGACATTGAGACGATAATTTTTTTTAAAAAAAATTAGAACACGAGACGGGAAGTCAATTATCAAAAGTCGATTATAATAATAACAATTATACAATTTGTTTATTCTTGTGCATACAATATAATTGCATGTTTGTCGAAACAATATTGTCTGACTTAAAAACTTTACACGACATTACAAAAATTCGAACAATTTCTTATTTTTAAATTAAATTTCGAAAGTAAAGAGTTCATGGAATGTGTAGTTTAAATCAGTTTTTCATTGTTGTGATTATACTGTTGTCGGTACAACTTTTGTAACCGTACTGTATTTTTATGAAGAGACATAAAATAAAAAATTAATAATATGTATTATTTAATTTCACATAATTCATTCAACAATATCTCTATTGTATATAATTATGATTATTGTAATGGTTTATTTTCGATGGCTCCTAAATAACTATCAGGTGCGTAGCGAGTTTGCGGCAGCCACGTTTGGAGTCCAGCATGACCCCCGGCTTTACTCCAAGAGCTCGATGGAGACCGGGACAAAATAAACTAAGCCGTTGTTAAAAAAAAATTACAGTAGCCAAACTAAGTATGCCACGATTTATTCAGTTATTACTGCAAGCTGGCCCCTTTTCTCTCTACGGCCCTGGTAACTGTATAAGTATTTGTACACCCACCTATTCGTTCTGTCAAATACAACACCTACGACTTTCCTGTGTCATACTGTAGACTAATTTGTATATACGTCAGTTATTATAATTATAATATAGAAGGCTCAGAGTTCGTGGCGACCAAGCAAAACTGTTGTTTGTTTTGCGCCAATCGGACCTGATGTGAACATTTTGGAAATTTTAATTAATTTTTAATTTGGACTCTTCACTTAAGGGAGGAGTTCACGCCAGAAACGGCTAATAACTAATTTTTTTTGAATCTCGTTTTTTGTTTTTATTTTGTTCTGTGGCTCTTTACAAACACGGTAATATATAAAACATGACCAAAGAAATTTTTTTTAAGTAGAAAAATATTTATTTGTGAGCCGCTGCACAGCCAAGTTGCTGCTCCTTTGCAGACAACGCTCGCGCCGCCCCCCCTTGCGATTTGATCAGTAATATAACTACTTGAAGATGAAGAATCTTCAGGATAAAGAAAAGAAAAAGAAACAAGAGGCGACAATGTATTGGGCTGGAGACTGGAGAGTTTTAGTAAACAATGAGTAAACCGCTTCCTTTGTTATTATTTTTGTTTTTTACCGTTTCCCGAAAGTTGTGTTTTTCCCGACAAGGAAAATCATATCTCAAGTACTAGAAAAGATAGAGACTTAATTTTTTTTTTATTTTGTTCATAAACATATTGCGCATAAAGGGGAGTATGCTTTTTCCATTTGAACAATTGTAACTATTTTTAAACATTTTTTTTTTTTAATAAAAAAGTGGGTTTTATAATTTTTAGAACTTTGGGATTACAATTTTATAGTTAATTTTTAAAATTACCTGAAACCCATACTCAGCTTTATGGACAGGTCCTTTAGGAATAAAATAATGAAAAAATATTTAAAAAATATTCATTACTTTTTGAAATATGGCGTTCCTTGTAAACGCTTAAAAACTTGTGAAAAAGGGCTCCCTCCCCGCACAGGGAAGAGTAATGAATGTTTCAAAAACAAAATTTTCTATTTGAAACCCTCCCTAATTTGAAAAAAAATTTCAACAAGCAAAAAAATCATAAAAAAGTTGCTTTTTTATTTGAACTCGCTCCTTAAATGGTATAATATGAATTGGTGAAAAAAAAATTGTTTTATATAAATTATTTGTACGAAACAAACCCTAATTTGGTGATCCCGACTCGCTGTTGACCCTATTTTATTTTGGAAAATTTAATTACCTGTACCATAATATGAATATACCTATTTACAGTATTTGCTAAAACTAAAAATAAATCATATTCTCGCTATACGTATTCACCTATCTGTATGGAGCTTACTCACCATAAATTTTCACCAGGAATTATTGATTTTCTGACAATCACATTTCCTACTCTGTTACGTCTCTCGAACGTTACCCATCCACCCGTCCGTGCAAATAAACAAAAAACCCAAGGTTATGTAATTTTTCGGGTTCCGTATCACAATCAAACACGACCGTAGTTCGATAAAAAGGATGAAAAATCTAGTCCCGCGCGTACGTCTAATTTTGTTTCATTTTGTTGCATGTTTAATTGAATTGGCCTGTAAATATTGTCTACAGTTAACACAGTGAAGTACGTGACTGTGTGCAGTAATGACTTAACGTTGCTGTAGCAATATAAAACTATTGTTGAAAAAGCTTTGTAAAAACATTGTAAAATGATGTTTATAAATTATATTTCAAATACGGCGAGGTCAATATTTTTTATTTGTTATTAAATATGGTTTGTAACTTTGTATTTTATAACATAATAAATTTTTATCAAATTCCTTTGATATGTTTTCATTTTATTCGAAAAAAAAGAGTTTCCTCATAAAAACCCGTGTTAAAATTACAAAACTTTGAAATCGTTTTTCTCAAAATTAGGGTAGTCGATTTTAATCGGAATAGGCTTGTATTATTGGTACTGAATTAGATAAATACCAAGAGAAGTTTCGTTAAAATCCTTTGAAAAAATCGTTTTGTCGACCAACTACCTTAAGAATATTTTACACTTTTTTTCAGGTATGAAGGACTTATTTTAAAAATTTGAAAAAAATATATATTGCAGAATAGTATTTAAAGATTCTACGGAAAAATTTTCGCTGAGTTGTATAAAGCCACGAAGGCCTTAAAAAAAAATAGATAAAAATTTTTTGCGGTTGTTCTAATCATTCCAGAATATTTCTTCAAATGTACCACATTAATGTCTATTACATATTTTTGCAACAGAATCGATCAAATCGTTCAAAAGATAAAAATTATTTTGCAGCCTGGTGAAACTAATACGGACGGGGATAAATTTTTCCTTTCTTATTGAAGCCTTTGGATAAGATTTAAACATAAATAAATCAAATTCCGTTTAGTCTATTGATTTCTCACCGTACGGAACCCTAATTGGACGAACCCAATTTCGCTCTTGGCCAACTTTTTTTTTTGCATGTATATAATCTTCAACATTTAATGTTTTATGTGTGTTAAGTGGCTGCACACGTACTCGTACAATAAATGTGAGTCACATAGCGGAAATACAGCACAATCTAGCGGACTGTTTCAGTAGCTCGTGTAAGTATGACGTAAGAATACAACAAATCTAGTTCACGAGGGTGATGAGTCATTTGTTTCCCAAGTTTTTGAAGTTGTTCACGACAACATACGTATAATATCCCGGATTATCTCCCTGCCTGCCTTCCTCGCGGCAGGCAGGCGGAGAGAGAGATGTTGAAATATCAGTAAGGGAGAAATATACGTACAGTTTTTCCCTATTTTATTCGTTGGGACATTTCGTTCCCTGCATCTATGTACATTTTAAATTGGATTTTATTAGGGTAGGTTTCTATAATATTTTTCACCCTTATCTAGGTTCTTCTCTTCTCTTCTTGTCGTGGATTTAATCAATATCCAAGCAAGCAACTGCTAACATATAAATTTAGTTTCTTTTATTCGACTAGTGTGCCCTGTAAGTCGTAACCCTCCTGGTGTATGTGTTCTTGGTAACCTACAGAACGCACGAAGGATTTGTTTGAAGAATCCTGTGGAGCAGCAGGGTCGTGTTCTTTGCAACGCAACGTTGTGAATTATAAATGGAGTGCGGAATTGTTTGGTTTGAAAAATTATATGTTGAAAGAATAAAATTCTTTTAGTTATTTTGAATATAAAAGATTTCTTTTGAATATTGATACATACATAATAACGCTGGTTAGTAAATAATTTTTTACAAAGTACTCAAACGTGGGGGGTTGGTCGTGAGGATCATAGCCAAAGCGGAAATATATTCAAATTTTATCGTAATTTGTTTGAAAAGGTTGGCTAAAATTTTTTCAATCATAATATTTTTAAATGGTTTTTTTTTTTTCATTTTCACCAAAATCAGCATCTAAAAGCAAAATTCGACGTGCAATCTTAAGTTACATTGGTTACTCTAATATAAAAGTAATAAACAGAGAGAGAAAGAAGACTAGATTCGTCCAATTTTGCTTCATTTGCATTTATTGCGAGGTCTTGTCATTTTTAATTGATCTGAAGCTGCAAGACTTGTCTTTAAGACCGTCGTTTTCTCTTCCACTTCCATAAAGCCTGATTTTTCAACGTGATGACGTGTTCAGATTTATTAAAATTGTTCAGTGTTCCGTATAGTGATGAGCAAGTGCAAGACCAAGACCAAGACTTGGCAGTCTTGGTCTTGGTCTTGTTCTTGCATTAGGAATCTTGTTCTTGGTCTTGCTAGAGCAGTTTGAGTCGCGGTCTTGGTCTTGCAAAATGCATTCTTGGTCTTGGTATTGCAAAAAATCTTGCAATTTCTTGCATTTTTTTCTTAGCGAATTTTTTCCTTCTAAACTCAGAATTTCCTCTCTTTACGGTATTAGTTACCTATACTTTCAAACTATTTAAATAGTTCAGCAAGAGTCTTGCTTTTTTCTTGCTTTTGTCTTGGTCTTGCTCACTTGAGTCTTGGTATTGGCCGTGCAGCCATACTTATAGTCTTGGTCTTGGTCTTGCTCTTGGTATACACAGTCTTGGTCTTGGCCTTGGTCTTGCAAAAGATGCAAGACCAAGACAAGATCGCAAGATCAAGACTAATTTTGCTCATCGCTAGTTCCGTACAAAAATTATGAAAATTTTTATCAAAATTAGATATGTTGGACCGAGCATATTGGTACCAAATTTTTAAAAAATTGTAATGCCAAAGAAGCTTTATGAAGCTATGAAAAAAACATGACCCTATTAGTAAATAAAAACACTTTACAAAATACCACTTTTTATTGAATATAAAACTTATGACATGTTTTGGTCAATATGACCATTCTCAAACGTGTCATATTGACCGAAACATGTCATAAGAGTTTTATATTCAATAAAAAGTGGTATTTTGTAAAGTGTTTTTATTTACTAATATCAAATATGGAATACCATAAAGTAACGCTCAAATCTATTAAATTTAAAATATGACCCCTTACCAGTTTGAGAACCATATCCGTTCCTGATTATACTGAATGGTTCATGTTAATTGAGACTAGCAAGGGTTGCAAAACATGTACTATTTTTCTTGAAAGCGAGATTGTTTAAAGTGAAGTCCCCTAGTGAAATGCCTTCAAGTAATTTTTCAGACAACTTTTCAGTGAAATTAACTACTAACGAAAACTGAAAATCTTGGAAATGTGACAGCATGACAGTGCCCCTAAAAAATGATAATGTACTTTTGAGACACAAAACGTTTTTTTTTTTTTTTTGGATTAGAAATCCTCAAAAGCCTCCTAAATTTTACCTATAATAAATTAAAAAGATAAAATACAGAACCGACAGGGGCTACTAAAACAATATTTATCACATGTGTTAAGAATTTTTTTCGTAACACTAGTAATTTTGATAATAATATTTGTGCTCGTTAAAATTACGATAACAAAATATTTATATCTATCATTATCACTAATAGATGTCGTCTCCGTCTATAGTTACCAGCTAGTAATATCAGACACTACATTGAGCATTATCAGTTCGCTCCTCCTGTAATACAATAACCATTTTAAATTGGTCCAGGGGCCGTCTATGTACCATTGTACCATACATGTTATGACCCAACATACGTTTCAATTTCAAAGTTCATAGCAACAGCAATTTTCAAATTCACCATCATCATAGATTGTATTGTAATAATAACAAGCAATATTGTATGTAGTCGTATATTGTATTGAATACAGTATATGTAGAAAATCTGGGGTACCTACACCCAGTGTTGGCATTTGTAACATAATTATAGCACGCTTGACATAATTTTCAATGAAAAATTTGAAATAATTTTTTTCTTTTTCTTGCTCCTTTAACTGTATTTTTGGGTTGTTTCATAGTTTTTCAAAAAATACTAAGAAACACTCCAATTTGTCAAACTTGATTACATAACTTAGAAACAAAAATGCTAACACTGCCTACACCACAGTAGGTGTTATCAGCATTGGTGGGTATACCTACATCGCGCGGATGGTACCGGAGTGATGGTAGGTACTGTAACTATATTGTATCGAAAAGTTACTTTTATCAATTTAATTTTTAAATCATCATAGACCGTATATTATTATTGCCAGCCACATAGACTCTCGAGAAAAGTACGAAAATTTAAAATTATTTGTGATTGGATTTGAATGGGGGAAGCGTTGGTAAATTGGAACCTTTTTTATGGAACCAATCCAAACGACAATGGGCATAATTGCCCCGCAGCGCCCACTGGTGAGATATGTATTTTCTGAAAGCCCCTTCCTAGTAGGTCACAAATATACCCATCTTAGGTATGAAGAACCTGGCCTTTGCATACTCCACGTGGCCATTTCTTAAGGAAACGATGTGTGTTGACTTGCAACGGGCATTAGAGTCCCCTTCGGGATGGTGCACTTCGGACTACTCTATTTCGGCAATCTACCAAGGTGTCTGCCAGAAATCGCCACCAGTAGGACTCCCAAACTTCTCTTCGAATACTCCCAATGTACAGGTTTGAAGCCGCTAGGTACGTCTTCTGCCATAGGCCACGTGAAAAAACGAGGTTAGGCCACTTGCCAGGAAAGTGGTTTTACACAGTGATAGGCCCTATAACTTTTAAAGGCCAAGTTCTCCACGAACGTGCGCATTGACAAAGTTGGACTACTTGACCAGGGCTATCGATCGGCACCGGTCTCAACCTTGGGCGCTAGGAGGCAACTCCCCATATAGTTTTGCCCATTGCCCTTTGGGAAAGTCTATTATTTCTGTATTTATAAAAAAAATTACGTTCCAAACTATTCAAGGAGGAAAGTCTATAAAATTTTATAGTCATGAATGCTGTACAGCATCAAAAGATACCTGAACCTGACTAACTGTGACACAACGCTGTATCGCGTTAATAATGTCATATAAAGTGTATTTATTAGTAGTTAAAATACTGTACTAGTTGGGTGTTTCGTCATTATAAGTTATGGACATCAACATGTTAATATTACACACGCAAGAAATACCCTTTTACCTCATATTGTACCTAATTCTCTTTACTCAGTTATACAAATTTCAGTGGAAGTACTAACGTGTTTATACCTGTACTGTATATTTTGTCAGTGTAGGGTACAAAATTTAGTTTAGCAGTAAGCATTCTATATCAGTTTTATACAAGAATTTTTAAGTGTTCAAAACTTTAAAGCGTTTTCCCCACAGCTCACGTTTTCAAAGTCGGTGCCCCTCATAACTTCAAAACTACAGCACCGATCCATTTGAAATTTTGAACACTATTTCTGTACATAATTTACGAGGTAACGCTGGAGAGTTTTTTTTCAAATTTGTTAATAATTGTTATTTTGCAATAACAAATTAGCCAATTTTTTTCGCAAAAATCGTGTTTTTCCGTTCTAAGTGTTCGAAAAAAGTGAAAAATTGAAATTTCGAGAAACCCTCCCAGCGTTACCTGAGGAAAACTATTATCTAACGAATGAACTTTAATTTTTTTATTTCGGATGATCCAGCACCAAGTTATGAGGGGCACCGCAATTCTACTTTTTTCCGAGACACATTCGAATAATTGCTGCTTGCGAATTGCGAGTATTTAATTATTAATATTGTCTACATTTCTCTTTTGTGCGTATACAGTCTAAGGTTTTGTACCATATACTTGATTTAATATTGAATCCAAACGATAGATACAAGCGTTTGTTCTCAATATAGATAGGTACATTCTAGTCTGTCCATGTATCCCATCCATTCGACGAGAATCAAACATCAAACTCACTTATTGGCTTCTCACTTGTTCGAAGATTCCAGGCGAGGCAAGCGGGGGTGCGAGGGCGGGAGAGGTGACGAACGTTGCGATAGTAGTCGTCAGCATTAGTTCTGAACTGTAAGTTAACAGATCACTTTGCGATAACGATAAAATAATGATTCAATAAAAGTTTATTATTATTGCGAAGAAATTGAGAACATGATAGTTAACAGGCTTTTCTTATATATCTTGATACAACACCAACGGTTGTGGGAAAAACAATTTAAACACAGCCGTTGTGCAGCATCTACGTTTTCTGTCCACTTTGTGATTGTTTCTATCCGCTATTCAATTATAATCAATTTATGAAAAGTAATTCGATATCAATAATTTTCGATAACGAAGACTAGAATTTAACAGTCGCAATACGTTTAAAATACCTACAACTTGCTTTGCTGAAGTCGTCAAAAATTTCTTTTTGCTACAACACATCGTTTAGGAGATATTTACGATTAAAATTTTCGATAACGAAAAGTATCATCTACTTTAAAGGTACATTTTATGATTCTAAAATTTAACACATTGAATAAACGCTGTTATAAATAATTTTTTCACGTCATTTGAGTTTATGTACCCTTCCAGTTTCCTCTCATAGTATAGTGTTTGATTATTGTTCGATTATTATTGTCACGATTATTTTGTTCCCGACTGTACTCGTTCGTTTATTGGCTGTGTTTATAATATTTTATTATTACTGTGTATAACGTAAACAGCCGTCTGGAGCTGTTCTAACCATTTGGTTACATTCGATATTGGTTACTAAATAATGTATGTCCTGTGGGATATTTGAATTCGAATTACTGTAGGGACGAAAAAAAAGCACAGTGTAATTTGTGCGAAGAAATATACTTATATTTTTGGATCGAACACTGGAGAATTTCACGGGAATGATGGTACTGTTATTTATTAAAGGATCAAAGTTACCATTAAAAAAAGACATCGCAAACTATCAATTTTAAACTCTTAACTGTATGGGAACGTTAAAAGCAGTATTATAAAAATTAAGTAAGTACATTTTAAAGTTTAAAAACTTTTTGTAAAATAATTTTTATAATGTACAATCATTTTTGTTTCTTTTTCCGTATAAACTGTTTAAAGTAATGGGGCGGATTAAAATTACTTTATGAGGTAATTTTATGACGTCAGTAATTTCTTTTTGTTATTAAATATAATTTTATGTAACGACAGACGCCCTTTCAGTTTACCCGTGAGTGGTACAAAATGGTCCTCCCATGAATTTATCATGCTATTTTGTAATTAGATACCTTTCTAGAACAGATCTCGATAACTTTTGATCCGTAGATTAACAATTGACCCCCAGTTGAGTTCAACAAATAAAGTTATGTTACTGAAGTGTTTTTTCAGGCTTGTGTCCTTTGGATATACCCAGCACAACCAGTTAGAAAAGTCCTTTACGTTTTTTTTTTTTCACTTTTTACTACACAAAAAATTTGTATTTTTTCGAATTTGATGCCTAGAAATTTTACGAGAAAAAACTGTCAGCTAACAAATATACCATAGCACAGATTTTGTACAAAGAAAATCATAATTCGGGCACTGATCCGAACGCCCAGAGACTAATGTCCCTGAAGCTTAAGGCAGAGTATTCTAGTCTAGAAATTTGATATTTACGGAAATTCGAATTATTTTCGGAGTTACACTTATTTTTTCCCTGTGTACTGTGTGATAAATTACTCGAAACTACTTTTTTCGATACGGTTGACATGACATCCCAAGTTCAGATGCACCGATTTACTTGAAATTTGGTACAGACCTTCTTAATACTATCAAAATTGGCCCGACGTAGGGGTTTTAGGAATTTTTTTACTATTTTTAAAAAATTTTCAAAGTTGAAAAAAAGAGGCGAAAAAATTATTTTTTTTTTAAATGGACGCCATTTTGTGAAAAAATTTATTTTTTCAAATCAGCTACGTCCGGCGAATTCTACATCTGTGTTTATTAAAAATTAAGTGAAATTTTATTTTTCAGGTCACCAGGAGACACCTTTTTTTGAGTCCCCACTTTGCCGGCCTGTACCGATTTCAATTTTGAATTTTTATAAAAATTTTTATACATTCTTACACTTTTCAAATATCAATAAAAAAATTCAAAAAAATGGATACTAAAAATATTTAACGTAAAAGCCCCCATTATGGAACGGTATCTAATACTGGAACAGTTTTGACATTTACATATTAATGAAGTTATTTCTGAAAGAGACGTCTGATAACAAAAATTATTATTAATAGAATGATTGTTTTTCAATTTAAATTCACCTCGCATTTAATGTTTCCTTTGTTAATTAAAGAAATAAATATGTAAATGTCAAAACTGTTCCAGTATTAGATACCGTTCCATAATGGGGGAATTTACGTCTTTTTTTTTTTTATTACGTCCGTAAAATCACCTCAAAATCGAGGCTCGTGACTGGTGGTATTTAAAATAGCAGCATTTTGACTGGTTTTTTTCCATAATCAAAAACAATGAAATTCTTTGTGTCATCCTCTACATGAAAGACCGAATATAATTTAAAAATAAAATAAATTAATTTGTAAAAACCTAATAAATTATTCCAAACACACTCTCGAGCAATTATCTTCTTCAACCTGTTCGTACCAGTGAACGAACAAATTGTTGATTTATTTTAAATACCACGTTATTATCCTTAAATAATATCCTTTTATCATGGACTCATCGCCGTGTATGTGGTGGTACAACAACAAAATCCCTGCTATTAAAATATAAATCACTCATTCGAGGCGGACTAAAACAAAAAAGCAACCGAAAAAAAAAAAAGAAAAATTATTCACATATTTTCCCGGTGTTATATAAAAAAAACATTGAACGAGCATATAATTTTTGTACTTTTTTGGAATGTTATTTTTGTAACCGAGCCCCCCTCTCTCTCTACTCCCCCTTCCATTCCCGTTCTCGTTGACGGTCTCACGATTGTCGCGGCGGTGTTGATAAAATGTTAAATTTACTTGTGTTATTTTGTACGTTAATTTACTCGAAGCACCCGAGTATCTACTATAGCAGGGGTTCCTAAAATTTTTGTGTTGATGAGCCAAATTGTATTTTCGAAAGTATTTGGTGGACCAGAAAAAAAGTTTAAGCTTTGTCGTTTCGATGAACAAACTACATAAAACAGTGGTATTTAACCTGTCAATTGCAGAGCAAATTTGGTGATCGATCTCCAATTCTAATTTACAATTTGAATTAAGTAGCGGTGGAGGATCACATTTCCTGAAAAAAAACAGTTCTCCCAAGATTGTCAGATTATCCAAATTTCATCAACAGATCTGATCCATATCGCTCTTGTAGCTCTATTAATTCAAAAAAACAAAAAATTGAACTTAGTGACGTCATCACAAAAACAAAGTTTTTTGTAAGTTCCAAAAATGATAATTTTGATGCTAGAAACATGAAATTTAATCACATTTCCTGAACACATTTAGTTATTTTGACGTAAGAACCTGATTCACATCACTGAATAGAAGAATTACGCGCATGGAAACAAAGGAATTACAAAATTTTTCAACGGAAAAATGTTTTACTATGCTATATTCAAATCTATAGTTTTTTTTTTTTTGAAAAAAATGTCCTTAAATAATCTTTATGAATTTGAGGTTGCAGATGATCTAGCATTTCGGACCGCATTTATGGAGTTTGCGTACCACATTTTGGAAACCTCTGATCTAGATATATTGTATACAAGTTTGAGTTGAATTTATACGTTTGTAGTTTGGCGCTCTAATGTGATATACAGTGTCTGCAATTTTGTTTGACATGTCGCATGTCATGTTTAAATATGTATTAGATACATACTTAATGTAGTACATGTACAATTTACCGGATTGTACGATGTGGAAAATATTTATATACAAATAAATAAATACAATCGGCAACAAAAATATATGGCCGATATATATGTACACATAATAACTAGCATTTACTCGGGGCTTTGTACGCGTAGTGTTTGAAATTATGACATCAAATTACCCATCCCGAGTTGTCCCACCGGAATAGAATGTTTTCGCGGGGTATAAAGTAGCCTGTAATCTCTGTTTTCTAAGCTATCTCTTTGTAAAGTTTTAAATCGATTGGTTAAACTGTTGAGGCGTAAGAGCAAGACAAACAAACAAACAAACTCACTTTCACATTTATTATATTAGACTGGTTTCAAAAATTTTTGTGGCGTCGTGTATTTTAAGCGCATGAATTAATAAAGTAAATAAAGTTTAGAAAATACGCGAATGCCTCACAAAACGGAACACCAAGAAAGGTTTGTCTCTTTCTATGTTACTATAAGTGAAGCATATATAGGGTGTTCAAAATGTGCATGTATATAGGTATACATATAAAGGCAATAGAGGTAACGTAAGTGTGATAAAAATAAAAAATAAAATAGAAAAAGTTTTGTACATACGAAATCCATAATAATAAATGCACATATTCTGTTCAAAACTAAATATGTATTTAATTATCTAATATTATGTATATTTATTATTTCGTATAAAAAATACATAAACATATGACAATTTGAAGATTTGAAAATAATATGTACATATGTGACTAAAAGCCTATCAATTAATATGTAAATAAATCAGATTATACATAGGACACATCTTACATGAGGATACATAAGTTATGTACGTATTTCTTTTATTTAAAAAGTTGCATTACATATAATGATATATCATTTTTGTAAGTAAAATTTTTGAATTAAAATATGTAAAGGAACATGCTGTATACACTACATTTTAGCAAAAATAACTTGTGATAAGGTAAACAAATAACGTTCCATCTCTTTCTCTGTATTCAGTTTGTCAAGCAACCTTATTGTGAAGCAGACGTGTAAATGTTTTTGCTGTGTAAATTTGCGTGTGCCATATACTTGCGAGTTATCATACGAAAATAATAATATATTTTAATGTAAATTTTGTTGATATCATAAATCTGGTGTATGCCAGCCAGCGTCACTTTTCCCTGGTTAGAAAATATAGTTGAATCCATAATGTCCATTGATTTATTATATTAGAGTAGATAAGTAGAAAATTCCAATTGCCGCGCCGTTAAAAAAAATTTCTGTATTTTAAAAATTTCAATAAGAGTGAAAAATTAAATAAAGTAAAAAAATAATTTACTGAAGGAAGCTTTTATTTAAAAAAAAAATGAACTAAAAAATATAAAATAACTTTTGAGTGAAGTTTGAAGCAATGTGCAACATAATTTATAAAATCTTAAGGAGTTATTATTAATTATCTTCGTTTCAGATGTGAGTGGCTACTTTACTCCTTAGTAGTTATCAAACGTAGTTATAAACTCCTCAGGCTTTTATAAATTATTTTGCACATTGCTTCAAACTTCACTCAAAAGTTATTTTATATATTTTAGTTCATTTTCAAATAAAAGTTTGCTTTAAAAAATTATTTTTTTACTTTATTTTAGACGTTTTACTCCGATCACAATTTATTAATTAAAAAAAATAATTAAAGAGGTAATTTTGTACCTACATTTTATTAATCGGTTTTTTATCCTAATCAAACATAACTATGGAAACTATAAACAGCAATGTAAAATTAATCTATACATATAATAAAACTGTAAATCTGTATCTGTCTGCCTGTCTGTCTGTCTGTTCACGCATCACGTAAAAACGACTGGACGAATTTTAATGAAATTTGGTGTGATGATAACTTATTACCTGGGTCAACAGCTAAGATACTTTTTATTGCGGGAAAATGTCTCATTCCTACGGGAAAATGGAAAACCTATTTTGATCATCTACACACATTACGCCAATTTACATATTTCATAAAAAAATTCATAACTATAATAACAAAAATTGTAAATAAATTTTGTAGCTTGGAAATTTTTCTGAATTTTAAATAAAAAAAAATGTTGCTAATTGTGTACCGAAAAATACAATAAATACACAATTATCAATCTGTAGACTATTTAATGCGTTTTGTGTTGCAAGAAACTACAAATTGGAAAAGAAACTACTCAACGTTTCGCGTGAACAACGTCACGGGTACGGCTACTAGACAATATTTGACAGTTCGAAATGTCAAAAAGTTGTACAAGACTAAAAATCAACAATTCTAGTTTTGAGGGAATTTAGGACAAAACTAATTATACAACGTTGCATTGGCATCAAAGTTATACACATATGCAAGATTTTGAAACCTCTAGCTGAATTGGAAATTGTCTAAATTTTGATTGCAAGATTTGATCTAAACAAACATACTAACATAGCAAGTTAAATAAAAGCTTTTTTTAAAAAAAAAAAAGTGATTTTTTAAAAATAAAACATATTATTCATTTTAGATATGTAAATACACAAATCAAAACAGATAGAACGGTTACGTCAAATGTTACACGCGCTTTTCATTTTCTCCTTGAATTGTACTACATACACATACATGATATGTATATATGTATGTACATTCAGCAAACAAATTTCAAGTGCAAATCTATAAATTTGTAAAGTGATTAAAAATTCACAAACAAATATTATATTCAAGGTGACCAAAAAATAAATTAATAGCCTTGTCGACTTGTAAATAAACTCATTCTTTTTACAGTTTTTTTTTTATGTGTATATGTATGTGATATTTGCAAGTTGCTAATTTTTTTTTTATGTATAATAATTTTTGTCATTTTTATTAAATATTAGCTGTACGCGCGACGTCGTTCACGCGACGCATTGGTATAAACTCAATTAGAAGTATATAAGTGTATTTAATTATACAGAACAGGCCTGCGAATTTTAAGTCATGTCGCCCCCTTTTGGATTTGATGACTGATCTTAGGGTATTTTGGTGCGCTGATTACGAAAAAAATATTCAAAAAATTCCAGCACGTCAGAATTTTTAGATATTAGGTATTACAATTTTTGACTAAAATTACCTAGGTCGACTAAGTCAAGAACAGATTATGCATTTTTATTTATGTCGTTAGTTTTTATAAGTACGGCCCCGTTAGCACCGTTTTGCGAGGTTTAGTTATCAATTAAAACTGAATAGAAAAAAATAAATTACCCTCAATAATGAGCTCATTAGCGGATGACCTTAAAATTCACCTTTTTTCCCCAAAATAAAGATATGTCACTTAGTTAATTAGGTTTCATTTAATGAAACAATTGATGAAAATGTGTTCCTAAAAGCCAATTACATACAACTATGTAATGACTTTTTATTAGATAGCAAATAAATAAATTTGTATAATCTATTCTTGACTTGGTCGACCTAGGTAATTTTAGTCAAAAATTTTAATACCTAATATCTAAAAATTCTGATGTGCTGGAATTTTTGAATATTTTTTTCGTAATCAGCGCCCCAAAATCTATCAAAATCAGTTGTCAAATCTTAAAGGGGGAAACCATCGCAGGCCTGTGTAATTTTTGCGTAATACATGCACACGCTCAAAATGATTTTTCTATTTTCTCGTGGAAATGAGATATTTTCCCGTAATAAAATGTATCCTAAGTGTTGACGCAGGTAATAAGCTATCACCACACCAAATTTCATCAAAATCCGTCCAATAGTTTTGGCGTGATGCGTGAACAAACAGACAAAAATTTTAAAAACCAATAACTGTTTACAGTATCAGTACAATTTTCAAAAAACTATTCCATGTACAGAAATGGTGTCGTTACAGTTTTATTATATGTATAGATTATTACGATGTAGATAATTTAAATAAATAAATATTTTGTGTGGAAAAATTTGTTTTTTCTGAATGCAATTTCCTATGTGTGAAATTTGCAAGTTTCATTGTTATTGATTTTTGGCAAGGACATATTGGATTTTATCAATAATCGTATTTGTAAAGGTAGTGATTGCGTCGGGTGGGTGACGCAAGGGAAAAGAAAGCAACCATACATAACGTTTTATACATACAATTGATATATTTTTCGATGACATTTATGTGAGTATAAATATCAATGTTATCTGAAAGAGAGTATTTCTGTCGAAAAATTCTTTTTTTACAATTCCCATATAGTAAATGATTTTTTTTTCCATTTTTCCTTGAAAATTTTCTTAAGAAAACCTACTGTAGTTGATTCTGCATATAACCATCGATCTACTCTACACCCTACATCGATGGGCACATAATATTTCAAAAGCTTTTTTTTTTAATTTGATAAGAATCTGTGTAACATGTTACGCTTCTGTTAGCTTTCAAGCTTTCAACTGCACGATACTAGCTGCCAGTAGCTGTTAGTAGTTCGTTAGTGATACGTCGCAACTAAACACATCGACTGCCACTATCAACTTACAAACATCAAATCTCGTCGGCCATATAATAATATGTAATGTATTTAAGGTGGTAGTCTGGTAACTCGCGCCGTTTTTCATGCCTATTTTTAGGGGCATTTTCTTTTCTTTTTTTTTGAGAAAGAACAATTGAAAAGTTTTGAATTTTTAATATGTTCTTATTTACATCTTAAGGTAACAAAAAAAATTTTTTTGAATAGATTAAATTTTGTTTTATTATTATCAATAAGCGCGGTAGCACGTCGGCAAGTTCTCACCAGCCGTACGTGCACCAAGCTATATTTGCACGAACCATTTCAAGCCATTTTTGACCCCCTTAAAACTCTAGTTCTGTTTATTGTATTAAATTAAAATTTTTCGTACACAATAACACACTTGAAATCACTCTCAATTTCAAATTTTATCGATCTAACTTTCGTAGTTCCTGATTTATAGCCCTCTAAAAATCGATAATTTTGGCACTCACTCACTCATTCACTCACTAACGGATCATCAAAACCTCTGACCTATTTCCAGTGGACCTAGGAATTTGAAATTCGGCCAGAATATAGATCTTAGTAGAGGGACAAACAGTAGAGGAAAAAATCTAAAATCATAATGTTTTTCGTTATTTTCGTTATTTGTGCCTTTTCTTTTGAAAAATACAGGGCAAGTTTATATAAAAAAAATATTACTCAAAACCTTCCTAAATATTCAAATGTACTAATTGCCGGTAACTATGAAAAAGAAATAATTATTTATAGCAACAAATTACCTAATACTATTATTGCCTATTATGATTAATAAATTCATAATCATTTAAATTGAACAAGTTTGTATTAGACTACATTTCCTACAAAAAGTCGTGAGATCCCACGAAAAACATAAATGTGAAAAATGGGCAAGTTCTTCTGTGTTGTTCTTTAGCCTGAAAAAGAATTGAAATCAAAATAAACTGTTAAGTTCCAAACACATTTTTCGTGCAAAATTACAATAAAATAAATTCTTTTAAGGGATACACATCAAGTTTTTTTAAAGTAAATAATAGAAATTTTTCATTAGAACTTGGGAAGTTTTTATTCATTTATTATGTTTGGTGTTAAAAACTGCCCAAGTTCTAATGAAAAAATTCTATTATTTACTTTAAAAAAAAACTTGATGTGTATCCCTTAAAACAATTTATTTTATTCCGATTTTGCACGAAAAATGAGAAAAAAATGCTCCTAAAAATAGGCATGAAAAACAGCGCGAGTTACCAGAGTACTACCTTAAACAAATTAAAAAAAATTCTATATTGGCAAAACTTACTTGCTGTTTGTTATTGCAATGATGACGGACTGTCTGCCCTCTAGTATTAATACAGGAAATTAAATTGATGAAAATGTGATATATATTTTTTATCTGTTGTATCTATTGATCTCTGTTCCATGAAATGTGTGTGTGAGTGAGATGGGTGTATGTATTAATGTTGTAATGTAATTTCACTGATAAGCCTTTTTTTTACAAAAATTAAATAAAATTTTTACCAGTAGTGGATACTGTTGTTACAGCTTTGAACATTGAAATATTATGTAGTTTTTTTCGAGTTTATTAAAAGTTTATAAAAAAAAATTCAATTTAAACTTTTTTTGCTATGACTTTTTTTTATCTTTATATTGAAAAACCAAATAATTAAATATTTTGAAAATCTGTGAAAATAAATTCAATAGCTTAGAATCAACAGTAATAGTCTGAGGGACCAGAACAGTGGCGGATTTTGCGGGTTTTGTTGTCTGTGGGATACCCATACCCTCCACTGGGTCCTCCACCACCTCGATTAAGAGTATCCTATTCTACTCTTCGTAAACCCTTAAGCATTACCATTATTGTTGGTATAGCCAATAAATTTACGATTCTTGAGGGACGTATTCACCAAAATATTTGGAAGTGAAAAAGTAACGCAGTTGGAGGCATACACGTTGTAACACGTTAAAGGAAAATTTCAGATGCCTCCGGTTGACTTTTTATTTTATTTTTTTCTATTTCATCTTGTTTCCATCTTTTTAGACAGTCAGGTTTTTTGATTTTTTTTTCTTTCCATTGGGGTTTACATAAAGGAACAAAATTTCAATTGTTTTTAGCGAATTGCCAGAATGGAATTCAGCTACTACAGCCACTGTCATGACGCGACTTGACCAGAAATTTGTTTTGAGGTCCCTAGAAACCGAAAATAATATTCACTAAAATTTATATATATATATATATATATATATATATATATATATATATATATATATATATATATATATATATATATATATATATATATAATGTCTGCGCGATAACTCACGAACGAAGTATCCAATTTTTACGAAATTTGGTGAAAACATTGGAAGTCCCAAACCCTTGGATGAGTTCGTCAGCCAGACACGTCGGATGCCAGGAACATGGTTTTTGTTCTTGGGAAAAAATTTTTTTTGCCAAAATTTCCACTTATTCAAAAATTTTTACGAAATTTTTTTACACCATTTAAAAGAAGAGAAATAATTACATAAAAAAGGTCTTTAAAATTTTTTTTCTATGTCAACTAGTTTCCGAGAAAAATTAATTTTTATAAACGGACATTCGCTATGTTATGCAGGATGCTGCGACAGGGGTATTAACTCTTTTAAACAAACCATATGGAAAAAAATTTTTGTCTCAAAATGCCGGACTTTTTACTGCGAGTGATAAGTACAATAGATAAGGTTACAAAATAAAAGAAAAAAAATCGAAGATACCAACATCAAAAAAGTGAACCCTAGTAATTTACAAAATATAAATTATACTAAACTATGTTGATAAAATTGAACATTATTTAGAATTACACCGCATTTCGGAAAATCTGTCACAGATGGCGGCACCTATACCAGTGAATATATACATATCACACCTTTTTGAGCCGCCATATTGTAGGACGAGTTAACTCGTCTTAATCATTTAGAGAGTTAAATTTATTTTGATGTTTTCCATAGATTTTTTTTTAATTTTAGTTCTTTAATGAAAAATTTCAATTACAATTTTCAACAACAATTTTAGCAACTTTTCGTACCTCTTGTTCCCGCTCTTCTACTACAGACAACTTCATCTACCCTATTTCCAAAAAAATATTTTATTTAAATTTGTAAAATTTCAAACGTTTTGTCAAAATTACCAACGATTTCGGCGGCGTAAAATTAATTACAAATATAAACTTCAAGTTTGTCGTTCCTGCGTATATCCTGCGACGAAAAATTTAAAAAATGTTTTAACAAAACTGTCAACACGCAAAGCCATAATATATTACCGAATAAGCTGCTGTATCATGTGCTCCTCATACTTGAGGGCTGCACTCCGCTCCGGGCCCCGGAGTTAGTTTATTGTTGTTGATTATTATCGATGGTGTTTTTCGTCTATTAGTCGCCCGGTTAGTTAGTCAGTTAGTCAGTTAGTTAGGGATTGTATTCGTGCAATGTCCATACTATACACTATACAGGGCTCTGTTGTCGCTCTAACTGCACAACATATATAGGTAATAGGAGAGAGTTAAATGGTAGATGGTATAATAGGTGCCATTAAACGAGTCATTGGCTTGAAACATCGCCTACATGAACAACGCATGTAATTTGGATATTACTACACACAATCGACAATATGTCCACACAGTTTAAATTTATATATTAAAACTGACGATGCAATAACTAAATTGTGTCCGATATATGTACGTATTTAAATGATACACGTTCGGGCAAATATATGGTGTATACTCGAAAAAAAAAAAGAAAACTGCGCCCGACGTGTACTTGTACAACCGTGTACATGATTTGTAGAGTGGGGGGGGGGGTGAATACAGGAAAAAATAAATAGCTTGTTTTCGCTATTGCAGTATTAATAGTTGATTATTCCAAAACGGTTATATTTGAGCTTATCATCATCTACTATAAGTAAATATTCATTAGTGATTAGCAAAATTAGTCTTGGTCTTGCAGTCTTGTCTTGGTCTTCCATTTTTTAGCAAGACCAAGACCAAGACTATGTATACCAAGAGCAAGACCAAGACCAAGACTATAAGTATGGCTGCAAGACTAATACCAAGACTCAAGTGAGCAAGACCAAGACAATAGCAAGGAAAAAGCAAGACTCTTGCTAAACTATTTAAATAGTTTAAAAGTATAATTAATACGTAAAGATAGTAAAATAATGCATTCAAAAAATATAAATTATGCTAAACTATGTTTAAATTAAAAAATTACAAAATGATTGAAAAAATTATCCGGATCGGCCGGGGATCGAACCCAGGATCTCCTAGTAACTAGCCAGGCGTGCTAACCACTACAGCAACGATCCTATATGCTCGACAGGCGTCCGAACCGGACACCCATTCAATCACCTATGTGTATTAGTACTCTCTCTGATTCGAGAAACAGTTACAATTTTAATTTCAAATATTATCGAGTGCTTGTGAGACATTACTACGTATGACAAACTTTTGTTTGCATTTCAACACACGCAGTATTGATATGTTCACTTATCGTTCAGTTAAACTGCAACTTTAAACACTTGACTGCCTTGGCTAACATGACCAAAACCACATATGTAAATTAAAAATCACAAAGTGATTGAAAAAATTATCCGGATCGGCCGGGAATCGAACCCAGGATCTCCTGGTAACTATCCAGGCGTGCTAACCACTACACCAATGATCCTATATGCTCGACACGCGTACGAGCCGGACACCCATTCAATCACCTATGCGTATTAGTAGTAGTAGTAAACTGCAAGATTTTTTAGCAATAACAAGACCAAGACCAAGATCAAGACTGCATTTTGCAAGACCAATACCAAGACTCTTAATGCAAGAACAAGACTAAGACCAATACTGCCAAGTCTTAGTCTTAGTCTTGCATTTTGCTCATCACTAGTCCTCGTATCATTTCTAACCGTATTCAGCACATGAGGCATCATATATTTGAGCATTGTTGTACATTTTCACCTAGTACCAACTTTATATCTAAATATCTGCTTGCATTATCACTGAATCCACCAATATGTCGGATAGAGATTATGTTTTGTTAGTATTACGTCCTATTGGCTGATAACAATACCGTCTGTATATATAGTATTACAATGAGTGAGAGAGAGAAACATATATCGAAAGTAAACATATACACAATGCTCATTTTATTTCGTTAATAGTAACATTAACTAATAAACGGTTGCTTGGTTGGTAACACTGTTTTCAGCAAAGTGCACATAAATATTGGGTGCTGGTGAACAAAATAATATTATTTTGGTGCCCTACAGCTATTTTTAATCAATTGTTATTTGAGTGAGGGTGGCCTGAGTTTTTTATGAAAATTTTTATAGGAAAATTTATAGTTATTGCTTTTATAAATTTGAATTTTTATTTTGTTGTAGCTGGTAAAATGTCATTTTGTTAGTGTACAGAAAAAAAAACTAGGGGAACCAAAACAAAATTAGATTTTTTTAATTTAATTGTAAATAGACGTATAAACTAACGCCAATTATTTAAATTATCTTCGGGTGCCAGGAACGGTAGAAAAAATATTGCGAGATTTTAGAGTGATAAACGAAAAACCCCGCTAAAAATTTATTTTGCATATCAAGTCTGAAACTCATAAAAGAAATTCATGACCGTGCCAGTACAATATGCGTAAGTCCGAGCATTTATTTTTGGAAATAAATCTCTCTCCGTGCAAAACTACACGACTTGTGTTTTCAAAAGCCCAAAAATAAAAACGAGTTTTTTATTTCATTTTTTTTTTTTAATTTTTGAATCCAAAACAATACAACGAATTGTGTAAACACGCATGCAACAAAGTAAAAATAAATTCGACAAAGTAAAAATAAATCCGAAAAAGTACAATCATAGTCAAAAGTTTCGAAACATCCATTAAAATTTCGTGGTGTATCGAGAGACCCAGTATGGAACATCGGGGGACTGTACGCCCGGTCGACCGTTCAAACATTTCAACATAAGTATTAAGGGGTATCACAGGGGTGTAACATTTTGAAAAAAAAGGGAAAAATTTTTTTACATGTTTTGATAGTCTATACCTTTAGAAATAACATACTAAAATTTCAAGTGCATATCTCAAATAGTTTTTGAGTTACAGCCGTCTGAAGAGATGTTTCTTTGTGCCATGAATCTCCAATTTTCCGATCGAATAAAAAATGTAATTTTTGCAGGCCAAAAATCATCAAATTTTCGCGCAAAAGTTGAAACTTTCTTTAAAAAACTCCGCCATTTTTTTAAATCTCAACTTTTTTTCTTCGATTGAAGTTCATGGCATGAGCAATACCTTCTAATTTAATAGGCTTTGTGGGTTTTTTGATTTCAGGCACTATGAAGATCATTACCACTGCAGCAGTGGGGGGACTTTTTTTTTGGAGCCTTGGGAGATCGCGAATAACTCACTGAATTTTCAATTTTTTGATCCAAAAATTTTTATCATGAATTTATTTATATGTCGACAAATATATCCTTAAAATATTAAAATATTCCACACAGTAGTTTTCTTTAAAAAAATTCCCAAAAATCACCTTTTTTCAGGCGGTCACACTAGTGGTCCCCATTAAAAGTGTTCGTCTAGTTGGTGCGGTCAGGAATACGGTCAGATTTCATGTGGGTCATAAAAAAAGCTTTGAAATCAATTTTATCACGTTTTGCCAGTACTGAATTTTTTTTGTAGCTCTATCAGTATTTTGATTTATTGATAAATATTCTCATTTTAACGCAATATTTTAGAATTGACAAAATATTTCCTATACATAAGTAAATAATTTTAAATCTGTTGTGTCAGTCATGTACAAATCCTTCAGTACCATCATTTTTTTGGTTGTTTCATACGTTTTAATCTAAATAGTTTTACAATCTGATCGTGAAATGGTATGAATGTCTACTTTTATGATCTGATCAACCTAACTATTTAGTAGAGAAATGTTTTCCAAAATTTAGTAAGAGAAATACTTCCGAAGCTTGTAGTGTGTCATTTTTTTTTTGTTCATTGTTGTACTTACTTAAGTTCAATATGTATTCAGTAGTCGTAAAATATTTCAAACACGCGTTTTACATTCTGAACGTAACGTACCGATTTAAAAAAAATATATGATTTTCAAATATTTATAAATCGAGTTAACATAAACATAAAAAAAAAAAAAAAAAAAAACATGCGGAGGCCATAAAAAAGTCATGAGTTGTTGACTTACTTACCGTGTACAAACTTAAGTCACTAATATAATGCAATTTACGCAAACACAGCGCAAGTAATAACCAATATACATATATTTTGCATCTTTCTGCACTGCAAATAAATAATAAAATAATAACATTTTTAATAATATGTACATAATATAGGAACGTCAGTGAGAAAAAGTACAGTTTAGGACACATAAATATGTCCAAATAAATTGAATTTTATGAATCACATTTTGCATAAAAAATACTTAATGGAATTAGCGAATATTTTGCAAATTAATTGAAATTATCCAAGTATATATGAATCATACATAATGTTATGGTAGATATTTGCAGTGTGCATAATTTCATACAGTAATAATTTAATAAGAGAATTCCCATTATCATAAAATATATTCTTATGCATTAACAGAAATTACTTCTTTCCTAATTTTAAATTTTTTACTGCTAGATTATAAACTATACAGAAAAGTTATTTGCGCAGTTCCAGTCTACAATATTTAAGGTACAAAAATTCGTCAAGTGTGTGCTGGCCACGCAATAAGTGTGGGTTCCTCGTTAGGTAAAACTTTTCACAGTTTTCAGGATCAAAGCATTTTCTAAATAATTTAATTTTCAACATAGGATAAAAGCCCGTATACCGGAACGCGATCATATGTCCGAACAGTTTTGACATTTATATGTTAATGAAGTTATTTCTGAAAGAAACCTCTGATAACAAAAATTATTATGAATAAAATGATTATTTTTCAATTTAAATTCACTTCGCATTTAATGTTTCCTTACTTAATTAAAGGAATACAAATATATGTGTTAAACAATTTTTGTTGAATACAGTATTTTGATCCTTTATTTACGTCTGATACTTAAACCATTCTATGTTTCCTACACTGACATCTAGATATCACTCTATGTGTCATATTACTCATATTACACGTCTGTTTGTATATCGGCTCTCAACTTCTAGTGTCACTAATATTTCTTTGTTTAGATATAGATGTCGACATTTTGTAAAAAAAAAAAAAAACATTAATAAATAAAAATTTTTGGGTTGTATTTTTTTAAAAACATATTCTTTGGATTAAAAAAACTTTCTTTAATGCTTATTAAGAAAAAAAATGGGTGTTTAATTTATTTGTCAATTTTTATAAGCCAGTTTAATTACACACCTAAAAATAGTGTTCCGGTATAGGGGCTTTTACGTTACCTCCATACAAAAAATTCACTTAATTTTCCTTTACTTGACTGACGAAAATTAAGCTGTCTGCCTCAGCATACTTTTACAGGGCGAGGAGGGGGGGGGGGGTAGGAATAGGACTTTAAAATGAAAAGTTGTAAAAGAAACTTCATTTTAAAAGCCTTTTTACGCAAAACAGACCCATAAGAAAATTGTGAGATTTCATATCTTCGCAACCCTAAAAACTAATCACGTAAAGTACCAGTTCGTCCAAAAGACTATTATAAAATAGGCTGTCACCATTTTCTTCAATTAGATTGAACGTTTATATTCAATATAATTAAATTTTATACGTTTTATGATTCTAAAAAAGTGAAAAATGATTTAAAAAAATTAAAATAAAAATTGTTGAAACTGTTTAAATAACTTTTTCAAAAACGAGTTTTGAAAACGGCTTTTTTTGACTGAAAAAAAAAAAACAAATGTCGTTGATTTGAATAAATTTGTAAAAATGTCAGTTTCTAATGTTATTTAATATTGTCATATTTCATTATTATCTCTAAATACATCTTTCAATTCTTTAAATCTTAGAACAATCAAACACTAATTCGTATTAACAATACATATCTTGATTCATTTATAGTATGTTCAAAAATAATATGGAAAAGAGTCAAATCTATGTTGATACTTAGTTTTAATATTCAAAATACCATACTGTTTTTTAACGTGGTTTATAGATAAAATAAGATTGTTATCTATCGAACTAAAATAATATCATCATACGATCAGATATGAATTCTTTTTTGAAATGTTTCACAAATGTTCTCAAAACTATTTTTATAAGAATGGATAATTATGTTAATTTATCATGAAATAATAGTGGCCACGATTTTGAAAACTAGAATACAGTGTATTTCAAAAATTGACATCTCTTTTTGAATAAAAGTGTACCTACATTTCCCACGCAGAAAAAAATGCATTATATTCAACAGTAAAGTTCACTGGTTCTTTTAAAAAAAAAATTATTTTTAAAATGTCAAAATAATCATCTTTTTTAATAATACTTTTTTTTAATGTTTACAAAAAAATTTTTGGTGAATATTTTAAGATAAAAATGCAAAGTATGGATTATCCTATTAGTATTTTTAGTTTAAACGAGAGATACAATTTTGAGGATTACACCATTGTATTAAAAAAAAAAAAACAAAAAACTTGTAGGTGGTGTTAAAAAATTGCATTAAATTACGTATTTTATTCACGCAATGACAAAAAATTTTTGCTGTAAGTTGTGATAGTGTTGAGTAACTCAAAATTTTCATAAAAAATACTTAATTAATAATAGTTGATTTTACTTTTTGGGTCTGTAGAGCGGAAAGCGTGGTAATCAAACCAATTTGAGTATATGGAGTTGTCTCCGAATCCTGGCGAATTAGAGTCTCAACCGCTCAAAAAAACCCAAAAAACCTAAAACCTAAAAAGCTGCTTCATGTTCGTAGTCCTAACTTCGACATGTAAGGCACTAAAAACAATTTGTTTATATTTTACCCAGAAGTTCTAAAGTTATTGCCAATTTTAATATTTAAAAAAAAAAAAAACAAAAAGGAAAAATTTTGTTTGTTTTGGATATTTTCCAAACCCCGTTCATGAAAATCTATAAAATTTGAATAAAAGGTAACTTTTAAGTTTTTTCAAAGATCCTTCTTTTCCTTACCGATGTTGAAAAATTGTTGAAATTTTCAATCGATTAGGGGTGCTTTAAAACATTTCACCCACCTAACTTGAAGTGGAAATGAGAATTCGAAAAATTTTGTAAAATGTAACCTCTGAATGGAATAATTAGTGGACTGAAAAGCCCTGCAACTATGTTTTAATTTTTTTTACATATTTTGTTTTTGATCTACAAAACACAGACGGTTTTTTCGGCCAGTGTAAAATTATGCAATTTTAGTTAAATATATTACAACGAGTTATAACTGTTTATATGGAAATATCAAATACATCTGTCTCTGGCCACAAAAAAATGATTAAAAAAACTGGTCTAGTATATTTGCAATTTTTGGAACACCCGATACTATTTAACGAACAATACAAAAATGAATTTAAATTTCTATGAAACTACAAAATGAGATATTATAATAAAATGAATTTATAAAATATCTAATAACTAAACCCACTCACCAGTACATAATGCAATAATGAGACTCCGGTACATAGAAGTGGGGGGGGGGGGGTTTGAATGAAGGCAGCACAAATTGTCATGTACGATGACGGTTTGGGTCTAGACATGACAACAAAACCGACTCGGTCGAATAAGGACGAATATTAAAATGTATAAATAGAAATATATGGAGGAATGCTTGAATTGGTAAATAACTAACTGGAGAACTGAGAACACGGTGAAGATACATTTTCGAATCAATACGGGGAACTATTAATAATATCTTCTTATTGTCTGCTGAATTTGTTGTATAGAAACAGAATTGATACTGTTGAATATATTAATTGAAATTTTATTCTTTAGTTCTAACACAAGTCGCGCTTATGTTTTTGAAAGAGTTGTCACTTGTCTCCGGTGATAAACTATCATAGGCTATTTATGGTAGAATCGAGATAAGTCCATACCGAACTAAACCGGATATTTATTTAAATTCTGACTATATTAAAATGCATAACGTGAATCAAAATCACGAGACAGTAAGAAACTTAAGCATTTACTATAATAACTTTCTTTGATAAAAATACTTTTAACGGTTTTTAAGCATTTAATCAATACATTGCATAAGAACATAAGGTTATTGCATCATTTAATTTTTTTACAGATGTATTTTTCAAAATTTTCATAATATTATAAAATTGAAATAAAATGTTTCTACGTGTAAATTAATGCTTTATCTTGTTTAGAGAAGCAACTTCTAAGGAAATTTTTAAATTTTGAGCGTTTTGAGTGATGTTTTTTCGATGAAACTTTTTTTATGTGGTCCCGACCAACCGCATAAAAAAGTTTTTTGTACAATCTGGATCGGACTATTTTATACTATTTATGATATTTTTGAATATATTTTTTTTTTGTGCGATATTTTTATGCGGTCCCTATCCATCGCACAAAAAGAGGATCAACTGTATTAACTACTTAATTCCAAATTTTATTAAAATCTGTACTGAAATCTGTATTCAATTCTAGATGATATAATTAAGTACAGAAATCTCATAGTAAATTTTAAGAACCGGGCAATAAATACTCCTAGAATTCCTAAAGGAGCCCAGATTAATCGAATTCAACCAATCAGACTAATTTTAATCACTTCTGTCTAAAATTCGTTAATAAAATGATAGAATGATGAAACTGGAACCGAATTACAAGTTTTGGAAGTCGTTCTTCTCATTTTTTTCTTAAAAATTAAATCTATAGAACCACAAGAAAAAGACTTCGGTCGAGTCACTTGTATTTGTAAAAGAAAATTTGTCATTTAGATGGCAAAAATCAAAAGTTATTCATTATTCTTTTGCTTTTCAGGTACTTGAGTTTTCTATTTTACTTTTTTTTTTTAATTCTTAGTATAAGCAGTTTTTTATATACATTTCCATCCCTTTAAGGCCATAAATTTCCAAAAATTCGTGTTACCCACGTTCCTAGATCCAGAGGTTTTCTGTATAAATGTTCATCCTCTGTTTTACCCTCTTAGGAAATGAATTTCCAAAAATGTAAATGTCTTGGTGGTTCTAAAAAAATTAGATTTTGTTGAAGTGAAAACTTCGATAGCGATGGTAAGTCAGTGTTGGAAATGTAATGAAAACAGCAATGCTGCTAGAAATTTTCACTTCAACCACTTCTAATTTGGTTGAATTTTATTTTTCTTGAAATAATTCTCGACAAAATTTTCCTAAATTATAAACAATATTTTTTATCCCGTCCAAATGAATCCATAAAGATAAAGAAAATTCATACACATATGTTATGTACGATGAAAAACATACCATATATATAATCATAATAAATTTACGAAAATTCAAGAAAACAGTTTTTCTCTAAGTGAAACAACAATTTAAGTGACAATATTCAATTATTAAAATGTGTTTCCCGGCAAAAACTTCGAAACGACAACAAACTACGAAACACCACGTCCTCGCTCGCTACTTTCTTTCGTCTCTCTTGATGCTGATGTTTTTGTGTTCCTGTCGATTTATTCATTCTCTTTAGTCTCTCTCATATCTCCTGTTCTTTATATCCTCCTGGTACACCATCCCGGGCATAGAGTGAGTGTTTCACTTACTTTTATCTGTGTTTATACTTTGTTTTGTTTCGTTTGTCATTTCTTAGCAATTTAGTTCTTTCATAGTGTCGATATCACACTACCATATTCATCGTACGTTAGCTCACATATGTAGATCTAACTGTCAATAACTAATTTTGTTTCTTTATTTTTTTAACGCCGTTTGACGTCTATACAGGCTCAACTAGAAGGGGATTGTTTTGGAGAAAATTTTTTAAAAAAATATATAGTATTCCGGGGGCCCACCATTTTTTTCTACGGCCCTGCGTTCTGTATATACAAAAGTTCCTTTTAGTTAATAGTACTGTCATTTAAAATGTTACTATTAAATGTAAACGTTTTTTTGACTTAAAAGTGGCTACTAATCTGAAAGAGAGTATCATCACGTTTCATTCAAATTTAGTTATTTACACTTTGATCTTAAACTATAAATTCCATGCGGTATTTGTTCCTGCGGTATTGTCATAAATTGTGAAAAAAATTATTTTTTGAAAATTAATGCCCCAAGATCAAAAACTTATTGTCAGTATCATATGGTTCGCCTTATTGATCTCTCACTCTAGTCGAATAAAGGTGTTCGATTAGTATGGTCTATTTCAGTTAAATTTAACCATGCTTCGTAACTTTGAATTTAAATATTTCCGTTTTCTTGGCTTTATCTCTTTTATTATTGCATTTATGTAAATTTTAAATTTGCATTTTATTTTTAGAAAAGAATAGAAGATCGATTTGTTTCGAATATAAAAATTATTTAATTTTTTAACGAAAACTCATGATCAATTTTATCTGAAAGAGGTATAGTTATTTTGTAAGGAAAACCTTAAATTATTCTTACCTTCCTTCTTTCTTAAATTTAGTAGCAAGTTCAAAGACAGCAAAATAAGATAAAATAGTAAGATAGAAGTCACCTTTTTAGCTCGTAACAAATTTCTTGCCTTCCAAAAAAAAGCTTCGATCAACTTAAAGGCTGTCACATACTGTGTGAGTTTTTCGAGAGTTGCCATTTTTATTACAGCCAAACCGTTGATATAGCGAAAAATTCTTCAAATAAGAGTTGTAGATATCGACGGGGGCAACCGATTGCTATAGTTTGGAAGCTTTATAGCTCTTATGGTTTTCGAGCTATGATACAAACTTATAGATTTTTAAATGGGACTATATATTAATTTTCAGACAGATCTCAAAAAATAATAAAAATTAAAATATTTTCCATAAAATAAATTGTTAACCTTTTATTAAGTCACTTGAAACGCATTCTTTAGTTTTCGATTCAATATATTAAAACTTCAGTATTATGTCGTCTCTGTAAGTCAAACAGCTGTAATCATCTTTCATACTATCATAATCATTGAATAAATTAATTATAACATCTATAACTTTAATAAATTTTAGAAAAATTAGGAAAACTTTTATATGTGGAGTACAAAATCTTTAAAAAAAACATCGCATAATCATACATCGTCGTCCTTTTGACGCACACTATTTCAGTATAAAAAAAACGACAATAGCTATAAACAAAATTTATACGTCTACTGTGTTATAATAACGAATAAATTAGATAACAGAAGTTTCACAGCAAGCAGGCAACGACACGTTGTAGTATTGGAGCAGGTAGAGAAGTTCGTTCGTCGTTTTGACGAGTACGTATGATTCTAGGGTTAAGACATTTCCCCAGTTTTTCTCGTGTACTATCGCCACTATATTTTCTTTTATAGTGTTTGTTTTTAACCACAAAGAAACCATAATCTTTATCATTGCTTTATACACTACGCTACACAAGGTGTTACACAAAATATACGAATGATGTATATGACGCAAAACAACGCGGTTTAATTCTTCTAGCTATGTACTTTTGATACCACAAAGTAAGTATGAACAAAGTACATACACCCTAGTATAAACATAATTATAAACAATTACCGTCAGTATCCGAAATTAGTGATAGAAATTACAAAAAAGGTCTAACAATGCAGTTGTAGGATTTTTCCGTTGTGTGTTTTTGTTCGAACTTTGGTGAGCGGAAAGGGGACCCAGTCACTAATAACCGATTGATTCCCAAAAACCCCAATAAAAATGGCCATTCTGTTCCAAAGTTACAAACAATCGAATTTATATGTTACAACAAAATTTTTTTTGGGATATATAAATTTCACGAAGAATTTTTTCAACCTTCTCCCAAATTGCGTGGACTAGCTTTATAGAAGGATGGACATAATGAAACCAATATCTTCTATTTCATAGCTTTTCTTTATTAAAATTGCCAAAATATTTTCGATATGTTTAATATCATCTTCAGTGGCTAAACATCAAAAAAAAAAAATTTTTATAACGTAATAATAAACAATAACATCATTTTTATATATTTACAATTCTTCGTTAACTTATACTATTATTTTTTAGGTTATAAGCTACATATTGGATAGGAGGATTATTTATTTATTTTTGTAAAAACAACAAGAATTTGTGATTTAGTTGATATATAGGAAATTTTATGTTTGGAAGAATATCTATTTGTGTTAACGAAACAAACAAAACCTATTTTTTAATATTAGCGGATTTGAGACAGGACAAACTGAAACAGTATGTATATTAAAATGTTAAAAAATTTTTTTAACAATCTTACTCACCAGAAATTATCTAAATTTCAGATTGTCATTCTTGGATAACAACCAACCATACCAATAATCCATTAGAACAATTTAACTAGTTTTTTTGCATTTCACATGGAAATTTGTCAATCGAAAAAATTTTTTATAAAATAATTACTTTAATTTAAAACAATTAAAAAAGTCAAACATATTTAAAATATAAAATCAAAAAAATTTTAAAAGAGAATTTTTTTTTTTTTTTTAAATTATCACAGTTTGTACAATGTACTCCTCAAGTACATTGTTATTGGTATGGTAGCACAGTGATCAACTGAACTAAATTTGTAAATTTTTTGTTTAAAGATAAATTTCTCGAAAATTCTAGACAAAATTAGTCCGGTCTCAATTTACATATTGGTATGTGTTTATTGTTTATGTTTTTTGATTACAATGTATTATATAAGCATCTTTTGGAAATATTGTTTATTGATTTCTATTATTATTATTATTTTATTTTTTTAATAATCGGTAAATAGGCATTATCTAGAGCTAATGATTCTATCTGCTTGTTGCAATTTTTTGATTCATTCAGTTTTATGTAAAAACCTTCACTTAATAATCTTTTTTGGTATTTATTTTCTCTGTCTAATATTTCGACTTGGTCGAAATTAAACCTGTGATCATTATTTATCGAATGTTCAGATAATCCAGTTGCCTCTTTGCCCCTTTTTATGTCATATTTGTGTTGGGCTAATCTATTATTCAACGACTGTGACGTTTGTCCATAGTATGATAATTCGCAATCTTGGCAGTTTATTTTATATACTATATTGTAATCTTGTTTTATATCTGTTTTTACTCTTTTTTTAGTGTAAATTTCAAACATTTACACTAAAAAAAGATTGTAATCAAAAAACATAAAAAATAAACACATACCAATATGTAAATTGAGACCGGACTAATTTTGTCTAGAATTTTCGAGAAATTTATCTTTAAACAAAAAATTTACAAATTTAGTTCAGTTGATCACTGTGCTACCATACCAATAACAATGTACTTGAGGAGTACATTGTACAAACTGTGATAATTTAAAAAAAAAAAAAAAAAATTCTCTTTTAAAATTTTTTTGATTTTACATTTTAAATATGTTTGACTTTTTTAATTGTTTTAAATTAAAGTAATTATTTTATAAAAAATTTTTTCGATTGACAAATTTCCATGTGAAATGCAAAAAAACTAGTTAAATTGTTCTAATGGGTTATTGGTATGGTTGGTTGTTATCCAAGAATGACAATCTGAAATTTAGATAATTTCTGGTGAGTAAGATTGTTAAAAAAATTTTTTAACATTTTAATATACATACTGTTTCAGTTTGTCCTGTCTCAAATCCGCTAATATTAAAAAATAGGTTTTGTTTGTTTCGTTAACACAAATAGATATTCTTCCAAACATAAAATTTCCTATATATCAACTAAATCACAAATTCTTGTTGTTTTTACAAAAATAAATAAATAATCCTCCTATCCAATATGTAGCTTATAACCTAAAAAATAATAGTATAAGTTAACGAAGAATTGTAAATATATAAAAATGATGTTATTGTTTATTATTACGTTGTAAAAAATTTTTTTTTTTTTTTTTTTGATGTTTAGCCACTGAAGATGATATTAAACATATCGAAAATATTTTGGCAATTTTAATAAAGAAAAGCTATGAAATAGAAGATATTGGTTTCATTATGTCCATCCTTCTATAAAGCTAGTCCACGCAATTTGGGAGAAGGTTGAAAAAATTCTTCGTCGAATTTATATGTATTTCGTATTTTTAGTGGAAATTCTTAAAAATTATATTTTATCAAATTTTTCGAAATTTTGCTCCCGGCTCCATACAAATGAGAAGTTTATATTTTAAGCCAGTCCCACACACTACGACGCCATTTTGCAAAAAGACAAAAAAAAAAACTATTTCCGATTGAAGAAAATGTGCTACGATTCCTACCTTGCTGCAAAATTTTAGAAATTTTTCGATTCTAATAAAGAAGATAAGAATTTTTAAAAAGCAAAAGCCGGCGATAATTCCAAAACTATTTGGTAAAATGTACGCAAATTTTGCTCTTTTTTAATGCCCCATACATACAGTTATTTTGAACGTATTTTCATGTGTCTAACCCACGGAGTATGGAGACACAGCAACTATCTCTATTATGAAATCTGCAGTGTGCATTTTTGTGTACCTAAGGCTATTAAGTAGTCACTTAGTTAGTGGCACTCACTGAGTGTACGTCAGTCAGAAAACAATGGATTGGATTGTTATGTTGGTTGTGTTGACATTGTTATATCCCCACACATAGCGTTGTGATATTACACATACGTATGCGAATACGGTCACGTGACGGCCATCACTCTCTTAGATTACGCACACATACACAGTTTAGCGCGCCAATACAAAGTAAACACCGTGCACGTATATAACATATTTTCTATCTCTTACTGGTTACACTGGTTCCAGTAGTATAGAGATAGATATGTTGTCTCTACCGTACTCTGTGGTCTAACCCTAGTAAATCAGGAGATATTGATAAGCCGTTGCAACCGTATTACAAAGTAGCAGTTGGTCGTATTTTGAACGTATTTTGAGGCTTCATTTATTTATTGATACCCAGTCTATACACTATCTATAATATCTTCATTGGTCTATAGCCGTGGTTCTTAAACTTTTTGATTACCATTTGTCGAAAGGAATAAAAATTTTGGAATTATTTCCGTTCTCCATGGTACCATAATTCTTCTTCCTATGGTTAAGCGAAATTTCAGTCACACATACATTTTCGTACGTACGTCTGCAGCCCCCTTCCCCTCCCTCTCGCCCCTCCCTGTACCTTGACACATATGTGCAGAGGTAAAAGTTTTATCTTGCGCGAAATAAGAACACTTTGCTGTAAAATAATAATTATAATAAGCGTACGTAACATGCAGCTTAAACGTAAGCATAAGTATTAAGATTTTATTAATATATTTAAGATCTTCCCGAGTATTACTTATAATACTTAGGTGGAGTTTATGTAATCTTCTCTCACAAGAATATTCGTACGGAGGAGTACCATAGCGGGCAAAAGAATTAGAACACAATAAATTCGATGTGTAAACGAATATTCGGCAACTATGTATTCGAATTTGTTTGTACAGTGGTGTATGTTTTTACACTTAGAACTTTGCGTATTTTGTGTTTGTGTCTCTGTCTTTTATTTGTTTTTCTCGTTTAATGATACATACATGGAATTATATATGTATATATTGAATAATTAATTGAATTCGAACGTTCGAACGATTTTTAAGATGCTAAAAAATAGTACGACTTCTCTATGAGATCGTCATAACGAAAACGTACAGCTGAGCCTTTTTTTGTACGGTGGATAGGGACCGCATAAAAAAAGTTTCATCGAAAAAACATAACTCAAAACGCTCAGAACCTCACAATTTTAATAAAAGTTGCTTTTCTAAACAAGATAAAGCCTTAATTTACACGTAGGAACATTTTATTTCATTTTTATAATACTATGTATATTTTGAGAAATACATCTGTAAAAAAAAATTAAATGATGCAATAACTTATGCTCTTATGCAATGTATTGATTAAATGCTTAAAAGCCGTTAGAGTACTTTTTTCAAAGAAAG
The DNA here is from genome assembly GCA_035578155.1 of Brachynemurus nebulosus. Lineage (NCBI taxonomy): Eukaryota > Metazoa > Arthropoda > Insecta > Neuroptera > Myrmeleontidae > Brachynemurus > Brachynemurus nebulosus. The sequence goes on from JAPWDM010000003.1 coordinate 64,379,693, forward strand.
TTATTATAGTAAATGTTTAAGTGTCATACTGTCTCTTGATTTTGATTCATATTATGCATTTTAATGGCCATTTTTTTATAAACCTCATAAAAAAATTGCACAGAAAAAGGTTCAGCTGTATAATAAGCTGGTATTTTAGTTTTCCATTGTTGGTATTAGAAAATAAATTGTATGAATTGTTTCTGATAATTATTACAAAAGTTTTAATTATTAAAAGTTATAAAAGTTACCTGTGTTAAAGTTTAAATTTAAAATGAAGAATATACAATTAAATTATGTATCATTTTCATTACGTAACTTAGACGCCAATGTGTTGAAGTTACTGTTTTTTATTTTTTTAATCAGTATGGAATAATTTTTTTTTTTGTGTTATTTTGAGTAAATTTTTGTATCTTGAATCATTTAGTATTTTAGTCCATGATATGAGTCACGTAAACACACATAAACACTTCAGAGTTCAGATTTTTTACCACATGTTTTTTTATCTGAATGAAATTTTTAGACGTACCTCTTACAGTAAAAGCTCTGAATAATGCACTCCGTGTAATGCCATTCAGTTACAATTTCAGTTGATATTTTATCTCCTCCGTAAATAGAAAAAAATAAATAACTTCTCTGAGCGAGCACTTTTTTTGAATCACACCGCATCTGAATGATGCCACTCTTAAATAATATACACGTGTGCATTGTGGCAACAACGATTAGCTAGATTTCAAAAAAGTATTGGGGTAGAAGGCCCATATTACACCTCTGGGAAAACACTGTATCGTCTACAGAGGCGATTTCGAAAGTTATGGGCCCTTTTCAAAATCATATCGTTAAGTTTATTATTATCAGAACCAAACCTTTCATTTTGTATTATGTTAGCAATCCAAACACCTTCTAATTTCTCGACACACGCACAAATTTAACAGTTACGTTCTTTTTAATCGTTGGATTTCTTCCCTACTGAACAAATCTGGCTTTTGGTATGGATTTGAATTTTTTTTATTATTTTCCTTAAACGGTCAAGACAAGGTTGTTTTTTAGTTGAAAATATGGTGCAATCATTATTATTTAAAATCAAAATATGGTTTATTAAATCAACAATAAGAACAAAAACCAAATTAATTAATTTTTAATTATAAGTGTTAATTAATATCGTCATTACGTAACCGAAACAAATGATTAAAATTTACAAATATAGAATATTTATAGATATATGTAGGTACAGCTGAACTTTTTTTTATGCGGTTTTTTTTTGTACGATTTTTTTATGCGGCCATTAAAATGCATAATATGAATCAAAATCAAGAGACAGTAAGAAACTTAAGCATATACTATAATAACTTTCTTTGATAAAAATACTTTTCAACGGCTTTTAAGCATTTAATCAATACGTTGCATAAGAACATAAGTTATTGCATCATTTAATTTTGTTACAAATGTATTTTTCAAAATTTTCATAATATTATACTAATAAAAATGAAATAAAATGTTTCTACGTGTAAACAGCAACTTCTATTGAAATTGTGAGATTTTCAGCGTTTTGAGTGATGTTTTTTCGATGATTTTTTTTTACAATCTGGACCGAATTAATCTTTTTATAGCTATTTATGATATTCTGAATATGTTTTTTTTGTGCGATTTTTTTTATACGGTCCCATAAACGGGATAAAAAAAGGTTCAGCTGTACATGTATTGAAAAAGAATACAGAGTGTTTCAAATCACTACCTATTTTTGAAACATTTTGTTTGAGTCTGTGACTGTCATTAAATGATGTAATTTTCTGTGTAGTGCAAACGCATGGACCACACACAAAAAATTGAAATTTTTTTATTGTTCTAGCAAATTACTTTGGTTGTTTTGGCACTATTTTCTTGAATAATTTTTTTTTCTTTTTCTCAAAGAAAACATAATATTGTTTTTTTTTTTTTAAATAATGAAAATTTTTTTGTTTTCGTTGATATATTTGTTTTGCAACAGAAATTTTTGGCAATCGTTTTAGTGAAATTTTTCGATGGAAATTTGGGTAATTATTATGCACTTAATCTGTTTGTTTACTCTCAATTACATAAAATATTTTTAAGTTGAAAAATTCTATAAATTTTGCGTCAATTGATTTGAAAACTTTTTAGACAAATTTGATTAATAATTTTAATTTAAATTATTAATAGATACAAAAATACATTTATTAATGTTTAATTTGTTTGTAGAATTGAAAGTAGACTTTAATTTATTAATAAAAGTAAATATTTTTATAAAATAAATTTGCATAATTGACATGCATGACCCTTAATGTCATTTTTTTGATTTATTGCAAAAAATATGTATTTTGATAATTAATTCTTAGCGTTCTATACAAAATTTGGTGTTCGTTAGACGTCTTTGTAAAATATTCGACGTTAAAATTTTAAATTTAGCACAAAGGAAAAACCAAAGGGATCGCTCAAAAAAGTATTGGAAAAATCATGAACACTGAGAATGAGGTATAGACTGAATTAAAATTATCAGAATTGAGAAGTTTTAGCACGTTTTTTTGACAAAAAATATTTTTCACAATGTAACGACCAAATTTCGTTTTTAAACGATTTTGAAAATTTACATCAAATTCGTGATTAAAACCAACTTTTGTGTACGGAACTCTATTTGCCCAAGTACAACTTGCATTTGATCGATTTTTTTATCTCAAAATTGATACTTTACACAGTAATCGACATCGTAAAAATATAACATGGTTATTTTTTAGAAATTATTCAACGAGATGTGAACTTATTTATGATTTCTCCACAGCGCTTCCACCATTAGTATGTTTTCTAGATTTAAATCGTTTGCATTATTATGTACTCTACTGTACTTGTTGATCACTTTTTTTCTTTACAAGTACTACACTAATGCTTCACAAAACGTAACACCAAGAAAGGTTTGTCTCTTTCTATGTTACTTGATGTGAAACGTATAGGTATAGGGTGTTCAAAATATACACATATTTATATTGATATACATATAAAGGCAATAAAGGTAACATAAGTGTGATAAAAATAGAAAATAAAAAAAGTTTTGTACATATCAAATCCCTAATAATAAATGCACATATAACAATATCACTTTTTTCAAGTTAAAAATATTTTTAAATATTCATGTTATGATATCGTGTCTGAGAAAAAAAAACATCGTGAAGTGTGCACATATTCTGTTCAAAACTAAATATGTATTTAATTATCTAATATATTAATTTATTGTTTTGTACAAAAAATACATAAATATATGACAATTTGAAGATTTGAAAATTATATGTACATATGTGATTAAAAGTCGATCAATTAATGTTTAATTAAATCAGAATATACATATGACATATCTTACATGAGGATATATAAATTAAGTACGTATTTCTTTGATTTAAAAAGTTGCATTATAATGATATCATTTTTGCAAGTAAAAATTTTGAATTAAAATACCTAAAGGAACATATTGTATACACTACATTTTAGCAAAAAAAAACTTGTGATATGATAAACAAATGACGTTTTATCTCTTTCTCTGTATTCAGTTTGTGAAGGAACCTTATTGTGAAGCACACATGTACTTTGTAATTACAATTTCTCATACAAATTTATTTTTTATAAATAACCAAATATGGGTTAATTTATTTATTTACATTATTTATTGTACATTTTGTTTTTGACTAATGATGATGATTTTTGACATCATAAAGAGTTGAGAGAGCACTATTGTGAAATATTTACTTCGGTTTAAAACGAAAAAAAAATGATAATTTATAAATAAATAAATTACTATAATATTTAAAAATAAAACAGAAATTGCAACAGCCATTCAAACAAATAAACCGGTTCTTATTCGGTGCTGGTTGTTCATTATTAATTTTGAGAAAAAGAAATACATATTGAACTGTGTCAATTAGCATATATTTGTAAAAATTCATTATTTATTGTGTTAATTTGATGCGGTTTTTGTTGCATATGTCATAAAATATGTAAATTTTGTGTATATATTTGTACAAAAATTGAAACCAGTTTCCCAAAAAGTTTGCGAACAAACCACAGCAACAAATTGGAAGCGAATCAAAAAGATTTTCTCACGACAAAAAATTTTCTGAGATTTAAAAATTTATGATTGAAATATTGCCGTCTGTTTTTCTATTACAAAATTTGGTACTTCCATAGTTATCTTTCATATTTTATTTTTCCTATTTAAGGATGATGTTTGGGAAGTACAATCGGAGATAAAAGTACATTAAATTAGAAATTCGTGAATAATTGCATTGTATAACAAACTATGAGGTAAATAAATAGTTATCTTTGTTAAATAATAGCTATCAGCTGACTACAGGAGCTGAGTGCATTCTGAGGATTTTTCGGAGAATTTCAAAATGCTACGAGACGATTGAAAATTTAGTAGAATGTTCCTCATTAAATACTAAGGCCTCTGTAAAAATTTCAAAACGATTCACTAAGTCGTTAAAAAATTATTAAAAAAAAAAAAAAACTAATTTTACACGTACTCTTATGGAAATTCGGAAACAGAACAGATTAAATAACTTTTTAACAGCTTAGTGAATCGGTTTGAAATTTTCACAGGGGCCTTAGTATTTAATGAGGAACATTCTACTAAATTTCCAATCGTCTCGTAGCATTTTGAAATTCCTCCGAAAAATCCTCAGAATGTACTCAGCTCTTGTAGTCAGCTGAGAGCTATAGTTTGATGTATTGTTCAATCTGTTGTAGTGATAGCTATTATTTAACAAATATAACTATTTATTTACCTCATAGTTTGTTATACAACGCAATTATTCACGAATTTCTAATTTCATGTACTTTTATCTCCGATGTACCTCCCAAACATCCTTAAACGGCTGAGTTTTAGAATTAAATGTTAACGGACATCCAAACACGCATACCAGTTTTGTTTCGCTGTGGTAAAAAAAACGCAAAAAGTAGCTTAAATATCCTGCTAAGCAGTAACATTGAGCTAATATTTTTTTTCTTTTGTTACAGGTAAACAAATTTCCATCATTGGTTTTTCCCTTAACTAAACCGTAAGTACTATCACTACAAAAATTCCAGCCTTGAAAAACTTTCAGAACACTCTGTCCATAATTTAATACCTAATCAACAAATACATACCTAATGCATACCTAGAAATTTTTTTTATTAAACCATAAACAAATTATTTTAATCCTGATAATTTTTTCCATTATTTTGAAAATTTAATTGTCACCAGGAAAATTGTATGATACGATGATTAACGATATCAGGAGATTATGATGTCTATTTCAATGTCAAGTGCAGTAGTGCCTTATCAAAAATTTATTTAAATAACAAAAAAATAATTTTGTAAAATTAAATGTTGTTTTGACTAGTATAGATTACAATTTTTGAAGAAAAAAAAAAATTGTTTACAACAAAATTAATCCAAATAATACAATTGGTGACGTTTACTGGAAAAATTAGAATTTTTTATTTTATTTTACAGACCGGAAATGCAGTACCCACTTAATAATCATAAAATTTAGTACACGCAAATTGCAAATGTGTAGCAATCGATGCAGCTGACCGCTCGCAGGATATAATGAATTTCGTGATGTGCATTTGTTGTTTAACCCTAGAATCATACGTGCTCGTCAAAATGACAAACGAACTTCTTCACCCGCTCGAGTACTACAACTTGTCGTTGCTTGTCTGTTCTGAAACTTCTGGTATCTAATTTATTTGTTATGATAACACAGTAAACGTATTAATTTTGTTTATATTTGCTGTCATTTTGTATATATTAAAATAGTGTGCGTCAATTAGACGTCGATGTATGATTAACGTATGTTTTTTTTTAAAGATTTTGTACTTCACATATAAAAGTTTTCCTAATTTTTCTAAAATTTATTAACGATATGGATGTTATAATTAATTTATTCAACGATAACGATAGTGTGAAGGATGATTACAGCTGTTTGACTTATAGAGACGACATAATACTGAAGTTTTAATATATTGAATCGAAAACCAAAGAATGCGTTTCGAATGACTTAATAAAAGATTAACAATTTATTTTGTGGAAAATATTTTAATTTTTATTATTTTTTGAGATCTTATTCGAAAAATTACTAACAAATTTTAGAAATTTTACAAATGTGCCTAATCAGGAAATAACTACATATCTACGGGAATATTTGTGATCGAGAATTTTCACATTCTGTAAAGTCACACATGTCTATCGACTGATTAATACAGTAATATGCCTAATCAGGAAATAACTACATATCTACGGGAATATTTGTGATCGAGAATTTTCACATTCTGTAAAGTCACACATGTCTATCGACTGATTAATACAATAAAACATAAATTAATTATTTGAAAGACATATCTTATGATACAATTGATGTATTTATCTATTTTTTAATTATTATAATGAAAATATGCTTTCATAAAAAGATTTAAAAAATTAATAAGTATTTATATTAAAAAACTTTTCCAAATGCAATTTTTTTTAAATATTTTGTTCGCTTTTGTAGTATTGTTATGTAAAAAAAAAATGTTTTTTGCAAATAAACTCTGAAAATCTCCGTAAAAAGTCCATTCGTCAAATTGACGCCGATGTATGATTAACGTTTCTCGTAGACCAACGTATGATTCTAGGGTTAAATTGAAACAATAGGTTAGTAGTGTTACCAAGTGCCATCAGGAAGGGAACCCTCATTTTTGTGTTATTTTTAACGCCAAAAAAATATATTAATAATGTCTTAGCCTACCAGTAGATTGTTGGGAGCGATAAACGGGCGGATGTCTGTATGAATTAAAGTCAAGGTTGCCACCAGCATTTTTTTGAAAAATTTATAAAAATAGAAATCATATATTTTGTTTTACCAAAGGAATAAAAACTAAAGAATAAAATGCTTGTATAACCGACTATAATTCTCTCTGTGACCCACCATTCTCGACCGAGAATCATCTTAACATAAATCTTACCGTAATTGTCATTGACTTTCATGTAACACAACCCTTTTCTGGTCAAATTAAAACGTTCTACATTTGATTCTCCAACACCTTTTGACTTGTTAACATTAGCCGCAGGGCATGTCGGGTGAGTTTGTTACAATGTAATGTGTCAGTTCATCCCACCAACAACACAAGTCAGTCAGTACCATCGCATCGAGGTGAAGAAAGTGTTTGTTTGCACTTGTTACTTTTCACACTTGATGTAACAACAACATTTTCATCGTGTTTTCGTAGGTTTGGAAATGTGTCTTGGTGCTTGGATGGAAATTCATTAGCTTTAAATAACTAATCTTTTAGTTAGAACAGTTAGAAAAGGGTAGTTTTTCTTCTTCTGTCCTTTCCATTTTTGTTAATTCTCTTCAATTAAAATTAAATTAAAAATGACAAAGTGATTGAAAAAATTATCAAATTGGATCGGTTGGGAATTGAACCCAGGATCTCCCGGTAACTAGCCAGGTGTCTTCGCTACTAGACTAACGATCCTCTGTTCAACAGCCACCCCAGTCTAATAACCATTCAACCACTTATGTGTATTGGTACTCTCTCTAATGCGAGAAATAGTTTCTATTTTCAATTTCAAATATTATTGAGTGCTTGTGAAACATTACTACATATGACGAATTTTTGTTCACATTTAAACATATGCCGTATTCATATGTTCACTTATCGTTCAGCTAAACTAAAACTTTAAGCACTCGATTTCTTTGGTTTGTATTTGGATTTGGGTCACACAAATCAAAGAAATTGAGTGCTTAAAGTTTCAGTTTAATTGAACGATAACTAAACATATGAATACTGCGTATGTTTAAATGCGAACAAAAGTTCGTCATACGTAGTATTGTTTCACGAGCACTCGATAATATTTGAAATTGGAAATTCTCTTCAAGAAAAAACTCATCTTATCTACTTTCAATTTTAATGTGACGCCACCACTCTATTAATATTTCATTAATAATTATTGCCGTAAATATGTCAATATGTCCATATTATAAATATATCACTATTTGCAATTTAATAATGAACTAATGAATCAAACATTAATTTTCGTTTTATAAATGGGAAAAATGACATCATTAATTCATTACTGCGTTTTAGTTTTCAAAATATCTTTCAATAGTTTCGGATCCTTTTAAAAAATTGTTATACAATTCATTCTATGTATGTGTATACACACAAATAATTCGATTCATTAATAATAAGGTCGATATGAATTTTTTGTTTAATAAAAAAAAATGTAATAATCTATTTTTAGTTGGAAAAACCAATGTTTTCTTTTGAAAATGTATGGAATGAATATTTTCTCACTGAATCATTTTTGCTGAGGATGGATTAGTTTGTCAACATTTTATCATTGTCACTAATATTTATTTAAAACATAAAAAAATATTTTATTATGAATCATCTCGCATTATTAATTTAGTTGTTTTATTTCAAAAATATTTTCTCAAATATTTAAAAATTTTCATTTTAACAAGATGAATATCTCTTCGGGTACAAAATTCATTTTTTTTTTTTTGTTTCCCAAGATAATTTATAAATTTTCAACAAATTGGCATTGTCATTATGTTTTTTCTAGACATAATAATTGTTAATGTTGTCGGGAGTAATTTTCTGTATGTTTTTTCCTTCTACATACCTACACAAAGTTTATCACCAGATTGGGTACATAAGAAACTACAATAGTATAATTGGTAGCTATTTACTCAAAGTGTATTCAATATCATGGTTTTCTCGGTACGTAACAGTGTTCGGGTATGTCGCTCCTTTTTTTTTTATTTTAAATCGTCATCGTTGTGAAAAAGAACCATGATATGATGTGGAAAAGGTTCTCGTTATAATAACTTTTTACTATTATTTTTAGTGTGTATTTGTTTAGGTGAATAAATAGAATTTACATACCATACAGGTACATGTCTTTCTTTATATTTACTTGAGTATACACATACTTCTACCGGAGTGGAAGTCTTCTAACAATATTAATTTTTATGTTAAAGTAATTGCATACCGGTAATTTAATAAAATTATCATTATTGAAAAAATATTTTTTTGTATCATTTTCGCGATACTTACTTTATACTTTTAGAGGGCTAAATACTGGCTTTGTGTTGTGAAAATCAATTAAAAATCTGTGACCATGAAAAATTTTATTGTACGTGATGACGTCATTGGACAAACTTTTTAAAAATTATTTTGTTTCTGAAGACAATTTTGGGAATAAAACTTATACATAACTGTTAATAATCATTTTTAAAAGTTTTTGATATCGAAAAACGTCGCTTATTACAAAATTGGCGCCCAACGTGGGGCCACGAAAATCAGTTTTTTTGTCAATTTTACGTTTCTATCTTAACTAAAATGGAAACTCGTTCGATTTTGTTGTTTCTTAGTGTTTATTGATGCTTCCACCAGAACTTTTTCGATATTTTGAATGAAATCTATGAAATTCTCGTACATGTGTTGCAATTATCTTTTTTTAATAACTCTTCCACACTATACATACAAATGAGTATACATAATATCTGCATTCAATTTTTTCATCTTCTTTTGAAACAAAAAAACAAAAAACAAATGCACGTAAATGGTACTACATGTGAGATACATTTCATGTTAAGTATAATTAATTTTATTTCATTTAAAAATGAACAAGAATTTTTTTCCTTCTTACTCGAAAATGTATAACGAAAACAGGAGGCGGGTCGAACTGGCAGAAAGACGTGTATGTGGTGAAACTAGAGAATGAAGTATGTACCTAGAAGGGATGAGTATGAGTCGTTTATGAGTGTAATTTAACAATACTCCAAAGAGAGATGTGTGTTTCTTTTTTCGAAATAAAATTTAATAATGAAGCATTTGTTGTTGTCTGAAAAGTAATATGATTTTTTTTCTATGTTACTTTGCTGCTTCTACTCTGCTCGTACCGGAGTCGTAAAGAACACGTAATGTGACATTTAAAGATTTTTCTTTTTTGTCGTTTTGTGTATTTTTTCTCTATGGAATTGTTTTTTGTTGTCGTTTTTTATTTATTTTTAAATATTTAGAAAGAATAAGAGAAATCGTTTTGGTTGGTGATGTACTCTGTTTACTTTTTTTTTCCTATCTATACAAACTACTACCTCATAAGATGTGTGGTGAATTTATGATTTTAATATTTTTTCTTGGTGGGGGGGGGGTTATAGCATCTAAGTAATAATATTTGAAATATTGAGGAATATTTTTAAAAAATTGTGAGTTTACTTAAGACCAAACCACCGAAATGAAAACTTCTATGCCGATCTCGTAACCGATTCGAAGTTACAGATAGAAAAAAAAAATTTGTTAACTTGGGATTTCCCTTACATTTCTTTTGATATACTTCGCCTAAAAGAACAGTTTTTAGTTGTATTTTTCACCTGAGGATGACGTAATAGCCGAAAGTCGACTCGTATTTATACGATTTTTGTTGTGAAAAGTGACAAAGCAACGATCCCATGTTTTTTTAATATGGATTTTCACAAAGTAAACCTTTCCAATATTAATTATTACAGATAGAACTTTATCGAACTAGTCGCGGAAAGCAAATAATAATCAGTTATTTTCAAACCGACTTCCAGATCTGATTAGAACTAGAATTGTTTATTTACCATAAAATAATTTATTTCAAAAAGTTGTTTTTGAAATAATACAAATATAAATGCATATTAGTGATTTCAGTTGTTTTAATTTTAAAATTTATTTTGATTTTATTATAGGGTAAAAGCCCCTGTACCCGAGAACTTGATATATTTTGTATAATTAATGAAGTTATTTCTGAGAAAAAAAACCGATAAATATTAAAACTGTTCGAGTATTAAGCTTTTACATTACTCAAAGTTTGCACTCAAAAATGTGTATATCCCATTTTGGAAAATCAAAAAGGTATCTAGAGACTGAACGCAGAAAATGTAGACGTGCGAATCGAATATTCTAGAAATTTTTTATACATATATTTTTACCTGTACCTACGCAAAAATTAAAATTTTATCGTGTAAATATTTTGCCGGTAGATTTTTTTTTTGTTATTTAAACAGATATTTGATTATTGATAATTTTATTTAAATAAAATGTATAATTTTTTTACAAAATAAATAAATTTGCACTCGTATAGAAATATTTTTTTATGATATTTACTCGCAGACTTTACTGATTGTGAGATGACATATTTCATTTTTTTAAGACATTACAAACAGAAGTATAAACTCAACAAGTACCCACTTATTATTTATATAATATAGAGAATGCAGTACAAAACGCAATTTCTCTTTTTATTAAAATATTGACTTTAATATTTAATGACTACTTGTAAATTTTTGTTGTAATTGTACTCGGTTATTACAACCAAGTTATTTGTTTTGTCGGTGACGTCGACATTATACAAATTATAGTAATTATGTGTTAGATGGTGTACTATAGTAGTACCCAATCAGACAGTATTACGTACTTATAACTTTATTAAATTTCATGTTATTAAGAAACAAGTTTTTTCCTACATTTTTGGTATTTCTACTTTAAGTAAAATTTAAAAAAAAAATACACACCTTAAATACGTTTATTATTCTGCGTCTGTCATCGACAATTTACTGGATTTAAATAATTTATCATAAATTCATAAAACCACACAAAAAAGAAAAAAAATACACGAAACAAATTTATTTTTGTCAGCAATCTCAAGCGATGAACTGATGAGATATCAGTTCATTTGTTGTAATATATTTCGTAAAAAAATTTTCGTTGAATTGTCATATCCATCTGACCAACTTACTGGTTAATCTTTATTTATTGTAAATGCGTTTTCAAGTAATATTATGAAATACAGAAGTGTGGTAATCACAAAACATTATAGAAGCAGCCAACATAAAAATCTGTCGTTCGTAAGTTGCAATAAGTTGCAGTTTACACCACTGTTAATTTAGTCTGTTACTGTCCGTCATGGGGTTCACGTCGTAATGATTATCATTGTTTTTTTTAATCAACTCATGAAATTTAAACAGAAAAAAGTATGAAGTGTGTCGTATTTAAGTGTAAGAATTCTATTGAACAAAAAAAATTCTCAAAATTCTTAATTGTTGGTTGTTTGTTACATAAGGTCAGCCATGATGTCATCAAGTATACTCAGTCATTTATTGCATAATATATGTTTGGTGTGTTTTTCGACGCTGATTATGAAGTCGAACTTTCGGTAAATCAAACAGTTGTGATGCTCGAGTGCGAAAATTGTTACAAGATAGAAAAAATGGGATTTCCCGCATAGAGACGAGCGAATCTTATAAACAGAATTGGAAAAAATATTTGTCAAGAAGTCGATTTAACTATAAAATGCATATTTTGAATCAGTTGCCTCGTTTTTATAGATTTTTTCATTTTTCATAATATTTCGACCAAATCCAATAACAAATCCATTTTTGGGGGCATAGATTATATTTTCGAATTTACTTTTAAACCTATCGATTGCGCGAAACTCAATAATTTTGCTTCTAATTTACATCGAAACCATATTTAGCAAACAATACACTTAAACCTATTTTCGGGCGGTCTTGTTTTGTGTGATTTTTTCAAAGCGTTCTATCGAAAAAATAAGAATAAGTAAAAAATTTGAAGAGTAATTTGCGTTTAGGTTAGTTACTTACTGTACAAGGGTATATCGCTATCGTATTACATAAGTAATGGCTTTCACACAGTGAATGAAATAAGATATAAGAAATAATGGGTGTTCGCCATCGAGTGACGTTGAATGAAACTTAACTGCTCATTAGTATATGTAGGTATTTTTGTACATCAAAATTCGTATTTTTTTTTTTTTGTGGCTAAGTGACAAAAAAGTCATCACGAAAGTTATGTTTTATTATGATTAGTTAAGTCAAAGTTTCATTCAACATCACTCGATGGCGAACACCCATTATCTCTTATTTCTTATTTCATTCATTGTGTGAAATCCATAATTTATATTAATACATCATCCAGTTGAAATAAATTTTTTTAAAAATATTCCCGTGTTTAGTTTATGATAATTCTTTGTCGTGCTTTTATAACTGTTTATGAAGTTTTTGATTACATATTTTTTTTATATACATTTTTATGTGGTCCCTATCCTCAACACAAAAAGAAGTCTCAGTGTATCTTTTTTACCCCGCTGTCCCCGCACAATTTTTCATCTTTCTGATCAACACCATGTATTTTTTGCAGACTAATTACAATATTATAATCATATGTACATATATGAACATATATTATATAGGTACATTGTTGCATTTTCTGACCTCCTGCTAAGCCAACGGACTGCTTGCCCCAGTGGACTATTCATATAGACCGATCGCGATGTTTGGATAAAAAAGGTAGTGAGTGAAAGCGATGTCTGTCGTCCACATAATCAGACCATTTTTACCCATTGTCATGTTTCTTACATATTATGTATTTATTAATGTTATTTATGATCAGCCTATATATATTATGTGCGATTGTTATGTGCGATGCATATAGAATACTTAATTATATTTTAAATATATGGTTCAAAAAAAATTTTTTTTTCAGAAAAAAATTTGTCCGTTTTTAAGTAAAATGTATTTATGATTTGTTAAATGTCATATATTACATGAAGTGTATACAAAGGTTCAGTGAAGCCGACGACGCAATTACTCGTGATACAGATGCGCTTTAGGGTCCGTCCACACGACACAAGCTTTACCACCGACTTACTTGCGCAAACCAGTTTGTGCAAGTAAACTTGTACGTATGGACGGGAAAAAACGTAGCGACTTACTTTCACAAACCTGGTTTGCGCAGGTAAGTCGGTGGTAAAGCTTGAGCGTGTGGACGGGCCCTTAGTGATTTGGTTTTTTTTTCTTTTTGGAATATGAAATAAAGAAATAAAATTATGTAATATGAATCTCCACATAAAAATTTGGTTGCGTAATAAGTATAAAAAATTATAACTGTATTAAGGCGGCTGAAAAGGTTACAAACACAATGATAAAAACCGGTTGAAACCGACAAAAAATTGGACAGATTTTAGAGTAAAAAAATAAAGTAAAAAGAAAGTTTTTTAAGAAAAAGCTTTTATTTAAAAATGGGCTAAAAAAAATGAAATAACTACTGAGTGAAGTTTGAAGCAATATGCAACATAATTTATAAAAGCTTGAGGCGTTATCATTAATTATTTCTGTTTTGGATATAAGTGTAACTATTTTACTTTTCAGTATTTACCAAACTTAATTAAACGCCTCAAGCTTTTATAAATTATGTTGCATATTGCTTCAAACTTCACTCAAAAGTTATTTTAATTTTTTTAGCCCATTTTTAAATAAAAGCTTTTTCTTAAAAAAACATTTTTTCCTTTAATTTATTTTCTACTTTTTAGTCTGATTACAATTAATTTAAAAAAAAAAATAAAGAAGTAATTTTTTTACCTATATTTTAATTTACCCTAATCAGGCATAACTATGGAAACAAAAAATTGCAATGTAAAATCAATGGACAATATTTGACAATTCGAAATGTCAAAAAGTTGCATAGGGCTACGAATCAACAATTTTGGTTTGGGGCAATTTAGGGAAAAACTAATTATACAATATTGCATTGTCATTAAGGTTAGACACGTATGGAGAAATTTGAAACCTCTAGCTCAATTAGAACCTGTCTAAATTTTGATTCCAAGATTTGATCTAAACCAACATACTAACATGGCAAGTTAAATAAAAGCTTTTAAAAAAAAAGAACTGCGTTGAAATTTCATGTTGATCAGGAAGTCTACTCTTCATATTAGTAAATAAAAACACTTTGCAAAATACCACTTTTGCAATACCGCTTTTGGTATTTCGCAAAATAAAGTGTTTTTATTTACTAATATCAAATATGAAATACCATAAAGTAACGTTCAAATCTATTAAAAGGTCTACTCGTGCTTTAGAAGAGGCGTGGCGGCAGATTCAACGCAAAAGAATTTCCAAAAATCGCGGAAATATTTTGTAAGACTGTACACAAAAATCAGACTGTACTTGTCGCACACGCTTTCGATCCCGTCTCGTTCCAGTAAAAACTTGTTGAAATCACATTACAGTGGCAATTACGATGCACTCTCGGTTCAATAAAGTCTTTTCATACCCACACCCAATATTTTACCGAACCGAAACTGTATCGGGAACGTCACTATAGTGTGGAACGGGCTTTACTGTTACGAAATTCCAAAATTCCTATTTCTTCCGCGTCACATGCCAAAGTGTAGGTACTTGATGACGTCACTCGGGTAAAAATTTTATATATTTGGGTAGCAAAGGTTGACACTTGAATGTCTGGCAACAATACTGCAAATTAAAGAAACAAAAAAAATTTCTATTTAAAACTAAAATTTATCTACTATATTTTTATAGTCAAAAAATTGAAACTATCAACATAAATCACATGCATTCGAATGTTTTTTTTTTATTATTAAATTTTTTGTATTTCTTTAATTTTCTTTTAATCAAATAAACATTGGCGCCAAATATTTATATTCCATAAATTATCGTTAATAACGACATTTGAACTGCCCACACGTTCGTTTGTTGGTGTAATTTTCAAAATACCCCTGTCGCAGCATCCTGCATAACATAGCGAGTTTCCGTTTATAAATATAGTTTTTCTCGGAAACTAGTTGATATAGAAGAATAGTTTAAAAGCCTTTTTTTATGTAATTTTTTCTCCTCTTTGTGTAATGGTGTAAAAAAATTTCGCAAAAATTTTTGAATAAGTGGAAATTTTGGCAAAAAACTAATTTTTTGCAAGAACAAAAACCATGTTCCTGGCATCCGAGACGTGTATGGTTGAAGAACTCATCCAAGAGTTTGGGACTTCCAACATTTTCATCAAATTTTGTAAAAGTAGGACATTTCGTTTGAGAGTTATCGTGCGGACACACACACACACACACACATATATATATATATATATATATATATATATATATATATATATATATATATATATATATATATATATATATATAAATTTTAGTGAATATTATTTTCGGTTCCTAGGAACCTCAAAACAAATTTCTATTATACTATGGTCCCGGGTTCAAGTCGCGTCATGGCAGTGGCTGTAATAGCTGAATTCCATTCTAGAAACTCGCTAAAATAAAAAATTATCTAATTTAATAAAATAATAAAAAATTAATTTGTAGTTATTCATAAAACTGGTATTTTTTATCAATTAATCTCACCGTACATAACACTAACACAATTTAATACAACACTAGCCTCAACTACAGGATGTTTCAGAACGAGTCGTGATGTTTCCAACCTTTTGATTCAATAGATTTTATCGGGAATGATGGAAGTAGTATCGAAAATCTATGAGAAACTTCAAATTTAATGTTTTTAGCATCATCAGAGTTACGGTTTATGATGCTTTTTTGGAGCTTCAATTTTTTTCTTTTTTAAATTAGTAAAAGTAGCGTTCAAAAAAGTTCGCTTAGAAAATGTGGCTTATTTCCCAAATGTGATTTTTCTGTTAGACTATACCCTTGTTTTCAATTTTTTATCGACCCGCTAAATATTTTAGTATTTGCAATTCAGCTCATCGACGTAAAACTTTATAAAAAAAATCAGAGGTATGTACACCTTATTTTTAGGTCACTAGATAAGAGCCTTTCCTCAACAAATAAATTTAGAAATATTTGTTTTTTGATTAAAACATTTTCTCCATTAGTTTCAAAAATGATCTATATCGATCACAGTATCGATCGCGATACATAATTATATTTAAAAATAAACTGGAATTTCAAAAAAACAACATACTCGTAAGTATATTAAACACATAACCGTAAGCAAAAATTAAATGATTGAATTAATAATAAAAAATACAAAACAAGTTTAACAAGTTCTGTCGGTGATTTCTTCTAATAAATTTCTTTTAGTAGCCAACTAAGTACATTTGACTTAAGGGGACATTCGCCGAAAAAACATTAAAAATCGACCTTTTTCATTATTTTTTTTTTATACAAATAAATATTTTATTAAAAAATTAAATATACAACATTGTTTCTACATGTCTTGAAATTACAAATTTTTTTTTTTTTTTAAATAAAAAAATGAGCTGAGTATAAATGGTTTTGAAGTCGACACAGAAAGATTTTTCCACCTTGATGGTTCCTCGCGGTCTGAAATCCCCGCAGTGAACCAAAATAAAAAAATCAAGAATTTTCTGAAAATATACATATACAGTAATGGCACTAACGAGGATCTAAGAAAAAAAAACCAGCGAGAAATCGCATTTTGAAAATTAATTTTCAAGAATCATCGCTTTTTTTCGACTATAAGCAGTCGCCATTTTAAAAATATATTGCGAAATCAAAAGATCCTAGTTCCTGCCAAAATGATGATATCGAGGAAAATAATATGGACTTCAATTTATGTCGATATCTCAAATACTTTTTGAAATCGGTACACGAGGAGCCATGTCGAAAAATGTACTTTCGAGAAAATAGCATTTCAAGTTTTTTGTTTAATCTGAATAATAGTAATGTGTGTGCTCTAAAATATACCCATAACTTATTGATTTTTTATTCTTTCAAAATAAAATTTTAGGTAAATTTTTGTAACACCTTAAAGCACATAATTAGTAAGAAAAAAAAATCGAGTTCTTTTTTTTAGCGAAGCTCCCCTTAATAAACTCCAACTATATAATGGTACAATTAGGAAACCAGTTATAAGCATAAAATCAACTTCTATGTATGTAAATATCTCGAGAATTATTTGGAATTGTTTATTAAGATTCAGTTGAATTGGAAAAAAATAGAAAATGAATCACCAATATAATGATAATCGCCAATCGTATCGTAAACTATGATTAAATTGTAGTAAATTAACTAGTAAGCGGTACTGTTATAAAATTTACGAGGTAACCAAAGAGAACAAATACTGTTTTGTATGCGTGTATGTGGGTATTTGTACTGAATGTGGTTTTGTTGTACATATTTATTTATTGTAGAGGCGCCACTTATTTTTGTATAAAAGTTGGTCAATCTGACAAGTAGAGGAGATTGTGATTGTTGAAGACTTCAGGGCAGAGTCTTTTGTTCCGAGGATTGACTTATTCGCACGATATTTGGACTTGGTCTGAATCGAATGTTTTCCAATTAGTATACTGAGAAGATTTAGGAGGCTTAACTTCTGAAAATGCTGTTAATCTATACATATAATAAAATTGTAACGAGACCATTTCTGTACATGGAATATTTTTGGAAACTTGTACTGGTACTGTACTGATTTTTAGAATTTTTGTCTGTCTGTCTGTTCACGGTTCACGCATCAAAGTTTTCTAGGTCGCTGAATCTGGATCCGGCGTTTGCTGTACCCGACAAGGTCACCCGGAGGTTATTTCAGGGTCACCTTTACCTGAATTTTTTCAGATTTTTTAAAGCAATTATTCGCCCTTTGACCTTCAAATGACTTTGAACCTGACCCTAGGGTACTCTAGTGAGATCTAGAGATACTCCGTATACCTATCAAATGTTGACCTCTGTTATCTTCTGAATGTAATGAATTGTGAACCCATGCGAAATTGACAACTTTGACCTTCGATATCTCGAGAACCGAATGTAGCCTCAATCTGAAATTTTCTAAATGTGTGCTAAACTATCATTTAGCACACATTTGAAGTTGGATTTCAAGGGCTGCCAAATAGGCGAAAAATGGCTTGTTTTTGCGGTCACTCTTTTACATTGACATTCGTATTTGTTTTAATTAGGTGCCTAAATCAAATAAATGAAAAATTACGTAATTCGACTCTGACCATAGAACACTAGAATCCAACTAATATTAAAAACGTGTAATTGGCGCGGGGTCATTTGGAGTCGTGTCACAGCTTAAGGCATTAGTCAGTCCGTGTTTTTCGTCGAACGCACACTGCGTTGTGTTAACAATGTTACCAGCTTACTAGTTAGTCGTCCATCGGCTCTTCAAGCGTATACTTGCATTATTACGCTGTTCACTGTTCATTGTTAGCAGGTACATACATGCTGTTGTTCTTGTATATGTACCCACTCCCACCTTAGACCACTTAGCTGCATACATAAAGAGTATCACACAGACAAACATCCACAACGCTACACATACCAACACAAACTCTAAATACGTATACAACTTTCCACCTCTCTGCCCAGTCTGATGACGTAAAATTTTGATTACAGTCGGGATGCATATTATTAAACAGTAGTTTGGCCCCTTGACTCTGACTTTTCCCTTTCCTCCTCTGATTATTATTTTTTGATAATTTTGTTCTTTACCCAACACTCCTTTATTTTTAGTCGGACCGTAACGTGCTACTGTTATTTGAAATATAATTACATATTGCAAACATATTATAATACATAATGAGGAGACACACATACAAATCGAACCGTAGGACGAAACGAAAAGTGTAATTCATGAACTTAATTTAAAAATACTAAATGTAAATGCGAACATATATCTTAACTTAAATTATAGTATAATCATTATTCTTTCGAGTAACAATAGTAACTAAGCTTGAAGTTGAATAAAAAATATTAAAAATTGAGTTTAGATTGACGTGTTCAAACAGTGCTATTTTTTGTTCCTTAAAACTTTATCTTAAAATTATTTATTTCGGTGCTCTTATGAATAAATTGTTGTTTAATCGAAAATTTAATTATTTTGGAAAATATCTGAAGAAAGGAGACCGCAGACTTTTAGTTGTTTTTATTTTTTTAAGCGGAAGTAATGAGAACTTGAGATTTGGGCTAGGTTGGAAATTAATAGGGACGGAAAAGGTGTGAATAGAGACCCTGTATAGGTTAATAGGGACGTTGTATAAAAGTTTCAAGGGACGAATGTGGGGTGATTAGGGACGGGTGAAGCATGTATTCGAACTCAGAAGAGAGCACTTTCGATATTTTTATAAGCACATTCAGTATATAGCACTTCTATGCTTTATAAACTTTATTTCAGATTTTACATTTATTTCTACATTTTGAATGAATAAATACAAAAAAATTGAAATTATGTTATATTTAAATTCCAATTTTCGTCGGCCCTACGGGTTGTCCCCATTCACCTTTCTATCGTCTCTTTTGACCCCAATTTTTCATAGAGAAGAAATTGTATGATTTTTGTTATTTTTTCAAAAACCACCGATTTTTTCAAAATTTTTTGGATACTGTGATAAAGTGACCATCCTCACATACATTTTTAATGTATCAAAGATTAGGTACTCATAAAATTAATACAAAATAAAGTAAAAAAATGTTTTTTAAGAAAAAGCTTTTATTTAAAAATGGGCTAAGAAAAAATTAAAATAACTTTTTAATGAAGTTTGAAGCAGTATGCAACATAATTTATAAAAGCTTGAGGCGTTATCATTAATTATTTCTGTTTTGGATACAAGTGTAGCTATTTTACTTTTCAGTAGTTAGCAAACTTAATTAAATGCCTCAAGCTTTTATAAATTAAAGCTCTCTCTTAAAAAACATTTCTTTTAAAATTTATTTTCTACTTTTAGTCTGATCACAATTAATTCAAAAAAAAAAAAAAAAAATTAAAGAAGTATTTCTTTTACCTATATTTTAATCGGTTAACTTACCCCAATCAAATGTAACTATGGAACAGTGATATATGTACATGGATGGCCAACTATGTACCTATTTTTGAAACAAGTATGTTGTACACAACTAGGATTGTATCTCTATGCTATGGAAACAAAAAATTGCAATGTAAAATCAATGGACATTATTTGACAATTTGAAATGTCAAAAAGTTGCACAGGACTAAAAATCAAAAATTTTTATTTAGGGTGATTTAGAGCAAAACTAATTATACAGTATTGCATTGTCATCAAGCTTAGTCACGTATATAAAATTTGAAACCTCTAGCTCAATTAGAACCTGTCTAAATTTTGATTCCAAGATTTGATCTAAACCAACATACTAACATAGCAAGTTAAATAAAAGCTTTTAAAAATACGGAGTGAAGTCTGAATTCGTGCCTATTCACGCCGGTCTACGGTACATTATTATTGCATTGCACACTATTGCAATCAACTCTCACACTCGCACAGTGTGCTGCTGCGCTATTCCACCACTACAATTACATTGTTTGCTATTGGTCAAATACACACGTATACTTAATTTCATATAAGAACAAATAAATGTTAAATTTTTATTGTTATTACTCAACTAAAAATAAACATACACAACACAATATGTCACTGACCTGACATCAAAAAAAAAAAAATGTTTTCTCCCCGCACTGCACCGCTGCGCTGCGCGCAAACTCCTAATTCATAATGTTTCATTATTTCAAATTTGTTTTGATCATCCAATTACAAAAATACGTACTGCAGATGCACTTATGTGCGAAAAAATGCAAACACCCTCTTTGGTGATGGTCATCCATTCAAAAACGATTGTTTGCACGCCTATATTGGTGCTTTAGTACATTAAAATATCATAGTATGTATTATGGGTTTGGGCGAAAATTGGAAAGAGGCAGGTTTGCCTTAAAAATTCTTGGGGAACATATTCTACAAGTACGTAAAATGTTTGCAAATATTGATAAACGTTTACAAACAGAATATATTTGTTTCAGACTTTCCATTTTTGCCACCAAAATGACGAAATTCTTTTTAAAAATAGAACTGATTCTGCAGAAGTTTTTCCTCCAGTGGTCCTACATGCTTAGTTTTAGTGAAAATGAAAAAAAACGACTTCAGAAACCTAGAATTCGTTTACGGTTGCATACAGAATTTTTTTTCTAGACTTTTGTTACTAAAATAACGTTCTTTTTTTTTTTTTTTTTTTTGAAAAAAGTTTTTTTTAATGGTCCTAACAATGATGAGAAGAAATGGAAAGGACGACTTCAGAAACTTCGCTTCCAAGTTTCCTTCGCTTCACTTCCAATTTCCTGAGTCTATCGTTTTATTTACGGTTTCTAAGCACTGAAAAATTTTCGTAAACTTCTTCTCCAGTCAGTCTTTACTGAAGTGATTTAAATTAAAATCATTAATGAAATTAGAATTATTTGGGTGCAGACTTTTCATTTTTGGTACCAGAATAGCGAAAACTCTTTTAGAAATCGATATAATTCGATAGAAGTCTTTTTTTAGTAGTCCTACATGCTTAATTTTGGCAAAAATGAAAAGAGCGACTTCGGAAACGTATAATTTGCTTCCAGTTTCATTATTCTATCATTTTTTTAAAGGTTTTAAAACATTAAAAAAATTTAGTAGTCCTGATGACGTCACGAAGTTAAAAAGAATTTTCTCAAATTACTGTTTACCGAAGTGACTTGAAGTAAACTGATTGGTTAAATTAGGACCTAATTTGAGTAGAAATTTTCCAGTTTTGTTACCAAAATTACAAAATTATTTTTAAGGAATATTTACCACGTCCAATATTTACTCCAACATTACTCTGAGTGTCAACATTTTTTTGGACACTAGCGTACATATTAATTTTGTTTTATATTCGCCGCAAATTGTATTTGTACTGTAGTAGCGTGCCACACGGCGCGTATTTGAGGTTATTCGGCAATTGTTCGGTAGTTAATTAATTGCACGAAAATTATGTAAAAATTTCTCAATGACAGTCACCCAAAAAAAAAGAAAAATATTTCTGTCAGAAAATAAAATAAATCATTATTCATTGACTTAAAATATGTAAGTTGTTTTTTTATTAACTTAATAAATCTAGATGTTGATATTTTTAGTAAAGTATTTATTAAAAATTGCTTCGAGCCGTATAAAAGAAATAAAATTTGTTGTTAATAATAAATTATAGTTAATTTATTAATTAGGACAATTGGATTATTAAAAAATTTATTGGTTTTTGTTTGTTTGAGATGTTGAAAATTTATAACAGACATAACTTTAATTGGTTGGTGGGAATTGTAAAAAATTGATTTGAAAGTGATGTTTAGTTTACAAAAAGATTATGCAAGATTAGGAACTGTTTATTGATGACTGGTGGCCAAAAATATAGGACAGTTATTATTACCAAAAAAAAATTACAGAATAAAAAATACATTTCGCAATTTTAGGGTTCCGAAGTAAAGCCGTCTCGGAGCCCTTCATTCTGTCTGCCTGATCCATTTGCGGAATACTGAGAATCAAAGTATACAAGATTAGAAACTGTTTATTGATGACTGGTGGTCAAGAATATAGGACAGTCATTATTACAAAAAAATACATTCCGTAATTTTAGAGTTACGAAGAAAAATCTTTTCAGGACCCTTCATTCGGGCGGTCTGATCCATTTGCGAAATACTGAGAATCAAACGAAAATCCTTTCCCCTCTGTAACTCTTCAATCATATGTTGAAAAAATTTGAAAAAGACTCAGTTAAAAATTATTTCGGCTAAGTTGTGTCGGAAACTTTCGGAAACAAGTAAAGAAAAAGTGAAGCCGGAAAATGGTATCCAGTGGAGAAAATTTTTTATGAAGATATGTTTCACTTTTAGAAGATATCCATTTCCAAATCAAGCCTAGATCGTTTTTGGAAATTCTGGAATCAGATTTTGTGATGCTACTTAATGCTTAAGACCGCTTTTACTAAAGATAACTATTCGCTGGCCTATTTTCAACCCCCTTATTCACGAGATTATCACGTAATTGATTCTAATCGTAATATTTCTAAAACATGCGCAGGTAACATTGTCAGATCTCGAAAGTTGTAGACTACTGAAGAACCTTAATTCATTGCGTGTCGACCACGTTCTTGGCTCTTTTGTGTAGGCCAGGTTTGTTTATCCCTTAACTTATTTCCTTTAATCTCCCAAATATCAATTTGTCCCTTAACTTATTTCCTTTAATATACTGATTTTTCATCACAAAACTGTTAAGATTGTTGCGCTAAAACCAAAAATTCAACAAGAGGGTGTTAATCATGCATTAAATCCGGATTTCGTAGTTCAGTCGTTAGAATTTTTCACGTTTCTCAGAAAAAAATATTTCTTGCTTTTATTCAGTATATTTACATAACAGTTTTTAATAAACGATACGGTGTCTCCTGGATCACCGAAAGCCCGGTACTGACTAGGTATTACAAAGTGCTCAAGTTTAGGTAGACTAAACACGATGACAGACATGACGAATTCATAAGGATTTCGTAGTTACAACTACGAAGTCCTAATAGAAAAAAACTGTTATCATAAACTACTCACTCAATCAAAGCAGATGACTTAATTCACTTTAATATAAAAAAATTGATTTTGTTTCAATTTAAACAACATATCCGATTGTTGTTGCGTTTGGTTCGGCTCAGAATCACATTACTGGTCGCGGTCTGGACGGCTAATTTGCATTCAAGGTCCATTTATTTGATGATAAATAATCATTTTGCTTTATAAATAAAAATACTTATTAAAAACAAAAAAATATACAATTAAAAATTTGGGTCACACTGACATGACGTGTTAAAAACACTTGAAGACTGTGCATTGAATCAGATTTTTTATTTCTGTTTGAAAAAAAATTACATAATCCACGTTTATTGATGTTGTTAATCCAAATGATGGATGGGTATATCTTTGACGCCTTGTAGTATTTATTTTATGAATTATGCTTGAAATGTAAGCATATCTGTACGATATCATTAAATGATAGTCGCCATAGCTAACCCAGAAAATTTTTGTTTAAATAGAAATTATATTTTAATAATCCAAATTTTTTTTGATGGAATTATTCTGGATTAGATTAAAGATGAGAGATATTCATACAATATGTGACCTTATTTTGTAGACTCTCTCTCTTTTTGGCTTCATGCTGAGTAGCCGTTTGAATAGACAAAATGGCGGTCTACTGTTTAATATGTGGTTTAATATCTGTTTGGTAGCCGATTTCAAATTATTGCCACGCGTAAGTGTACCTCGGAAAATAAATAGCGCAATAACCACCAGTTAAAAAAAAAACGATGAGTTCGTCAAAACGACGAACGAACTTCTCTACCTGCTCCAATACTACAACTTGTCGTTGCCTGCTTGCTGTGAAACTTCTGTTATCTAACTTATTTGTTATTATAACACATAAGACGTATAAATTTTGTTTATAGCTCTTGTCGTTTTTTTTATACTGAAATAGTGTGCGTCAAAAGGACGACGATGTATGATTAACCTATGTTTTTTTTTAAAGATTTTGTACTCCACATATAAAAGTTTTCCTAATTTTTCTAAAATTTATTAAAGATATGGATGTTATAATTAATTTATTCAGTGATTATGATAATGTGAAAGATGATTACAGCTGTTTGACTTATAGAGGCGACATAATACTGAAATTTTAATATATTGAATCGAAAACTAAAAAATGCGTTTCAAATGACTTAATAAAAGATTAATAATTTATTTTGTGGAAAATATTTTCATTTTTATTATTTTTTGAGATCTTATTCGAAAAATTACTAACAAATTTTAGAAAATTTCCAAATGTGCCTAATGGGGAAATAACTACATATCTATAGGAATATTTATGACTGAGAAATTTCACATTCTGTAAAGTCACACATGTCCACTGACTCATAATAGTTCATAAATTAATTATTTGAAAGACATGTTTTATGATACAATTGATGTATTTATCTATTTTTTAATTTTTATAATGAAAATATGCTTTGATAAAAAGATAAAAAAATTAATAAATATTTATATTAAGAAATTTTTCCAAATCCAATTTTTTTAAATATTTTATTCGCTTTTCTAGTATTGTTATGTAAAACAAATGTTTTTTGCAAATAAACTCTAAAACTCCCCGTAAGAAGTTCATTCGTCAAAATGACGCCGATGTATGATTAACTTGACTCGTAGACCAACGTATGATTCTAGAATTAAGAAGGTTCGTGAAGTGTGGGTTGTCCACACGTATTTCAACAAATTGGAGATCACATCAGTGTTCCGTTCCAGTTTTGCCACAGAAAACTTATTCATTTGTTCGGTGCCTGTAATATTTTCGTTATCACTCCTTTCGTCTGCGCATTACGGGCGGACGCGCAGTTATTTGTGTCATGCGCATACAAATATATAGCAGTGTTGCGATTATTATGTATGTGTAAATAATGTAGAAATGTGTGTTACTGGCTTTTGTGTAGGCTGTTGAACTGAAGTTACATGAAAAAAAAAACACATACACACATTAAATGTATTGAGAAAGTATTAAATAGGTGTTATAAGGTGAAGGTACTGACTGATTATTACAAATACATTTTTTTTTATTGTAGTAAAGTGACGGTCACTTGGTGTCGGCCGTGGGATGACTGTTCGGATGCAAACGATCCAAAACTAATACTGTGGGTTGCTTTTACCGTAAAGCAATAATCAGATCAACAGCTCCAAACCGTACTTCTTCCACTACGCCGATACATTTAAGTGATCAATTCGTAAAATGGTAAAATTTGAGCCTGTGACTGTAACAGAGATTTGTTTTCAAGTCCCAAAAACTCGAAAATATATGTGCGTACGATAACTCTCGAACAAAACATCCTATTTCTACGAAATTTGGTGAAAACTTTAGATGAGTTGCTTAGCCGTTTTTGTTCGATTCCCAGAATGAATAGAGTATTTTGGGCCTTTTTCATCCGAAAAAATTTTTTTACCAAAATTTACCAATATACAAAATTCTTTTTTTATACTATCGGTTTTCGAGAATTTTTTTTTTTGAAAATTTTATTACTCCATCATAAAGAACGAAAAAACGTATACATTATTCTGATGTGGAAATTGTTTTCCAAAAAAAATCTAAGCAATCCGCTGTGTTACGCAGAATTGTGTGACAGTGATATTTATTATTTCAGTTCCCACTATATTTTTTGCGATCAACAAAAATCTTGTAACTTAATCGTGCCGGGCCCAATATAATGTCACAATATTATAAATGGAAAATCTAAACGACTATTAAATCGCCAGACCTTTGACCCACAATCTTTTATTGATTGAGTTATATAGATATGGTTAAAGAACAAGCTAATAGTTAGTGAAGATAACTTCAGTCAAACGTGTTTCAGAGTCAAAACTGAAAAAAAATTCCAATTTCTTGTTTTTATTTACTTTTACATTATTACGGCCATTATAATAAATTTTATATCCAAATATGGACCATAGAGTGATAAGTGAATGTAATAATAAACTCAACACTTAAATAACAATTTGCAAATATTTACTTTGTGCAAAAACTTGATTTATTTATTATATTATGTCAAGAAAAAAATCGAGTACACGCCTATGGTGGTACTGGTGGTTTGATTAATATCGATATTTTTCAAATCGAACGTTTTATTAGGTGATAGTTTTTAACTGTTTGATACCCGTTTGGAGACAAATACGGTCAAAACACTATAGGGTTAAAATGCTATCACGTTCTACAATCTTATTCGTATCTTAGGTCAGTTATGATTGACGAACAAGACGGTTTGACTGATGGACAGACAGTTAGGCTACGAGCACGCGATCAAAAATTTTCTCGGTAGACCGGAATATTTTTTTCCATAGCCGTCTCATCAATTATTGTAATTATGTTTTAAAAATTGCACGCGAATAATGTTTTTTCTTATTCTACACTCAGTGTTTTTTGTTGGTTGTGCTAATATGTTTGTACATGCAAAAGTTACAAGTAAACTTTATTGTTGCCACGTAATATTATGAGTACAATTTGTTTTGTGATTGTAATCGATAAAAGTCTAATTATTGTTTTGGTGGCACTGATCTAGAAAGGGCAGCAGTTAGAAAAGAATTTTTTTACAATCGTTGAGAAAATTGTAACGACAGTATTAATAAGGATTTTGTTATTGAGCCCCACGTTGGGCGCCAATTTCTTTTTTAAAGAGCTTACTTGCTTTCATTTTTTTCTGTACAATATTTGTGTTTTGCGATTGTAATCGGTAAAAGTAAAAATTGTTTTTTAGTTGCACTGTTCTAGAAGGGGCGGCAATTAGAAAAGCATTTTTTTCGCTCAGAAACCGGCTGCCTGCCCGGTTTTAGCAATCAATTAGCGACGTACAATCGTTGACAAAATTGTAACGACAGTACCATATAAGGATTTGTTATTTATTGAGCCCCACGTTGGGCGCCAATTTCTTCAAATTGTTGCAAAATTGATAAAGTGAACATTTCTTAAATGACGGTGTAACATATCACTTTTTTATTCTATTTTCGGAGGTATAATTTCGTTGGTACTTGGCGCTTCCACCAGTTTGCTTCCAAAAAATTTCCGCAAAGAATACAGTGATATCTCTCAAACAGACATTACTTTCTACCCAGTACTGTATCAATTTAATTATAATTTTATTATTTTATATTTATATATTTTTTTATATCTTTTCCTGAGTGTTTGCTGTTTGTTGAGGCTGTTAAGTTTATCGCAATATTGAATCTTAATTTTATTAGTATTTTGAACGGTAATGTGTGTGTTTGTTATGACATAATCGATAATATTTACTTGTGTGTTTATGTTTTGATTGACACGCTGTGCGCTGCGCTGTATTTATTCTGCCGTGTTGTGCAGTTTGTGTTTTGGATTTTTTTGCGATAAAATAATTTTTATGATGCGAGAGAAAGGCGGCTGTTGTTGTAAAACAATTACGTTTGGAGTTGGCAACGAGCTGGGTGCAGTTTCACAGTTAGAAATCAATTAATATTTCGTGATTGTACAGGACCGTATTTAACAGGACGGGATTCAGTTAAAATCGATTAGAATAATTTTGTTTTTAGATGAAGTCGCTGCCAAATCAGAACATGAATAAAATTGAAAAATATGAATTACTTAAAATAACATTTTAAATATATGTAATTACCATTTAAAGTAATCTACATAAATATAAATTTTAAAGTGGAATTCGTGAGAAGAGATAATTACACCACAGTTGCATGCGTAACATACAAATCGAAGTTACACTATCCAGTATCTTCCATATTGTTGCGCAATTTATTTTTTATATTCCTCAAACAATATTTATATTTATTAATTATCCTCATTACCTGTCATTTTTTCTTCGCCTTTTGAAAAAAATCAGTTTCATATTCCATGCTGGAGATCAGTTTTTTTTTCTTTTGTATTTAAACATCATATGAATCAATTTGAAAACACGATTTGGGTTAAATCTGTCTGCTAATATGTCAAATGTAAATTGTACACTGTCATTCAATAAATAATATCTGCAACATTGTAAATTATTAGCTTCTTTTTTTTCGAGAGAGCAAACCAAATTTGTACAATTCTTCGTATAAATCGTGCTGGACTTAAGGGGGTATTCTAGTCTAGAGGCTCGATTTTGAGGTGATTTTACGGGCGTCAGACAAAGAAATCAGTAAACATTTTTAGTATCCATTTTTTTAACAGTTTTTTATTGATATTTGAAAAGTATAAAAATATATAAAAATTTAAAAAAAAAAATTCAAATTTGAAATCGGTACAGGCCGGCAAAGTGGGGACTCAGAAAAAAAGGTGTCTCCTGGTTGACTTGATTCCAACCCTCCTGGTGATTTGAAATATAAAATTTTAGTTAATTCTTAATAAACAAAAGTATGTAGAATTAATTGGACAAAATGGCGTCCATTAAAAAAAATTATTTTTTCGCCTCCTTTTTTCAACTTTAAAAATATTTTAAAAATTATAAAAAAAAAGTCAAAAAACCCCTACGTTCGACCAATTTCGATAGTATTAAGAAGGTTTGTACCAAATTTCAAGTAAATCGGTGCATTAGAACTTGAGATATCATGTCAACCGTATCGAAAAGAGTAGTTTCGAGTAATTTTATATTAAAAATTTGAATTTAACACTGAAAAGATACACAGTACACAGGGAAAAATAACCATAACTCCGAAAATAATTCGAATTTCCGTAAATCCTTTTAAAGGTCTAAACATTGAAAATATAAAAAGAATCGATTTTTTCGAATTTCTAGACTGGAATACCTCCTTAATGTGTGATCAAGAAAATTTACTTACAGTGATTGACAAAATTATAAAGACAGTAACAAGTGCGAGCCCCACGTTGGGCGCCAAAAAGTGTTATGCGTTATAAAATGATAAGAATCATATTGGCACCTTCTAAACTCATCATACTTATTATTTAAAGCCCCTATTTGAATATATTACCGTTACACTGTCGCATAGAATGTGATAATAGTAATATAAGCTAATATACATTTTACGACAATATTAAAATTCCTGGTTCTACCGCACAAGGCAATGAATATGGGATATAAACTATAAGTATAGGTACAATCATGTCTTCATCTCTTGCTAATATAAAGATCTCACCATCAAATACTCGAACAAGATCATTGAATTTTCATCAACCGGAGCCGTATCCGGACGTTCCGGGAGTGAGTGTGATGGAGACAGGCGCGAACACTGACAACTCTGCCAGTGATCTAGTGACAAAAGTAATATGTGCAAGAAAGAAGTTTTGTAAATGGAAAAAGTTGTACCCAGTTGTTCGCAGTATTGCAACTTACTTAAACCTTCGATAGTCTTGCTATATATACTAGTGTGAGTATGCTTGCTGACTGTGAGAAATCTGTCTACTTACCAGCCGAGATGAGCTGCAACACACACACACACACACACACACACACATATATATATATATATATATATATATATATATATATATATATATATATATATATATATATGTACTCAGTATTGTTACAAATACTTCAAAATATCGTAAGTAATATAAAACTGACACCAGCTCTTGTTACAAACTACTTATTCGTACTTACATTTATGGGGTTACAGTGCCGTGCAAAAAGTTTGAGGTCAATGTCTGAAATAGCATATGTAAGTGATATTGATAGCCGCAGTGATTATCATTGACGCTTGACCTTGACTTGTTCTTGAGATATTGGTGAAAGTATGTGTGAGCGCTGTAATTTTTCAAATTCAATTTTCTCGAAAACTATAATAGCTAGGAAAATGGAACCAACGGCAAAATTTAGGTAACACTTTAGGAGGTAATATTCTATACTTTTTTTGAGTAATAATTGATTGAATATATATGGTCGGTGTACACAATTTCTGTCAATAAAGATTTTACACCTGTGTCCCGAACTTTTGATGGTTGTATACCCTATCCCATATATTACAAATGACGATAATATGAACCCGCGTGCGATCTCCGACCGAGTTACGGCGGGTAGTGCGGGGAAACGACCTTGATGTCTGTTCTACGATCTATATATTGTAAGAGAAACGAAAACTACTACATACCTATACAGGGTTTCCCAAAATAATGAAACAATGGGTTGTTGTAATAGTTGTTTTTTCAATTTTGATAATGAAATTTAATCGAATGCCACGTTATCTCAATTTATTTACGAATCGTTTCGAAATGCCAGGCGCGATTTTCTCATGTAAATTATCGTATGACATTAGACTTTATACTTATGTAATTTTCGAGGTTATTTTTCATGATAGATATAACTTGTGATATATCGACAGAAAGAGGAGAAAAAGTGTCATTTAAGGGGAGCTTTACTTGAGAGTCGTTAAAACAAATCGATTTTTTTTTTTTTTTTGCAGAAATTGGTAGCTAATTATGTGTAGAATATGTTCCCAAAGTGATTTTGCTGAAAGTAATTTAAGGGAAGGTTTACTTGAGATTTGATAAAAAAAATCGATTTTTTGCCGAAATTGATAGCAAATTATGTGTAGAATATGTT
Source organism: Brachynemurus nebulosus (assembly GCA_035578155.1). Taxonomy (NCBI): domain Eukaryota; kingdom Metazoa; phylum Arthropoda; class Insecta; order Neuroptera; family Myrmeleontidae; genus Brachynemurus; species Brachynemurus nebulosus. The sequence continues at coordinate 64,411,341 of JAPWDM010000003.1, forward strand.
CCCAAAGTGATTTTACTGAAAATAATTTAAAAACAAGATTCTTGCACATTAACCGAATTTCTATAAAAATAGAATTCAAAAAACGTAGTTCACGCAATAATGGGTATTAAAGATAAAATTTTGAAAATACATTTCTTTATATATATATTTTATAATATCTCGGAACTACATTTTTGGAACTGGCGGACACGAAAACTCAAAAACTATTCAATTGATCCTTTTTTTTTTAATTTTTTATTTTAAAGATAATTCAATTCTTCGGCACCTCTACTTAAGTTCGATACACTTTCAATATTTTTTTTATTTTTAAGTTTACTTTAAAGAGCGAAAAATAAGATAAAAATCGTAATCAAAAGTTCAAACATCCGCCATTTTTTTTTCTTTCAGCAATTTATTGATATTATAGGTAGAGGTACCGGTACTCTTCATATATTTTATAAATCTTTTTTGTTTTTGGATTTCGGTAGTTTATTACCGGCGCTAGGATGTCCGCCAACAAGGCATTGGATTTTCGAATCGTCACACTGCACTATCTGTAAAATGGACAATTTTTTATATTTTTCCTTGGAAAATTTTGTTTGTATAGTTTAATACTCAATAAATATGTGTACAAAATATGAAATTGATATTTACTTCCGTTCTTGAGAAAAAAATTCTAGAAAAATACGTAATTTTTAAGGACTCTCCGTAAAAAAATTAATTTTCAGGGTATTTCTTGGCTATAGATTCTAAACTATACATCGAATTCGGGAAGTTTAGAGAGAGTATTCGACGCGCCTAGTGTTTCTGTGCATAATTCCTCCTATTCAATCGAAACTATATCTCCCACCGTTGACAATTTTATTCGTAACACCCTGTATATATACGTACGAACTGTACAGGATACGGTATGACATACGGGATTGGTGTATTAGAAAGGAATAGAGTAGTTTTATCCTTAAAGTAGAAACTCTTGTTTTCAACCGGGTGGTGTAGACAAACTTTCAGTATCTTTTTACAAATGATTCTTATTTGATGTGAAATCGTCGCCGAATGGTAAATCGTGGTGGAAGTATGGGCTGGGGGAAGGTTTGGGGTTGTTCAAATTTTTTTCGTTTTTCTCCACTATGTGTGTATGTATTCCATTCCTTTCAATTGGTATTCTTCTTTATTTTGGTATTATTTATTTATTTTGGATTCGAATGTACGGTGGATTCTTTGTCTTTTAATATGTGCTTCATTCGTAGTAGTGAAGTAGCATGATTACTTACGTATGTACGTCTTGCTTTTGCGAATCGTGTATTTGATTGATATTGGCAAAAATGTTTTTCTATTTGTTTCCCCGAATACGAATGAAATTGTTTTTTCGTGTTTGCCGAAAAAAAAAAGTTTACGATTGAAAATCCATGAAAAAAAAAAGAGTATGAAAATATGTACTTTCAGTGTTGGTGGTGGTAATCTTTGAGCTAGAACAACAATTTGATCTTTTTTTTTTATAGGATTTCATATCGAATTTTGCGTGTCAGACATGGACTTAAATTTCTTTTTGATGGAATAATATAAATACAAAAAGAGTCGAGCTTAGACGTTTTGAATAACCCAACTCCAATTGTAAATATATACAGTAAAGGGGAGACAAATTTTTCTTAAATCTTTCTTAAACTATTGCAAAATAATCATTCTTTTGGGTAGCAGTAATGACTAAACTTAAAGTTGGATGAAAAATACCAAAAAAAATAAATTTAATGTCTTTAAACAGTGTTATTTCTTATTTCTTAAAACTTTATCTAAAATAGTATTTTACGATATAAGTTCGGTAAGTTGTTTTTACTGATCGAGAAAATGTTGCGAAAACGAGACCCGCAGGGTCGAGTTTTTGCAGTTTTCGAGATCAGTAAAGGCACTTAACGCATCGTGTATTGTATAATATTTTTTGCACGATCCATTTAAAATAATTAATGAATAAAAATATATTAAATAAAAAATAAAATTCGAATAATAAAAATGAAATTTATATTTCTATATTATGACATAGAATGCCATGAATAAATATAAATATTTATAGTAAGTATTAATACGAATCTTTGTAGTGACAATTGACAACTATATTTGTAAATAAAAAATTAAGTGTCAATATTTAATTGGCATTTATATTTTAATTAATTTTCTATTTAAAAAAATTAGGAAAATAGTTTGTTAAACTATAATATTAGTGAGAATAATAAAATTGATGAAGCATTTTATTTTTGGCTGCAAATTTATTCTCGTAAAATGAAAGGAAGATTATGAAAACTACAGAAAATTTTAACGATTAAACAACCTTTTGAAATGTCAATAAAATATAAAGACTAATGGCAACAGTAATAATAATAATAATGAGCAAACTAGTGAAAATTGCCATATTAATCGATTAATTTTCCTAATTGTTCAAATTGTACTTTTAATTTCAATATAAATAAATAATTACAACCATTTTTGAGCTAATTTCACTTAACGCACTCCTATTTACTTACCGGGCACCTAGTTTACTTACCGCATTGTTATTTTTTGGTTTCGATGGATATAAACAAACGCTCGAGAAATGTAACTTACCAGCATTGTCAACAGCATCGGTAAATGCATGAAAATATACGATCGTGCAAAAACAATATTTTGGTGCTATTATGAATATATATTTGTTGTTAGATCGAATTTTTTGTTTTTTTTTTGAAGCATTTATAAGAAAAGAAAGTTGCAAATTTTCGTTTTTACTTGTTTAAGAAAAAAATTATAGGGACTAGAAATTTATTGTAAGTTAAAAATTAATAAGTAGAGAGAAAGGGTGAATAGAAACAGTACATTGATTAATAGGAACGCTATATCATGTTTAAAGCGACTAATGCGGGGTGATTAGCGACCGATGAAGGATGTATTGGAACATAGAACAGAACACTATCAAGATCATGTAGTTATTCGAGATTTCTGTAAACACATTATGAAGTATTATTCCTTTTTTGGATGTATAAATACAAAAAATTCTAAATTAGGTATATATCAATTTCAATTTTAGTCAGCCCTCTTAATCGTTCTAATTCACCTTTTAAACCAAAAATCAGAAATATTTTCAACAATTTTCCATTACTGTAGTAAAATAACCATTCTGGCTTAAATTTTAGAATAGATACTAAAAAAAAATACAAAAACATACGATGCGAATTTTGAATTCGTGCCGATTCATCCGAATTTACGGTTTAAAAAATTTTTCTGAAAATTTAGAAAATTTTTATGAAAAATATGATTGTCGTTCAATTAGAACGGAAGGAAGGAAGGAACAGTTACGATCAATTTTCCATATTTTGTCATAGGATCAACTCTCACTATTAACCAACAAGCCATCTTTTACCGTAAATATCTATTTCTAACGCAGCATAGTTATAATCTGTGTAGTGGGTACCCTTTTCAATTCCCTGTTAGAGCTACAAATATAGATCGACAACTTTTTCACGACAACAGCTCTTGCATGGTGGAATTGAACCATCCATCTAGGCAGTAGTCGGGTGTGAGGGGATGCGACGGGCAACAAAAAGGATTACACACGGAGCAAAAGAAATAATATATTGGCGCCAGTCTGTATTTACCGGAAACAGGTTTTCGCAATCTTAAGATCTTTTTATTCGGTGTCGACTGCATATATGTGTATGTGTGTAAGTTGTATCCGTTACTTGTTTGTCGTAGATATCGAGAAAAATGAAAATTTGTATACATTTTATTGTTGTTGTACTGTTATTAAAGAAAATTTATTGGGGTAATTTTTGAAAAAAAAAGTTTGTATCGATGTTTACCTTACCGTACCGAATCGAATGGAAACAGGAGCGACAATGAGAGATATCTAGGTCAAATAATTAATCGATTAATTGGTTTAGTCGACTATTTTACCTTCGACTAAATGACTAATATGATTAATTTTTTTTTAAATGACTAAAAACGACTAATTTAATAATTTTTCTGTATCATTTATTGCACTTCAAGAAATGAAAATTAAAAAAATTTATTTGTAAGTTTTTTCATATTTATGTGACTAACACATGTGATTTTTCACTTATTTATTACACGAGAGGTTTGTATTTTTTTGAATAAATTTTGATTTGTCTAACGAAAATTTGTTGCCTAGCAATTTAACGAGAATAATTGTCAACTAGCAAATCCTTAGTTCAAACGAGAAGAACTGTCAACTAACAAATCGTTGAATTGCTTTTAGCCAAGAAATTAGAGTTGTAGAAAACGCAAATTTAGGCAGAAAAAATATAAAACTCTAGTGTAATACGGTAAGATAATTAATTTAACGAATGTAATAAATTAGTATAATTCATATTATTATTTAATATATCGTTACTATGGTTCTGAAATCAGTTCAATTTACCAATACGAATTTTTGTTTCGTTTTTATCGTATTTTCCTACAGTGAAATGACTAATGAAATGTTTTGTACCATTTTTTTCGCCGTAAAAATCTGTCCTAACTTTTTTTCCATGGTAAAAGTGAAAAAAACTGCAATATTCTTATGGAACTTAATACACATGCTGAGTTAAATAATTATCACATCATATCTTTCTTTTTCTTAGAAAAAATTAAATGACAATAATTCAGTTCAAAAGAAAATATCGTTATTGAAGATGTTATGTATGAAAGTTACCCTATTCATGAATTGGACTAAAAATTTTATCGACTAGTCGACTATCCTACGCTCAATATTTTCGACTAATGAGTAATTTTATCTAAAAAACAACTTTAGTCGATTAATCGACTATTAAGTGCTCCTCAGCTCGACATCACTACTAGGTACTTGCTTGGTGTGTTACGGAATTGGAAAATCTGTTTTTCGTCCGTTTCTCGGGGATCTGCTTGCTGAGGACAACCTTTTTGAAATATCCAAAAAATTTCTCTAAGTCAAACGAAAACTGTTTTTGGTGAAAGTGCTACAACTCAAATCTGATGGAAGACAAAAAAATAGGATTTCGCGGTGAAGTAAATATGAAGGGGCAGTATAAGAGGATATTTTAGGTGCCTTAAAACAGCGGTTCCAGAGGTTCCTGCAAGTTTTTTTTCACAATTCAAAATAAATGTCGGTAACTAAGTAGGTATACCTTCAAGAAAACATTTTTTATCCTTCACTCACATTATAGTAATGATGTGGGTGGTGTGTACTGTAGATAGTAGGTCTATTGAACGTACGTTAAACCTCAAAATTATTATCATTTTTATATGTTAATCATTTATATTTTCTTTTTTTTCCATTCAATAGAAAATAAAATAATTTACAAAATATAAATTAGTTTTTATGAAAATACAGTTTTGAGAATTTGTTGTTTTGTATATATTTGAGAGATAATATCGAAGGAAAAATGACAAAAAAGTGATGATATAAGCGAAAAATAATAGTGCGGAGTGGATGAAAAATAGATTTATGATGAAGAAAAAAAGAAGAAAAGAAATTTTCTTAATAAATAATCTAAATCATTATCAAATTGTTTTATGATTTAGTTCTTTTGAGAACATTTTATTATAAAATAAATATCTTTGTTCATTTATACGAATAATTTTCACTTATTAAAAATTTAAGGCAGTATTTAATTCTAGTCTAATCTAGTCAAGTTCAGGCCTTTAGGAATAAGCCTCTAAAAGGATTTACGGAAATTCGAATTATTTTTGGAGTTACGGTGATTTTTTCTCCTCTGTACGGTGTATCTTTTCAGTGTTAAATTCAAATTTTCGATATAATTTACTCGAAACTAGTTTTTTCGTTACGGTTGACATGATATCTCAAGTTCTAATGCACCGATTTACTTGAAATTTGGTACAGACTTTCTTAATACTATCAAAATTGGCCCGACGTAGAGGTTTTTGGAATTTTTATTTTTTACTATTTTTTAAAAAATTTGCCAAGTTGAAAAAACGAGGCGAAAAAAATGATTTTTTTTTTCAATGGACGGTATTTTGTGAAAAAATATATTTTTCCAAATTGGCTACCTCCGGCTAATTTTACATCTTTGTTTATTAAGAATTAACTAAAATTGTATGTTTTAAATCACCAGAAGAATTGGAATCACGTCAACCAGGAGTTCCACTTTTTTTGAGTTCCACTTTTCCGGCCTATACCGATTTCAATTTTGAATTTTTTTAAATTTTTATACATTTTTATACTTTTCAAATATCAATAACCCTAGAATCATACGTAGGTACTCGTCAAAACGACGAACCAACTTCTCTACCTGCTCCAATACTACAACTTGTCGGTGCCCGCTTGTTGTGAAACTTCTGTTATCTAATTTATTTGTTATATATAACACATAAGACGTATAAATTTTGTTTATAGCTATTGTCGTTTTTTTATACTGAAATAGTATGCGTCAAAAGGACGACGATGTATGATTAATCTATATTTTTTTTTTAAAGATTTTGTACTCCACATATAAAAGTTTTCCTAATTGTTCTAAAATTTATTAAAGATATGGATGTTATAATTAATTTATTCAATGATTATGATAATGTGAAAGATGATTACAGCTGTTTGACTTATAGAGACGACATAATACTGAAGTTTTAATATATTGAATCGAAAACTAAAGAATGCGTTTCGAATGACTTAATAAAAGATTAACAATTTATTTTGTGGAAAATATTTTAATTTTTATTATTTTTTGAGATCTTATTGAAAAAATTACTAACAAATTTTAGAAAATTTACAAATGTGCCTAATGGGGAAATAACTACATATCTGTAGGAATATTTATGACTGAGAAATTTCACATTCTGTAAAGTCACACATGTCCACTGACTCATAATAGTTCATAAATTAATTATTTGAAAGACATGTTTTATGATACAATTGATGTATTTATCTACTTTTAATTTTATTTTATAGTGAAAATATGCTTTGATAAAAAGATTAAAAAAATTAATAAATATTTATATTAAGAAATTTTTCCAAATCCAACTTTTTTAAATATTTTGTTCGCTTTTGTAGTATTGTTTTGTAAAAAAAATGTTTTTTGCAAATAAACTCTAAAACTCCCCGTAAAAAGTTCATTCGTCGAAACGACGCCGATGTATGATTAACTTGACTCGTAGACCAACGTATGATTCTAGGGATAACAAAGTGGTAAAAAATTGGATACTAAAAATGTTTACTTAGAATACCCCCTTAAATTCAATTGTATGAACTTACTTTTACATACTTACTTACAAGTTACCAATTTTCTCAAAATTTATAACACAATATTCGTATATAAAGTACAACATAACCTCACAAAACACTACATTCTATAGTGTTATAGCGCACTTTACAATCTTATATTCGCATTCATTCAACAATATTTACACCACATACGTTAAATTTACGTTAGTTTTCCATTTTACTTGTCGTTCGAGAAAAACTATACTTTTATTTATATTGCCAAAATGCACAGTGGTTTTCCATACAAATATACGACTTCCAAAAAGGAAGCAAAATACAAAAATCCGGTTCGAAGAGGACGATAAAGTTAAGTGGACATCAAAATTTACAAAATTAATCAACGCTGCACAGAACTCCTTTTTGTAGTAGTGGAAATAGTTTGGTTTTTAGTACAAGAAAAAGAACGAGACTAACTCAACTCTGTTAAATTAAAACTCGGGGAATGAACACAAAAAGTAAAACATGAATGAAAAATGTTCGACCGACAACTTCGAACTCATCTTCGAGAGGGATATTTGCAACATCCAATATCTATGTTTGTATCAACTAGAAATGACCGGTGCTTGAAATTTCATCTCTATGGTCCTCTCTCTGGTGTGTCCATCAACTAAATACATTCTCTATATGAACACATATTTACTATTAGGAAAAGTATTTGGCCGTACAGAGAGAGTAATATGACATGTCCCTCAAGTATTTTCAACGTAATTTAATTAAAATGATAGATGGTTAAATTACTCAAAAAGGTCAGTGATGGTTAGTGCCTTCGTCGGGCCGCTTTGTTAAGTGAACTTGTTTGTTCCATGCACAGACTATTAAATTACTGAATGACTTTAGGTACAATGTCAAGCGGGGAAAATTGGGAAAGCTTTTTTGAAATGTTATAAAGATTATTATGTAATTTCGAGTTGTTTTGAACCCTCTGTATTATGAAATACATTTTTTTTGTCTTTTAAATAAAAATTAAAATTAAAAGACATTCTTTCGTTAAAGTTTCTTTCATTTTTTTTTTGAAAACTTTTTTTTGGTGTAAAAATGTGATATAAAAGAATTTCGAGATTATCGTAAACGGTTTAGGCGTTCAAACTTTTCACAACCGTCTACTTTTTTTTAGTTGTTTTTTTGTACAGATTTTTTTATTCGAAACAAATTGATTTTTTTAATAGATTATACTTTGTTTTTATTAAGTAAGTTGGTAACACTGACTGAAAACTTTTTTCTTTTTTTAAATTAAATTTCGTTAGATAAAAGTATGTTATTCAGCGAGCTGGTAATGATAGCTATTATTCACGAGCCGAGTTTACGAGGCGAGTGTCATAATGCATCTGAGTGGGTAATAGCCATTACAAGCGAGCAGAATACGATATTTTTTCTACGACTTTTTTCCGTTTTGATTTAAATAAAATTGAAGATAAATTTTAAATCAAAAGAATAACAATTTTAATCTGTGTCTAATTTTATTAAATGTTCGTACATGCTGTAGAAACGGTCAAGATAAAATTCCAGTTGTTTTGTTTACTTACACACTACGCAACATAATATATGAAATTAAAACTTATAGATATACTAGCCATATGCCCGATGGGATTTCCCATCGACAACATCTTTTTATTAGGTACTCACTTTCTGCTCAATTTTTAATGTTTTTCAAAAGCCTAAATCATTATCCACGTTTCTAACTTCAAATATGACGAACTTCCCATACATATGAACTTTCATTTTCTGTTGTAAACCCCTTAGAGAATAAATTTCCAGAAGCTGACTTTTATTTATAAATAGAAGCCTAAACGCCAATTTTCATAACTCCTGTGCTTAATTTCGTCCTTCTAAACTCAACAGTTTAGGTTGTGCGTTGTCTGTCAGTCAAAGTTAAAGATTCATTCAATAATATATTATTTATTTTAATAGCCATAGTAATATATTTTTTTGCACGATCGTGTATTTTTATGCATTTACCTATGCTGTTGACAATGCTGGTAAGTTACATTTCCCGAACGTTTGTTTATATCCATGGAAACCAAAAAATAACAGTGCGGTAAGTGAAATAGATGCGTGGTAAGTAAATAAGAGTGTGGTAAGTTAAATTAGCTCAAAAATTATTGTATTTATTTATTTATATTGAAATTAAAAGTACAATTTGAACAATTAGGAAAATAAATCCATTAATAATATGAAAATTTGCACTAGTTTGCACATTATTATTATTATTGTTGGCATCAGTCTTCTTATTTTATTGACATTTCAAAAGGTCGTTCAATCATTAAGATTTTCTGTGGCTTTCATAATCTTCCTTTCATTTAACGAGAATAAATTTGCAGTCAAAAATAAGATGCTTCATCAATTTCATTATTCTCACTAATAATATAGTTTAACAAACTATTTTCCTCAATTTTTTTTAATAGAAAATTCAAAAAAAATATTCACGCCAGTGAAATATTGACACTTAATTTTTTATTAACAAATATAGTTGTCAATTGTCACTACAAAGATTCATATTAGTTGTTATGAATATTTATAATATTTATTCATGGCATTCTATGTCATAACATAGAAATATAAATTTCATCTATATTATCTGAATTTTATTTTTTATTTAACACATTTTTAATCTTTAATTATTTTAAATCGATCGTGCAAAAAATATTATACAATACACGATGCGTTAAGTGCATTTACTGATCTCGAAAATTGCAAAAACTCGACCCTGCGGGTCTCGTTTTCGCAACATTTTCTCGATCAGTAAAAGCAACTTACCGAACTTATATTGTAAAATACTATTATATACCACTAACTTCAAAAATAACGAATTTACATACAAATTTTCATCCCCTGTTAAACCCACTTAGGGGTCGAATTTTCAAAAATCCTTTCTTAGTGCTCACCTACGTTACATAGGGAACTCCTATGCAAAATTTCATTCTTCTAAAACTAACGGTTTAGGCTGTGCGTTGTTTGTCAGTCAGTCAGTCAGTGTTAGAAATTTATTAAGTAGATTATTCACAAAACAATCGCAAACCCATTGAATAAGGGTTAATACGGTGATTTCAGTGGTCGAAAGGTATTGAGTAATGATCATTCCTCCACACTTTTTAATAATGCCCAACTTTCTCAACACTTAACGAATATGTAATGAGTGTGTTCTTCAGCAGGAGTAGAAAAAAAATATGTACGCATTTTATTTCACGCAAAATATTTTGTGTTACCACTAAATTGATTCTTATTTCAACTTGTTCAACGTAAAATTTAATGGAGGGAAAGTTAAGAATTACTTGAAAAAATCCGATATCCTTAAACTTTTGTGTAATTGCTTGTAGTGGTAGAGGTGTTGTGTAGTTCATTATATTTTTGAATCAAAGTGTACATTTTCAAAATAATTATGAAGACTTGTTTGTTAACTAACTGCCAGATTTGCAGATAATTGTATTAAGTTTAAATTGTGTTGTAATCAGTTTTTGAAAATATCTAATACAAAATTTACGCTATTGTCATCAAAATAATATTAATTGTACCCATATACTGTATTTGGTACAGGCAGACAGAGTTACCCCCACCCCGCACCATCGGATTGTTTTTGCAATGTATGCAGATTTTCCAGTGATAAAGTTCAAAGTTTCATCGTATCGATTTTGTATACGGTATAAATTTTTTGGTATGATTTATGGAAGGTTGCTGTGAAAATTTCTGTCATAAACATAGAATTTTCCCGACAAAATCATTCTATAAGTTTTTGTTGTACCTAATCATTACCAGTTGTATGTAAATCAGAAAAAAATGATCTTTCAGAATGGATTAATTCAAACATTATAGACACTGTTCAATTATATTTTCTTGTTTAGTGGTTTTAGTAACTTTTTTTCCAAATGTTAAAAAAAATATTGACAAAATAAATGACATTGTTTCATTTAGACAAGTACCGAGTGCTACAATGAGAATCATGGACATAAAGAAAACAAAGAATTGAAAACATTATGTTTGTATTTTTTGATCCAAGAATTTACAATCTTTTGTTGGCTTCATCAACTTTTTGTTGGCTTCATTTTTGGTCTCACAGGATCGGAGCGGGGTCCTTATAGCTATCATAAAATTGATCCCTTTTCACAGCAAGAGAATTTTGAAAAAATGAGAAAAGGTCATTTATGATATAATTTTGTGTTTATTATTTATACATATACCAGGTGTTCCAAGTTAATCATTCAGTAAAAATTAAAATATTTACCTTTAATCTGTAAAGTAAGTATTAAAATTAATTTTGTTGTTGATAATTTGATAAACTAGAAAATTTTTTCTTACTAAATATTTATAATAAGTTTAATTGCAATCTTAATAATATTATAAACGTGAAAGTTTGGATGTTTGGATATTTGTTGCTCAATCACGCCAAAACGGCTGCACCAATATTGATAAGATTTTACCAACACATTCCTTATACACTGACTTAATACATAGGCTAAATTTTATCCCGGTTTTAACTTTCTGAGGGATACAAAACCAATTAATCAATCCCGCTCAACTGTAAATGGAATAACTGGTTTATGGCTGACTTGATTTAATTTTCACTATTGATAAACAAAATTCCAATTTTTGAAACGTTCCGTAAGTAAGGTACATAGAAATATCCTCCGTATTCCCGACACAATTTCGATTGAATTTTTACCTATCACCGATTTTCACTGAAACACCCGATGTTTTGTTTATACAGTATAATATTTTCATGACAAATGAAAATCTGTATTTTTCTTTTTTTTTTCGTGCAAACACATACACACACACATTTACAATAACACATTATTTTTAAAAAAAAAAAAAAAAAACTGTCTGTTTGGTAACAATATTGCTTTTCACGACTCGACTGTTATATGTGGTGGCAGCACAAGCGTTGTTGAATGAGTTTGTTTTTTTTTTCTAGTCATTGTAGTGTACATAAACGCATTCGTGTAATGTGTGTTTGTGAACTTTTTTGAGTATATTTTTATTTAAATGTTTGTTTGGGTGGGTGGAACTCGCAGGCCCGATGTTTGGTAATAAATAAATATAAATGACTAAAAATTGTTAATTTTATATCAGTTAGTTTGTGTTGTGAATGGCTGCCGTAATGATGTAACATATTTTTTGTTTAAATAATCGATTTGTTGAATATAGGATGTTTTTTTTTAGAAATTTAGTTGTCCTTACAATGGAATTTTTTCGAAAAGGGACGATACAGAATTTTATTTCCATAAATGACTCATACATGGCATTAATGATAGGTATAATGACACAAAACGATATACAAATTTTGAAATTTTATTGGCGTTTTTCTCGAAACTACGTTTTCCAAAACAATTGGTAACGTAACTCCAACAATTTTCGTCTGATTGGCTTAAAATTTTATCTGTGCCTTTTTAGATAAATTGTCTAGGGCGACACCTACGATTTTTGAAATTATAGGAAATTGTCAGGGCCATGGAGAGAAATGGCGAGCCCCGGGAACAAAGTACTTTTCTTAATAATTTTTCCCCAAAAACATAAGTAATGAGCAAAAAAAAAGTATGTTTTACTTTTTGTCGGCCGCTTACCGATAGCTACGGGCCCCCATTTCTAGTCCGGGGGGGGGGGCGGGCTGTAACCCCGACTACCCCACCCTCTCGTCGGGCCTGAAAATTGTCTACGATTTTTGCATCGGTTAACAAATATATTTTTTATAAACAAATTAAGATTAATTTTTTGCAAACTAGTATTTGCAAACAAATTTTTAAGCCAACTTAGTATTATACAATATTGAGCTCCACACCTCCACTGTGAGGTATTTTGTCCCCCGTTCTACAATTTTTCAACCGTGGACTCAAAAAATTTGAATGAAATATAGCATTTAGTTAAACTGTATCCATAACTTCAGGTTAAATAAAGAAAATGTTCTCGAGTAAACCAAAATTTGCATCGGTACCTAAGGAAAATCCTGAGAAATGGGTAAAATTTTAGTTTTTCATAAGGCAACTCCAATTTTAACCACTTCTTTAAGTTTCGTTTGCAAAATATTTAAAATATTTTAAGTTAGAAAGTTTAAATGTTTCAAATCAAATAATTGACGTAAGTGATCCTCATAATAACATTAGTAACAGGTTGATGAGAATATATTGTCGAAATTATTTTAATAATAAAATGTATTCGTACTTAAATGGCTCTATTTTTTACCTCGAAAACACAAATTGAATTCTATGAATATTCGGTAAACACTTGGTATAAGTGCTTCGAATATTTTCCAATGAAGCATAAGCGAAAATAATGTATATTGTCAACATTTGTATTGCATGCAATAATTTTTCTTTTTTGTCATTCCCCGAAATGAAAATGGGAGGCAATTTATTATTAATTTTTTTTTTCGATAATAGCATTAATATTTCTTATTAAGTGTTTTTTCATTTTCATGAGCTTATGTAATTCGACGGAAAACTATTAGTTGATGATGAAAATTGAAGTCATAGACGGGAGTGGCGGCTCGCTTGAGCGAAATTGACAACTAAAGAGTGTATTAAGTTGAATAATGGTTGTGTTTTTAAGGAGAAATTATGTTAATTTTATTTAAATGTACCAAGAGATAAATTTTTTTTTTAGTGGTGTGCTCCAAAGGATTAAAATCCGTTTTATATTAAAATTTGACAATTTATTTTTTTTTAATTTGAAAAATCATTTCAAAAAATTAAATTAAAATTTTAATTAATATTCATTCGACAATAATAAAAAATTTAATCTACAAATTGGAAATTAATTTTATAATATATATTTGTAGTGTTAATATAGATTTTTTTATATGTATATTATTATTATTTGCATATGAAAAAGTTATTTGAATTTTAATTGTAATTTGATAGAGTAACATTTATTATTAAATAAATAAATAAATAAATAAATTTCTAATATTATGTACTTTATATGCAAAATAACTAATAATATAATAAAAGTAAAGCATGCTCCATCCATAAGTAAAAAGCAATTCTTCAATAAGAAATTTTAACATGTTTATGTCTTTCATTGAATGGATACTTTAGAAGTTTGGAAGATTTTTGTAACATGTCACTACTGAGAGTTGTTTTGAATAATAAGGATATTAAGGGAAAAATTTCTTTTTCGTTTTTTTTTTTTCGAGTAATTTAGGAGTCACTGTTCTATGAATATTTCGGGATTTAATGGGAAAAAATCGGGACGCGCAAGTAAAATCGGGACTGTTAAAAAAATAACAGTTCTGCTAGTAGGAAAGATTTTCTTTTAATTATTTGTTACTAACAGCTACGTATTTAAACCATGATCTTACAAACCTTTAAACAAAACAATTTCTTGAAGATAATATTACAATATTGCTTCCGAGACTACTAAAGTAGCGGAAGCATTGTGATCACTTTTGAAAAATAAAAAATTTTTTCTCTCCAAAATCAAATTTTTTACGCACATTTTACGTTTTAGAGCTTCTTGAACAATTTTGATTTGGGCTGTCCGTCTGTCTGTCCGTCTGTGTGTCTCCAATTTTGCACCAAGTGGCATAACTTCCGAACTATTCGATTGTTTTTAATGAAATTTTCAGAAATTATGCAGTTTGGCTCCGCGATGGTCCCCTATGAATTTAATCAAAATCGGAGTAACGGTAGCAACGCCGCTACCATGTCATTCCAAAATTGCACCAAGTGGCATAACTTCGGAACTACTCAATTCTTTTTTATGAAATTTTCAGAAATTATGTAGTTTGGTTCCTATATGGTCCCCTATGAATTTAATCGAAATCGGAGTAACGGTAGCTACGCCGCTACCATGAAGTCCCATTAAATGTCAATATCTTATTTACTGCTAGTTCTATCTCGCTCAAATTTTTAGGGTATATTGGGTGTTAGTTTCTAAAATATTTTTGCTATTATTTTATAATTTAGCCTTTAAGTCTTTTGAGTTGCAACAGTTTTTTATAAACTTCAAGGCGAAAATATAATTTCACGGTATATAATATGTATATTTGGTAGAATACTGTTTTAAAGCCTTTTACGACTACGAGGAAGCTGTGTGCCCACCCTATTGGCAGCGTATTTTTTTATTTTATTTTATTAAACTAAAAATCAAGTTTTTTAATATTTAGATTTTAAATTTTTTTTTGCTTATCAACTGTATTATTTTGGAGAAAAACATCTACTTAATAAATCTCTAACACTGACTGACTGACTGACTGACAGACAGACAACGCACAACCTAAACCGCTGAGTTTAGAAGCATGAAATTTTGCACAGGAGTGCCCTGTGTAATGTAAGTGAGCACTAAGAAAGGATTTTTGAAAATTTGTCCCCTAAGTGGGTTAATTAGGGGAAAGGAAATTGTATGGAAATTCATCATTTTTGTAATTAGAGATATATAAAAATATATTACTATGGTTATTAAAATAAATTATATCTTATTTTAACAAATCTTTGACACTAACTGACATCCTGAGATGTTGCCGATGGTAAACCACACATCGGGTGGGTATACGGCTAGTTTTTCACAAAGTTGACCGTCTTTGGTATTGATTATTTTTAAGCTACTCGAACGTCGCTTACGAATTTCATCTACGTCAAATAATTTCTCCCAATTTTTGGAGGGATTTTAATGAGTTAATCTGGTAACACTGTAAGTTGTATAAGTTATAAATCAGTAGATAGAGTACACTTTATCAGTAGGTACAGTAAATATACTTACTTCCTTGGCCGTCATGACATGCAAGCACGATAATTTGGAAACAACAATAGCGAGACTGGCCGGACAAAAAAAGTGTAAAAAAATTGTAGATGTTGAAAATCGGGACAATTAGCGTCCCGCCACTACTGTTATCGGGACGCGGGACACATAGGCCTAAAATCAGAATATCCCGATTAAACAGGACAGTTGGAAACCCTACTTCCAAGGCTGAGTCTAATGTCCTTTCTAGAGTATGATTAATCAGATTACACCTTTTTTGTTTAAATTAAAAGTTTTGTTGCTCGAAAGCGATTAAGCACATTTAATGACATTATAGAGATCAATTTTGGTGTTGACGAGAGAATATTGGAAAAATCCGGGGAAATCGAAACGTGTTTGATTGAAGAACTCATCACAGAACACCCGAAAGTACTCGTTGTCTCGTTAACTTTCACAACCATTCGTACAAATTAAATCTATTTGAGGGGACGTAACATATAATAATATGTAAATGATATAGAATTAAACAGTTCTATTGTAAACTTGTATAGATAATTTTTCTTGTCGTAAAACGACATTCTTTTCCACTTTCATAAACACAACCGACTTAATGTGTATCCATCACTTTGCATATGTGTACATTAGGGCGCAGATGATATGTATGTATAGATAATTGTGAACGCAATCAAGAAACTTGACGCGCCTGCTCGCTAAATTAAATGCAAAAGAGGCGTCTGCTGCAGTACACTGTGCTCCGTACGTCTATTTGTGTGTGTGTGTGCGTTATGATCTATTATTATTTGTTTAAATATATTCATAGATTAATTAATTTCAAACTTCAGTAATATGTAAATTTATTCTTTTAATTGTTATTATTTTGTAATATATTCATAATTCAGTTCTAATGATTATAGTAACTTATAAAATTCTAATTTCTGCTTTGTCTTCTGTTATTCGAAAAATGTTTAATGACTTTTTTGATTGTTTATAGTGATGAGCAAAATTAGTCTTGATCTTGCAGTCTTGTCTTGGTCTTGCATTTTTTGCAAGACCAAGACCAAGACCATGTATACCAAGACCAAAACTATAAGTATGGCTGCAAGACCAATACCAAGATTCAAGTGAGCAAGACCAAGACAATAGCAAGAAAAAAGCAAGACGTGCTAAATTATTTAAATAGTTTAAAAGTATAATTAATACCGTAAAGAGAGAAAATTCTGATTTTAGAAGGAAAAAATTCGCTAATAAAAAAATGCAAGAAAGTGCAAGATTTTTAAGCAATACCAAGACCAAGACTCAAACTGCTCTAGCAAGACCAACACCAAGATTTTTAATGCAAGAGCAAGACCAAGACTTGGAAGTCTTGATTTTTAGGGTTACGTACGTAAAAACTAAAAAATTTTGTTCAGAAAAAACGGTCGCTAAAGTTTTTGAAAGCATTCAGTTATCGTGCTTATATACATATATAAATGGTTTCCAGACACCCAAAAATAAATTTCTGTCATTGTCTTGGAATTAAGTCGCGTCATGCAAATGACTGTAATAGCTGAATTTCCAGTTTGAAAATTCGCTAATAAAAAAAAGAATCGATAGATAGCGTATTTTATCTCTGGTAGTAGACAGAAAGGAAATTAAACTCTTCGGATAAAATGTGTCAAACCGATATTTAAAACATTTTTTTTTTTTTTTGTTTATTATGTCTGCCAGGCATTACCAATTTTAAAATTAGACATTTTAATTTTCATTATTTTATGATAAAAATTGTATGTATATTGTCAATTACAGGATACATTTCCGGAGTAGATATATAAACTTTTATCCCATTGGAACCCTCAGTGTAGTTCTTTAAAATAAAAACAAAAAATAATATTTTATATAATTTGGTTTTAGCGAATTTCCAGAATGGAATTCAGTTATTACAGCCACTGTCATGACGCGACATGAACCCGGGACCATGGCAGAAATTTGTTTTGAGGTCCCTAGAAACCGAAAATAATATTCACTAAAATTTATGTATGTGTATGTGTCCGCACGATAACTCCCGAACGAAATGTCCTACTTTTACAAAATTTGATGAAAATGTTGGAAGTCCCAAACTCTTAGATGAGTTCTTCAGCCAGACATGTCAGATGCCAGGAACATGGTTTTTATTCTTGCAAAAAATTAGTTTTTTGCTAAAATTTCCACTTATTCAAAAATTTATGCGAAATTTTTTTACACCATTTAAAAGAGGAGAAATAATTATTCTTCTATGTCAACTAGTTTCCGAGAAAAACTAATTTTTAGAAACGTAAATTCGCTATGTTATGCAGGATGCTGCGACAGGGGTATTTTTTGTTTGTTATGAAAAAAGCATCGAAGAAAACAATGTCGAATCAAAAAAAAAATTAAAAAAATAAAAATAAAAACAAAATGCTATTATCAAACCTAGCTATATATCATTGCTGTTCACTTGTTCTATTATATAATGGTGACATTCTTGATGTTGGTACTTTGTTCTCAAATAAAAGAATTTAAAGTCATTAACTTTAATTACTTTAGTAAGAAGCAAGTAGAAAAAAGAGAGTCGTGGAAAATTGAACGATTTGTTCATAGTACGAAGTCCGTATATATGACCGTGAAGCAGAATGAAGCAACGAAAAATTCCCTAATGGGAAAAATAGCAACTGTTTGTTGATTCATTCATTTTCACGAGAATGTCGGGTGGGGGGGGGGGGGGTAAAAAGGAATAACACAACACACATAATGACAAGACGAATCAAACTTGTCGCGTCTGAATATTTTAAAGGGTATCATAAATTATAGAACCATGATAGTTATCATCTTTGTCTGATGTTGTGATTTTTTTGGTGGTCTTTGTCTGAATTATGTAATTTTGTGTTGTTGTTCGCATAGTAGAATTGATTAAGGTATCAATTCGAAAGCTATTGGAAAATTGATAATAATATTAAAGGATTCCAGAGTAATCCTGAGGTATTTTTTACCAAAAAGGTTTCCGTCTAGAAAACGGTAGTTTTTCTTGTTCTAATAATTTTATTTAATCTGTACCTCATTCTCAATTTTCAAAATTTTTTTTAAATTTTCCTAAGTAATCTTTTTGGGCGATAGAGGCGGACAAGCAGTAATTTTCAAGCCTTTTTTTGTTCGAAAGGATGTGTTAAATCTTGAATTCAGTTTCAATAAGCTTTCCGTTGTCACGCCCAACATGATGCCCCTTTTTCCCGCTTTTAACATTCCGTACCATAGAAAGAATAACAGAAACCTTATAAAATCACTGTCGGGTCCGTCTGTCACAATGGTTTTCCTCAAAATGAAATTTGACATAGTGGCATAGCACTAAAAATAACCAAAAGCTTTTTTTCGGAAATTCGTATAGGAACATCCATCTTTTGAATTTGGATCAGTCTTTGGGATATATAAGGAAAGCAGAATCAACACTCGCATACGAAATTACATGTTTTTTTCTCTTTATGACTTTATCTCTTGATTTTTATCCATAAAAACATAAAAAGATCATACGGTTCTGAGGTTCTGACTGATTTGTTCTCTTTGGTATCGGAGAACAACTCAAAATCAGTAGAAATCGAGAACGGCTCAGAATGGCAAGACGAGAAAGCTTAAATATCAACTTTTCAGATGTTCAGTTTAGAATCGTCAGTGCATAAGATATACATATTTTACATGACAAAATTTTATGGACAACATAAACTCCTCGCTATGGATGTTTCATTGGAACGGATACAATGTCTCTCAGACTATCATATTTAATTCCAAATCTAGCATTTGTACTTGAACAAAAAAAAATAATATATTTACATTTTTCTTATACATAAAATATTAAAAATATGATCCATTCCGTCGCACAGTATTAACGAATTACTGAATTATATACATATTCATATCCTGAACATATAGTATATACGTATTATAATATGTAATATAACAATGTTCTAGACATTTAATCTGTTTCACAATAAAGAAAAAGACAATCTCATTCAGTGTGTGCATCCACGTCGGTCTATCTGTTCGTCTGTCTGTCTGTCTGGCCGTCTATCTGTCCGTCTGTCTCTCTGTGTCTCTGAATGAACGTGAATGATTGACTGACTCTGAACACAACAGACTGAAGAGAATCATTGAGTAAAAAAAAATTTGGTGCTACAATAGTACGCTGTCTGTCTGGCGACTCATCAAAAACGACATTTCATATTACATAACCTAATAGTATTCCAACTTCAAGGTATGTAAGATTATTTTTTTAATAAGTAGGTCTTAGGCAGTGTCGGAATTGTTCTAAAATCGTTAATAACCGTCTGAAATAGGTTGCAGACCAATTGGTCGGAAAACGGCATTTCATATTACATAACTTCCAGGTATGATAATTCTAATGTTAATAGATTTGAGCGTTACTTTATGGTATTCCATATTTGTAATTGTCACAGTTTCAAAATAAAAGTGGTATTATTGCGAAGTAAAATATTTTTTTAGTATTATGACAATTCTGTGTAAAGTAAAACTTTATTTTTTAATAAGTATAGATCTTATTCACTGTCGGAATTGTTCCAAAATCGTTAGTAATCTTCTGAAATGCATGGTAGATGAATTGGTCCAAAAACGACATTTCATATTACAGAACCTCGTAGAATTTTAACAAATGAAAACTCTTTCAAAATACAAGAATTCTATTTAAAGTAAATGTTTATTTCTGAATAAGTAGGTCTTAAATATTATCCTAATTCTTTAGTAACCTTCTAAATGCCGGCGAGAGGAGGAAGTCAGATGGGGCAGCTGCCCAGGAGTACATAGCTTCGGTTAGGGACCCGGACAAAGTAAGAAGATTTTTTTTTTTTTCGTCAACTATATTTTTGGAGAAAAAAATTTTGAAAATTTTTAATTGTCCCCGGAGACCCGTAATTTCTCTCGCCGGCACTGGGTAGATGAATTGGTCGGAAAACGTTTTATTTTATTACACAGCCTCGTAGAATTTCAACTAACGGAACTTATTGCAGTGTTCAAGAATTCTGTTTAATATATAGAAAAAAATCAGTAAATTATTATAAATTAGTATTCAAAATTTAAGTTTTTATTACATTCTTTTTCTTTGGCACAAAAAATTGTGTCAAAAAATTGTAAAACTAGCATTTTTCTCTTTAACTTTAGTGTTAAGTTTCATTTAATTTAGAACTGGGCCTTCTGTTTCTTGTCAGTTCTTTTCGAAAAACCGATTTCCAGAAAGTTCTGTACTCAATAATAGAAATAAAACCCATCTACTTTAATCATTGTCGTGATCAGGGTTGGGTTCACAGAAACCATTTAAAATAGAAAATGGTTTCCAAAAAGGCATTTAAAATACAAAATGTAAAATGGTTTTGCTGAACATATTTAAAATTGAAAATGGAAAATAATTATTTAAAATGGATTATAAAATGCAAAATGCTTTCTTTACTTTAAATTTCTATAAATTTTTTATCATTATTTAGTTATTTTAATTAAAAAAAAAACAAACAAAATAGTTAAGAAAATATCAAACGAACTGAAATTAAATACATAAAGGCAGTTTTTTGAGAAAATTTTGTAAAGTTTGCATGATATGAAAATGAAACTTAACTCTTCAAATATTGTTACTTAAAAATATTGTAAAATTTAATTCGGCCTTAACGTATTCAAACCTTGACGACACTACGACTGCAACTTCTAAATAAAATTATGAAAATCATCTACTTGAAATACAGAAACATTTCTTATCGACGTGTCTTAAAGATAGAGTAGTACACAACTTGAGTCAGAAAAGTTTGACTTAAGGCAACTGCAACCCTAGTAACAAATTTAACTCAAGTTATATTGCAACTCGAGTTATAAAAAATTTGAGTCAATTAAATCAACTTACATTTAACTTACAATTTGTTAGACTTCAAGTCGTTCAATTCAAATTTTTTAATTAATATTGTATACACACAAATTTGAGTATACATGCATTTTCATTTTAAATGTAAAATGGATTCAAATTTCCATTTTAAATACAAAATGGAAAATGGTTTGACCGAACTAATTTATAATAGAAAATTCAAAATGACATTTTGTATTTTAAATACATATTTCCCAGCCCTGGTCGTGATTATTCCAAAGTCGCCGTATATAGTAGGACAAAAAAAATTGATCATTGAGATATACTATCTGAATTTTAATATAAGATAATACCTTCCTCTATTCGTAGTACAATAAACGGTTATTATATTTTAATAAAAAACTGATTTCAAAAATCATTTATGTGAAATCGAATAAAAATTAAACAAAAAAAAAAAAAGCACCAAGCGACTCGCTCGCCCATCGAAGCAAAAGCTTTCGATCGAGCATTAATACTACTCGACTGCCAATAGATGAGTAGACGAGACTCAAACAGTAGAAATGATAAATACAGAAACACAAATCACTATATCCATCCTTTTTTTATCTATTTCCCCCTCTTTGTTTTGTGTTATTTCACTATTATTTAATTGAAAACGCAAATATTGGAATGGTGCAGTTCATTTTCTTCAACGGCAATCGACGAGATTGCCATTGGCAGTCAGTCCGTGTTTGAATTAAAAGTAGGGTGTTTTGAATGATTCTGGGCCCGGGTGGCGGTGGCTATGGAGATGGGGGAGCCACTTGCAGTGTAAATTGTAATATAATATTTGTAATTGGAAAATAATTGATGATTTGTATGTGTGTATTTATCATCTGCATGTCTATATTTGTTCGGGTGAGTTTAATAATAGAAATTTTCAATTGATGGAAATGGTTTAACTTGAGAGGGTGTCTGACTGGAAGGTGAACCAGAGTGCGGGCTTACAATTCTACTGTGCTTTCATAATTTTGTCACCAACTGTATTTTATACTTCCACTGAGAATATTATCTATATTTACTATAAAAAATATATGTACGTATCATCAAACCTTACACAAAATAAAATTAGTAATCTGACAATCATAGCAATTTTTCTCTACGGCTGTACCTTCCTTCATGATTACGTAATAACGACATGATGTAACGATATTTGACGATAATATGTACATGCATAGTTTGCGTTAATACAAAAAAGAAGGATAGATATAATGTCTATGTGTACACATGTATTTTGTAAAGACAAAGAACCAACTAACTATAGTTTTTTTTTTTTGTATAATTTGTTCTCTAGTTTTAATAGATATTTTTATAATAATATCATATGTATGGGTTCTATATTATGTATGCTATTATCTGCACACGATAAACAAAGACATTATAGCATGTTCGGTGTTGTTATCTCTCTTTTATTAGTCATTTTTGTTCATTTTTGTGATTTTCTAAATGTAAAATTGACGGTACAGGGGTCGTATTTAGTGAAAGTTGCTAAAAAAAATGTTGCGAAATCTAAAAACTCCACACAAATGTTACTTTTTAGAAGACTATGCTTGCGCAAATTTTCTCAAAATAAAGCCCAAAATACACTAGTAGTCCAGGGTAAGACAAGTTTCCAGTTCCTCAGTCAACTTTTATTGATAAATCCAACCCTGAATTGTTAGTTATGTATATTATTTAGACAAAAGCCTTGTACCTTTTCAATAGCTACTGAACATGTTACTGAAATAACGTCTGGCTACGAAAAAGGTTTTCGTATCAGAATGGAACTGGTGAATGAGAATAACTGTAGGAGATGTTGATCCACTCTGACGATGCTCCACTGGGATGGTGCGACAATGGAGCTGCCTGCCTCAACATCCTCATCATGTACATTTCATTCTTTAGTGTGTATATGTATGTATTTGATACATGTTGCCGATACTATCACTACGAGGTTATTTGTGATACGTCAGTTCTGGAAATTCTCAGTGGAAATTGGAAACAGTTTTTGAGAATTTTAATTAAAGTTTTTGAATATTAAGACGATATTTCAGTCTAGAAATTTGAAATATTCGATTTTCTTTTTGCATATTCTTACAGTTTAGACTTTTAAAAATTTGTTGCCGAAAGAAAATTTTAAAATTGCCATTATAATTGAGGTACCATTTGTGTCGCGTCAATATGAATTGCGTACTTAGTTTATCCTCAAGCAACCCGTAGAAAGTCAAACTTTGTATCTTTTTCGAAACCGTTTTGTTCGCAATTTAAGAATTTTTCCCAAAGTGTTTGTTTTGGCTTCCAAAGATTCGCACTTTTTAGAACTCATTTTACATACATTTCAGTACTTTCAGGAAATTTCGAAACATGCTATGTTTTTAGTTTGGAAAATTGTAAAAGTAATTTTTACCAAGTATCTATTCAGTAGTACTCATATATCAGACTGTAAGTGGATATAGATTGGAAGCCTAGGCGGACCCCTGGGGGGGGGGGCTGTAGTCCCCCTGATCTACAATTTTTTTAGTTAAACATACAATTCAGAACACAATATTCCCCTCGACTTCACTTCATTTACTTGAAAATTCCTCCTGGGTTTAGAGGCAGCCCCCCCCCTTTCAACTGGCTGGATCCGCCCTTGATCGGAAGTGGGGGATATAGAAGGATTTCCATCAAAATCTCTCCAATTCGTTTTAAAAATACTTTTCTGTCTAATATTTTACCGTATTTATTATATGGAGTTTCTATTCAAAAAATTGGGAAAGAAGAAAAAACAGCATAGAAACGAATTTTTAGTAAAAACAAATTAAAAATCCAATTTTGTTTTCAAATAGTGAAAATAAAAAATGTGGAAAATAATAGATTTCCAGTTAGAGTAACACAGAATTGATGAAAATCATGTTTTAAATTGAAAATTGTTTTTATTTACCGTTCAGTTATTAATGAAAAACTAATTGTTCAAATTTTCAAATTTCAAATAGAAATTCGTTGTAAATACAGTTTTCTGTTCTATAAATCAGTGTAGATTATTTGGCCCTTAAGCCTCATTGAATAATCGAAAGCTTATTCATCACTATCAAAAAATTTTGTATAAATATTTTTGTAAATCGTTCAAAAAGTTGAAAGCTGTCTAGTCAAAATTTTTTATTGTGACTCTAACTAAAACCACTTTTGTTAAATTAATTTTATAACATGTTTCGAACTACGTGATAATTACCAAACAAACAAATTGAATACACGTAACAAAGAGCAAACATTTAAGAAATGATAAAGTAAGAAAGTACAGTCGTAATTAAAATAAAATTATAAATATCAGTGTAATCCTTCAACGCTTATGAATCGTCGTTGTTTCTGGTAATGGTTAGGTTTTGACTTCTGCTTGCTTTGTGCGAATTTGTAATATTGCTTTTTGAAAAACGTCTAGAAAGCAGAGTTAATTTTCTTGTTCCTATAAAATCGCTGTGTTTCAGAAATATTCCAGAAATTTTTCATTTATTGTTAGCAAATAGGGAACACCATAAAAGTAACGCTCAAATCAGAGTTTGTCTGATATTACATAACAACAACTCATTTGGAACGTCCACTGTACATAAATATATTAACACCTATACATGACATGTCCATTGGTCCACTGGTACTAATGAGCTTATTGAAACAATAGAATTTTCACACACATAATCCCTTTACCCGCGCGCTACACCTATACTTATGGTAACAATGTATCACATATTGTTAAGCCGCTTTTCAAAATTTATAAATCAGGCTTTTCCATCGAAAAAATTAATCCATATAATTATCACATCATCATAAAACACAATCGATCGAATAAACAGGAACGGTGGAAGTGGAAAAGGGGGGGAGTGTAGATGGTAAATAATTAATGGTGTTGATATTTCCCAAAATCAATAATGAAAATGGAAAAATTATTTTGGATTATTTGAATGGTTTTATTTGATTTTCAGTAATAACAATTGATAATGATTTTTTTTGAGGGGGCGAGTTTAAATAAATTTCATTATTTCGGTACGTGTTCAAACAAAATTTTGTTTAATTTGTTTAATTTGGAATAATAATTAATAATTTTTCGATTTCAAATTAATTATTTTAGCGGTTACATTATTTTGTTAAATATTTTGGTTATTCACCAATCAGATATAGGGTGAATGCGGGAGAGACGCCGCACATTTTGAAAACACTTGATAATTCTTAAAGTATACATTCAATTGATTTGAAATTTGGTACACATTAAATGTAAACATTGTTCTTTAAAATTATTTATAAATAATTTTAAATTTTAAGTCATAAAGGATTCATAATTAACATTTTTGTAGAGCCTGCAAAGCGGGAGAGATGCCGCACCTATGGGAGAGATGCCGCATCAAAGAAGGAGAGGCGCCGCTTATTTCATATTAAAAATTTTGCATTTTATACACATCTCCATACATGATGCATGCCATATGTAACCATTTTTGGCACTTTATACATCTTAACCAGTCAATTTTCTTTTGTTTCTGAGTACTCTTTAAAACAGTCAATACACAGGCAATCATCATTATTTTCGTTATCTTCACCAATATGAGAGCTCTTTCTGATCCATTAATGGATCTTTTATATTTACGTGGCATAATTTACAGTCAAAAAAAAAAAAAAAATTTTACATGCGGCATCTCTCCTTTTTGTTGGGGTAGATGCCGCATGTTGCTATAGCAAGCATAGTGCGGAATTCTAACCTAAAATTTTATACAGTACTTTTAAAATATACCTAAATTAATAACAAAACTCATTTTCATTAAAACAATGAAATATACATTCTTAAATTCTAGTGAATTAAATGCTTGATAAAATATTATGTTAAAAAACTTACCTTTCAATAATAAAAAGTTGGATAATTACTAAACTGACGGACTAATCATAAATATTACCATATACAGCTTAAATAAGTAACTTATTCTAAACATATAATCCATTAATAGCGCTATCTGTCAGTCAACGGACGAACTATGGCTACTGCGGCATCTCTCCCGGCGCGGCGTCTCTCCCGCACTTACCCTAATAGAAATACCATGCATAAATTTTCAAAAAAATAATAAATTACAGACATTTCCAACACTTTATTTACCTTCTCGAAAACAATGGTCGATTATTTATAGTTTTATAGGCGCTATTTTCAATTGTGATATCTAATCTTAATGTTTTTTCTTGAAATTGACTGGCTCTAATTATTTCCTACTTCTATTGTCTACTTGCTGGACCAAGAACCAGACTAGAGGTTAGAAATAAGATTTATTATCGCATATAAATCTCAATCGATTTTGTTTGGGTCTGTTTTGTAACTATGAATTATGAACCGTATTGGAAATTATGAGTTTAATATCGTGTAAAATATTTAAGATTAAAATTATTGAATACAAACTAATGTAGTCGATTTTATTTGAAAAGGCAATTGTGCTAAAAATAGAATGATTAAAAAATTTAACTCAGACAATCTAACTCATGTGTATAAGAATACTTTTTTAGAATAGTTTTTTCATTTTTACCATGGAAAAAAAGTTGGGACAGATTTTTACAGCGAAAAAAATGGTACAAAACATTTCATTGGTCATTTCCGTATAGGTAAACACGACAAAAATAAAACAAAAATTAGTATTGGTCAATTTAACTGATTCCAGAAATATAGTAACAATGTATTAAATAAATAACATGAATTATACTAATTTATTTTATTCGTTAAATTGTCTTACCGTGTTACACTCGAGTTTTATATTTTTTCTGAATAAATTTGTGTTTTCTACAACTCAGATTTCTTGCCTAAAAGCAATTTAACTCGAAAAACTGTCAACTAATAAAAACGCTTCAGCTCCGCTGTCACGTTTTTGTTAGTTGACAATTCTTCTCGTTAAATTGCTAGGTAACAAATTTTTCGTTAGACAAACACAAATTTGCCTTAAAAAATGTAAGATGATAGAATAATGAATTTGGGAACGAATTGTACGTTTTCGAAATCGTATCTCTTTATTTTAACCCAAATTAGGTATTTAGTATCACCAAAAAACAGATTCCGATCGGATTAGTCCCATTTTTAAAGGGAATTTCGGCATTTTGATATCACAAAACCTCAAGTTCGCATCCAAATTACTCAAAGTTTGATTTACAAGAAAAAAATTTTTAATTTGATGGCGTTACTCAGTATACCTATGAAAATTTTCCAGTGTCTTAGAAATCGTAAACAAAATGATCGAATTATGAAATCGAAATTGGTGGTAAGTTTTCCAGGTCCTTTTTTTACCAGAATTCGGTAAGATTTTCAGATTGCTGATACAATGTTCTGATTGCTAATTTACGTACATTTTTTTAAAATTTTGTAATGTCAGGAACTATCAATTTGAGTGGTGGATACGGCCCCTGTATTTGCACAACTTAAGCCCGCATTTACTGGTCGAATGCGTTAAAAATCAAATACCCCTGTCGTAGCATCCTTCATAACATAGCGAATTTCCGTTTATAAAAATTCGTTTTTCTCGGAAACTAGTTGACATAGGAAAAAAGGTTTAAGACCTTTTTTATGTAATTTTTTCTTCTCTTTTAAATGGTGTAAAAAAATTTCGCAAAAATTTTTGAATAAGTGGAAATTTTGACAAAAAACTAATTTTTTGCAAGAACAAAAACCATGTTCCTGGCATCCGACGTGTTTGGCTGACGAACTCATCCAAGCGTTTGGGACTTCCAATGTTCTCACCAAGTCATATATATATATATATATATATATATATATATATATATATATATATATATATATATATATATATATATATATATATATATATATAAATTTTAGTGCATATTATTTTCTATTTTCGGTTTCTAGTGACCTCAAAACAAATTTCTGCCATAGTCCCGGGCTCAGGTCGCGTCATGACAGTGGCTGTAGTTGCTGAATTCCATTCTGAATTCACTACCATTGCAAAAATTTATCTATTCACTCAAAATAAACTTATCAGTTAAAATAAACAATAATAAATAATTTTGCAATTATTTTGCCAACAAAAGATTTTTTCCTTTGTTAAATTATCTTTAAACTAAATAGTAGTGTTTCAGTTGTGCAATCCACTTTTTCAATCAGATCACCGATACGCACTGTTAAACTATCAATTAATAATATATATGTATATATGTATGTTATTGTGTATTAAAATTGAATCCGGTCATGTGGAACGCTTCCAACGCTATCTAGCGATTGGTTGTTCAGTTTAAGTCTGGCATCAATCATAATTTTCTATTATGGCGTTTAAATATTTTTATTTTTTGCCAAAGGTATAAAATATTTTTATAATTGCCGTCTGTAGAACGTTTATCTGCATTCGTACAGTAGCGGACAAAACAATTGAGACAGTGGTTGAAAAAATTTGATCATTTTTGGTTAGAAAAAATTTCGGTGGAAGTACAGAAAATATTTATTCAAAAAGTTGGTGAACAACTCAATATTTTTAACATGATTTCGTACAAAACTTTTTAATGAAATTTTTTCAGTTGTGTTTCAATAGTTTTTTCCGCAACTGTATGTTTATGATTATCGTTTTAATCATATAATAAATAAATAATAAATAAAAACATATTTACCAATATGTAATTGTGACTACTTACAATTTGTGGTAACAATTTTAATCGCATAATAATCTGTTTTGTTTTGAAATGTTACAATAATTTTGATTTTTGAAAAAATTTATAAATTATTGATCGAGTACACAAAAGACACCAATTGATATTTACTTTTATAATTATATTTGAATTTTGTTTGTAAATTTCTGTCTTTTTTTGTTACAGGTAAGCAAATAAAGTATTCAAATCCCTTCTTCAAATCGTGTATGCGAAAATTTTTGAAAAAGATTGTAAGTACACTTATTTTTAGCGCTTTTTAATGAACATACTTTTAAAAAATTTTTACTACCGAATTTACCCAAAGTAACGGAAGCATTTTAAAATCAGATGAAAATATTTTTCCGACTGATTGTCTTGCGGGAATTCCTGCGAAAGATCCAGATTTTGTCCCGCGAATTTCATCGCAATCGAAGCCGTTACAGAATCTCTCTGAATATGGCCAAATTTTTTCAGTAGAGCAGTGTTATTCTATCACATATCGCAAAATTGTGAAAAAAACCTAATTTTTCGATAGCACGTAAATTTTTTCTTTTATTTTCCTTTGGGAAATATTCCACGTGGCCAAAAAGATTAGGAAACACTGCAATGAAAAATTTCTTCCCCACTTTAAATCACCGTTTTTCGTTGTCACATATCATTTCACTTCGTCTAAATAATGTCAGTGATTAAAAAAAAAAAAAGAGTTGCAATTTTTAATGCCTAGAAATGGCATTACTGAATTCAAAATCTCGTCCGCACTTGAGAAATTTTCGTTCGAAACAAAACTGTATGACGAAGATGTTATTGCATATTAGAAGTACGAGGAAGCTATGTACCACAACTGTTGGTAGTATATTATGTTTTTTACAAAATAAATAATTAAGAATGTCAGGAAGCAACTCCTCTCATTATATTTAATTAAAGTGACCGAGTTGAAGTATATTATTCTGCATATAGTAAATGAAGAGAGCTTTTTTCATATTTTGTTTCCATTCTGTGCTTTAAGTGCAGCAACAAGCATAACTGAAGCTACTTTTTTCTAAAATAATTTATATTAAAAGTAACTGAACTAATGCTACTCCAGCACTTTTTACATATATGCATATATGTATATGTTTAGGTTTTCCTTACTTCTTCATGTTTCCAAGTATATATTTTACCGTATAAGGTACTTACACATTACATAATGTGAAAACAGTGAATGTGTACTTAAGGTTTCAAGTAGCAGGCAGTTAGAAGATAAAATAATAATGAAGCTTTTGAGCGTCTCATATTCTTATTCAAGTTACAAGAGTAACAAGGTACATACAAGTACATACAGAGTGTTAGTAAATAAGTATGAAAGATTTTAGCAGGTGATTGCTGAGGTTCTTATATGTAAAAAAGTTCATATAAACCCTGGTCCAAAAACGCTTAGTTTCCAAGATACAGGGTATTCAGTTTCTCCTCTTTTTTTAATATTTTCTTAAATATTTCAAAATCGTTTTGAGATATTGACACAAACTTTGGGACACGATATGTCTGGATAAATACCCATATTCTAAAGTTGACAGAATATAGTTCCATTCAAACCAGTGGCGTCCGTTCGGTCATATGATGCACGCCAGTGATTTTTTCCTTAATTCGAAAATATTTTTTTAAATGTTCCATAAATTGTTAACAAAAATGTGGCGTTTTTTAAGAGAAAATTATTTTCCAGATATTGTTCCTACGACAAAACCGGTATGGGCGGGCTATCTAGTAGCCCGTCTACTCTCTGTCTTGGAAATTAAGTGTTTCCGGACCTAGGTTTATATGAACTTTTCTATACAAAAGAATCTCAGCAAGCACCTATTAAAATCTTTCGCACTTATTCACTAACACCCTGTACATCGAACTCCGACATTTTCACAACATTTCTTAGAAATATGTTTCGTTCGAACACGAACTCGCTCAAGGTTTTCAAACTTGGGGCGTCAGAACAAATTCCGGCGTCAAGTCCCACCATGACACGAATCTCCCGAATAAAAGGTCTCTTTTTTCCAGAAAGTGGCATTAAAAATTAATTTCTTGAGAACATACTCATAATCAGGGCTGGGAATTATTTGAAATAATTTCATTTTAAATTTGTATTTAAAATATAAAATAGGATTTTGGAATTTTCTATTTTAAATTAGTTCCGTCAAACCATTTTCCATTGTGTATTTGAAATGGAAATTTTTATCCATTTTACATTTAAAATGAAAATGCATGTATACTAAAATTTATGTGTATACAATATTAATTATAGAACTTGAACTGATGAATGACTTGACGTCTAACAAATTCTAAGTTAAATGTAAGTTGATTTAATTGATTCAAATTTTTTATAACTGTTGCAATGTCACTAGAGTTAAATTTGTTACTAGAGTTGCAGTTCCCTTAAGTCAAAATTTTTTTACTCAAGTTGTGTACTATACGTATCTTTAAGACTCGTCGATAAGAAATATTTTTGTATTTCGAGTAGATGATTTTCATAATTTTATTTAGAAATTGCAGTCGTAGCGTCGTCAAGATTTGAATATGTCAAGACCGAATTAAAATTTACAATATTTTTAAGTAACAATATTTGAAAAGTTTAGTTTTCATATCATGCAAGCTTTACAAAATTTCCTCAGAATACTGCCTTCCATGTATTTAATTTTTTGATAGTTTGATATTTTCTTAACTTTTTTTTTTTTTAAATAATATAAATAATGATAAAAAATTTATAGAATAAATTTTTCCCATTTTCAATTTTAAAGATGTTCAGCGAAATCATTTTCCATTTTGTATTTTAAATCTATTTTTCGAAACCATTTTCCATTTTCTATTTTAAATGGTTTCTATGAACCATTTTTCCCACCCCTGCTCATAATACAGTAATTTATATGGTTAACTAAATTAGTTTTTCGGAAAATTTTTTTCATAATTACAAATTCCGTTAAATTTATGTCTTTTCCACCACTCCACTCCAATTAAAATTATTCCATGTAAATCCATAAAAGAAAATTTTTGTCGAAGAAACTCGAATAATAAAATATGAAAGAAAATTCCAGACTTTTAATAAAGTACATGCCCAACAACACCCTACGTGGGTATAAACCTACCATATTTATAATTAATGTTAAATTTTCAAAACTTATTACATTCACGAAAACTTTAAACATTGAAAATTTTAATAATTTTTCTTGGTTGGCCGTCAAAAACTTAATTAATCAGAACAGTAAAGATGATTATCATTGTGTGTGGCAGATAATTAAAACACTGATGAAGACATCATTTCATCAATTTGGTCGCGTCGTAACGCTCCAGCATTGACGTCGCGATGTTCACATCAGTGGCGCGGCGCGACGGTTGAAAAATTGAAATGGGTTTCTACTACGTGGTGATATCAGTCAGCCAGAATGTTGTTCAGCATCGTTCACTCACTTTATGGTTCGTTTCTACACGCCAGCAATGTTTAAATGAAAATTGTTCTTCTGCTGATTCTTCTCAAACTGTTGTGATTCAATCATTGTTCAAATTTTTGAGATGGGGTACTATTGATCGATAATTTCTTAATTTTATTTGTATATCATTTTGTTTCCGGAGCTGCTAAAGTAACGGAAGCATTCAATCGTTTTTGATGAAATTTTCAAAACTTGGATCGTGTAGTTCCTAGATGGTCCCCTACGAATTTCATCGCAATAGGAGAAATGGAAACCATGCCGCTACCGTAAAATCCCGTTAAATGTCAATATTTTACTTATTGCTAATACCATTTGGCTCAAATTTTGAATCCGCTATAAATTTCAGTACAGCCAAAGCAACGATAGTTACTGTGCATGCGTAAACACAAAATATGTTAATGCTAGGTGCATGGGCTGAACTTAATTTTTCTTTTTAGTAAAAAAAACAAAAAAAATTAATTTTTTTTTGCAATTATTTGATAGTTTAAAACTTCGAGTAATATCTGTTGATTTTTCTCATTTTTCTACGGAGTAATTTTACATTAAATGAAAAAAACTATTCAATCAGTCTTTTCATGGTGTCCATAGTTATATAGTCGATTATAAGAAAGAGATAAGAAGCAATTGACAAAATTGAGCACATAATATTAATAATATGATAAGATACAAAATTTAAGATAAAATTTCTTTAAAGATTGGATAAAATTCTGTTACAATACGAGGAAGTTGTGTGTGATTTCCCCCCCTCTCCCTGTTGGTGAAGTATTTTTAGATTTGAGATACCTACAAGCCACATTATTTGTCGAATCGTACTTTTACGTTTATTACATTGAATTTCTCGTAACAAGTGTTTCTCTTACTGGATACACCTTCACTTTTTTCTCGATTCTTTTCACTTAAAACCTTTCCAAACATAAATCCTGTCCCATCTTTATTATAAAATACGTATCACTGTACACAGTCTATTGAACAAGAAGAATACAGAACAGAAAGAGAGGATACTATATACATGTCCCGATATAAAATACGTACTCGTTCCTCCATATACATGTAGGTTTGAATGAGTTTGAACAGTGAGCAGTACGAGTATTTAGAGGTATATAATATGAGCATGTTTAAGTAGAAAGGCGGATGCTTGGAGAGAAATCATTTACATACGAATAGTCTATTATTACTAGTGTTGCCAGCAATCCCATATTATACTGTTTTACTGTACTATATGAGAATGATATCTTAACAGCTCATTTTATTATATTGTCAATGTAATTTTTTAGGTTATTAATACAACATAACAACTAATATTATTAAGGGGTTTAAAAAAATTTTTTTTGTTTGTAATAAAAGAAGTTATGCATTATTTGGAAATTTTTTTTTATAAATAATGTCCATTATATTCTTGAGATTTACACAAATGGGTGTGTCAAAGAAGAATTGATAGCATTTATTGAAATAAAAAAAAATGGGCCCAACGCCATTTTTGGTGATAAAAAAATCAGTAGGGGGACAGTTAAACTCTGTATTAATAAGTCAACATTTTACAATCCAATGACACAGCATGTGTGATGCCACCGTACAGGAACGAGTAGTGGCCAATAACATGAGTAGCACACTCTCAGATCTGGTTATTTCTCTAAACATACAAACGGATAACATAATACATATAATATACTTTTTAATTGTTTATATCTTTTGATCACTTTATTGTTATTGAGATCGTGTTTATTTTTATTGTGTGTGTTCAGAGCCGGACCTAAAGTTATTACGAGGAGGGAAAATTTTACTGTTGGCGCCTACCGTGGCAAAAATGTCAAATAAAAAATTTTGACGCCTCGATATTTTTTAAATTTTTTCCCTCATTTAGAAAAATAGCTTAACACTTTCCATTTTTGTGCTCAAGTTGCGTTTTTGCTCGTCACTTGCTTTTGC
The DNA here is from genome assembly GCA_035578155.1 of Brachynemurus nebulosus. NCBI lineage: Eukaryota > Metazoa > Arthropoda > Insecta > Neuroptera > Myrmeleontidae > Brachynemurus > Brachynemurus nebulosus. The sequence continues at coordinate 64,446,064 of JAPWDM010000003.1, forward strand.
AGAGAAAAATTTAAAAACTATCGATGCGCCAATATTTTTAATTTGGTATTTTCACCGTTTTGGCGCCCCTCAACATGCGTTTTTGGCGTCCCTAAAAGCTTGCAGATGGGAGCATGGGCCCTGGTTGAATTTTATTTAATTCTGTAAAAATTTTGCCGGCCGGCCGGTACATATAGTGTTCAATCGTTAAAAAAATTTTATCATGTGATCTAACAAGAAGGTCTAAATTTCAAAAACACTACCACTCTGATATACTTGAGAGCAATTTTTAGAGTATTTTTGAAGTAATATTACGGTTGACATCGTTTAAGGGAGAATTGTTACAGAACTAAAGATTTACTAGACCTCAGCGAGAAATTTTTTTTAATTTTGTTTATGTTACAATTGACCCGCTTCTCCCCTACTTTTTTTTTGGTAATTTTTATCATTTGTAAATATTTTTATATCAGTACATTTATAATGTTTTTTAAAAGTCTATTTACACATTGAAAATTTAGAAAAGGAATATTTTTAATATTTATTTATTGACAAAATACTGAATGTAAATATTGATCTGTCCGTCTGTTGAAGTGATAAAATTGGCACAATCACAATATTTGTCGTTAATTTTTAACAAAAAAAAAAATGTTCAGAAAGTTTTCACGCTCATAAAAAAAGACATAAGAATTTTGGGGGGAAGTATGTAACAAGCTCACTTCCCTCTTTTTGAACTAACTTGATCAGAGACAGTACGTTTTGTAGGGATGGTGTGAACCAGATAATATATAAGACGATGTATAAAATATTTATTGTCTAACAAGACGCCAACCATAGTTCATATTTTTGATTCAGTTCAACACCATAAAACTTAATTTATAAGACGATTAATAAAGTACAACGTTTTTTTTCTCTTATAGCATGTTCGCTTGGTCGTTTGCGTCTCATTAGCAATGCATGACATGTTTTTTTGTCTACTTAATGCAAAAATTTTAAATATGATTTAATAATATATTGTTTTTATACGTATACATAGTTGAAGTATATTTAAATCGAAATGACGTGACTGGTATTGTTTATTTTACAAGTAAGATTTTGGTTCTACAGAATGATTGAAAAAATTACTGTGTCAGTTGGGCTGTCTAAAACAGATCGCTTTGAATCTTTCAAAATTTTAAACTGGGGCTAATCTAGCGCTTAATTTTAAAAGGGAGCGGGGTCCATTTTTTTGGGGGGGGGGACCTTGATAACGTCATCAAAATAAAAATATATTTTTTATCAAATCCGATTTTATAAAAGTGATTTTGAGTCAGAACGGGATTGGTTAACGTAGGCTAATTAGAGTGTTGCTACCAAAATGGCGAAATTCCTTTTAGAAATGTGATTGACATGACAAAAGCGTTCTTTCTGATGATCCTACGTGCCTAATTCTGGTGGAAATCAAAACCACGACCTCGAAAATCCATAATTAGGTTCCAATTTTCCCATTGTCTCATTTTATTTACGATCTTTAAAGTATTAAAAAATTTTTGTAAACCTTATGACGTCATAATATTAAAATTTTTTTCTCAAATCACGCTCTATGGAAGTGATTTGAATTAGGGTATTTGGTTAAAGTAGGGTAATTTCAGTGTAAACTTTTCATTTTTGTTATCAAAATCCTTTTAGAAATTTCACTACTAAGACGTTTATTTTGTAATGATGCTACATCACTAATATTGGCTAATATAACTTACTTTTAGTTTCATCATTTTATTTACGGTTTTTAAACCCCTGAAAAATTTTAAAAAACCTGATGGTCATCAAATTAAAAAAATTCCCCCTTCCTCGTACGGAAATGATTTGAATTTCAGTGATTAGTTGAATAAAGATAATTTGGTTGTACACTTTCCATTTTTGCGATTAAAATGACGAAAACCGTATTAAAAATATGAATTGAAATTGCCGTTAATACAATCTAAAATTAATTCAATTATAACAAAATAATATTTTCCATCGTAATAAATATGAAAAGTGGAAGTTTAGAAGCAAAATTTTACATATTATTTCATAATCCATAAATATTCATTTTACAGATATTTTGAATGATAATCAGTTACCGAATTTATTTATTTAAATTCACTTAATCGGTACGAATATTCATAAAATTTGATTTCAATATACAGACACAAATGTGTTTATTTTTGTTGGCACAGACAAAATTCACAAAAATATACAAATTCCGTCAGTAATAAAATTTTATAATAATGATTCGCCACTGAACGGATAAATTTGTCGTCAGTCTTCACCTTTAACACCTCTCTCTGTTGTCATTACAAAATAATAATAGTTAGCGCTATCTCGTATCCGAAGTATTTGCTCTTTCAAATAACGTCAGTTTTCAACGTTGAGAGATGGTTGATTCTTGTAAAAAGATCATTATTATTTATTGTGATTTGTGTAAAACGATGTCAAAACGTGATCAAACATTTTGATGTCCAATTATAAAAGGGAATTGTCTTTTTTTTTAATCAAACGAACGTCTTCGTTCGGATTGTATTTTTTACGACGAATCTGCACGAATGATAATAACGATAGACGTGAATTTTAACGATAAAAACGTGCATTAGAAAAGAATAGAATTTGATATATTTTAAGAAGCTGATAACTTTACCTCAGCGTTGCGTTCTGTTGTTGAATTACGGGGGATTATTCTGGAATTTTTTTGATTTTGTGTCGAAGCTATCTACCTAAAACGAAGTGTCCATTCGGTGTGGATTGTGGCTCTCGTAATGGTTATCGAAGATCAGATTTTTAAGTATGATTAAAATGATCAAAAATTCGGAAATTGCCAAATTGTCGACTGTCCGAAATTTACGCTTCGATTTTATCTACCTCATTTTTTCGATCTTAAAAACAAGAAGCAGACGCAGTAATACAGGAATCAGGACTATCTGTCGTCTGCTTCAAAAGTTATCACCAATGTCGATTTGAAAAGAGTGGTTTCGAGAAAAACGCGTTCAATATTCCTCTGTTTGTACATCGAGGCCTTCCTTATTTAATGTGGCAACTTCTCAAGCATCGTAAAACGGATACCTTAATTTATTTTCGATTAAAAAATATTTTCGCAATGTTAGTTTTTCGAAAAATTGAGGTTTTGATGTTTTTGTAAATGTTTCTGTAAATAAACCAGAGGCCCAGTTATACTGGTCGTTCACTTTTTTCGAGATTTAAATAAATTAAACAAATAATGTTGTGTATTAGATTATATCGTTTAGTTATATAAAAACAATAATTTTTTGAATAAATTTTCAACCTTAGAACAAATCCAAAAGAGAAATTTCATTTTTTTTAACATCGATTTCGAATGAAAGTATCAATAATAAATATACTTGATCTGATTTTAACTTAAACATGCGATATATATAAAACACGTTTAACAAATCAATACCCTAAGTATTCGGTAAAATAAATCAAAGTGATAATGTTTACAAAAATTCGGTAAAAGAAAAAAGTTGCCAGTACACTTGCCAAAAATAATAACTATGAAAAATATATTCGATTTTTCAAAATCACGAAAAACAATTCGAAATAAATGCATATCAGTTGGAAAAACAAACGAAAAAATTGTTTTCGTTTAATAATCAGTCAATATATTTCTTGTATCTGTTACTGTGTGATACAAAAATTCGTCAAGTTTCGCAATACTATTTCTATCGTTAATTATCGTTGTTTAAATGTAACAATTTTTTTGACACATTTAGTGGTACACGATGTATCAAAAACAGATATAGATACATGCACCTCCTCTTTTATTATGTTTTGTATATTTTTGTTTCGTAGAACAATAATTATTTATAAATTTCTGACAGATTATATGCGTTGAGCTCTGAGGTTAAAGACCTTCCGTGCACAGCCCGTGTTTCACGTTCCCGTTTGGTAACGTCCATTCGTTATTAATTTGAGGAGAATCGACTCAATTCCGTAACTTATTTCACTCACTAATCACATTCAGTTAGGTAATCAAAAATTGAAGAACGATACACTCTTGGATTTTAAGGGGTTATGTGTGCATTTTTTCTTGGTGAGAAAAGGTGAGGTACATAGTTTTTTATTGCATTTTCTTTGAGTAATTCATACTAAGAATATTCTCACAAAATTTCAAAAGAATCGGGACATTGGTTAGAAAGTTATGTGCATTTAAAGACAGTGATTTGTAGTGACCTTGAGATTAGAAGATTCTGTTAAATTCTAATTATGAATATTTACATATTAATGAAGTTATTTCTGAAAGAAACGTCTGATAACAAAAATTATTATTAATAGAATGATTGTTTTTCAATTTAAATTCACTTCGCATTTAAAGTTTCCTTACTTAATTAAAGAAAGAAATATGTAAATGTCAAAACTGTTGCAGTATTAGGTACCGTTCCACAAAGGGGGCTTTTACCCTATTTGTTTTTTTTTTTATTATAAAAAAATTACACTCAGAATATGACTACCCTAAAAAATTAAATGATTGACTGAATTTTCATTCTAGTTGAGCTTTTTTGTCTCGACGCAAGTGCATGTAACCCCTTAATAGATGGTACAGTTGTGGGAATAAAAAAATGAACAGTACAAATTTATGTTAGCAAAAAAAAAAAATAGTTGTTGGATGTTCATTTTATTTTGTACACGTGTGTACACCAAGGAAATATTATTTTTGTAAAAAGTTTAAAATTTTAAACATATAATGATCAAAATGACCTAATTATGTAGGTATATATCCAAACTGAACGTTTTATTTTCGTATTGTTTATACAGTAATAAACTGTACTCTCTCGAAAAATATTGATAAGCATTTAAAATACAGTAGACTCTCGTTAATTCAAACCTGCGATAATTCGAAACTCTCTATAATTCAAAGGTATCACGAGTTCTCTACAAAATCTCTTTATATTTCTAACTAGAGATTTCGATTCTCCACAAAAAAGATCGATTTTTGGATCGATTTAAATCGAAATCAAAAAAATCGATTAAAAAAAAAACCGGCTAAAAAAAATCGATTCTGTGAGATCGATCTAAAAAATCGAAATTTTGAAAAGTTTAATAAAATTAGCTGATAATTTTTGTTTAAGGGACTTACTTGATAGTACATAGGTAATATCGGTAATATCATGTAAAAACGCGTTACATTATATTTGTAAAGGCGATGAATGAGTTAACTTTTCAATTATAATTATAAAAAATAAGGCAGTTGGATATGTTGGACGAATACCATGAATTGAACCAAGTTTATTCAAAAATTTCAAACAAATTGACAAAACAATATTTTCTAAATAAGTCGCTTTTGTGGGGAAGGGATCGTCGTTTGCACAGATATGTAGGTGGTCTCTTCCTTCCTTTTGTATTAATAGTCTGACTTATATAAAGTAAGGGGTTCGTTGATATAACCAGTAAAAAGTGACAATTAACAATAAAGTTTTTGGTGTTTCATTTTAACACATGCTTCTTTGTAGAATTACTATTGAAATGAAGTTATTTTTGGAAAAAGTAGCTTATCGATCTCTTACTTTTAATAATCGATTCATGAATCGATTCAAATGAAAAAAATCGAAAAAAGAATCGATTTTTTAAGCTTCGATTAAGTGATTTTTGATAAATCGATTTAAAGTCGACATCTCTATTTCGAACTAAAACAATACATTTATGATACACTCGGTAATTCGAACGAAAAAAATCATTGCTACGTAACAAAACGACGTGTTAATTCGAACTCATCGGCGTCAAACACTCGACAATTCAAAGTTGCAGAGAGAAAGAGACAGAAAGATTGTAAGTACATTTTGAGACAAGTTCAAGTTTATTCATCGCGAATGCTTAAAAAATTAAAATTCTTATCTGCGATAATTCGAACCTCTCTATAATTCGTAATATTTTAAAAGTCCCTCGAGTTTCGAATTAACGAGAGTCGACTGTATGTTATTATGGTCTGTTTACGTGTTACGATATATGTTATCGATGAAGAAACTATGCGCGCTATAATAAAATGATAAATTATATATTAGAATTCAAAAACAACGATCGAAAATCATTTTGTAATTGTATTTCCGTATTACCTCTTTGTTTAAAACCTGATACGGCCTGTAACTACTAAATACGGAACCCTGACTTAATGCGAGTCAAACACACACTTGGAAAATCGGTTTATTACATATTTCAATCAGATTTTGATTGTTGTCATTTAAGAAGAAGTATACTTTTTCAGTTTTGAAATAGCCATTACGAGAATGACATTTATGTAGCATTCAAAATGTTCACTAAGATTATTTTTTAATTTATTTTATTAATTAAAAATTTAATGCTGTTTGATTTCCTGTTTTTTTTCGTTTCAAATTTCGTTGCGTACTGGGTAATTTGTTTCTCTGTGAGAAGCGAATGTAATGTATATAGGTAGAACTTTGATAAGAAAATTTTTAGGTACTTAATTTTATAACTAATTAATTTTACAAACGTACGCGTTAAAATTAAAAACAAATTTGTATTATACAGATTTTTTTTTTCAAGATTAGATGTCCTCATTTTGATTTACGGTACAGAAAATTAAGTTAAATTTGCAGAATTCTATAGCAAAAAAAAAAATTTTTTTATTTTTTGAACTGAACCAACAACGCCATGAAGCTCATTTTAATCACTTTTCAGTTTAAGTCCAGTTTGCGAAATAATGATCTTAAACAAAATATTTTTTTGTACTTTGCGAATTAATGAAGATTGAGAAGAAATTTGGTGAAAATGTTGGAAATTGCAAACGTTTGGATGAGTTCGTTAACCAGACATATCCGATACCCGAAACATGATCTTTTTGGCATTTTGCCTGAAAAAAATTTTTTTTGCCAAAATTTTCTAAATTTCAAAAGTTTCTGCAACATTTCCGAGAAAATTAATTTTTGGAAACGGAAATTCGCTATGGTATGTTGCTTGCTCCGACAGGAATATTTTCTTTTAAGGTTGATATTTTTATTTTCCTAAGAACTTTCAATACGGTACTTGACTGTATTTAAAATTTGTGTCAAATGTTAAATAATTCTATACATTATCATTACATAATATGTCCAATTTTAATGATGAAACATAAAAAGATTTGATAACTATTTAGAAATTTTATTTTGAAAATCGCCATTTTTCAACAAATATTCAAATTAGTGAAAACGCGCCATTTCTTGAAAATGACCTAACATTTTGTAGTTAGATATGTCTGATTTTGATAATTTTCATCAGTGAGATGAAATTGTGTTTTCTTTTGAATATTTTTATTAGCTTATATTATATATAGTAATAATAATCGACCAGAATCCAAATAAATACTTGCTTTTACTTTGACATTTTATGAAAATAATCAAAGTTTTGAGGTTATAAATTTTAAAATTGACGTTTAGTTGCTTCAAACTGTGACGTCACTACAGTGAGGTGTTTTTCCCGCCTTTTTCTCATTTAAAATTGTAGAGTTATTTATTTTTTTTTTTTTTTGATGATTTTTTACAGAATCTGTCGAAAATAAAAAAATTACTGATATGGAAAAACAATGCTTTTAGTTTATTTTCGTAACTTCAGTCAATAACTATAGTTATTATTCGAATAATTTCGATCGCGGTAGCTTTAAAAGTCAATTATTCAAAATGTGAAATTACGGTTAAACGCTTTAACTACACAGAAAACGCAGAATTTCATTGAATATTCCTCATAAAAAAAGACTTTATTTTCAATTATCGATTTTATAAGACAACTTCTTTTAATTCACTACTACCAACAACCAACGGTGAACACTATAGAAACAATATCAATTATTTATAGTTTTTGTGTAAATTATACCTATACCTACCTACGTGGTCACGTGGTCTCGAATCTCTTTCTCGGTTGCTCTGCTACACATACAAAACTGAAATAATAAATATATCGATGAACTTTCTATACATTGCACACTGAGACACATATTATAAAACAATAATAAATACCATAAATATATTAGTATGTATGATGTCTGCGTCCCAGATACGTACGTTTATTTTAAAGTAAGGTTATGTTCGACGGACAAACGGTTTATTTGTTGCCCACAATTCACTTAAGTACTGCTTACTTTACTTACCAGCAGATATCTCTTATTACACCATATAAATAAATAATACAATTGATTCGGTGGAGATATCGATTCTCGATAATAATATGTTGTTTATTATATATAAGTATTTATTCTCTATGTCACAAAAATGGCGGTGGCAATTCACCTTTTCTCCTTTTATTGTATTCATAACAATTTTACTGTATTTTAATTTTATACCATGTACGAAATTGGTTTTCGGTATATACATACAGTTGATCCTTTTTTTGTGCGATGGATGGGACCGCATAAAAAAAATCGCACAAAAAAAATATATTCAAAAATATCATAAATAACTATAAAGAGTATAGTTCGATCCAGATTGTACAAAAAACTCTTTTTATGCGGTTGGTCGGGACCGCATTAAAACGCTCAAAATTTCCTTAGAATTAGAAGTTGCTTCTATAAGCAAGATAAAGCATTAATTTACACGTAGAAAGATTTTATTTCAATTTTATAATATTATGAAAATTTTGAAAAATACGTCTTTAACAAAATTAAATGATGCAATAACTTATGTTCTTATGCAATGTATTGATTAAATGCTTAAAAGCCGTTAAAAAGTATTTTTATCAAAGAAAGTTATTATAGTAATTGTTTAAGTTTCTTACTGTCTCGTGATTTTGATTCACATTATGCATTTTAATGGCCATTTTTTACAAACAGCATTAAAAAAATCGCACAAAAAAAGACCGCATAAGAAAGAGTTCAGCTGTACTGTTCAAAAACTGGTCTATTTATGGTGAAATATTTGAATTGGAAATTTTCATTTAAGATAGATTTTTAGTTCAGTTTAAATTCAAATTGATGATGGTTAAATTAATCGACGCCTAGCTCGTAAAAGTTCGGACTCGGACGAGATCGACCAAAAATCGTTCTGCGATCCACAGGTTGAATATCACTGTTTTTTGCCCAAAACAATGAAGCTTATCTCTATCTCAAAAAAATAATTTTGGCTTTGTGTTCTTCCTTGCTTTAAAATTTTTACTTAACGCACCAAATATTTTGGTATTTACAATTTGACCCACTGACGTAAAACTTTAAAATAATCATATACAGCAAAAACAGTCTTTTTCTAGCGATTTTTTTAATTTTTTTTTCTTAAAATACCCATTAGAGGGCAATAGTGAAAAGGCGAGTAAGAAAAATTAGGTAAGAAATTTAAACATTAATTTGCAATAAAGTTACTTATTGACTGTTATTAAATATTTAATCAGCACATTGCATAAGAATATAAGTTATTGCATCGTTTTTTTTTTTACATATGTATGCATCGCAATTTTTGTAATATTGCAAAAAATTAAATCAATTATTCTCATGTGTAAATTAACGCTTTATCTTGTTTAGAAAAGTAACTTCTAAAGAAATTGTGAGGTTTTAAGAGTTTTGAAAATGTATTTTCTGTAAAACTTTTTTTATGCGGTCCAATCCTTCAAGTTACACCGGTAATTGGGTGTAAATCGAGACTTAAACTTGGTTCTTTTTGTTAAAAATTGGCATAAGCCATGTAATTCAAGTGTCGTGTAACTTGTTGAGACAGTGTTTCAATTTTTGTTCGTGTAATTCGAAAATCGCAGCTCAACACACAGAGATAAAAGGAAAGACTGGACTAATCAAACGTCTTTAATGGGAATCCAAAAACCATTTTTGAATGGTCGTTTCAAAATCCAAAAATTTCCCCGTCTAAATATTCTTCTTTCTATTTTATCGTGAACAGACGGGAAAAAATAAATAAAAATATGAATGCATGATGTAGTGTTTGTAGACTGAAATGTATATTCATAATTTACATTATATCAACTTAAAGCTGGTGTATTTATCACTTGTAAGAAGTGAAGCTGCAAGCAGGCAAGCTTGCGAAGCTTTTTCAAACAAGCTAGCTAATGTATAAGATTGTCTTCTCCAGCATATTCGCACTGTCTGTTTGCACAGGAAGATGATAAATTAGGGTCATTACTTTATATATATTATCAAGTGACATTCTAACATTTGATATAATATTTTTGAATTTTTTTTCTGAATTTTTTTTTTATTGCATTAGTTATAACTGAAAATGGTTAAAAGTTATTTGATGTTACCCGTTTTTTCACTAAAATAATGGAATAAAAATTTATTCGCTTCCCCGCGTAAAAAATGTTTGTTTCTATTTAAGGGGAGATTCGCCAAAAAAAAACCATTTTTATTATTTTTTTTTATACAAATAAATATTTTATTAAGGGGAGGTTTACTTGAGAGTCGTTAAAAAAAATCGATTTTTTTCTTTTGCAGAAATTGGTATACCTCATTTCAGATACAATTGATCATGCGTTTTCGCTAAAAAATTAAATAATTCTTATATTCGAAACAAATCAACCTTCTATTCTTTTCTAAAGACAAACTTCAAATTTAAAATTTACGTAAATGCAATAATGAAAGAGATAAAGCCAAGAAAACGGAAATTATTTAAATTCAAAGTGACGAAGCATGGTTAAATTTAACTGAAATAGACCATAGCTAATTATGTGTAGAATATGTTTCCAAAGAGATTTTGCTGAAAGTAATTTAAAGGAAGGTTTACTTGAAATTTGATAAAAAAAATCGATTTTTTTTTGCCGAAATTGATAGAAAATTATGTGTAGAATATCTTCCCAAAATGATTTTACTGAAAATAATTTAAAAACAAGATTCTTGCACATTAATCGAATCCAGCTTTCTATAAAAAAAAAAATTCAAAAAACGTAGTTCACGCAATAATGAGTATTAAATATAAAATTTTGAAAATACGTTTCTTTATATATATTTAATAATATCTCGGAACTACATTTTTGGAACTGGTGGACACGATAACTCAAAAACTATTCGATGGATCATTTTTTTTAATTTTTCATTTTAAAGATAATTCAATTCATCGGCACCTCTACCTAAGTTCGATAGACTTTCAATATTTATTTTTATTTTTAAATTTACTTTAAAGAGCGAAAAATAAGACAAAAATCGTAATCAAAAGTTCAAACATCCGCCATTTTTTTTTCTTTCAGCAATTTATTGATATTATAGGTAGAGGTGCCGGTACTCTTCATATATTTTATAAACCTTTTTTGTTTTTGGATTTCGGTGGTTTATTATCGGCGCTAGGATGTCCACCAACAAGGCATTGGATTTTCGGATCGTCACACTGCACTATCTATAAAATGGACACTTTTTTATATTTTTCCTTGAAAAATTTTTTTTTGTGTAATTTAATACTTAATAAATATGTGCACAAAATTTGAAATTGATATTTACTTCCGTTCTTGAGAAAAAAATTCTAGAAAAATACAAAATTTTTAAGAACTTTCGAGTAAACCTCCCCTTAAGGGGAGATTCGCCAAAAAAACATCAAAAATCGACAATTTTTATTATTTTTTTTATGCAAATAAATATTTTATTAAGAAACTAAATACGCAACATTGTTCCTACATGTCTTGAGTTTACAAAAAAGTTTTTTTTTTTTTAAATTAAAAAATGAACTGAATATAAATGGCTTTGAAATCGACAATACGACATTTTTCCACCTTGATGGTTCCTCGCGTTCTGAAGTCCCCAGTGAACCAAAAAATCAAGAATTTTCTGAAAATATGCATATACAGTTATTGCAGTAACTAGGAAATCGCGTTTTGAAAATAAATTTTCAAAAATCACCGCCTTTTCTCGACTATAAACAGCCGCCATTTTGAAAATATATTACGGAATCAAAAGATCCTAGTTCCTGCCAAAATGGCGGTATCGAGGAATAGTATGCAGTTTGATTTATGTCGATATCTCAAATACTTTCTGAAGGAAAATAGCATTTAAGATTTTTTATTTAAATTGAATTATAGTAAAGTGCGTGCACTAAAATGCCCATAACTTTTTATTTTCTCATTTTTTTAAAATAAAATTCTAAGGAGAATATTTCTAACACCTTAGGGAACATAATTATGAAGAAAAAAATTTCTTTTTTTTAGCGAATCTCCTCTCAAAATAATAGAATAAGAGTTTGTTCGCTTCCCTGCGTAAAAAATGTTTCTTTCTATTTAATAATGTCTTGAAAATTATACGTTTCGGAAACTAGACAACTATTTCTGCTCCTCGGCGACGGGTCGGTAATATCATTATTTAACTTTAACTATCTAGAAAATTGTTCATCAGTACATTATCGACCGGAAAAATAAGAATATAAAGTTATTTTTTTATTCCATTATAATCAATAAAATAAATTACTTCGATCCTGCACTATTGTATGATTAGTGAAACGAACTGTTATGATGCGAACAGGAGCGGAGACATGATTTGAGAGGGTTACATGAACCTATAACAATTTTTTTTAATTGTTTTCATTTGTGGTATCGTAATACTTAAATGTTCGACAGTATTTTGTATGTGTATATGTACAGTCAAATCGCGTTATATGTCCGTTTCGGGGCTATAGGAGAATATAATTTTAAGACTTCCTGTACCCCCACTTGTGCTTAATAGTCGACCGCCGTAACTCGCACTTCCCCTGCTTTTCTAGCGTGTGAGTATGTACTTATTTATAATCAAATTGCCCGGATGTTTAGTGCATTCGTTAGAAGCGGCACAAAATATACATATTTTTAATAAATATTATACATTTATTAATATTTTCTAAATGCGTTCTATAGTTTGTGTGATAGGAGTTTAAACGATACTGTCCACACATATATTTTTTAAAAAAATTTTTAAAATCTTTTGTAGAAATTGTAAATAATATTGATTTAAAACTTGCTTTGGTCAACTGCACATGTATTATGTAAACACGGACCTATAAAAAAATTCTGACAGAATAATTTATCAGTTGCACTAGTCGTAGGCTTGCTAGATCATTAAACATCAACACCAATGTTCCGGTCTCATAACGAGAGACAAATGAATTTTTTTCGGTCATGTAAGGGGAACGTTTACAATAGAAATAAAATCGGCGGACTTATAATGAACGGACTTATAACGCAAATCGACTGTACGTGTTTATTGCAAATGTGCACAATTTATTGTAATTTGGTACGGCCATGACTTGTCCGAAACTGTCCGCTTCCTATATTACTACTTATTTACGAATACAAAGAAACTATGGGCCACACTTGCACCAGCAGTGTATTTTTAATTGCCATTAATGCCTGTTTTTTTTTTTTATTTGAGTATAATTTATCGTTTTTATCAAAATTCAAGTGACAACAGCAATTAACTTAGTCGCTGATAATGTAGTCAGAGATGAGTGTTACGGACCAACAGTAATTGGTGTTATTTTTATAAATAGTTTTTTTTTTTTGAAAATAAATTTTTTATACGGTGATAAATTTTAATTTTTGTCATCGTTATCAAAAAAAAATTATTTTTAATAATTAGTAACTTTTGTGGAGTTATGACAGAAAATAATTTATGTGCGGCTCTAATTAACAACATTTTATTGGATGAAGTTAATTAAGTATTTTAGCAAAACATCCAAAGAAAATTATTCACTTATTTTGGCTCTCAGCTAGCTACAAGCGGACAAAATTTTGATTAAACTCAAACAATACACTGTAATTTGTAATGAGACTGCGCGAAAACTCCAAAAATGTGCCCCACAAGCCAGATTGTCTATAAAAAGTTGGATTATATTATTTTATAGTTGAACGTTTTTCCGTTGGAAAATATGTATAGTTGATTTCAGTTAAATTTACCCATGATTCATCACTTATGAATTTAAATAATTTCCGTTCTCTTGGCATTCTTTCTTTGATTATTGCACTTACGTAAATTTCAAATTTGCAGTTTGTTTTTAGAAAAGAATAGAAGATTGATTTGTTTCGAATATAGGAATTATTTAATTTTTTAACGATGACTCATGCTCAATTGTATTTGAAACAGGGTTTAATTTTGTGTATAGTTTGCTTCTTTTTATCAGTACTTTTCAACCAAATTCGTCCAAGAATGTGATTTAACTTCCGCATATAATTTTTCTTTAGTCTTTACAATTCGAATTTGGCTGAAAATTAGTAGCAATGTTAAAAGTGGTATCAAAAAACCTATCAATAAATAGGTTGAAATTTCAGGTTTCTACCATAAAAACTTATGGTTTTTGGAGCTTTTAAAAAAAGTTGATGTACGTGATGATGTCATCAAGGTCAATTTTTTTTAAGCTAATAATTACCTAGATCCGTTGATGAATTTTGAATAATATGCGTGCGAAATTTTCTGTTTTCTTGTAAAAATAACCAAGTTCGCTCAGAGAGTGTGACTTATTTTCCGAATGTGATTTTCTGATCGAAATAGAATTCGAAAATCGACCAAAATTCGCTCTGCGATCTTAACCATGGAAAGAAACGCATTTTTCCGTTGTATCCGTCCCTAATATTTGACAAAACTTTTTCTTGCCCCCCCCCCCAAATACTTATTTACAATTTGGTTCACCAACACACAAAACTGTGGTAATTTCGAAGATTAATTCGGAACGACTCTACTAGAAAAAGATTTGAATAATGTGACAACTATATGTTTTGTTATTGAATATTAGTCCCAACTCGACCTGTACAAAATATTAAAGTGGGTGAATATGAATATTATTCAATTTTTCGAATCACTCCGCAAATTCAAGAATCCGATTTACTAAAGAAAAGAATGCCTATCACTAAGAGTTAGTTAGTTAACTATTATAACAGTTAGAAATATGACTGGTGTGTACAATACAATAAGTTTTTGCTGTTATCAAACTGTTATCACTGATTACCAGTGCATTCACCTTTTGGCCGATAACACTCATACACATTAAACACACACAGCATACATTTACCAATAGCAACATATCGTATGTTGCTTAGCAAAAAATATGTAACATACAAGGCAAAATAGAGGTTGGGTTAGTATAGTATTCGTTGATAAAAAAATTGTTAAATTATAAAGTGAAACTTATGTAGCAGTACCTACTATTACATAAAAACATGAGTATTTAAATATGTTAATAGTGAAGAAAAAGTTGATAAAATGTTCCAAGAATTTATTATTAAAGACTGTTTTTTCAAAAATGTTTCATGTTATTGGAACGAGTTGGTTACGTAAATTTAGTGCCCATAAAAATTGCAGTTGCAGTTTTAACCCTTTCAAGACATTGGGTTTGTATTGAAATTTGTATGATGGAGTTCCAGCATTTTTTTTTAGAACTTTCTCGATTTCTTTAAAGTACTTTTTTAGACTGGAATGAAGGATCTATCACATCGTGTGGAATGTCTTTAGAAAGCTGATAAATTGAAGTTGAAATTCCGTTTTAAAGTATTGAACTCCAAAGAGTTCCGTGATTTTTTTATTCTAGTACAGTAAAAACTCTTTGTATGCGGTGTTTTTTGTGACTTAATGAGACTGAACAGTAAGAAAAAGTAAGAAATTTAAACATTAATTTGAGGTAAAATTAATTATTGATTGTTTTTACCACACTTTATCAGTACATTACATAAGAATATAAATTATTGCATCATTCAGGTTTTTACACGTGTATGTATTAATATTTTTGCAATATTATAAAAATGAAATAATATATTTAAAATTGTTTTCGTGTGTGAAGTCTAAACTCTCTCTTTATCTTATTTAAAAAAGCAACTTCTAGGGAAATCGTGAGGTTTTACTGTTTTGAGTTACATCGGCAGGGGGGCATGCTCCCCCCCACCGCAGCTAGCCAGAACTGGAAGAAAATTAGAAAAAAGGAGTTCGAAGAGAGTAAAACGATGTTGTTAATGGTGTTTTTTATGGGGTAATATAAAGTATTTCAGAATTGCAGCTCCCCTCTAGCCCCGACAGCTGTGCTTTAAACGAAAGAAGGGAAAAAAAGAATGAAGTGAATGAAGGAATGCAAAAAAAAAGGGTCGCCAGGCTAATTTTGCCGGGGAAAATTTACAATTTACGAAGAAAAATTAAAAAAAAAATTCCGAAATTTTCTTCGGAAGTTTTACTTTTCTATAAAACTTTTTTTATGCGGTCCCAACCCAATTCACGACATAAGAAAAATTTATGCTGTATATGTTGAATTTTTTGTTAGTTTCAACTGGTTTTCATCATATTTTTCTTAGCAACACATAACCTCCTTAAATAAATACGGCAGTATTTCATATCAGGAAAATATACTTTTATTAATTTTGATAACTGTTATCACTAGTTCAGTAAATATACTTAAACTTATCATTATCATATACCATGTGAGTTTTTTGAGTGCTGCCATTTCTATTACAACTAAATTCTTATGATAGAAATGGTACTGGAAAAGGTTCTTTTCTTGGATGCAATGGAAATGTAACCAAGAAAAACTCTATCGGTTGAAGTAGCCTCAAGTACATATGCATATTTTTACCGCCAAACTGATAAAGAGAAATTGAAAAATTAAACTTGGGTAAAAAAAATTTTTTTGTTCATTTATATTGTTAATTAATGCATTAGATCAGTTTTATCGAAAAATTAATATATAGTCCCATTTAAAAATCTATAAGTTTGTATCATAGCTCGAAAACCATAAGAGCTATAGCGCTCCTGACTATAGCAATCGGTTGCCCCCGTCGATATCTATAATTCTTATTTGAACAATTTTTCGATTAAATCAACGGTTTGGCTGTAATAAAAATGGCAACTCTCGAAAAACTCACACTGTATGTGTGTAAAAAAAATTGCTATTGTTAAAAAACGGCTTAGTTTTGGCGAATATTTCACTTTTCCAGTATGAGATGAAATTGTTTAAAATATAATTTTGTTATTCCAAATTAAAAAATTTTGATTTCGTATAGTACAATTTCCGTGATGCAACCAACGGTTTCGTTGCGATTGTTTGTTGTTGTTGTTTCTGCTATCGTTATCACGCTCTATTTCACACGACGGGCGTTGTTTGTTTACGCGCTGTTCACTGAATCGTCATCAGCCTCAGCTAGCGGCAGCTCATAATATCAAACGCACCCGCTGCTTTCTCATTTAACGCATTTATTATTATGCAAGGTGATTCAAAAATGCTTGAAACAAAAACACGTTGTCTGCGTTAACGGGAAATTGGCCAGAAAAAAAGAAATCGATTTTTTTCCTTCATAATTATGCTCCATAAAGTGTTAGAAATATTCTCCTAAAATTTTCGTTAAAAAAAATGAAAAATCAAAAAGTTATGGGCATTTTAGTACACGCACTTTACTATAATTCAATTTAAAATAAAAAAAAACTTTAAGGGAAGAGTTCAAATAAAAAAGCAACTTTTTTATTTATGATTATTTTGCTTATTGAAATTTTTTTCAATTTAAGGATGGTTTTAAATAGAAAATTTTGTTTTTGAAACATTCATTACTCTTCCCTGTGGGGGGAGGGGCCCTTTTTCGCAAGTTTTTAAGCGTTTACAAGGAACGCCATATCTCAAAAAGTAATGAATTTTTTTTAAATATTTTTTCATTATTTTATTCCTAAAGGACCTGTCCATAAAGCTGAGTATGGGTTTCAAGTAATTTTAAAAATTAACTATAAAATTGTAATCCTAAAGTTCTAAAAATTATAAAACCCAATTTTTATTAAAAAAAAAAAATGTTTAAATAGTTACAATTGTTCAAATGGAGAAAGCATACTCCACTTTATGCGCAATATGTTTATGAACAAAATTAAAAAAAATATTAAGTCTCTATCTTTTCTAGAACTTGAAATATGATTTTCCTTGTCGGGAAAAACACAAGTTTCGGGAAACGGTAAAAAACAAAAATAATAACAAAAGAAGCGGTTTACTCACTGTTTATTAAAACGCCTACAAAGGCATAGAAATAAAAGAACATTATCTCAGTGCATACTATAACTCGCGTACACACCAAAACTAAATATTACTGATCAAATCGCGAGGGGGACGAACGTTATCTGCAAAGGAGTAGCAACTTAGCTGTGCAGCGGCTCACAAATAAACATTTTTCTAGTTGAAAAAAATTCTTTTTGGCCATGTTTTATATATCACCGTGTTTGTAAAGAACCACAGAACGAAATAAAAACAAAAAACGAGATTCGAAAAAAATTAGTTTCTATATCTCAAAAAGTATTTGAGATATCGACATAAATCAAAGTGTATATTATTCCTCGATACCATCGTTTTGGCAGGAACTAGGATCTTTTGGTTCCGTAGTATATTTTCAAAATGGCGGTTGTTTATGGTCGAGAAAAGGCGGTGATTTTTGAAAATTTATTTTCAAAATGCAATTTCTCGCTGGTTTTTATTTTTTTTCCTCTTAGATCCTAGTTAGTGCCATAACTGTATACGTATATTTTCAGAAAATTCTTAATTTTTTGATTTTGGTTCACTGCGGGGATTTCAGAACATGAGGAACTATCAAGGTAGAAAAATCTCGCAGTGCTGTCGACTTCAAAGCCATTTATAGTCAGCTCATTTTTGAATTTTAAAAAAAAAAAATTTTTTTGTAATCTCAAGACATGTAAAAACGGTGTTATATATTTAATTTTTTAATAAAATATTTATTTGTATAAAAAAAATAATGAAAATGGTCGATTTTTGATGTTTTTTTGGCGAATCTCCCCTTAATAATAATTTATGGCTGTCTTTTTTTTTCGCTCGCTTCAGCATGGCGTCCCCGTGCTGTCCTACCAACCCCAGTAAAAACACGCATTCATCATAAATAGTAGTATTGTATTAAATAATAATACAAGCCGCAGACAATTTTAGAAATAGCAACATTTCTATTGTACGTAATAAAAACCAGTTGAAACCGCGTGTTTCATATGACGTCGCGTTATGTAACCACATTGTAACTACAGAGTAGCCAGACAAGCAGTAGTTATTAAATATATGTAGCATTTGTTCATACTATATACATAAAACCAAGATTGCTGACGCGTTTGGTGAAATTTTGCTGAAATAAACCGCAGTCAGTTATTTCTATTCATTTGTTTCATTTTAATTTTGTTTGTATTTGTATTAATCTTTCGCGTGCCTGGTTTCTGAAATACGTAATATACTGGAATCAAAGTTTTTCCAAAATTAAAGGTAGCCTGTGTCTTTTTTCGTCCCAAAGTTTGAAATTAATCATTCGTTTTTTCAATAGTCAACTACAGTAGAGCACCAATTTTGTTAAGAAAAAGTAGTCTCCAAATGTGGTGCTTTACAAAAGTGATGCTTTTTGGCCAGGGGCGATTCAGAAATATCGTAAGATTATGCTTTAAATTAAAAAATTTTTTTTAAATATTAATAAAGGAAAAAAAGAAGTGAAGAATTAAAAATTATTTATCTCAGAAAATATTTTTTCATTTGTCGTTTTATTAATTTGCTTTGAAATGATTTTGTTTACATTTTACGTATGATAAAAATCGCCACAGAACAGAATCCATCCACATTCCCACCATTCATTAACGGTAGATTTATTTGTTTCTTTTGATAAAATAATGCGTCATGGTCTATTGCACATGGATTTAATATTTATGTACTTGAAATTTTTGATGCAACTATCCAAAAGTGATGTTGACTAATTTGATGCTCTCAAAAAATTGCCAAAACTGATGTTTCCATATTATCGGTGCTATACTGTATTGTAATTCACAATCAATTGTTTCGTTTCATTTTCCTCAGGTGTAAGATATTTTTCAGTAGTAAAATGTAGCGTATGTCCTTCTACGTGTCCCCGATTAACACTGTGTAAAGTTTCAGTTCGATTGGTTTACAACTCACTTTTACATTTTTAATATAAGATTATCAGCGCTTCCCATTCGAATCTTTTTTCTTGATTTTAAGTATAAA
This sequence comes from Brachynemurus nebulosus, assembly GCA_035578155.1. Taxonomy (NCBI): domain Eukaryota; kingdom Metazoa; phylum Arthropoda; class Insecta; order Neuroptera; family Myrmeleontidae; genus Brachynemurus; species Brachynemurus nebulosus. The sequence goes on from JAPWDM010000003.1 coordinate 64,465,893, forward strand.
ATGGAGAACATTTCGACAAATGTCTAAAAGATGTTTGAATTTAAGTAAAATTGAAACAAAATAACTTTGTATGCTGCAACGCTAGCGAGCAAGCATATGCAGATGGTGTTTCTGGTTTGTTTGTTTTTTTATACATTTTTTTCATTATTTATATGTTATTAATAACTATGTTTTAATATTCAGAAACGTATATGGTTTATTTTTAATTTGGATATTTTAAAATTTTTAACGGATCCGTTGAATTCGATGGAATTATTTGTTCAGAATTTCAACAGTCTTAAGGTTAGTATCCATGACAAAACGAAATAGATATATTTTTTTTAATTTTTAAGTTGATAATTCCGGCGTGATTCTTAGTCAGGTTTGATGACAACTGGTTCAGGCGCTTTTCGGATATTCCAAAATTTTTAGAAATTCTAGAAATTTTTATTTGAAATTTTGTAAAGCTTTTTTTCATTGTGGGTTTTGAAACTTTTTTTTTATTTTAAACTTGATGCTTCATCCACTCTAAAAATATAGTTAATACTTCAATTAGCAAATTCTTGTAAGAGATTAGAAAGGATTAAATTACCTTGTTCAATTTTTATTGAAACCGTATATACTTAAGACAGTATAATACACTCATAAAGGAAAGAAGGGTGCAATCCCACTTCAGTTTCAAGTGAGAATTGATTTGATTTTAAGAAACTCACTCTATTTCAAGTATCTTATATGTATGTTCGGTTCCCGACAAACTAGAAAATTGAAAGAACCTCAGCGAACATTTTCGATCAATCACAGCAGTAAATGTGATTTTGAAGATTGCCACGACAGAACAACAGATGTTACACAATTTCGTTCACATTCATTCGCACAATGTCGTCTTTTTTCGTCATTTCTCGTCCGATAAAATGCAATAAATGTCTCATCGTGGAATTTGCATGCGAATATAAAAATTTTTGAAAAATGGACATTTTATATTATCGTATGTTCTTTTCAGTTCATTCAGTTATGTCTTTTTTTTATTTCATTTGTGTTGAAAATAATAAAAAATGGTTTTTATGATGATGTTTGATTCTCCCCTGCAAGTCTCTTCTCCAACTGTTGGTTTTTGTGTTTTTTATCGATTTATGAATAAAGAAAAGACGTGGCTTCAATTTTTGTAAATTGCATCCGGTAATTTATATTTTTTTTAAAACAGGAACTTCAGTGTAAATTAGCGTTATTCATTAAAAAAAAAAATGTATTTGTTCGTTTCAAGTGGGGTAAGAATTATGGATATTAAAGAATTAAGCCTTTCATGCGATGGTTATCGCACGTTTGTGCATTTTATCCATTTTTTTTTTTAATTTGAGTACTTAATAATAAGATGTAATGACCCTTTTGTTTTCGTTTTTTTCTTTTAAGTACTTGCTGTTGAGGTTTACAATGGCAATTAGAGCAGAAATAACCCTTTTCGAAACAACCGTATTAATTTTTAAATTAGTTTTTTTTTTTAATTTTAAAATATCAAACAATACAAAAAATTACATCATATTATTCTTTCCCTACTTTCTATAAATTTTCCCAGCGGACGCCATTTTTAAAAAAAAATTCGCGGCACACAATTTGAGAATCATTGCCTTCAAAAAAATTGGTGTTTTTTCTTAATCATGTTAATTGTTAATTAAATCTCAAAAATACAGAATCCTGTTTAATAAAATCGTAACAGAAATTATATACTAAAACATGAAATTATTTACAAAAGTTTGTTAAAGTCGTCTCGTGTATACCATTTATACAACATACATGCATGCATTGCCATAATGTCAGCTATGCATATTTCCTTATTTTCTTATTTTTCAACAAAAATATGTAAATTGACGCTAATAATCATAATTGTAATAAAGTCTAATTTTATTTTAAAATACATACTTTAAGTAAGGGAGATTGCCATTCGTACATTAAGTGCCAACGAATGAGTGTAATGTTAGTCAAATATAAATTTAATGTAAATTGTACAAGACCGGGCATGTGTACGTGAAACACCGTACAAAACTTTCAATGTTTTTGTATTTACAAGTAGTTACATTTCTTCTCCGATTTTTCACCACAATTCCTTTTTAATAGCAAGGAAGAACCCTCATAGCCTATCTACCAGTACTTACTGTCGTCCACATATACTTGAACAGTCTTGTACTTTTTATTCCATTCATTAGCAATAATAAAGTAAAGAATCTCATTACGACATTTTACAATAAAATTGTCATTTACAACAAGATAGTACTACTACTACTAGATGGCAGCAGAGGCGAACAAGTAAGCCGGCAAACTCATAAACATTTCGACTATTTTCCTTATAATTAGACACATAGGAATTTGCATATCGTATCAACTTGTGGCTTAAAACACTAATACCATTTGCCCTCAATATTCGTTCGTTATATTTACACAGCCAATGAATGAGAATATACGTAAGTAGATGAAGCGACATGAGAGAGCCAAAACCTATTCTTTGCATTTAGTGCGAGAAAGTACGCGATCAGTTCAGTAAAGTGATAACTGAAAATAGTTGGTGATTTTTTAAAATTCATTTTGTGGTAAATTTTGGATTTCACGTAATTGGATTTCACGCCTTGGAATACCGGTGTCTTTTTATAATACCGGTATTTATTCGGTATTAGCATTTAAGATACTGAAATTCCGGTATTTCGGTATTTTTTCGGAATTGAATGAAGTATAGAAAAAAGGAAAAAACATTAAAAATCATTTAATAAAATTAATTAGTAACAGTAATAATAACAAACTACATCATCTTTGGATTTTAAAAATATAAATACATAATTTTGTATTTTTTCTTATAGAAAAATACTTAAAAGTATTCCAGAATTATGAAAAAATATGAATAAGTATAAGATATCTGGTCATCTGCACATATGGAAAACATTAAGCAAAACTAAAGACATTGTAATAAAATTTATGTTGTAAATCTAACGTAAAAATATATTCAAAATATGTAATATATAAAGTATTTGATTTTGTTAATACCGAAACCAAAATACCGGTATTTGAAATTTTAATACCGGTTTTACAAAACGTTTAAAAATTTCCGGTATTCCGGTTTTTCGGTAGCTCTACACGTAACGTCATCAAGTATAAAATATTCATTCCCCGTTTTGACGTCATCAAGTAGACTGAATCACTGAAATCTGCAAAAACATTATAATATGTTATCAGTACAGGGAACTGGTTTTATATTGGTTTGGGTGTATTTCAGGAGTGTAACTGACAATAAACTGTTTTCTTAAACTGACAAAGGTATCACTGGTTCGAATCGTAGATGTTTCAATACCAATTTAATTTTTAATACATGGTAAACATTGAGTAGATGTGAAAACAAAACAAATGTTGACTCCAAAGTAAGTTTTTTATTATTCCACAAGAGGTTTGTATTTTTTCGAATAAATTTGGGTTTGTTTAACGAAAATTTGTTGCCTGGCAATTTAACACGAAGAACTGTGAACTAATAAAAACGCGACCACGAAGCTGAAGCGTTTTTGGGTTGACAATTCTTCGAGTTAAATTGCTTTTAAGCAAGAAATTTGAGTTGTAGAAAACACAAATTTATTCAGAAAAATATAAAACTCAAGTGTAAATACGGTAAGACAATTTAACGAATAAAATAAATTAGTATAATTCATATTATTATTTAATATATTGTTACTATGGTTTAGAAATCATTTAAATTTACCAATGCAAATTTTTGTTTAATTTTTTGATCATGTCTGTCTACAATAAAATGACCAATGAAATGTTTTGTACCATTTTTTTCGCTGTAAAAATCTGTCGTAATTTTTTTCTGTGGTAAAACTGAAAAAACTACAATATTCTTATGGGAATTGTCAATATACGTGTCAATTTTTAAAAACATTTCTAAAATTTTACTCAAAAGTTACATTTTTAATCTTTCCGTGGTATTGAAAAATTTTAAAGTTGTACGTTTATTGAAATGAAATTTTTACTACATCTCTGTTGAATTTCTAATGGTAATAATGTCAGTGTTTGTTGTACGTACATATGTAAAACAGATCTATTTAAATATTTTCAAAGTAGGTAAGTTCGATGTCGCCAGCCAACCAACGACATGTTAAAAGATAATGGCCCGGGTAACGGTTGTGCGATGAAAAACTTTGAAGAACTATGTTCTTCAACTTCAACTCTTCTAATTTAAATAGAAATGTTCATGACAACCATCATACAAACAATCTGGACAGTAACGTCCAAAATAATTTCAACACCCACATTTATTACGTACGAGATTCGGTGCTAATTAATCGTTTAATTGAACCTATTTTATTATCTTTTTATTTATCTTTTCGTACGTTGTTATCAGTCGATAAATATGTAAATCGAAAAAGATTAAAAAAAAAAAAAGATTTTATCGAAATTGCTCGGGGATATCAGACCAACCGCACATCAGATATGTACAAATTGTAAAGGTAATCAATGAATATAGATTATAGATGCACCATGGGAATAGAGGCACCACTTGTCGCAACGGCAACACCAATCGGTAGATAGCACTGAATTTTTTTGTCAGAAATATCATTACAGCCTCAAAAGAAAAAAAAAAACATTCTTTTTTTGGGTTCCGAAAACACTTCGGAAACCCTTATAATTTCATGCAGTGTGTAGTGGGAACCACCAATCAGTGAATTCCACAGTGCCATGGGTATTTCAATTGAGGCGCTATTAGATACAGGTGCATCTCTTTCATATCTTAAGGTACCGTCACAGTGTAATCGGTTAAAAATAGTCAATTTTTGGCGATTTTTTTCGGATGGATAGGATGGGGGAATGATGATGATTTTCCTTTTACTATTAGTACCATTATTTAACAATACAAAAATATTTTTTTTTATTCATTTGTATTTATTTTTTATAATTATTATAATTTTTTGAAAAAAGTGTCTTTAAAAAAGGACAGATATTGGTGCCCACGATTGCGGCCGCAGTTTTCATTTGAAATAGATTATTAATGTGTAGGCAGCTTTTTTTTCCTTTGAAATTTGAAAAAATGGCGGCGGTTTGAATAAAAAGTACAAATTTTTTTAGTTTTCCGTGTGGAAAAACAGGAAGATTTCAAAAAAAAGAATCTCTCATAGGTACATAGAGATTTACTTATATATTGATAATCTAGTTGATTTTTTTTTTCGGATGATCTAGTTGATTTTTTTTTTCGGATTTTTTTTTCGGATGGCCGCAATCGTGTGTACCAATTTCTGCCCTTTTTTAAAGACACTTTTTTCAAAAAATTATAATAATTATAAAAATTAAATAAAAATTGTTAAATAGTGGTATTAATCGTAAAAAAAAATCATCCCCATTCTCCTATCCTATTCAGCCGAAAAAAAATGGCGAATATTGACTACTGTTCGGCCGATCGCACTGTGATGGTACCTTAAAAGACAGATGCATCAAATATTGTATTTTAATTACAGATTTTCAAGGAAAGGACAATGGGCAAAACTATATGGGGAGCTACCCCTTAGCGCCCAAGGTTGAGACCGGTGCCGATCGATAGCCCTGGTCGATAGCCAAACGAGATAATCTGTTGAGTTATGAGACATATCGTGGGTCCGCCTATCACTGTGTAAAACCACTTTCCTGGCAAGTGGCCTAACCTCGTTTTTTCACGTGGCCTATGGCAGAAGACGTACCGAGCGGCTTCAAACCTGTACATTGGTAGTATTCGAAGAGAAGTTTGGGGAATCCTGCCGGTGGCGATTTCTGGCAGACCCCTTGGTTGATTGCCGAAATAAGGTAGTCCAAAGTGCACCCTCCCGAAGGGGACACTAGTGCCCGCTGCAGTTCAACACACATCGTTTCCTTAAGAAATGGGGCCACGTGGAGTATGCAAAACCTACTGCACGTCAGAACTTTTGAAGGCCAAGTTCTCTTTTACTGTACATTGTTTTTTTTTTTTTTTTTGTTGTTGTCTTTCCTGGAATTACTCTACCATCCCCAGTGATTAACTTTACAGTCTGTAGCCTCGTAGCTAGAGCTATACAACAATTCTACGAACTTGTATTTTCAAATACTTTATCGAGCTACAAGAAATTTTATAATAAAATTGTTAAGTGGTTTTTCGTTGACTGTGTATAAGACTGCATCGAGAAATTGAACTGATCAATATAGCGGGTTGTGTGGTGTCTCGTAAACTAATTTATGAAAGAAAATTTATTCAGTTATAATGAAAGTAAAATTATAATATATTGATCGTACATATTACATACAATAGCTCGTATTAATTTTATGTGTATACATATTTATTGAACTTAATATACAGTGTGATTCATTTAAATCACTCCAAATTAGTGATGTCGGACCGAGAAGCAGTTAATTGATTAATCGACTAAAATTGTTTTTCAGATAAAATTAGTCATTAGTCGAAAATATCGAGCACAGAGTAGTCGACTAATCGACTAAATTTTTAGTCGAAATCATGGTAAGGTCACCTATGTAACTCTTTCAAAAACGAGGCTTTTCTTTGAATTTAATTATGGATTTTTGATATTTTTCTTTTAGGAAAAAGAAAGATATGAATTATCACAATATATTAATCATATAAAAGTGAAAAATCATATAGATAGATAATTTTTTAGTTTCCATTTCTTGAAGTCCAATAAATAATACTGAAAAATTGTTAAATTAGTCGTTTTTAGTCATTTGAAAAAAAATTAATCATTTCAATCGTTTAATCGAAGGTAAAATAGTCGACTAAAATATGACTAAATGTAAACAAAATTAGTCGACTAAGCCGACTAATCCATTAATCATCCGACATCACTACTCCAAAGGTGCATTGAAACTTACCTATCCAGAGACAAATTTAAAGTGCTGCCACCTATCGACCACCGATGTCCTTGCTGCTCTTACTCTAATGTGGAGCTTTTTTTCAAAACGCTGTATATGCAAAAAAATTTTTTTTCATTAAAAGCGGTCTCCATATACTTGAATTAAATTTCTATAGTTTGGTAAAGTAATATTAAGCAAAATGTTGTATTTCACATTTATTTTCTTTAAATATATTTAATGTTTTTTTTTTTTCAAAATGCTGTATGTTAGTGTTAATGTATATGCTCCTCCCTATCTTCTCATCTAATATTTACTTGTATCCATTAGTTTTTATTTTTCAAAATGCTGTAAATTCACAGTTTTTTATTTTTTTAATATAAAATATTGAAGTGAAAAATAATTTTTAATTTTGGAAAATAATTTTATATGGTTTCAACCGCCTACAGAACCATCTAAGATAATAAAACTTCCTAAAAGTTTTATAGTTTTCTAGCAATTTGTTTCTTCTATTTTATGAAATTTTTGTCTTAATGTAGATACAGCGTTTTGAAAAATAGCTCCACTCTTGTAAATTACCGTTCCGTTCATGCGCTGACTTCGGAGACCCATAATTCACTTCTAATTATATCATTCTATCATTTTTAGGTCCCAATTTTAAGGCATTAAAAAATTTTTGTAAACTTTATGACGTCACGGAATTGAAATTTTTTTTCTTAAATCAAGTTTTATGGAAATAAAAATTACTTACACTAAACACCCTGTATGATCCAGTATAATGTTACACTAAAATTAAATTCATTATTTTTTCCAATAAATTCGTCTTTGTTCAATATTCATTTGCCCTAAATGTAATAAATAAGGATATGCATATAATATCTACATACAACAGAGTGTGATGAAACATTAAGAGTAAGATTTAATTATGTATGTATATTCCACATTACACACTTCGCGTACCTACATTTCGCCTCCTCATTCTCCATTCGAAAGTTCCTTAGGGTTTAAATAATAAATTTTCATTGTAACTTTTTGTTTTCAGTTAATTTTTGTTGTTTATTACGAACGCAACTTCTGAATTCAAAACCGCTCTGTTTACAACAAAATTATTGTATCGCATTATAATTTTAAATTACTTTATATTTTGTAAAATGAAAATACATAAATATGTTGAACAAAATATTTATTAGCGTGGGTTATTATTTATTATTTACTATTGGACGAAAAAATATCAATAATTTGTTTTGTTTTTGAAGTGTAAAACATTTTTACACTCTACGCTACAAAATTTTTTTATTGACAAAAATAACTACGCCACTGATCTAGGCATTAAGGCTGTATTCTAGTCTAAAGACGTGAATTTTGACTGTTTTGAAATCATACAAATATATATACATAAAATATGATTTCAGTTGTTTTAATTTTAAAATTTATTTTGTTTTAGTTTGGTTTTCATAGATATGTTCCGAATTTTAATAGTGTGGCAAGGACAGAAATTAATTGATAGGTAATAATAATGAAGTAAATGAAGTAACTTTTAGTTTAATCGTAAAAATGCTTTTAGTGTGGTAAAATTTATATTTTTAACTTCCCATTGGAAGTTATTGTAATGGGTCTGATTTTACGAATCGCTAATTTGGACATATCTCCACGTTTCAAGATCACTAGAATCCGATTCCATCGTTTTTAGCGTGATGTCTGTGTGTGCGTACGTTCGTTCGTTCGTGAACTTTTTTCCGTCTCGCATATCTCGAGAACAAATGATGATTAGATGCGTAATTAAAAAATGAAGACCGAATAAATTTGGATTAGCGGTTTGTTTTTTATAATAAAAAAAACGAAATTAAAAACTTTTTGTAAAATATTTATCGTTTCGCATATCTCGAGAATAAATGATATCATTTTTTTTTTTTTTTTTTGGTGAGGGGCGGAGTCCTCTACGAGATACAGGGAGCGAAGCTCCCCAGTGAGGCGCAAGAGGCAAAGCTCCTGTCGGGGGCTCGGGGAGAAGAGTCCTCTGAAGTGAAAAAAGAATTATTTATGTAAAGTATTTATGTAGTCTCTAGTCTTTAAGGACACCCAGTGGGAAATTGATCTGTGTGAATAGATCTGTCCCCCCCCCAAATTTTTATTGTTACTAAAGAAAACATTTATTAAAAATAAAATTTCTCGTTAGTGACTAGGGATGGGAAAAACGGACCGGTTTTAACCGGAAACCGTTTTTTTTGTTTCGGTAAACCGGTTTTTTTCGGTTATTTTTTGACTCGGTTATTATTGGTGTTTTTTTTTCTTAACCGATAACCGGAAAAAAAATCGGACAAATTTGTTTTGAAAAAAAAACTTTTAAATTTTTATCTGTAGTCATGTGGTATTCATTTCGTTTAAAAATAATTTTCTGATAATAATTATTGTTGTTTTGCCTAAAATAAAAAAAAAAAAAACGAAAACCGGTTATTTCAAAAACCGGTTATTTTCAGCGGTTTAAACCGTCCGGTTAAACCGAGCATAAAAAAACGGAAATAACCTAAAACCGGTTATTTTAGAAAAACCGCCATCCCTACTAGTGACATGTTACTGCAACTTTAGTATATACATATCGAGTTGAACATAATCTTTGCCCTAGAAGTTTTCACTTTAAAAAAGAAATTGTTTCAAATTTCTAAACAAGAGAATATCACCTTAATAAAATACACATAGTCGTCCCCTTATGGAATTATTTAAGAAAATTTCAAACAAATTTGGCATCGAATCATAAAATAATGATTATGTAAAAAGTTTTTCAACTATTTAAATTCGTACATAGAAACGTCGAAAGAGTGTAGAAGGAAGAGTTAATGATCATTACGGCCTCTTCAATTTAAAGCTTAACAAGAAAATATTTGTTCAGATAAGCAGTGCCCGTAACTAATACGTTCTTTCGTCGTATCTCACCGATATGTAAGTAGTTGGTAATTAGTAAAACAATGTTGGAAAGAAATGGAAATAGTAAGTATGTCGTTACTTGAATCGTTTCGTTTTACTACTAGCGCACATCAGGCATTAAAACAGTAAAAAGTAAATGGAATAATTAACAGCTACTAGAATAGAACAAGGGGTGCAGCAGCACATTTTGATACACAAAAAACGTTCATGATTGCCACTTAATGCCGCGTTGTTTTTTAAGAGGCTTTATAATTTTTGTAAAGATAAGATTACACAAAGTTTTAATAAATAAATTGCTCATTTTGATGACGGTTTTTGACGGTGAGGAATTTGTCGTTCTTAAACTTGCAAAAACGGATTTAATTGTCTTAATAAGCCGTATTATTTACTGAGAAGGAAAGGGGTATTCCCCCAGTGTTTTATAATCTTTGATCGTATTTCTAGATTGCAACTTTCTGTCGCTTTCTGGAACTATGCACTAAAAACAATTATTGTGAATGTGTTTAAGACAACGTGTCCAAATTGAAAATTTTTATGTCAATTTGGTAATCGATTCGAAGTCGCGGTTATGAATGAACGTGCGAAGAGTTCAATATTAAATGGCGTCAGGTTAGAACCAGACTCCATAACAAGTTAAAGTATATATCAGTTTAACAATTCGGTTAAAGTATCCATAAATATTTTTTGGCTATTTTTAAGCATAATTCATTTATTGTCTGTTTTCCATAAAATAATTTGTGTCAGAAGGTTGGCTTTGAAATACAAATACAAATTAATTTCTTTCTCTGTTTTGCAGAATAGAAAAAATGTGCAAAACAGAGAAGGAAATGTATTGTTCATATTCCAAACAAAATAAACAAATTATATCTAGTAAATGCATATTAAATGTGATTTCAGTTGTTTTAATTTTAAAATTAATTTTGATTTTTTTTTAATTTCCATTTTTAGATTTGTTGAATTGTAGTAGTCTGAGAAGAGTAGAAATGTAATTAATAGGTAATGAAAGTAAAGTGAAGTTATTTTTATCTAATTTTTAGTGAATAGAAATATTGATTTAATCATAATAATCATAAATAATAATAAATAAAGTGTATATTTAATTTTTATTATTATTAACGAAAAGAATGTAAATTAAAAATCACAAAGTGATTGAAAAAATTATCCGGATCGGCCGAGAATCGAACGAAGGATCTCCTGGTAACTAGCCAGGCGTGCTAACCACTACACCAACGATCCTATATGCTCGACAGGCGTCCGAGCCGAACACCCATTCAATCACCTATGTGTATTAGTACTCTCTCTGATTCGAGAAACACTTACAATCTTAATTTCAAATATTATTAAAACGAAAAGAATCATTAAAAATAAGATTTCTCGATAGTGACAGGCTGCTCCACCCTTAATACATTTATACCGAGTTGAATTCATTGATCAAGAGACATCACTAGCATTTGTTTCACCTTATAATCGTAGCATCTTACCATTTGCATGAATACATTCTCGATCATTACAGATTTCATTACACTCACACGCAGAGAAAATGGAAATAATTGCAACTTATAATTCGATATCACAAAAAAAAAATTATCATAATAAATTAACTATACGTAGTTACGAAATGTAAATAGGTATTTATTATCGTATTAATCAATAGAAAGGATCTGAGCTCGGTAATTATTACTTATATTAATAAAAGCTTAATTTATATCTACTACTTAAGTCACAAGATTTAAATTATTTATTACTTTAAAATCGAACAAATCAGAAGTCATTGAAAATTTTCTCACACAATTAGGTGTGTTTGTATTTATTTATTAATTTATTTATATTTGAAACATCCATTAATAAGACCATTCTTTTTTCTTTTTTTTTTGAACGAGACCACGTACTTACCTACTATAGATGGTAAGTTAATATGAAATTATAATGGGCTGTCAAAAAATTTCTGATCATGACTGGTAAAAGTACTTGCAGATATTGCAATTAGTTGTTTTCAAATACTAGGTGATTTATGAGTTTAATTTTAAATTATTGAAAATATTGTGAGGCGACTGACTGTAGTCAACTACGAGGCTATTTCAACAAAATTAATTATATTATGTGGATTGTATATGAATATTTTTTACTGTCATTTGGTTTCGTTTGGGAAATGATTAATATAAACGCGGTAATTTAGAAGGTTTTATCATTGTGCACTGTTGCAGTTAAATAATTTATTGGGAATTTTTGATTAATAAGTTTATAGGGCAGAGATCAGTAATTACAATTCGGACTACTGTGACTTGAATATTGTATGTCTCTTATAAAAAAAAAAACGTTGAGGGGGTATTTTTTTGTCTGAAAAGCCAAAATTTCGATTTTTTTAGGAATTAATTTTTAAAAAAAGGCACTATTAATATTATTTTTTACTGTTCAATTTTTTCTATCTATTTATTGATATTTTTAGAACATAAAAAAAAATTCATACAAAAAAACTGGATTTAGGTATAGCGATTTAAATATAGCCATGCAAAAAATAGGGATGTGCTGATTGTCAGATTTTTTCATTTAATTGAACTTGAAAAAATTGAACTTCATGACGTCATTATGTATACTAAATTTTTAAAAACTCCAAAAATCATAATTTTTTCCTTAGAAACTTGAAATTTGAAACTCCCCGTAAGTTTTCAATACCGTTTTTTTCATCTATATATATAGGTATAATAAAACTGTAATCAGACCATTTCTGTACATGGAATATTTTTTGAAAATTGTTATTGATGTAGGATATCAAAACAGCGATTTTTAAAATTTTTGTCTGTCTATCTGTTCACGCATCACGTAAAAATTATTGAACGGATTTGGATGAAATTTGGTATGGTGATAACTTATTACCCGGGTCAACATCCAACATACCCTTTACTCTGGGAAAATGTCTCATTCCCACGGGAAAATAGAAAAACCATTTTGAGCATATACGTGCATTACGCAAAAATTATTGTTCCATTCAAGTTTTGTATAATAATTATTACACTTATATATGTGCATCTCATTGAATTTATAACGATGCGAACGACGTCGCGGGTACATCTAGTTTTTCATAAAATCGTAAGTGTAAAAACAATAGAAATTAAATTACATTTTGAAGGAATTTTGGAAAAGTTTTTACAGAGATTACAGACGATCTGACACTGCAGAGCGCACTTTGCACTAGACAGCCTGGAAAATTTTCTACTCGGATTTACAAATGTCCGTAAATAATAACGTGACAAAATCCCCACTCTACTCACTCTCTTTCCCCCTCCCCACCCCCTACTTCATTACTTTTTTGTTCAACGAAAAAAAAAATACCCATTTACAAATCATTACAATTTTTTATCGTATTTGTGTTGTAATTAAATTAAAAAAAATAAAATAAAAATTTCTACATATAAAAACCTCGCCCCGACAATTGTTTAAATTGAAACAAAAAAAGACAACCGGCATCGTCCATCTATCCATCTCTCTCTCACACACTCACTCACTAGCTTACACGCCATAAATTTGAATTAAAAGTTAAAGTAGTTGACACTTCATACGTTCCGTTCATTTTGCAATGTGCAGTTCGTGTGACAACCCATCCGAAGGGAGTGAGACAGGGAGTGTAAAATGGTTTGATGTGGACAGACACATACGTAGTTACCGCCATCTGTTCAACCCGTTCACCCGTTCGTACGTGTTCGTCCGTCCGTTGGTCAGTTGCGTTATTAGTGCCCATTTGTCATTTTGGAAAAATTTAAATGTTTTTTTTTTTCGGTTACTTCATTAAGTGACCTATGATTAATTATTTGTAGCCGACACACAGGGTTGATGAGGCGCTGGCGTAGTAGTTGGGGCTTAGACGGGCGGGCAGAGCCCTTTTCATATCAATTTATTTGATGATGAATTATTTGAAATATTATAGCGTTATGTTTGATCATCTTGACGGTTTCGTCCATTTTTTCAATTACACATTTTTACCATATATCAAAATTTAAGTCAAACAAGTATGGTACCATTTTTAATTTATTACTTTTTTTAAAATTATGTTGGCGTACGTATTAGTGACGTCAAGCCAAGGAGCAGTTAGTCGATTAATCGACTAAAATTTTTTTTTTGGACAAAATTAGTCATTAGTCGAAAATATCAAGCATAGAATAGTCGACTAATCGACTAAATTTTTAGTCGAATTCATGAATAGAAAAACCTACGTAATTTTTTTAAAAACTATGTTTTCTTTTGAATTTAATTATTGACTTTTAATATTTTTCTTTTAAAAAAAAGAAAGATATAAGATACAATGTGTTAATCACATAACTGTGAAAAATCATGAAAATCGGTAAGTTTTTAGTTATCATTTTCAAGTCCAATAAATAATAGAGAAAATATGTTAAATTAGTCGTTTTTAGTCATTCAAAAAAAATTAATCATTATTTTAGTCATTTAGTCGAGGATAAAATACTTGACTAAAAAATGACTAAATGAAAACAAAATTAGTCGACTAAATCGATTAATCGATTAATTATTCGACATCACTAGTAGGTACGTATATTATCTTACCACTTAACATACACTGTTATCTTATTTTGTAAAAAAAAAAGAGGAAGATAAGTCAAAGATAACTTGAGGCCTCTTTGGACAGTTAAAGTAAGATATCAGTATGGTGGCTCATGAAATTTATAGAATTTTGACATTTTTGTTACTTGTGTATAAGTAATCAAATTTGATTACTGCGGCCGCCATTTTTTTATACGTATATATTGAAAAAAAAAATTGTTGTAACCCTTTAGGTATAGGTATAGTAAATTAAATGCCAAACCTCAAAAATATGTACAATTTATTCATTGTTAAAATAATTGCCAAAATTGCCTTTATTTTGGCTCATCTAAAGGTATTTTTCCCCTTGAGTTGTTTTGTCAATTTTCAGGCTCGACGAGAAAGGGGCGGGCTTATAGTCCCGAGTCGGGACTATAGCCCCAGGGCCAAACTGCCGGTAGAAGGCCCAGAAAAAAGTAAAAGCAGCTTTCTCTTTTTGCTTGGCCCTTATTTTTTGGGAGAAAATTTTTAAAAAATTGGCTGTTCCCGGAGTCTACGACCCTATCAATTTTTGACGAGGCACCAACTTTTAATTCTACCTGTACCACTCAAATTTCCTCAATCGAAACGATAAGTTCAAAAATTACCAAATAATTTCTCCATCGTAATACTTTCCAACAAATTTTTTGATTTTAATTTAATATTTAATAATCCCTTGCATCATCCCTCCGACGTTACATCCCTCACATATTACACGCGTAAATCCTTAAATTATCCTTAAATTTATACTTGTAACAACACAACAAGTCCTTAATATATATACGAATTATCTCGTAACTATACACTTATTTACACAATTACACGTGTATTAAACTCGCTATCTCCTTTTTCAAGTAGCAAATATACATACGTATATGTAGAGGGAGGGGGTAAGTGAGGGAGGGGGATAAAATTGTCAAGAGGTAACCTAATTGATGTTTTGCGTTGAACGAGTTGTTTTAGAGCTGTTGTTATCATTATTATGATTGTTATAATTTTCATATTTTCAAGAACTTCTCTACCGCCAACAACAAGCAGGAGGTGGGTGGTGTGCGGTAGGAATTAACAACAAACTCCCCCGCCATCTCCACCTACTCCTCACGCCGCTCTTCTACTAACTCTTTGTTGTCAACGTGTACGAATACCGTAGTAATATTATGTAAATGTTTATTGCGTAATTTCCAAAACTTAAGATGATGTAATGCTGAATATTTTAAGTACTTAATAATTATGAGAGCTTAGTGAAAACATGGTGAATGAAGCAGGCACATCACTGATGTTTGTTAATAATTATTATTTTCCCAAGTAATTTCGACGTAAGAGTTTGACTTGGTAGATAGGTACTCGTAAATGTGTAGTAAAATTGTTAATGAAAATTATTTGGAAAATTCGAGTCGCCTCTTTTGATTTTTTTTTTTTTTTTGATAATTTTCACTTATTATTACACAAGAGGTTTGTGTTTTTTTCGAATAAATTTGGTTTTGTCTAATGAAAATTTGTTGCCTAGCAATTTAACGAGAAGAGCTTTTAACTAGTGATGAGCAAAATTAGTCTTGGTCTTGCAGTCTTGTCTTGGTCTTGCATTTTTTGCAAGACCAAGACCAAGACTGCATTTTGCAAGACCAAGACCAAGACTATAAGTATGGCTGCAAGACCAATACCAAGACTCAAGTGAGCAAGACCAAGACTATAGCAAGAAAAAAGCAAGACTCTTGCTAAATTATTTAAATAGTTTAAAAGTATAATTAATACCGTAAAGAGAGAAAATTCTGATTTTAGAAGGAAAAAATTCGCTAATAAAAAAATGCAAGAAAATGCAAAATTTTTAGCAATACCAAGACCAAGACCAATACCAAGACTGCATTTTGCAAGACCAAGACCAAGACTCAAACTGCTCTAGCAAGACCAAGAACAAGATTCTTAATGCAAGAACAAGACCAAGACCAAGACTGCCAAGTCTTGGTCTTGGTCTTGCATTTGCTCATCACTACTGTTAACTAAGAAAAACGCGACAGCGAAGCTGAAGCGTTTTTGGGTTGACAGTTCTTCGAGTTAAATTGCTTTTAGGTAAGAAATTTGAGTTGTAGAAAACACAAATTTATTCAGAAAAAATATAAAACGCAAGTGTAATACGGTAAGGCAATTTAACGAGAAAAATAAGTTGGTATATAATTCATATTATTACTTAATACATTGTTACTATGGTGCTGAAATCAGTTAAATTTGACAATACGAATTTTTGTTTCGTTTTTATCGTATTTACCTATAATTAAATAACCAATGAAATGTTTTGTACAATTTTTTTCGCTGTAAAAATCTGTCCTAACTTTATTTTTCATGATAAAACTGTAAAAACGTGATAAAACATTCGATTGGAACCTGAGACACATGAGTTAAATTATCATCAAAATATCTTCAAAAATATTTTTATGCTAAACTGCGATTTTAAATCTTCCACCTCGCTTGTCGTTTAATATGACGTTACCAGAATTCGTTAAATTTTAGATTTTCTTTAAAAATATTTTTTTTGCAATGCCGGGACTAAAATTCGTACTTGAATCCCGCATAACAGGGAGTAAAATTACTTTATATATAAAACCTTCTTAAAACTTAGAAAACCAATTTTATAAAAAATTAATAAATATTTTACTTTATTAATATAGTTCTTAAAGTTAATAAAATAGCCTTTTTGAAATACGAAAAAAAAGAGGAAAATAAAAATCCTGAAGTGAAACAGAAAATTGGAAAGGAAAAAAGAAAACTCTTAATTAACCTTATTACAAAAATATTAATTGAAAATGAAAGTTGATTTTAAAAAAAAGAAAGAAAAAAATATATGCATAACGACGTTTTACCTGCATAGATACTTAAACATACAGTGTGTCCCAAAAGTTTTCGCCCCAAAGTTAACACAAGAATGAATGATGAAAGAGTCGGGTGTTCGCGCAAACGTTTTTGTCTCGTTTTTGACCCGGTTTTCGCTCGACTATAAATCTCCTGTACAAGTTCAACCACAATTTCTGTGAATACAGGCTTCTTTTTGCTTCAAAAAAAATGTAAGCGGCGAGCAAAACCTGTAGCGGTACCTGTTCCGCTGTAGATTTATTCAACTGTTGTAGACCCCCGATAGTCTATATATAGACTACTTTGGGAACCACTGATTTAGAGTTTACAAACTATTAGATTGGGTAAAAAATTATGTGACTTTTGTGTAATCTTCAACTTAATACCTAGTAACCTTAATAATGTCAAGTTTTTAATTTAGAAATCTAGAAAATCGGGAGAAGAAGGAGATCTTAATAACCAATTCAGAATATGCTTGATATCCAACAAAAGTGGCAACTCGTTTCAACGATTTCCAGTAAGCTAGACTTTCCCAAAGTAAAAATAATCTCAAAAAATATTTTATAACTTTTGATCATCAAATTTGATCCGCCTTGCAAAGATCTAACAAAATCAAGAAAAACTACCAAGAATTACAGACAGACGCGAAAATTCATTTTTCATTTTACGAAAGGAAACCCAAAAAATGACCGATTTCAACAAATTTTTTTGGTGAACACTAATTTTTTAATTTCTTGTAGTATGCCGTAGTAATACTTGCACATAATTTTTGCTCTATTTTTCAATTAAAACGTAGCCGGACAGGTAAATCAATATAAAAGCTAAACTTGAATATCTTGTATATGCAAAAAAAAAAAGAAACGACAAAAAACGTTGATAAGGGTATGAGATTTGCCTTATTTGTACCGGTCGTCCGTCGAAGCATTATGCACAAGGTAAAGAGAACTTTGCTTTTTTTTGCTGTATCGTTTTTTTTTTTTTTGCTTATGCCTTCTCCTAGTGTACGACGTATAGCTCGTCTGATTCGAAATTAAACATTACGAATAGATTATTATGCATGTAGAAAACTTCACAGACACGCTTATCCCTCCCAATGTTCGGCTTCGATTTCTATAATATGAGCCAATGAGCAAACAAGCAAAATCGAGATACGATGTTCCTATATATGTATCGTCGTTCGATGTTTACGATGCGATTAAAATTACTCTTTTTTACAGGGAACAATATAATTTTTTATTAGTGCAACATAGTAATGATAGTGCTAGTGGTTTGTTTCTTGGGGAAGGGGGAGAGTGTTAAGGGGTTGGGGGGAATTTTCCAGAACTGTAATTGTGATCGGAACGTCACTATAGAGCCTGAGTGTAGTGATGATTAATGAATGACTAACTATGTCGAACCGAGGAACAGTTATAGTCGATTAATCGACTAAAATTGTTTTTCAAGCAAAATTAGTTATTAGTCGAAAATATCGAGCACAAAATAGTCGACTAACCGACTAAATTTTTCAAAACCGAGGCTTTTTTCAAATTTAATTATTAATTTTTAATATTTTTCTTTTAAGAAAAAGAAAGATATGAAATATCACAATACGTTATTCACATAAAAGTGAAAAATCATATAGATAGATAATTTTTTAGTTTCCATTTTTCGAAGTCTAATAAATAATACAGAAAAATTGTTAAATTAGTCGTTTTTAGTCATTTGAAAAAAATTTAATCATTTTAATCATTTAATCGAAGGTAAAATAGTCGACTAAAATATGACTAAATGTAAAGAAAATTAGTCGACTAAACCGACTAATCGATTAATCATCCAACATCACTATGGCCAAGTGATGTCGAACCGAGGAACAGTTATAGTCGATTAATCGACTAAAATTGTTTTTCAAGCAAAATTAGTTATTAGTCGAAAATATCGAGGCTAGAATAGTCGACTAATCGATTAAATTTTTAGTCGAATTCAAGAACAGGGATTTCATGAATTATCGACTTTTAATAATTTTTCCTGTAAGGAAAAGAAAATGACATGAGATATCATAAGGTGTTAATCATATAAAAGTGAAAAATCAACAAATGGATAATTTTTTAGTTTTTATTTTCTAAAGTGTTAGGTATTATACCCCGTTTCAAATACAATTGATCATGAGTCGCATCGTTGAAAAATTAAGTAATTCCTATATTCGAAACAAATAAATCTTCTATTCTTTTCTAAAAAAAAAACGTAAGTGCAATAATGAACGCGATAAAGTCAAGAAAACGGAAATTATTTAAATTCATAAATGATGAAGCATGGTTAAATTTAAGTGAAATGGACCATATAAGTAATACCGAAAAATTGTTAAATTAGTCGTTTTTAGTGATTCAAAAAAAAATTAATCATTTTAGTCATTTAGTCAATCATTTTAGCAAACAAAATTAGTCGACTAAACCGATTAATCGATTAATCATCCGACATCACTATGAAACACTGCCATTGTCTGTTAAGAAAGCGGCGATAAAACCCAATTCGTCCACCTTAAAAATTCGTAGTAAACCTACCGAATAAGTGCACAAAATGTTTATAAACACAAATTTTTTTTCCTAACTTTTCATTTTTATTCTCAAAATAATAAAATTCTGTTTAGAGACATGACTGATTCGATAGAAGTCTTTTTTCTAGTGGTCTTACTTACAAAATTTTTGTAAATATAATAACGTCACGAAATTAAAATATTTCCCGTTTTTTCTCATGTAAATGATTTAAAAGCACGCTGATTGGTTGAATTAGAATAATTTATTTTAGAATTTTTTATTACCCCCCTGTAAATACGCTACTGATGTTTCCCGTGTGTGTGGTTTTCAAACCTTTTTCTTCTATTGAAAGGAAAAGTTTAAAAAAAAATCAAACTTACGCAATTAACTGCCCCTAGAAGTACTAATTAAAAATTATAGTTGTAAAGCATTTATTGAAAACCACCATCAAAACAGTTTCACTTACGATATCGAAAACTTTTACTTTCAATCGTAAAAGTGGTTTTTTTTTCTAACAACTTCATCGTCTGATCGTCTGAAATCAAGGTATGTAAATCCAACTTTACCTGCAAGTTAACCTTAAAGCTTTAAAATTGAATCAATAAACACCGTTTTTTTCCCAAAACATTCGAATTTATTTGTCAATATTCTGAGAATGAAAGTTATTATTGTATTTTCTTTCTGTGTGCGCAAAAAAATTGAGATTCGCTCCAAGCTATAAAAATTTTTATATCAAAAAATGATATTTTATTTATTTAGATTTCATTTTGTTTGTATTTGTATAAATATTGATAACAAAAAGGTAGTACGATGACTTAACAACAGCCTTGAGGAGGAACAAATCACATATTTACTAGGAGAAGTTCACATTGCCTAAGTTGCCTAATACTCGTTTCCCGCTCTTTCCGATAGTCTATAGCTGCACGATAGCTGGTATTGCTGGTGTACATACATACACATCTTTTCTTGATACGTATACAGTAGCTTGCAATACGTTCAGTGTTTAGCGCGTATAGTAAGCATACATCGACCGTATTGTGTTTTGTCGTTCTGTTTTTGTTATGTTCTCCTAATACAAGCCGCCAAATCAAGATATATACGATACAAGGCAAATAGAATGTTGTTGTGTGATCAGCACACGAGATGGTGTTACTGTCGTTTACACATACATATATACAACTCTAATGTTGGATTTTGTATTGTTTCTTTTCGTTTCATAACATATGTAAGTATTTGGATATATTTATATCGCTTATTGGGGACATTCTTGAATTGTCTTCAGAAATAAAAATTAATTGGCACTAATTTTTTTATTAGGAATCGTTTAAATCTGAAAAAATTAGTCACTGTGTAACGTCATCAAATAGAATTAAGGGAGATTCGCCAAAAAAAAAAAAAAAACATCAAAAACCGACCTTTTTTTATACAAATAATTATTTTACTAAAAAACTAAATATACAACATTGTTTCTATTTGTGTTGAGATTACAAAAACATTTTTTTTAAAACAAAATTCAAAAATGAGCTAAGTGTAAATGGCTTTGAAGATGACTGCGAGATTTTTCCACCTTGATGGTTCTTCGCGTACTGAAATTCCCAGTGAACTAAAATAAAAAAATTAAGAATTTTCTTAAAATATACATGGCACTAACTAGGAGGCACTAACTTTTTGATTTTTCATTTTTTTAAAATAAAATTTTAGGAAAATATTTCTAACACATTAAAAAACATAATTATAAAAAAAAAAGATTTATTTTTTGTTAGCGAATCTCCCCTTAACAATGTTTCTATGACTTTTTTTACAATTTTTTAAATTTTCACAAAAAAAAAAATTAGCATAGTGTGTGACAAATTGTACATGTTTTAACTTTTAAGGTGAAAAATTTTCGAAATTTCTAGCGTTCCTACTTTTACTATTAAAATAAATTTATCTAGAGATATAAAAAAATAAACATGTGATTACATAAATCCTATTTAAATCCTTTTAAATTATTTTATATTTATTTTGCAAAATTAAAAAATCAATATTAACAAGGAAGATGATTACCTAATACAAAAAGAATTAATCATCAATAAAAATTAATTTTACAATTAAAACGATAAAAACAATTCTGGTTATCTGTTGTATGTACACTTTAGATTAAAACATTAAAAAAAATTTCTATAAATAAAATAAGTTTAAAAAAAAATTGAATTTATTGACATATGCACGTCTATACCTTAACCTTTGTATGTCGCCTTTGACTTCACTATTTGTATTCATTTTTATTGCCTGTTTGTTACTGATAGTGAAAATTTATATAAATTTTATAATCATTAAAATGTCAAGTTTAATTTATTAGTGCTCCGTATCAGACTTGGCAAAACGCCGGAACACTTATTTTGGAATCATTTCGATCTTCGTCCATCTGTCACAGCTCACAGGCGATTTTCTCTGCAACTATTCGATGTGACCGAGTTTCGATTCTGGAGGTAAATTTGAGGGTGTAACCTGGAATGTAGGGGAAAAATTTTTTTGCCCCAACAACATTGAGTAGGGTGTCAAATATAACTGTATCTTTCTGTTTATTTTTTTTTCAATAGGCCAAGATAAAGATACGATCGTTTTGAAATCGAGAATTGTAGTCTATTTCAAGAATAAAGCCTTTATTTGTCGGAAAAAATATTTCATTTACCTCAACAAATCCATAATAACAACTAGAGATGAGCTAAACGGTTATTTTCTAATAACTGTTATTGCAATAACAGTTACTGAAAAATAAAATTGTTATTTATAACAGTAATATTATAATAACTAGTATGGTATTTGGATATTTTAACATATTGTAAGATATTCGATATGCGTATAAACGGTTCTGCTGGTGAAATATGCACAGATCTATAATACTGACGGATACTAAATAATCTGCAATATCTGTTCAAATACTTGTCTATACAAGGATTTAGGCTTTATATACACAATTTTAACAATTTTGGATACGAAATTACAAATATAAATAGATAACTGTACAATAGACAATAGTTCATTTTTAAGGGTTTTTTAAATGTGCTACAATAGAAAATGTGTAACTTGCCTGGGGCGTTATTATTTTGAAATTCTCCGTAGGTGGTTAAAATAAATTACTGCGATCCTTGCTTTCGAATATACTAATATTGACCTACGTTATCGATATTTCCAAAGGAGTTATTTAAGTAACCAGTCACTGGGTATTCCAGTTATTGACGGTAACTGTTATCTTTCTATACTAGTTATAAAATCACAATTATCGATATATCGATCATCTCTAATAACAACTGATAGTATCAATTTGTGCACCTGATGACTTTTTTTTCATTCACGCAAGCGCATTAACCTGTCGAATATGTTTCATATTCCTGTCGAATATATTCATTAATCACGCGTGCTTCTGTTACCGATTTTTTTTTTTTTTTTTTTTTGGTCATTGCACAATTAAAGTAAGTATTGCCTCGTGTTTACCGCCCACCAGAAATTTTTGTTTTTAATTCAAAACAAAAATAAAAAGAAAGTAAGTAGTGTCTCTAAAACTATTGTCATTTAATTTTTAGACAGGAATTTTGATCGTAGGTTTTGTATTATTAGAATTGTATGTAGAGGTACCCATTGCTGACATACAACCTAGAATTAAACGCCCATGTTCTCATATAGAATTAACAATAATAATAATAAGAATTTATTGTTATTATTATAAATAATATATTCATAAATAATAATATGTGTAATAAATTGTTGTTAATTCCCGATCATATTCAGTGATAAATTGGAAAGAAAAAAGAAGCATTATTGTTTGTTATCCAGTCAGGCGCGGATACAGTGAGGTGACTGGTGTGGAGGGGGGGTCATAACTGCTCCTAAAGGGACTAAATTTGAAATTTTGTAAAATTTCTGTAAAAACAGTAAATGCAATTTTAAACAAGTTAAGAAAAAAAAATTTTTATCGAGTCAATCCTATTTCGAGCTTAATTTAAGAAAATTGAAATTTTTTAATTTGTTGACGTTACCAGCAGGCCCGACGAAAGGGCGGGGTAGCCGGGGTTATAACCCTGGGGCCCGGGCTTGAAGAAGAGGCCCGTAGCTGTTGGTAGGGGCCCGTGGAAAAGTAGAAAGGTCTTTTTTTTGCTCTTCACTTATATTTTTGGAGAAAATTTTTTGAAAAATGTAGTTTATTCCCGGGGCCCGCCATTTCTCTCCACGGCCCTGGTTACCAGGGTTACTAATACTTTTCAGTGGTTCAAAAACCGTAAATAAACTGATAAAATGACAAAATTTGAGCGAATTATAGGTATTAGTAAATAAAAACACTTTACTTTGCAAAATACCACTTTTATTTAATATAAAAACTCGTATGACATGTTTCGATCAATATGACCATTCTCAAACGTGTAATAATTACATTCAGATAGATGCCTATTTATTCTAAATCTTAACTTATAAATTGTAGCAATGGATAATGGGAAATTAGTGGGGATAGAAGTAGTGGACGGAATCGAAAACAAGGAAAACAAGTTTAGGTGAGTTAGAGACATGTGATATATAAACAAATAGAATAGGAAATACAGTCGTATACAAAAATTATAAATTAGAAAATAAAGTCGAATTGTAAATATCGGTATAATCATTTAAAGTGGTATTTTGCAAAGTAAAGTGTTTTTATTTACTAATATCAAATATGGAAGGAATACCATAACGTAACGCTCAAATCTATTAAACGAATTATAGGTTTTCGGAGCTGTTCTTTCCATTTTTATCAAAATCAAGTACGTAGGACCAAGGGCAGGTTCAGGGGTAGCCCATGGATGGTCATTAATGACGGTTGTTTTTTTTTTAAATTTCTCGATTTTAGTATAAAAATCGGTGGCGTATCCACACATTATGTGTTTTGTTTAATTAAAAACAATTGAACGAGAGAAAACAAAAGACATTTAAATGACAAAATTAAATCTACATCGTTTAATTACCATGCGGAATAAATTGTTACACATGTAAGCATTTTTAACATTGATGGAAAATGCATATACATGCGGTTCCTGTCTGCAACAGACAGGACACACCAGCTCACTCTGGAGAGACTAGACAAAACAAAAAAAAAAATAAATTTTTCACTCCGTAAAAAGTCCATTGAGACATTAATTACAATTGTACTGTGTAATTGTCTAATTACATTTTAATCCGTCTCTGGTACGAATTTTTTTTAACTATTTTGTTTTAAAAATGTTCGACGCTGTAATATCACACACATATGTTTTGTTATCTCGCCCCCCCCCTCATGTCCCCTTTCCCAAAATGTTGATAAATCGAAAAGTCTGTATTGTCTCATGTGAGTCGTCGTATGTATGTGAAATGTCACTAAATGGTATCTACAGTACAGCGTAAAAATTGGGGGAGAACTCATTCAAATTGAATGTATGGAAAAATGGTCCTGATGGGTGAAGAATTTTAGCTACTGGTCTAGGAACCCTGACTCAGTGCGTGCCGATCGTACATACACTTGACGATTTTCTTTCCTTTTAATGACTAAAATGAAAAGAATTCAAATTCAAATAAATTCTCTCACTTCTCTGACTACAGCTGATCCTTTTTTTATGCGGTGGATAGGGACCGCACAAAAAAAAAATCGCACAAAGAAAATATTTTCAAAAATATCCATAAATATCTTATAAAAAGTAGTTCGGCCCAGATTGTAAAAAAAAAACTTTTTTATGCAGTGGATTGGGGCCGCATAAAAAAAATTTCATCGAAAATACATATCAGCCATTCTTTTCGTTACGGACGTGACATTTTCTCGCACTTTTCACGCCTTCTCATAAAAAAAAAATAGAAGTTATTTTTTTCTTATAAATTTTCAATACTAAGCAAATAGACAAATGTGTACACAATATTTGTACTGAATATAAAATACATAACATTATTAGTTTTAATGCTAGAGCTAGTAAAGTTTGTGTTACGGACGTGACAAAACAGGCACTTTCTTGTCACGTCCGTAACACAACTAACATTAAAACTAACAATGTTATGTATTTTATATTCAGTTCAAATATTGTTTACATATTTGTCTATCTGCTTAGTATTGAAAATTTATAAGAAAAAAATAACTTCTATTTTTTTTTTCTTATAAGAAGGCGTGTAAACGGCATGAAAATGTCACGTCCGTAACAAAAGAATGGCTGTATATGTATGAGTTTGAATATTTTTAGGTAATTAATTTTACCTGTCTGTAGGTAACACGTCGGGAGCGAACTAACCTACGACCCTTTTTCAGGATAAGATTAAAATCTGGCCGCGGGAGCGAACTAGAATGCACCATTTTGACTGCAAGGGGTACGTTTTTAAAGTATGGCTGATATGTAACTCAAAACGCTCAAAACCTCATGATTTCCGTAGAAATTGCTTTTGTAAACAAGATGAAACATTAATTTACACGTGGAAACATTTTATTTTATTTTTATAACATTATGAAAATTGTAAAAAATACATCTGTGAGAAAACTAAATGATGCAATAACTTATATTCGTATGCAATGTACTGATTAAATGCTTAAAAACCATTAAAAAGTATTTTTATCAAAGAAAGTTAAATAGTACAGTGTTCAACTTAAAAATTGCCGGAGAACTCATTTAACTTCCATGTGCAGAAAATGGTCCTCATGGATAAAAAATTCTAGCCATTGAGGAACCCTGATTTAATGCGTGCCGATCGTACATGCACTTGACGATTTTTTTTTTAATGACTAAAATAAAAAGAATAAAATTCAAATAAATTCCTTCACTTCTCTGACCATGCTGATATCGTCGAAAAATGAACAATAACCACGAGTGTAGCAAGTAGCGGGGTCGGGGAGTTGTTTGTGTGTGTATTTTTGTTATCAATGTTATCATTTATCAGTTATTTACTTTGATGAAAATAATGGTAGATAATTTTGCTATTTGTAAATGTGCTTTAGCCAAGGTCATTATAATCATAGGATGATATAAAAAATATGTAAATAAATAAATTGCTTAATTCTCAGACTAAATCGATATAATATGCAGTACCGTAAACTGGGATGAATCGGGATAAAACAAAAAAAGAGGAACATATTTCTTAGACTATTGGAGAATGATCATTATTTTGAGTGTCAGTAGTGACTAAGCTTGAAGTTGGGTGGAAAATTTAAAAAATTAATGTTTTCAAACGAATATTTGAGTATTTTAAAACATACATATATGAGAAAAGAAACCTGCAAACATTTATTAGTTTTTTAGTCCAATAAATAAACCGGAAAATGTGGGAAGGTGGTGAAATGTCTTTTTTTACATGTTTTCTACAGACTTTCAGCAATATTCATCGGTATTGACCTCTTTTGTACCGGTTCATCTCAATTTACGGTACATTTACTTGCAAAACGTACACTTTTTGCCTTACCAGGGATTCCATTGCTTGCGAATATTTTACTCTGAAGTCTGAACTAAATGCTCTTAAGTCTACAGTGTCGACATCTGTTTTTCGATCGCGTAAAAAATGAAAAATCTAAAATTAAAAATTAAAATTAAAAAAAAAATGTTTATGAAATTCTAGTTGACTTGGCAATGACCTTCAATTTCTATCGTGAGTATCATATCATCGCCCTGTGTCAGTCGAATGGCATGGTGGGGCCGGGCCGAGCCGTTGATTAGAAAAACAAATTTTCGCACCACATGTGTTTATATCATTTTTTTCTGGCATAAACATCGAACATATGTAAGTATGTACGTTTTCGCCGTTGAGGATTTAAATTACTTCAATATTTTATTTTAATTTATTAATTTTTTTGGTGGTTAAAAATAATTTAAAAATAATTTTTATCTTTTTTTTTTTCAATTTCTCAAAGTTATCAATTATTTTTCAATTACCATCTAAAAATTTATGTTTACCAAATTTATTAGCGCAAAACCAACCAAACAGAGTACGTATTACTAACGTTCATAATTAGGTACCGGGTTTCTTCGAACAGGCCAGGACCGTACTTATTTCAATAAAATTTTGCAACTAAATTACATTAAATTATGCACATTTGAAAATTACATTTTTCACCATTTAGAATACTAACAGCATTTTTTATTTAACGAAAGTAAGAAAATTCAAAAAATCGGAAAAAATTTTTGTAAAATATATTGAAAAGTTGTTGAATATTTAGACGGTCCACTATAGTAGCTAAGACGTACGTATTTACTAAGATTTTTTATTGTTGAAAAACAAATTTTTAACAAGCAACTATACTTCTATCTCTCAAAATTGAAAACAATAAAAAAAGATGAATTTATTTAATTTAAATGACATGTCACATAAATCACATACATACATAATATAAACAAAAATACTTTTGATAGTCAATTAAAATTACAGTGGCACTTTTCAATTGTGCAGGTAATAAATAAAAGAAAAAAAAGGATGTTTACATAAAATACGTATAAATAATATTTTGATACACATATGTATGTGTGTGTATGTAACTTGTGTACGTTACTCTTATGAAAATATGTTGAACTTTTAGTCACATTGAGTGCAATATGTATACCTGCATATGCTAAAGACGAAACTGTCTGATCCGACAGAAATCCGACACCTGTTCATAATTACTCAAAAAAAATACATACACTCCATCACAATGACCATATTTTATGTGCCGGTTGGTCAAATTCTGGGAACAATAAACCATTTTTTTTGTTTTGTTTAACCATCAACGGGTGACCTCAGTGCACTGCACCAAAGTAATCAACAATAAAAATGCATTTCCGTCCAGCGAAGCATTTTTTTGAAATAATTATATGGTTCCTCCATACTTACTCGAATATTATTATTGTCCAAAAGTTTATTATGCAGTTTTTTATTTGTTTGTTTGCAAAAAAAATTATTTTGTAACCTCACAGTCGTACGTGCCAATAGATTAATATTGCAATTATTTACAAAAAAAATATTTTTCACGTTAATGATGCTTTGTTGTAATATTTGGTCAATATTGTTTGGTCGTTTGGAATGGGTGTTGAGTTGAACGGGATCGATATTTCTCGTTCTTATAAATTTGTTTCGGAAGAGAGTAAATCATTCTTCGATTTTTATGGTGCGTTCACCAGCAAAAACTTAAAAGCCTGTCTGAACTAGATTCTGTTTGAAAAAAAGTTTTCATACTTATTACGTCTTCAAGTAGAATTAAAATTTTTTTAAATTTGCTGTCGTTTTTTTTTTCTTTTCATCTTTTAGAAAATTGAAGCTGTGATTTGAACTAAAATGAAGTTTTGTACTACAATCGCGTATTTCTAAAATAAATTTCAGTTTTTAGTCGCTGAATACAGCATCCATTTGTTTAGTAATGCAGAATGGAAAAAGAAAGAAACATATTTCTTAGTCTTTAGTTTCTTTTGAGTAATAATACACACATATCATTAGTATACACAGTGATTAATGTAATAAGTAGATAATAATATTTTGTAGGAATATTTAATACGAAATAATAAAAATAAATATGTACCTAACAGTTTTAATTTTGATCTGATTAATTATTTGTTTGACTCAATATGTATATGTATATACATTTCAGTTTGTAAGTCATAAAGTTTTCATCTTGTATGTCTGTAATTTTTACTTAAATAGAGAACAAAATATAATTTTAAATTGGGGTTTTGATGACACTGAAAGTATAATTTAAGGATATTTTGGAGTGGAGTCGAAATATATAATTTAAGGATATATATACTGTGTGAGTTTTTCGAGAGTTGCCCTTTTTATTACAGCCAAACCGTTGATTTAATCGAAAAATTGTTCAAATAAGAGTTGTAGATATCGATGGGGGCAACCGATTGATATAGTCAGGAGCTTTATAGCTCTTATTGTTTTCGAGCTATGATACAAACTTATAGATTTTTAAATGGGACTATACATTAATTTTTCGATAAAATTGATCTAATGCATTAATTAACAACATAAATGAGCAAAAAAATTTTTTTTACCCAAGTTTAATTTTTTAATTTTTTCTTTAATTTGTGAGTTAGGCAGTATATGTACTTGAGGCTACTTCAACCGATAGTGTTTTTCTTAGTTACATTTCCATTACATCCAAGAAAAGAACTTTTTCCAATACCATTTCTATTCTAAAAATTTGGTTGTAATAGAAATGGCAACTCTCAAAAAACTCACATGGTATTATTTAAGGATATTTTGGAGTGGAGTGGAGTCGAAACCGGTAGCCTTTAGGAAAAAAATACATTTTTGTTTTCCTTGATGACCATCACTCCAAAATATCCTTAAAATATAATTTTATTTCTGTCAATTCAAAGTGTACTGATTACTAAATGACACTTTTTACAAAATTATGGCAATAGCATTCGCCGAGAATATAATTCCCGATTGCAAATCATATTTCTATTTGAAACTTTCTCGATTATCATAAATTAACAAACAACCGTATCAATCCCCGTCTCTAATTTTCCGTTATTCTATCAATTCCCTTTAAAATAAAATGCGTATAGCCCACAAAGCTTCCAATACTAATTTTTTTTCCCACAAAATCGTATGGTTGTATTGTGCGTCCACCAAAACTGCAACGTAACCAAAAAATTACCCCTTTGTCCCCCTCGCAATTACAACTGCACAATACCAAAAAAAACATCACATATGCGTATATGTATATATAATATGTAATAATAATGTAACACACAATGCCAAGCCTCAATACGATCAACCAAAATGAATTGGCAGCTTGCAAACATTATTAAGAGTGTCACGGGGCCATCGACCTCGCAAGACTAACACATAAAGACACATAAGTAACATTAACTAACTAAGTAAGTAAGTAAGTAACATTACAAACAAACAATTGTAACTTAATAAATTATAACAGTTTGTAATTATATGTATTTTTATAGAAAAACAAAGTAAACAAAGATAACAGATTGTGATTAGTATGTAATTATTAATTTTATTGTCTCTGTCTCCTCCTCTATACACATATAGTCTTTGTATGTATGTGTTTGTTTTTTATTTTTGTAAAATAACTAATTTTTCTTTTTTTGTGTGTGGATAATTCATCAATTTTTTTTTGCACGAGACGAGAGTTTGCGAAATGATCGCATCTGTTCGTTTAATTAACCTCATTTTCTTATTTTGGAGTTTTTAAAAAATCGATATTTTAAAATTTGGATTGCATTTTAGTGCCTAATTTAACTCATAGATATTTGATATTTGTTACTAATCGGCTAGGTTTTCCTTAGTAAATTTAATCAATTTAAAAAAAAGCCTCTGCGAAAAATGGTTTACTAAACGAGAATGTGTATAATTTAGTATAATTCCATGTGCAACTCACACTTGACCCCCAATTTTTATTTTTCATACCGAATGTATTAGCATTTGGTGGTTTTTGATTATACGAAACGCTATAGAATTGTATCTCAACGCCCTGGAGCACTAAAAAGTCCACAAAATAAACGACTGGATGGACTTCAGCTAAATTTTGCTCAGATATCTACTGTTGATTAGATAATTGATCCTAAGACTCCAGAAAACGCCCAAATTAAACGATTGAACGAATCTTGACCGAATTTTGCTAAAATATTATTAGTTTACGAAAATATTCTACAGTGAAGAAGTTAGATATGCTATAGATGACGTTAAAATTATTCCCCAGGGACTTGGAATCTTACAGGTGCGCAAATTAAATATGCTATTAAAATATGAATATGATTATTTGAGAATCGACTTAACTTGAGTTAATTTTCTACAGAATTTCGAAGTAATTTGACCCATAATTCAAATAATCCTAGGCGGGTAAAACCGCGGGCCACAATTAACTAATTTTTTTTCAAAAACTGATCAAAAACTGTATTCTAGTCTGAAAGTTATTTTCAATGTTAATTTCAAAAACACATCTTTTTCTCCCAATTCAACAGTAATTTATACAAGAGAAATTTTGGTAAACATAACTTCTTCTTTTTTGTATACAGACGATTTTTACTGTCAAAAAAATCAATTAAAATTCGAGAACAGGAAACAAAGTTTACATTAGTGCATGTCTTCTGTACTGGTGGCACTGTAATCGCGCCGCTATGGCTTTATATCTTTTAATGTACACATTGACTTCTTAGAATTTTTTGATCTTTCAAAAATTTATGTTAAATAAATACCACAACAAACAGTGTAGGTACCCTTATAATATTATTGTACAATGCACACATAACCACATAAAAAAAACATTGTCGTATCATAAATATTTAACATTTCGTGCGTACAAGCCAACAGAATGCACTTTTTAAAATTACACATATATGTAGAAATATGCAATTTGTCGCGGCATTGTTCTGTGTATGTAAATATGAAATTTAATTAAAATATAAGTTATGATAATATTTGTGAAAATAATGTTAAGTTATACTGGGTAGAGATGGGTAATGGACTCTGTATACGGATTCGTTAGTTCGTTCAAGTTGAATTTTAAGAGTGTCGTTTTAGATTGGTGCTAGAGATGATCGATATATCGATAACTGTTATTTTGTAACTAGTATAGAAAGATAACAGTTATCGTCAATAACTGGAATACCCAGTAACTGGTTACTTAAATAACTCCTTTGGAAATATCGATAACATAGGTCAATATTAATATATTCGAAAGCAAGGATCACAGTTAATTTATTTTAACCACCTACGGAGAATTTCAAAATAATAACGCCCCAGGCAAGTTACACATTTTCTATTGTAGCACATTTAAAAAACCCTTAAAAATATTTGTAATTTTGTATCCATAAAATTGTTAAAATTGTGTATATAAAGCCTAAATCCTTGTACAGACAAGTATTTGAACAGATACTGTAGATTATTTAGTATCCGTCAGTATTATAGATCTGTGCATATTTCATTAACAGAACCGTTTATACGTATATCGAATATCTTACAATATGTTAAAATATCCAAATACCATACCAGTTATTATAATAACTGTTATAAATAACAGTTATTTTTCAGTAACTGTTATTGCAATAATAGTTATTAGAAAATAACCGTTTAGCTCATCTCTAGTTGGTACTATTGGGAAAAAAATTTAACTTAAGCTAGTTGCTCCGGAAAGCGATTTTTCAAAGGATTTTAACGAAACTTCTCTAGATTTTTATTTAATTCAATACCAATATAATTCAATAATACGAACCCTTACCCAAAAAAAAAATTGACTACCCCAATTTTGAGACAAACGATTTCAAAGTTTTGTAATTTTAATATGGGCTCTTATGGAAAGTTGATATATTCGCATGATTTTTTGGAATAAAATGGTAACGTGTCCAAAGAATTTGATAAAAATTTAATATGTTATTAAAATACAAAGTTATGAACCATATTTAATAAGAAATAAAAATTATTCATTACGCCCTTTTGAAATATAATTTATAAACATCATTTTACAAAGTTTTTACAAGGCACTTTCAACAATGCTTTTATATTGCTACAACATAAGCGCGTGGAAATTAAAAAAAAAAACAAGTAGTATATGTATATATTATATAATTGAAAAATGAGAATTTTTAGTAATTTTTGATAAAAGAAATTTTTTTTTAAGATATCCTTTTGTAGTTGACTGTCTCAGGGGAACTACGGTAAACGATATAGTTATTGGACGTTGACAGTTATTGCACAAGGCACTCTTTTTTGAAGATTATAAGGCTTATAGACTAGTAAAGCAAACTTCCTGATACTTTAGTTAAACAGAACCTTCTAGTATCTACAGAAGTTGTGGATTGTGGAAATACGCCAGAAATTAATAAATGAAATTTTTGTCCAATAACTGTATTTTCCTACACGCACAACTTTAATATTTTTTTTTTCAGAGACTTACCAATATGTAATTTAAAAGTTTTATATGGTACATTAAAATAGACAGGTCTTACTTTATTTATGAATTTTTTCGTTAAAAATAAAGCTACAACACGTACTTTTTCTGTACTTTGTTTTGAAAATTTTTCTTAGCTGTCCAATCTATACCATTTACCCTACGTTAAATCCTAAATCATAATTTACGCGATAATAAAGTAAAAACTTTTGATACCACTTTTTCTATTTTTGTTGAAATTAACTAATTTTATTGATAAAGTAGCATTTCTAAAAAAAACTGAAATTTTGAAAATTGAAAGTCGAAAAAGTTTTAAAAATTCACGACGAAAAAGCTCTAAAATGTTTCAAATAAAAATTTCTGAAATTTCATACGGAAAATTTTAATCCCAAATTGCTACAATATTCCAAACTTGTCAAAAACAGAAAAGAAATTGCGTAATTTTAAATTTAAAAAAAAAAAAAACTTGAATTCAACTTCTTATAAAAATTTTTTTTGTTACAGGTAAGAAATGATCATTCTACTCTTTCTTCTGGTATTCGTCCGTAAGTCTTAACAAATTTTTATTTCATACATCATTTAATAAGGGACCGACACTTCATAACAATTATCGATTTGACAATATCTAGTTACCTCTCAATGTATGCAAATGACAATACAAGACGTATATCTGATTGCCTATATTTGGTAACAGTATTAATAATTAAAACATTTTAACGAAATTCTTTTTCAACTTTCGACACCAACTTTTTTCCGAAACGCTGGAACTGGACATCTCAAAATATCCATCAACAAAAATTTCATTTTAAAAAAAAGTCATTAAAAGTATTTTTTTGCCCAACTGATCTCCTGATATCAAAAAAATCGTAAATCAAGTACAGTCACTCCGGCGAAGCTAAATGTGCCTTTGACATGAAATTTTTCACACAAAACATGTACACAAATTTACAATATTGTACAAAAAAAAATGACTTGCCTGTTAAAAATTATCTTATTCAATTGTAATAAATAAATTTAACTGAGCCATCATTTTACCTTTACATACGTGTACTGGAACGCTCACATAAATCGTGTACACTCAACCAAAAAAAAAAAACTGTGAACAATTATTTTCCCAACACATGACTGCGACTGTACCCAACATATAAAAAAACGAAAAACTTCACCATTTTTAAACAAAAAACCGATGCACATGTAATTAATGATAGACAAGGAGAGAATGATGCATATACAAGGTGGTCCAGAATTATGTACCGTAATTGCTAGAGCTGATAGTACTTTAAAAAATAATGGTACCTTTTCATCTACACTTTTTTCCAAAAGTCAATAATAAGAGAGATACATGCCTGTAAAGGGGTGAAACGAAAACCATATTTTCCGAAATATTTCCCAAACATTTTGGAATAACAGATTGATATTTTATGGGTACATATTTTTCATTAGGAGGATTAAATTTATATTAACACTTATTCCACCACTTGTGATCAAGCGGTGGTTTTGGGTGGTAGGTGTAAGTTATCACGTCTCTTCCTTTTTAATTTGTAATTATTTAAACAAATTTCTTAACAATATTATTCCTCAGACAATTCGCACCCCTAAAAAATGAATTCATTACTCAAAAGCGCGTAAAAAATTTAAAAAAAGAAGTCAGTTTCGTTTCACCCCTCTACATTTCATCCCTCTACTTTATCTCCTTGATTATTGAGTTTTGGAAAAAAGTGTAGATGAAAAGGTACCATTATTTTTTAACGTGCTACCAGCTAGAGATATCGATATTCATCGATGGTAGAAAAACATCGATATTTAGCGGGAAAACATCGATGTTATGTTCTCGATAACATCGACACATCGATGTTAAGAGAATAATATCGAAACATCGATTTTACTCTAAGCTATCCAGTATTTTAAAAAGTCCCGTAGCTGATTTAAAACAAAATCCATTACTTTGTGGCAAGTTCTAGGAACCACTTATCCAAACTTGAAAAAAATTGCCATTAAATATTTGTGTTGCACAGCAACTTCAACAGCTTCAGAGAGACTTTTTTCAAAAGCTGGACAGCATTTGTATCAACAAAGGAACAAATTAAAAGGGAGACTTCTAACAAAGTGACTTTTTTGCAAAGTGTACCAAATAATTACTGGCAATGTTAATTTTTAATAAATAAAATAATAGATTATAATGGTTGTTTATTTTGCTACATAAACATCGATGATTTCGAACATCGATGTTTATCTTTCATATAATTATATCGTATATCGATATTCTTGAACCGATGTTGACATCGATGTCAACATCGATGATTTTCTAATATCGATTACCCCTACTACCAGCTCTAGTAATTACGGTACATAATTCTGGACCACCTTGTATAAATAAAATACACACAACGCCATAAAATATGGTTTTAGTTTTAAAATGAAACCGCACAGTTTTAACATAAATATATGTATGCATTGTATAATAAAAATTGCATGGTAATTTACAATAAAACACAAAATTTACATTTGTGCAAAATTATTGGTTGTGGCGAAAAAATTTATTTTCATAATTATTATTATGGTTTTATGTTACGTCCTGTATTTTTTATTTTTTATTTATTTTTTATTTTTTTTTTTTTGCTGCATATATCAAGCGCGCCAAAGAAAAATTCCATAAATCGAGAATTTATTCAACCAGACAAGTGTGTCGCCTAGTAGTATCAAAATCTACTATTATAATTGCACTTTTCGAATTTTTGGATTTTTTAGGGCCATTCATTTTTAAATGCAACAAGGCACATGCCCCTTAACATTTTTTGTTGTAATTTTAACTGTTTATTAAAGAAATCTGCAACTGAAATATAACATAATTTTCAAATCCTGCTAAACTTACATTGAAAACTTTACAAATCCTGCTAAATACCCACACATAACCTATATTTTAGATTTTAACCGTTCAAATTTTAATTTTTTCACTGACATGCGAGACGTACGAAGTATAAAATTATGTTTTAACGTAAAATTTGTATTTCAGTATTTATCTAAAATTTTAAATAATGAAATCGTAGATGTAAATGAATTACTAAGTAAGCACTTTGGTTTTAAATGACCAAATGAAAATAGTTTACAATATTACAAAACAAATTGTATCGTCTAACCCTGATACCTACATCCAATATGCTGAATCAAGTTTTTTTTTTAATAAATTTCCCTTATAATTTCTGTTTTAAAACGCACTTTATATAAATGTTACTATCAAAACCTAATAAATTCAAATAATTTTAATTAAAAAAGGGGTAAAACGATAATTTTGTTTTTTGATAATAGTACTAATCATGACTTTTTAATCGAAAAATTTATTTTGAACTGAGTTATGGTTTTTTTGCGATTCCCCATGATCTTTATAAAGTGGAATTAGTAGATTTTGATACTAGGCAACTCAAGTTACAACGCTTGTTTGATTATTTTTGTATATTGGTATAGCTGATCCTTTTTTTGTAGGGTGGATAGGGACCGCATAAAAAAAATTGCACAAAAAAATATACTTAAAAACTTCTCATAAATAGCTATAAAAAGTGTAGTTCAATCCATATTGTAAAAAACGTTTCATAGAAAAAACATAACTCAAAACGCCCAAAATTTAGAAATTTCCTTAGGAAGTTGCTTTTATAAACAAGATAAAATGCATTAATTTACACGTAGAGACATTTTATTTCATTTTTATAATATTATGAAAATTGTGAAAAAATATATCTGTAAAAAAACTAAATGATGCAATAACTTATATTTTTATGCAATGTACTGTGATTAAATGCTTAAAAACCATTAGAAAGTATTTTTATTAAAAAAAGTTATTATAGTTAACGTTTAAGTTTCTTCTCTTTCTCTTGATTTCGATTCACATTATGCATTTTAATGCCCGTCTTTTTAAAAATCGCACAAAAAAGATCGCATAAAGAAAGGTTTAGCTGTATTCAAAAAAGTTTTCCCTCTTTCCAAGAAAAAAAACATAAATTCAAGATATTGATTTATGATATATTACAAGTGACGAAAATTTATGAGAAAATTCCCGGAATTTTGTATCGAATATGATTTTTATGCAATCGAAATAACACGCATGATGAAAATGTGTTGTTTTTTTTGTAGTTTTTAATATTTTCTACAACTTATTGATTCCCACACGAAAAGTTGTGTTTCCGCTTTTTTTATTGAGTTGACATTTTGATTTAAATAAATTATATAATTTTATTATTACTGGATAATAAAAATGATATTTTCGCCAAAATATCCATTAACAAATTACTTACCGCCAGTAAATTTTCAAGTCAATTAAATAATATAATATGAATGGGTTAGTTGCGTCACTAAAAACCAGATATTGTCTTGACTGAGCCGTTTATGTGTAATTCGAAAAAAAGTTACCATTGACCAACCAATTCCATTTATTTACGTGTTTAAGGTTGAATCGTTAAAAAAAGTATAGTTTCTCAACTGTGTTTACCAAAACCGAGAATTTTTTTTAAAATTATTAAATAGTAGTTGAAAATTTAAACGATCCACTATAAGATTCGATAAAATATTTTTACACAAGAAACAGTGAGTGTATTAACTCATTATCGCTCCAATACCGCTCCGATATCACTCACAATATGCTCTCAGATAATATTTTATCGAAGCGTTATCAACGCGATATCTGACCTATATCAATAGTGTGAACACTTTTTTGATTCCACTCTGGTCCGTTTGCATTCAGTTGTTATTAAAAGATATTTGCATCGTACTGGCATCGAACTGGGGACGTACCAAGAGTGGCATGATAGTGTGAATGGAGAACGAATAGATACCAGCATGGTATCAGCATTGTGATATGAACACAACAAGATTATATCGGAGTGGGAGCGTACCGATATCGGCACTATAGTGTGAATCGGACCTGATACGTACTTATACATTATTGAAAAACAAATTTCTAATAAATAACTATTTCTGTCGCTTAAAATTGAAGGTAATAAAAAAGGATGGATTTATTATACATATACATATACAGCTGAACTATTTTTTATGCGGTCTTCTTTCGTGCGGTTTTTTTTATGCGGTTTGTAAAAAATGACCATTAAAATGCATAATGTGAATCAAAATCACGAGACTGTAAGAAACTTAAACAGTTACTATAATAACTTTCTTTGATAAAAATACTTCTTAACGGCTTTTAAGCATTTAATCAATCCATTGCATAGGGATATAAATTATTATTGCATCATTTAATTTTTTTACACGTCATGTATTTTTCAAAATTTTCATAATATTATAAAAAGGAAATAAATTGTTCCTACGTGTAAATTAATGCTTTATTTTGTTCATAGAAGCAACTTCTAAGGAAATTTCTAAGTTTTGAGCGTTTTGAGTGATGTTTTTTCGATGAAACTTTTTTTATGCGGTCCCGACCAACCGCATAAGAAGAGTTTTTTGTACAATCTGGATCGAACTATACTTTTTATAGCTATTTATGATATTTTTGAATATATTTTTTTTGTGCGATTGTTTTTATGCGATCCCGTCCACCGCACAAAAAAAGGATCGACTGTACAAATACACTACGAAATACAGTCATAAAAAAATTTTTTAATTTATAATGTCAGTGCTAAGATGTTCAAATTTTTGCCAAAGCATACTTTGAAACTATGAAAACAATAATAAATAATCAACATACATAATTATATGTATATTTTTAGTATTATTTCTATATATTATATATTAAACTAACGGAACAGCCTACTTTTTTATTATATTAAGGCGTGGGAAATAATTTCCCACTGAAGTTTCCGCACAGTGTGGGCAATTGTTAACTTTTACATATATAGTTAGCCGCGCACAAAATGTTACTTTTAATAGTAGCAGTAGAAAAAATTTGTTTTCATAATATACCTAGAAATAGTATTTTAGTGCACGGTTCTGTTTGATCCGAAACATGTCCGATAGACAGTTACCGATTACTCCATTCAACCATTTTGTTACGCAGTTCACTTCTTTCATCAAATCAACGTTATTACAAACAAAAGATGTTTTATTATAAAGTAAGAACGAAAGAGCATTACTACATGTATTTGTAGTCAATGAATAAAATCTCCATTAATATTAATTTAATATAGGATGGCGATCTGATCACTCTCCCCCTCCGCGCCGCTCCCCGTTTCTTTTAGGAATCCATTTAGTTTCGTGTTCAATCAATAATAACGTAACACCAATATCGACACAATACAATGACATACAGCCAAACAAACATGGGGCGACCCAGTGTTAAAGAAGATAATGCAGCGACACACCTTAATTTGAAACGATAAAAAAAATCCTTTCATACAACGAAGAACGTGCCATGCGCCATTAAGATCATTAATAAGAGTGTGACGTGGCCATTTAAATTTTTTATCATTATTTACCACACCGTTTTTTTGTTCCGAAAATATATTGTTGATCCGGCTCGAAGGACCAAATTTGTTTTTTTTTTTTTGAAAACGTTACACAACTTTTCTCGAAATCGCTGAGAAACATCCCCCCTATTAAATTCAGACTCATATTTAGATATGAATCCGGCTCAAAGGACCATTTGTTTGTCAGTTATTTGTCACTGTGTGTTATAAACTGTACAAACAATTATTTACTGCATTTCCACCAAAAAAAAAAAAAAATCAAAAATATTTATTTTTTTCCATTATAATTATGCCACACGGTTTTTTTGTTCCGAATATATTGTTGATCCGGCTCAAAGGACCAATTTTTTTTTCTTTTTGAAAATGCCACCCAACTTTTGTCGAAACAGTTGAGAAACATCCCTACTAGATTCAGGCTCATATTTAGATATGAATCCTGCTCGAAGGACCATTTGCTTATCAGTTATCTGTCACTGTGTGCTATAAACTGTACAAACAATTATTTACGGCATAATCAAAAATATTTATAAGTTAAAAGAAAGATTGAAAAACTTTGTAAATATTTGTTTATATCAAACAGAGAAAAAATTTAAAATAATAATTCTTTTAGACATCTGGTATCCAAAGAGTACAAACAACTTCAATAATCTTATTTTATGACAGCCAGAACAAAACATACAACACTGAAGAACATAGCCAGCCAAACTGGAAAGCAAAAAGGCAAAAAAAAAACAAGCAAACGAATTGACTTTACTGTACTGGGTATATGTAAGTACATCGATATGGACTTGCATGTTACCAATGATACCCAACATTGTATGTAATACATTGTAATACACTGTACACAACGATGAGGGGCAGGGGAAGGGAAGGGACATCGTATCGGGAAGGTGGGTTAACAAGGTTATAAGTTTTCAATGCAGTTATTTTATAGTATTACCGTGTAACCATATCCACATATTTATACAGTTGCTTATTCAATGGCGGTATAACCGGTTTCAATAAAATTGAAACAATCGGCAATAATCAGTTTTTGTACTGTTTGTTTTGATGTGATTTTTTCCACTCTTTCTGGTGGTGTCAAAAAAAAAATTTGAAAAACTTTTGAATTTTAGCAAATTTTAACAGAGAAATTATTTTTTTGGACAAAAAATACCCAAAGTATCTTCTTTTCGGTATCCGATATGTCTGGTTGACGAACTTCGCCAAGGAATTGGGATTGCCAATACTCTCACCAAATTTCATAAAAATGGAATGTTTTGTTCAAGAGTTACCGTGCTGACACGTACACTACCTTTTAAAAGTTTGGAAACAGTTATATTTTTGCAGATTACAAAATTTCTTTACCAGACATTTTAATAAATTAGTCTGTTATTAAAATAAATTAGCTCATGTATCACAATAATAACTAACAATATTATAAAAGCTTTTACATCTTTTGTCGGTAGTCTCCCGTATTGTTTTTAACAAATGCACGAGTCTCGCTAATGATACAACAGACAACTGTTCTCTTAAAGTAACTGTGTCACTGCTGAAAAATCATTCTCTCTCAATCAACTCTGGACATTTTTAAAAGATGAATGGAAAAATTGTAAAAGAATATTTTGATCAACTTCCAAACGGCGGCTCAAAATTTGTGAACAAGTCATCAAGAAAAAATGTGGTTACTTTGATCAAGTTAGAATCTAATATGTAAGCCATAAGTTTATTTTTTGTAGCAATATTAGTATAATTAAGTATGATTAACATGTCCAAATAAAATTCATATTTTAAACCAAATAAATGTGATTAATGTCTATCCAGTGATGATTTCCCAAACTTTTGAACGGTAGTGTATATATGTAAATTTTAGGGAACATCATTTTCGACTTCTACAGTCATCAAGTTGAATTTTTCATGAAACCCGTTGTACATAAAAACACTATCTTATATTATATGTTTTTTTCTTGTGTACTTTTCGATATTTTATTTACAAAATATGGTTGTATATTTATTATTATTATCTTATCGAATTGAGTACAAGAAGAAATATACCTCGAAATATTATTATTAAATTGAAAAGTATATTTTCGAAACAAAACTTCTTTTACGAACGTGTTTCATCTCTTTTTCGAAAAACAAAAAAAAACTTTATTTATTCGTTTGAATTGTTTATTTTTGAATGTGAAAAGTTCAAATAATGCATTTGTCAAAAAAAAGTTATATCTATGGTCCTTCGAGCCGGATTTTTATACCTGTATACACCAAGCCACACCACTATCCCCGCTCTCAACTGAAGCATCAAACGCGCGGAAGATTCTTCATTTGTCGAATCACTTACTTAAAAAGTATAAAAATTATATAAATAACACTAGTTTTGTGTACGTATGACACAATTTTTGTGTTGAAAATTCACAAGAAAAGTGTACTTATAAAATTTTTTTCAAAATAGAATTTCTGAGAATGATAACGATAAAATTTGTACGTTTTTTTTTTCTTTTACACAAAGATTGTGTTACCTTTTGTGTTGTTCAAAACCAATTAACATTTTTATTCTGTTAAATCGAAATTTGTGTTAATATTTTCATTTAACACAAACACTATTAAGGGGAGGTTTACTTGAGAGTCTTTAAAAACAAATCGATTTTTTTTGCAGAAATTGGTAGCTAATTATGTGTAGAATATGTTCCCAAAGTGATTTTGCTGAAAGTAATTTAAGGGAAGGTTTACTTGAGATTTGATTTAAAAAAATCGATTTTTTTACCGAAATTGATAGCAAATTATGTGTAGAATATGTTCCCAAAGTGATTTTACTGAAAATAATGTAAAAATAAGATTCTTGCACATTAACCGAATCCAACTTTCTGGAACCAACTTTCTAAAAAAAATAATTCAAAAAACGTAGTTCACGCAATAATGATTGTTAAATATAAAATTTTGAAAATACGTTTCTTTATATATATTTTATAATATCTCGGAACTACATTTTTGGAACTGGTGGACACGATAACTCAAAAACTATTCGATGGATCCTTTTTTTTAATTTTTTATTTTAAAGATAATTCAATTCTTCGGCACCTCTACCTAAGTTCGATACACTTTCAATATTTTTTTTTTATTTTTAAATTTACTTTAAAGAGCGAAAAATAAGACAAAAATCGTAATCAAAAGTTCAAACATCCGCCATTTTTTTTTTCTTTCAGCAATTTATTGATATTATAGGTAGAGGTGCCGATACTCTTCATATATTTCATAAATCTTTTTTGTTTTTGGATTTCGGTGGTTTAATACGGGCGCTAGGATGTCCACCAACAAGGCATTGTATTTTCGGATCGTCACACTGCACTATCTATAAAATGAACACTTTTTTATATTTTTCCTTGAAAAATTTTTTTTGGTATAGTTTAATACTTAATAAATATGTGCACAAAATTTGAAATTGATATTTACTTCCGTTCTTGAGAAAAAAATTCTAGAAAAATACATAATTTTTAAGGACTCTCGAGTAAACCTCCCATTAATGTTACATTAACATAGGGTTGTGTTACTTATTTAACACAAAAATTTTAACCGTTAGTTCTTTTTTACGCAGAACACAAATTTTTTCACTGTGTAAGTACATATGTATATTATGTGGATAGAAAACGATCTAAAAGAACTACATAGTTAACCAGCCATTAAACCGCAAGTAAATGAAGAAGTCATGATAACCTTGTAACTAAACCTAGTAATCTATATAAGTGTAAACATACATGTAAGTACCACTCCAGTCCTCTATAGCTAAGTTCGTATGTAGGTATACTCTTCGGTAACTCAACCAACATTGTTCTATGCTGTTTACTTCTAACATTCTTTGAGGTCTAGTTTAAATACCCATCGTGTGGTAACACTGACTGTCTTTCGTTATGTACATATACACATAATAAGTTGTCTACACCACCAGTTTGCATACATTTGTTTTGTGACATTTATTTTTTTTTATGGTCCTTCGAGCCAGATTCATTTTTATTTAACTTTGTAATGAGTTATTTTATTAAATTACTTGTATGTAATTAGTTTTTGTTTTGAAGGATATTAAAAAATGTTAAGTATATACTTGAATCAAGTGGCTATTATGATCAGTTGTTTATCAGCAGCTTATCATAACTGTGTTGCCTATGTTTAGAAGCTATTTGTAATGTACAATTCTTATCATTTTGCAGTCATTCAACCCTCCCTACATAGTCAGTTGGTTAGAGATAATGAAATAATAATAATAATGTAAACAATTAAATTTGATAATTTTCTAAAAAAAAGTTGTTATCTTCACTGCAGCAGTGTTATTTAATATATTGCAAAGAAGTATGTGTTTTAAGGGGGGAGGGGGAGTAACGTATTTAATTTTTTTTTTCATTTTTTTTTATTATTTCATATGATTGTACATCTTAAGATTGCTGTGTCAAAACAAATCGGAGTAAAACTATCTAAGATATAGAACGTTGAGCGTTTGTTGCTCCGATACGTCCCAGCAGGTACATGGCTTTGTACTTTCGGAATCCCCTAAATTCTTTTATTCATCGATGGGTCTTTGTAAGTATACCAATGTAAAAATTTTTCATATTTAAT
The DNA here is from genome assembly GCA_035578155.1 of Brachynemurus nebulosus. Lineage (NCBI taxonomy): Eukaryota > Metazoa > Arthropoda > Insecta > Neuroptera > Myrmeleontidae > Brachynemurus > Brachynemurus nebulosus. Next base: position 64,510,385 of record JAPWDM010000003.1, read on the forward strand.
ACTGCCTTTTCAGGTATATAAAACTTTAAAGCGATTTTAAAACCGGTGAACAGTTTAAATCAAAATCTACTCAACCGATTGTTTTGAAATTTTGTATACAGCTTCCGAACATAAATGGCCAAAGTATCCCTGGGAGCTTTTTTTTATTTTTCATAATTATTCATTTTACAATAACAAATAGGTCCATTTTTTTAGACGAAAATCTGTGTTTTCACTTCTGTGTCACCAAAAATTACAAAATCGAAAGAAAAATTCCTCCCAGGAATACCTTAGGAAAACGGTTATCTAATGATATCATCCATTTTTTTTTATTTCGGATAATCCATTCATGAGTTACATTGTTCACCGACAGACACCTTTTTTTCAAGACGCCTCCGAAGATTTGCTGCCATTGGCTTAATTATTTGGTATATTTTGTTTTAAGAAATTAAGGAAATGTTGTTCATATGTTGTACTATAATGTTACGATCGATTAATTAAATTACACGGAGAGAAAATTCATATAAAAATTACTGTGCTCAGCACTACAATCGACGTGTAAAAGGCGAACATATTCAATTTTGTACGGTAAAAATATAAAAATTATAATTAATCATAGAAAATTTAAAGGATAGAATATTCTTTCCGTAATATTAGTTCCGTAAAATTTGTAAAACAGCACAGTAAAAAGTTCCATTGCCAACCAAAAAATATTTTTTAATTGTTTTTCTTACAAAAATTACCATGCTGTATTATAATATTTGAAATGCTATCTGCTAATAGTAGAAAGAAAAAAATAGAAAGAAGGTTGTGTTTGTTGTGAACGCTGTTAAAATATACCTCACTCATAGCAAGTCACATAGCCAACCATAGGTTTGGACGACCAACTTGGTCGGAAGGGTCGGATCAAGCACCTTGATCTATTAGACTGTCTTACAAGCAGCAAGCAGTATTCATTACACTGTGTTAGAGGACGGGGATGTCACCGTTTAATTCATCATTTTGTTACTTCACTATCTTTAGTATTAGAATATATTGTTGGCAATCACGTTTGTATGCATCATAAAGAATTGAAAGTCGGAAAAGATCGGGCATCTTCGAAGTTTTTACAGGTACAGCCCAAGCAACATAAGGTTTGCGGGTCAGATGCGCAAATGAAAGAGTACGACAACGAGAATTAAACTATAACATATATGCATAAGAGTGTGATAAAAGTTGTGTTAGCACATTAAATTTTATCATGCTAGCACATATTTTTTATTTTGGTCGTCGATCGCGCACGCATTATAAGAGAGCATGGTAATTTTTCTGAAATTTTATCTACAAAAATTATATGATTTTTCTCTCCGTGTAGTATTACCTGTAGCGTTTGAAAAAGTTCTTAAAAATTGGCCTTTTTTATGCCGAATTAACGTTAAGGGTCATTAAAAAAATTTTTTTCTTGATCAAAATTTCTATTAAAAGTTTGGCTTTGATTTTCGGACGGGGTACAGTCTTTCAGTCAACTGGGTATTACTATACCCAGACAAAATACATGTCTGGTCTATCTATAGAACCCCACTATGTGTATATCTTATCCACTTTGTCATATGATTATGACTTTAAACAATTTATTTAATGAATTTATTACAAAATTTGCAATAAATTTGAATTATTTAAATACAATGTATTCGCATAACATACATACATAGTACATACATTGGTAATGTATTCGTACGATAGTTAGTATTACATACAAATTAATACTGACTTAATATGTTTATAGAGTGCATCTAAGTACATACAACACATACACATATACATATTTAAATAAATGTATGCATATTACACATTATCCATTTATTTACTTGTCCAAACCGGGGGCGGAGGGGGTCTACAGAGAGCGAGCCAGAGTGGGACGCTTATGTGGTACAGTGTTTTCTAAACTGTTCACATTGCGGGGGGCATACTAGTTCGCTCCCGCGCACGTGGGGCCAAATTCCATTAAAGGCGGCAAAAATGCAAAAAATTATAAGCTACAATTTATATGACCCCTTAAATCAATAGCTAAAACAAGCCCTAAGCGTGTTTGTAAAAAACTGTGGATAGCAGTGTGCCAACGAGTGGTTGATACCGCTTAAGGCATTTAGTTGGTCGCTGTCGGTCACTCAATACACAACGCATTATGTTGTATTGTTGGACCATTGTTAGCTTGGACCCCACCTTGCTCCGTCCGACAATACGTGTTTTGTAATTGTATCTGTGACAACGTACACAGTTGCAAAGATCAAACCAACACCACTACACACAGTTTGTACCTGCACAGCATAATGGTGGGAAATAGAGGGAATTTTTTGTCTACATTGGTATCACTAGTGCAGAGATAGCAACTTGGCTTCTGATTATTCTGTGAGCTAAAATATTCTAGCAACGACCTCTGTAATTAACTTATGTAAAATAACGCCGGGGGGGGGGGGGCAAATATATCGACTATTATTTGTAATTTCTGGAAATTGATTGCTTTTTAAACGATATCTTTGTATGTAAAGTAGTGGTTTGCGGGACCGTTATTTAAGTTATAAAAAAAATAATTAAAATCGGTTATAATGGGCGATGTTTCCCATGGTATGTTATTTTTTTTTGTGTATCTTATTTGTTAAAATCAGTACTCGTTTTGATACTATCAAGCTTTAGTAAAACATGGTTGAATTATCTAGAAAAATTCTACATTTTCAGAAAATTCAACCAAAGTTCTAGACTATAGTAACATAATATTTAGAATCATAATTTTTTCGCGGAACACAGTTTAGGAAACGCTGATATAGTGCATCAGACGAAGATGGTCATATGTGCATATTACTGCATATGTGTGTATGCAATTGGCTAGCCTACCTTGAAAGCGGCCGTTGCCCGTCCGTCCGTCTATACATAGAATAATGCATTTCTCATTGCACTCTGACTGCAGTGACAGTCAAGGCTTTCACATACATATTATTAGCTCTGCGCCTATTTACTTTATCAATAGTATTGTGTGTGTGCCTATGTGTGCGTGTGTGTGTGTTTGTGTATGCAATTGTTTATTTGTATTTACGTCGAGTGAGTGTCGATGATGTAAAGGTTAATTCACATGAGTACTTTTTTTCTCGTTAGTGTAAATTATTTATAGTTACGTTCAAGGTCATTCATTCTATATAGATATTTCTAGAATGTTTTTTATTAATTTCATATACGGATATTCTGTTTTGTAAATTAATATGAAGTGTTTACGCAAGGCAAACAGGAGATATTTATTAAGAGTTTTATGAAATTTCAGTTTTATATTTTGTTGGAAATGTAGAAATCAGATTGAGGCGTTACAACGTCACTTTGAAATGTCAAAAACTTTAAGTAAAAAAATAGTTTTTCAAAGCAAGCTTTTATTTAAAAAATGAACTAAAATGTATAAAATAACTTTTTATAACACCCGCTTCTAAAGTTCAATATTCGAGCGTTGTGTAGTGGGCGTAAAGAGCAGTTTTCATATCATTGTAAAACAAACGACAGTAACTGTGCGCGAAAGTACAACTGTGCGTGAAAGTGGCTAAAACTATACGAGAAAATAATGATATTCATTTGTCAATGATAATCATATTCAAATTAACATAGAAACGACCAACAAATTAATAAAAAAAATAAAAATGATCTACAAATTAATAAAAAAAATAAAAATGATCTACAAATTAATAAAAAAAAAATTTTTTTCATATAACTAACATTATAAAATAAAATTAACCCTACTATTTTTTAAAATTGCTTAAAAATAATTAATTTTTTTCTCTCTATTAAACTTTAGAAGCCGTCGTTATAAAAAGTTATGTTCGATACGTATGCGTAAAGTGAGGTATTCAATAGGCTTAAACTGGGGCACTCGCTAAAGGAACTGACGCATACATAACAAGATCTCGTGCGCTTACCCCCACTCGCCTGACGGCTCGTGAGGGTATACAGCGCACTCGATCTCGTTGCGTATACGTCAGTTCCTCAGACTCGTGTTCCAATTTAAGCCTACTAGAATACCTCTCTTTACGCATATGTATCGAAAATAACTATTTTTCGATACATATGCGTAAAGAGAGGTATTCTATTATTTTTCCTTTTATTTTTATTTTTATTTTTCCTTTTATATTGTCAGTTAATTTTTTTTTCGTATTTTTTTTATATTTTTTATCACTATTGTTATTGACAGACACCATGTTTATTTTTATTGTTTCGTGAATTTATTTAGTTTTTAAAAATATTGACAGTCCTTTGACACAGACAGTGTGTTAATCCAAATATTTTTCTCTATTTTAGAATCTACAATTTTTTCTGAATTCACACTTACGTAATGTGATATTACCTTTATGTGTAAACATTATGAATAGTACATTTTGCATTGACTAAGCTTTGCACCGATATCTTCTCTATAACTATTGACTATTTGTTCCTATCCACATACAAGTACTTATGTAGTATTGTAGTATGTACAATGCACTTTATTGCATTCGTAATTAACGACGCATGAATGGATTCTGTCGGCTAACTTCGTACGGTTTCAAGGTTTTAGTTAGTTTGTTGACATGCAGTGGCTAGTGGATTACATATTTTTCTTGTTAAAGGGATTAGGAACAGTCTTTAAGGCGATAGAACTGAATGTAATACACACAAGTGACAGCATTATTGAAATGATTATTGTAAATTTAATTAGTTAATAAAAATGGATATAATGTTTTAATTAGTTTAATTTCAACAGTAATAAAAAATTTATAAAATGTCTGGATCTTGGCAATTAAAATGTACAGAATGCTTGTTTTTTGTTTAGAGAAATTATTTTGCAAATATTTAAAGAATTTTTTATCTTTTCGTGAGAAATTAAATTGTAGGTCTATGCTCTATGTGTAATGTTTTTATTAGCGAATTTCCAGAATGGAATTCAGCTATTACAGCCACTGTCATGACGCGACTTGAGCCCGGGACTATGGCAGAAATTTGTTTTGAGGTCCCTAGAAATCGAAAATAATAGTCACTAAAATTTATATATATATATATATATATATATATATATATATATATATATATATATATATATATATATATATATGTCCGCGCGATAACTCTCGAACGAAATGTCTTACGTTTACGAAATTTGGTGAAAATATTGGAAGTCCCAAACCGTTGGACGAGTTCGTTAACCAGACGCGTCCGATGCTCGGAACATGGTTTTTTTGGCAATTTTCGTGAAAAAAATTAGTCCTTTATTCAAAAATTTTTGTAAAATTTTTTTACACCATTAGAAAGAGGAGACAAAAACACATAAAAAAGGTCTTTAAACTATTATTCTATGTCAATTGGTTTCCAAAAAAAACTAACTTTTATAAACGGAAATTCGCTATGTTATGCAGGATGCTGCGACAGGGGTATTGATTATTTATTAGAACAACTTAACTCATAATCAGGCTTCTTGTTATACTAGTAGGTTAAACAGAGGTGCATTTACTGGGAAACTAAGCCCGAAACACCCAAATTACAGTATTTCAATCAATCACAATCAGTCACGAAATTTTTCAGTACCTTAAAAAGTGTAAACTGTAAGCCAGTTTTAGATTTTCAAAGTCATTCGTGTAAGATTACTAGAAAAAAGACTTCTATCGAATCAGTAATATTTCTGAAAAGAATTTCATCATTTTTTTGGTAACAAAAATGAAGACTTCATACTCAAAATAGTGTAATTCAACTAGCCACCCTAACCAATCAATTCCATAAGACTTGATTTGGAAAGAAAAAGTAATTTTGTAAAATTTGATGAAATTGGGAGCAAATTCAGATTTTTGAAGTCGTTTTTTTTCATTTTTTCCCAAATTAGGCATGTAAGACCACTAGAAAAAGCAAGCCTGTTATATTTCTAAACGGAATTTCGCCATTTTGTTAGGAAAAATAAAAAGCTCGCACGCTAATTCAACCAAATTTTTTAAATTTAATGACACCTTCAATACCTAACCCTAAGTAAATTGATATCGAAGCTATCAAAAAAAATATGGCACCTTCCTAATTTGAGGGATCTGTCCCGGATATTACTGAAGTCGAAATCAACTACTTGGGGAAAGATAAAGATTATGAATGTTGGTACATTTTACAGTTCTTTTCGACTGTTTTGCAGATCACAATTGACCTTAATCACACAGTATTTAAATCAAATATTTACATACCATATACTTACTTTCTTTAATTAGAAACAGATAGATAACTAAATGCATGTAAAATTTCATTATAGCTATACATAAATAATCAGCTACGAATAATTTTTTATAACTATTATAGCTATAATAGCTGTAGTTACAATTAGATAAATGTACCATTAAATAGAATAGGTAGTTATTAATTCTACATGTATAATTTTTCGCTAATTCGTTAATTATATATTTCCTAGTGTAAATTTTCATCGTGTATTTTATCTATACCAATTTTCATATCTGTCAAGTGTATTATATTTTATGTACACATAAGGGTCATATTTTTTCTATCAATAAATTTTTATTATTGGGTATTAACATGGATTAATATTGTCATAATAATTATTTCCGTTAATATTGATTCAATTAACACGTAATTAAAAATTAAATATCGATAAACTGGTAGATTGAGTAATCAGGAGCGGACCCAATTCTCAAATTTGGAAGGAGGGACACTTTTTGTAGAAATATTTTGATACAAAGTCGATAAAAAAATTTGAATTAATCTCATAAGGAGGGGTCCAGTTATTACCCCTCACCGATTTCGATCCGATTTCGTTTACTAATAGAGGTAACAAGTCATTTACTATGTTGTATGGAACTTGTGCATAGGCCAGCGATTAGAGTAGATTGTGCTATCATACGTAGGGGTGCCGGGTTCAACTCCCGGTGTACGTGACTACCTTAATTTTTTTTTTTAATTTTTTACTTTTATTATTTATGTTATCAAAAAATAATTTTTTGGTGTCCTACAATAAAAATTATTTACTGTTACTCATTAATTCTATTATTAATTAACGTTTATAATAATTAAAAATTTCACCTTGAATTATAATATAATTATAATTTTTTTTTTTTTAATTTCCTGTTTACAATTTTTAAACCAATTTTTCAAATAGTCTCTGATATTCCCACATTATCAACAAAATTTCAACACCTATTAATGAATTATGTTAATCGGATTTTTAGGATTTCGTAGCACAACTACAAAGTCCTATTGCTTTCATGCATTCGGGCCTTTTGTGCGCGTCCAATATGCACTTATTATGAGGCTTTTTTTGGAGAATATTGTTTTTGTGACCGTACTGTATGTAAACATATGTACATATGTATTTATTGAAGGAGTACAAATAAAATAATTTTTAAATATCGACGACCTTCATTTGAAAAATATTTTTATATATGTACATTAACATTACTAATAATACTTATAAATTACTTTCACAATAACAGTATCATTAACCCTAATATAGTTCATTGCATTACTTCGCTATTTGTTTGTTACAAGTGCATGCATGCACCCCGCTCCAACCCGCGTCAATTAATAAAACTGCGTGTATTGAGTGTGTAACTGTCAGTTATAATATTTTTTTTTTTTTAATTATGTAATTTGTTATTTAGATTTTTTAATGTTTTCAAAATAATTCTATAGGTACATGAAATAAAAATTTGTAGTTTTGATTGCAAATTTTGATAAGGTAAATGTCATTGAGAACTACTTAAAAATTTACGTTAAAAACTACTTTAAAATTTTTGTTATTTTGATACTTTTTTCAAATATGTATAGATGAATATAGTACAACCATATAAAATCACTTTTTTGGTTCTAACATGCGAATGTAATTACTTACGCCCATTGTTTTCTTATGGCTAACTCTAATTGAGAGGACAGACCGAACGTTAGTTCCCTTACCGTCTTACCCCACCGTACTAATAATTAACAGAAGGATTGATTCAGCTTTGGTTCAGATTGAGGGTTTTGATCCTTCATATAAATTTAACTAGTGATGATCCAATGCAAGACCAAGACCAAGACTTGTCAGTTTTGGTCTTGGTCTTGTTCTTGCATTAAGAGTCTTGGTCTTGGTCTTGCTAGAGCAGTTTGAGTCTTGGTCTTGGTCTAGTTATTGCTAAAAAATCTTGCACTTTCTTGTATTTTTTTATTAGCGAATTTTTTTCCTCTAAAATCAGAAGTTTTACTATCTTTACGTATTAATTATACTTTCAAACTATTTAAATAGTTTAGCAAGAGTCTTGCTTTTTTCTTGCTTTTTTCTTGGTCTTGCACACTTGAGTCTTGTTATTGGTCTTGCAGCGATAATTATAGTCTTGGTATTGGTCTTGCTCTTGGTATACATAAATGCTCGGTAAAAAATGCAAGACCAAGACTAATTTTGCTCATCACTAAATTTAACACTATTTATTAAATTTTGTCCAACCTGGACACCGTTTCCACCATTTTTTGAGTGTTAGGTAAATGTTATTAACGAAAAAAGACTTAGGTATACAATCTTTTATAACTGAAGACATGAGTGGATGATGGTGTTACGTAACATTTTTATAATTTTACAGTAGAAGCGTTTAAAAGTTTTTATTTACATATACTTTCCATGCAATAACACATGTTTATTATTGAATTTCTACAATTGGACCTAATAAAACTAAATTTTAATATATGAAACTTCGGTATAAAATATTTCAAAATTTGGCAAAAAATGAATTTTTGAAAAAATGTTACATAACACTTTCATATATCTTCAGTTATCATGGTGGCCACATTAATGGAAAACCTGGGAAACCTGGAAATATCAGGGAATTTTTACTTTTTGGAAAAGTCAGGAAATTTTACCAGAAGACTTGAAAAAATTGATTTTTATAGTTTTGCTTATTTAGGGATATAAGACTTCAGTCAATTTTTTACTTGTTTTGAGATTAGATTTAAAAATTGGCGCGGATGCGATTGTCATACCATCTAGCGTACTATTTTTTTTCTTTTTTTTTTTTTTTTTTTGCTCATTTACTTTTTTTAAGAAAAAGTGTTAAAACATTAGTAAGAAATTTTTTTAACTTTTTGGGATAAAGTGGTATTTTTTACAAAATAGTCAGGGAATTTTTTAATAAAATTTCTGGAAAACCTGGAAAAGTCAGGGAATTTTATCTTTTAAAATCTGTGGCCACCATGGTTATATTCACTTATCATGGTTAGGCCATGCAATAAAAAATTTCAATTTTAATTATTAAATAATAAGGTTATGTTAATTATGAAAAGTTTTTCAGGACATGTCTCTCACTTAAAATTTTTATTTTTTATATTAAAAAGAAATCAGTTGATATAAATTTAATTTAATTGTATTTTAATTATATTTAAATACTATTAACTAATTAATTTTAGCATACCATATACATATTATCGTATATAAAGTACCAAAACATTCAAAAGTTATCACAAAAATAAAATGTGAATTTCATTTTTGTTAACAAAAATGACAAAATTCCTTTTAGAAATATGACTGATTCGAATAGAAGTCTTAATTCTAGTTGCCGTACGTGCTTGATTTTTGTAAAAATGTAAAAAAATCACTTCAAAAACCTTAGTATAAGTTTCAAACGCTGGAAACTCCACTGTATACATAGATTACCGCTATTGATAGTCGATAAAGCGTTACTTATGCGATACACAGTACCGTACGCTCGTATGTTTAATGTATGTGTATATGGATTGTAAGTGATTTGACCTTAAAGTAATGTGTATAATTGCAAATATCTACTTCTTTTACATAAACGTTGTTTAAACAATCAGTCAAATCGTTACATACATACAAATTTATTTTTAGAATTAACACAAATATACAAATTAAAGAAAAAAAAAACGTAATGTAAATTTTTTTAACAAAACCAAACATTAGGATCTATAAAGATGTTTAATTTTTTTTTTTTTTTAAATAATATTTATTATTGATTTGCAAAAAGTTCATTGTACACCACAAAAACTACCAATTTTCATGACGTAATGGTCCATGAAATATTTTATGGTATTTGGTGCTTAGATAGTCAGGTACAAAAGTATAGCTCACAAGGAAAGAGCAAGAAGTCGAAAATTCAAAAAAATCTGAAACTTTGTCACTACATAGAGGGTGGCTGGCTATCTAATAACATAAAAAATATCAGTTGCTGCTAAAAAACGTTTTTAAGGGGTGAAACATCCCCTCAAGTTGGAACTCAAAAATTTAAAAATGTTATATTTATTACTAGAGCTCTATATAGTATATATAAACAAAATATCATCAATTTTTAAATTTTTAAGTACACATATATGAAGGGGTGGTTTCAATCCCTAAAAATTTGTAGATGCAAAAAATAATGTTATATTTATTATTAGAGCTCTGTATGGTATATATATAAACAAAATATCATAAATTTTTAAATTTTTAAAAGTACACAGTTGGGGGGTGGTTTCAAACTTTAAAAATGTGTAAATGCAAAAAATAATGTTATATTTGTTACGAGAACTTTTTAAGGTACGTATAAACAAAATTTCATCGATTTTTAAATTTTTGAGTTCCAACTTTGAGGGGATGTTTCACCCCTTAAAAACGTTTTTTAGCAGCAACTGATATTTTTTATGTTATTAGGTAGCCACCCTCTATATACTTACAAAGTTTCAGATTTTTTTGAATTTTCGATTTCTTGCCCTTTCCTTGTCAGTGAAAAAATTTTCTTTTATCAAAAGTTAAATAATGTATTAATATTCTTTGCAGTTATTATATTTATATACCACTTGTTTTTTTTAATTTCCGCGCGCTTATATTGTAGCAATATAAAAGCATTGTTGTAAAAGCGTTGTAAAAACGTTGTAAAATGATGTTTATAAATTATATTTCAAAAACAGCGCGGTCAGTAATTTTTATTTGTTATTAAAAATATGGTTTGTAACTTTGTATTTTATAACATTAAATTTTTATCAAATTCCTTTGACACGTGTTTTCATTTTATTCCAAAAAAATCGTTTGAATATGTCAACTTCTCATAAGAGCCCGTGTTAAAATTACAAAATTTTGAAACCGTTTTTCTCAAAATTGGGGCGGTCAGTTTTTTTTTTCGGGATAGACTCGTATTATTGGTATTGAATTTTAAATAAATGTCTAGAGAAGTTTCGTTAAAATCCTTTGAAAAATCGTTTTTCGGACCAACTTGGGACCAATCAATAATGGGATGGATAGTAATTAATTTTTTATTTGAATTAACTAATTGCCATAATTTTTAAATTAAAGTAAATTTGGAAATATTTTAGGACGATTCTTCCAGGAGTAATTTTCATGACATTAAGTAGGGATAAAATTCATACGAAACTGAAACAATAATATTTGTAAATTATATCCCGTTACTCAAAAATGTCATTCAAAGAAAACTCGAAAATTTGTTTTTTTTTTTATTTTAAAATTTAATAAATTGTACATTTTATTATAATTCACAAATCAGAATATTGCGCAATTTAATTTATTTGAAATTTTTGAAGTGTAGGTATTTTAAGAAAAACAAAGATTAATTAATTTTTCAAACTGATGACTGAAAAAGTTCAATCATTTTTTTTTAAAAACAATAATATTTAAACTAAAATTGAGTATGTTTATGATAGAAGCCTGCGTGCTATACTCAAATTATAAATTTCATTTTCATTTAAAAAAAAATCATAAACCAGATTTTTAAAAATATTTTCTATAAATGTAGTTAAATCAAAAGTTTTTATTGCAAGATTTATTAAAAATATTTTCCCAATAAATTTTCTGAAAATCAACCAACATTTTAGTCACGAACCGTAGTATGAAATTTTACGGTTCCAGTGAAATATTTTCACAATTTTCATGTGGAAATCAAAACAAAAAGAGAAAACTTGAAACATATGTTTTTCTTGGAAGTCATACAGCTAGCTCTACAATCTACTTATAGAAACAAACGTCTCAAATTTTTATATTTCACACAACAAAAGAAAACATATCTTCGCTTATGCTATAAATTTTAACATTATCCTCTTTTTTGTTAACTGCATGATGTGAAAAAAAAATATTAATACAAGCGACGGTTGTATGACACGTAAAATATTCAACTGATCATACTATTTACTATAAAATTCGGTAGTGAGTTTGTTTGTCTTGCTTTTACGCCTCAACATTGTATCCAATCGACTTGAAACTTTACATACAGGTAGCTGAAGGGACAGAGAAGAGTATAGGCTAATTTTTACCCCAGAAGAACATTTGATTCCCATGGAAAAACATCGTTCCTTTCGTTTTTAGGTTTCAATTACTTGCCCAGTCTACCTGAAACTTGGCGCATTGATAATCGAGAAAACGCAGAAGGGCATAGGCTACTTTTACCATACGAACACAATAGATTCCCATGTCATACAGCAATCCCCCCGAAGAGCACGATTAATTGGTTCCGTGTTCTTTGAAATCGTGTTGTTTGAGGCCGCAAAAGACAGACATTCCATTTCAAGTGTGAAAAAAATAAATAAAAAAAATAAAGGGTTCCGTTTAATTTATAAGTTGTGGGAATTCTAAACATATTGCGACTATTAAAACCTACTTTTCGTTATCGAAATTTACCGATAACGAACTACTTATCATAAATTGGTTATAATTATAGTTCCTCTAATTTGATCAACAACAGAATATTTTTAAAAACATTACATTTCGTTACTTTTCGTAATCGTAAACTTTTAATCGAAAATATCTCGTAAACGGTGCCCCGCAGCTCAAAAATAACGAAATTTTTGAAGGTTTAAGCGAAGCAAGTTGTGGATATTCCAAACATATTGCGACTGTCAAAACCTACTTTTCGTTATCAAAAATTATCGATGTCGAAAATAACGATATTTTCAGAATTTAAATACGTAAATTTTTGCATATTCGTTATTCGTTCTCTAAAATTTTTAGTAAGTTTTGATTTTCAGTATTTTTTGGTTTATGATGACAGATTCGGGGGACAGTACCCGTGTTCTCCAACGGTTACCTGTAATTTCGGATAATATCATGAGGTCGAAGCCACCGATGAAAACTAATGGTTCGGGCTAAAACCCCGTGTTGTAACAGACTTAACTGTATGTGGTATAACATAACCCAGACCATATCACATAATAATATTTAAAGCATAAACAAGATACATACATAAAGTTCACATAGAAAAAGAAAAAACATTGTATCTATCAAATATAAACAATACATGGGCGGTCCACAGAAAAAACAAACTATGTATGCACACATTTTATCCGTCAAAAAACTCGTGTAATAATTAATAATAAAAGAAACAAAACGTTCGTTGAAAGAATTATATCGTGATATTTTTTAAAACTTTCCCAAAAACTGAATTCACATAAAAATACGCTGACACAATACAAAAGATTTTCAACAGTCTTGTGTACACGGACCAGTAATTTTTTTTTGCGAAATCAACGACACAAAATATAGCATACGTAAGTGAAAAAGAAAGGTTATGTGATCGTGTGAGAGTAAATAACAGTAATTTAACACTTTAAAGGATCGCTAGACCGTTGCCAAAAAATCAACAAAATATCGTCCGTGTGTCTGTGTACAACGACGACGATGGACGAAGACGTAGACCGTGCAATGCAAAAAAAAAAAAAAAAAATTGATCGTGCCCAACGAATTGAATGCAGTAAGTGCATCGCATTTCCGTTCACATTCGCCGGTTCGAAGGGTATTGTGATATCTCAAATAGAACAATATAGTAATCATCGTATGCCTTTTGATTTTTTGAGTGAGTAAGTGGAGATGCCATTTTGCTTTTTGTGTTTTTTGAACACAATTCATGCTGTGTTAGCTGCTAATTTTATTTATTTGACTGCTATGTTTTGCTTATTGTTATTGTGTGAAGTCGTAGTTTAATAAAATTAAAGAAAAAATATAATCGTACAGGGTGATATATAATTTTAAACCTTTTTGATATTAAAAAGTTTTCTTTTCAAACATTTAACTGTAAATGTGCCTTTTGTAGTATTCGATTTCTTAATTTTTTTGTTTTTTGAGACCTCCCGTGAAGCCCCCATCACCATGTATGTAAACCCAACTCTAAAAATTGCATGTTATTACTTAGTGGTGTATTTAGGTCAGAAAAGTGAGCTAGTCATTTTCGTATTTAATGAAAATGACTTGCACTGTATTTTCTAGCTTATTTCGTGCTGTCTCAAAACTCAATAGGAAAACGGAAGTTTAAAAAAAAATCTAAATAATAAACAAATATTTTACTTCGTAATAATACCACTTTTATTTTGAAACTGTGACAATAAAAGTGGTATTTTTGCGAAGTAAAATATTTGTTTATTATTTACAAATATGGAATACCATAAAGTAACACTTAAATCTATTAATATTAAAAAAAATCTACTTGACTACCTTCCAGGGAAAAAGTGAGCACTACCGATTCTAAAACGAACGACGATAATAAAAAGAAAATTATCTAGGAATTGCGGGCATTTTTCAAAGCGCCTATATTTTCCTGGAAAATCGGAGAAAATTGTTTTAGGTCAGAAAAGTGAGTTAGTCATTTCCGGATTTAAGGAAAATGACTTGCACTGTCTCAAAATTCAATAGAAAATGAGAAATTTTTATAAAATATCTAGAAGAATTTCTTCGTCAGAAGGAATGGGGTCAATTCTGAGAGCCAAAAATTAAAAGTTCACACTGAAGATATTGTAATTCAAATCAATACTATCAGGCAACTGCGTAACATAACGTATTTCTCAGTTTTTCTCGGAAAACAATTTAACTACATAGAATAGTGGTTCAAAAATTTTCAAAAAACGTTTGAACCAAAAATTTTGTTTTTTCGTGAAAACCCGTTTACTTAAAACAAACGTTCAAAGACCCATTTTATATCATTTTTCCGCTTTTTCTGATGGTGTAAAAAAACATTGGGATATTTTGGGAAACACTGGAAAAACACATATTTTTTAGAAAATTTTGGCAGAAAGCATTTTTTTTAAAAAAGGCCTAAAATAGCCTGGTGTTGACTAAGGAATTCATCCAAGATTTTCCGACTTCCAATGTTTGAGCCAAATTTCGTAAAATAAAATGTTTCGTTCGAGAGTTATTTCTGCGGACACATTTAGCAAATGGATAAATTTTTATTTAATTCCAATTTATGTATATTATATGAAAACATGGGATCGTTGCTTTGTCACTTTTCACAACAAAAATCGTACAAACACGAGTCGACTTGCGGCCATTACGCCATCATCAGGTGAAAAACACAACTCTTTATATGAGTTTGTCTGTATCACTCGGTAAATTTTCTTATGTATTATTTTCTTAATAATTTTTTTTTTACTTGAGTTCCTTTGTTTATCTCGTGCTGGTGCTTTCGTAAATATTAATTGTATCCAACTGTGGTGTTTTATCTGGAAAATTTATTATGATCGCCTGGTGTTTGTTAAATCATTCGAACAGAAAGAACTTGGGACGTGGAAAAAACGAAGTAAGTAGCAGAAAATTGGATTTTTTTTCATCTTTTTCTTGTTTCAAGTTTTTAAATAGGGATTTACTTATTAGGTGCTTTTTTATTTACAGGTCTCGCTAAATTTTGTTTTACATATATTTTTTTTTTATTCCTTTTATTTCTTTCTAGTTTCGTTTCAAAAGAGCACTTTTTGGGGGGATTTTTTAGGGAATTAGCATGAGTAATGGTTACACGCAAGCAGCCTTTCGTTTAACAATAAACTTCATTTTGTTAATTTTGATATTAGAGGAGTACATGCCCAAAACCAAACATTAATTTGGTAGGGGGAAAACTTTAAAATGCAGTTCCACAACTCTGCCACATCCATAAAGAAACACAAAATCACAGATGAGACAGATCAAGCCTACATATAAAAAAGTGTAATCCGAATGTTGCATAATTATATCATCATCATCAACATATCATCAGGGCCGGATTAACCTGAATCCGCCTTTAGGCACCTTGAAAAATACCGCCCCTACCTTTTATTTGAAAGAAAGGAAATCTTGAAAAAGAAAAAAAAACGTCAATCACAAATTTTTCTGCCCGTTTTCCTGCCTCTTTTACAAACTTTCTCTTAATAAAATAAGTGACGAGTAAAAAAAAAAAACGTTAATTACTCATTTTTCTGCCCTATTTTAAAAATTTACCGCCCCAAATAATCTCCCGGCCCTGCACATTTGGTATATTTCTGTTTTGCTCGTGTGGGTGCTGTATTACGTCACACACTCGTTACAGCGGGCACAGTTGGTAGACATACTAGTTTGACCCCTTGCACAAAATGATTCCCAAACTGATATCTTTTTTCTCACTTCCCTACACGAATTCTGTGTCTCTATCCCTGTCTCTGTCTGCATCGATGACGAAAGTGTAAAAGATAAATTTAAATTTTCCATAAATTTGCACCAGTGTGAGTACTAGGAAAACAGAAATATGGCAGCAATACGGAATATACATATTACCCGACAAACACTGTTTGTTATCAAAAGCCACCACATCCACACCAAGTTGTGTGCAAGCAAATATCATTGAAAGAAAATCACTCAGCTGCAAATGAAATTTTCCTGTTTTCCTAATAACTGAAATGGATATTAAAGAACATTCCATATTTCCCCAAAAAATCAACGGAAAACAAGTGCGGGTGAATGACACGGGCCAATGAATGAATGAATGGGCCAAGATTTTTTAAATAAAAAAAAATTTTAATTAAAGTCCCAACAGAAAGGATATTTGAAAATTTTCCTCCATTTTGTTTTTTTTGTTAAGTTTTTCCTTGAAAAGTTTTTTTACCTTATAAATTCCGTATTTTTATCAAAGGTCACGTGATTTTTATTTACAATCCAAAATGTTTATTTATTTATTTACATTTTACAATTATTATGTTTTTAATAAAAACTAGATGGCACTGCTTTCGCAATTATGAATCGACTATGTATTTTTTCTCATTTTTTGTTATTTTGTATTTTTTAACTTTATTTTTTAGGGTTCTAAAGAAAAATCTCGAAATCTATCAATTCGTCCCCCCTATAATTCTTAGCTACAGGTGTCTTAATTTTTTTTACATAGATACTTTTTCATACTGGAAAATCGCCGTGAAAATTTTTCCTCCATAAACCAACTTCATCGTATAGGGCAGGGCTTCTTAAACGCGATCCCATTTGGAATCGCTTTCCGAAATCTTGGGGTCATAGTGAAAATTTTTTATAATTATGTAGCAAACTCCCATATCGCACGCTCCCATTTAGCAATTTCGACGCACACAAGTTGTGTATAATGGCACCCCTCTCTGTTTTAAAGCAAATATGTTTGAATGTGTTAGTGTCTAAGTAATATGTAACAGTAAATCATAGAAATATATAAATCAGAAACATTGACGCCCGTGATCTTTGACTTTCAAATTTAGCAATTTGGTCCCAGTGGATTGCGTAATGGGAGTTTCCTATGTATTGGCGACGCAAAGATCTCTCGCGTCACTCACGCCTCTGGTGATAAAATTAGAACTAGCATCAAGTAAAAATATATACGTATACGATTAATGGGGTAATATGAAAATCTAGTAATCCGCGCATAATTTGTATAAGGCTGGTCAGTCGTTTGGATGCGGAAACGTGCGATATTTAATTCGGACGAATACACATGAAAACGGACGAACGATCCAAACAGCTGTGAAGCTATACATCCTCGTCCATTGAAATCGTCTTGTCTTGTTCGTCCGTTTCCGTGCGTATAATTACAACGTGCGAACTATCCAATTTTGTTTGGATTTTTTCGCATGAAGAAGTTCGTACGTGCTATAAATTGTTTTTTACGTATTTTTATATCATTTACAGCTTGCGAAAAAAAAATTTAAAAAAAAAATACTGACGAATATTGAGCTAGTGGACGGACATTAGACATATTCGCAACCAATGGACAACCACTCTAATTTCTACCGACAATTAAAGGTACATAAAAATTTTTACTTAATACAGCTTCTAATTTAAAAAACCAGGAGCGCTCGCGTAATATTTGCGTCGCCAATAAATCCTTACAAAATACTTATATCTTAATTTAGGGTCGCGAATGAAAAAAGTTTAAGAAGCCCTGGTGTGGGGTATTGTTCGGACTTCGGACGAATTCGTAAAATGACGTAAGTGTAAGTTTCCCGTTTGCGAAATATTTGGAACTTGATCGTTTTATTTATTTGAAAGAATAGGGAATCAAATTATGACGTAATTGATGATAATTAAGTAACACATGTGCAAGTAATAACATTGTTGTAACTTGCACTTACTTCTATTCTAATTCCCAACAGTTACGGATAAACTAACAATCACTAAGGAACTCAGACGTAATGCGTGTCCGACGTGCACTTGACGAATTTTTGTTTATATGCGTGCAACCTTGGAATACATACATATTCACTACCATATATGGTATACGCTGGGCAACAGTTGGATGCGAGCCAACAACTATTAGGCAAACAGAACAACAATATCGAGTTGAATTTCATACCTGAAATTGTATACTTACAGTTAAGGTAATTTGGTCGATAAAACGATTTTTTTCAAAGGATTTTAACGAAACCTCTAGAAGTCTAGGTATTTATTTAATTCACTATCAATAATACGAGCCCTTACCGGGAAAAAAAAATTAACCACACCATTTTTGAGAAAAACGATTTCAAAGTTTTGTAATTTTAGTACAGGCTCTTATGGGAAAACATTTTTTTTTTTGTATAAAATGAAGACGTGTCAAAGGTATTTCATAAAAATTTAATGTTATAAAATACAAAGTTACAAACCATATTTAATAAGAAATAAAAATTCCTCACCACGCCGTTTTTGAAATATAATTTATAAACATCATTTTACAGCGTTTTTATAACGCTTTTTCAGCAATGTTTTTGTATTGCTACAACATAAGCGCGCGGAAATTAAAAAGAACAAGTGGTATACAAATATAATCAATGAAGAATATTAATACATTATTTAATTTTTGATGAAAGAAAATTTTTCGCTCAGATATACTTTTGTATTTAACTATCTCAGAGCAACTACGTTAAGTTGGCAGGGGTTATAGTTTTTGTTACAATGGGGCAAATCTCCCAGCAATTTGTATTTTTCGACTACTAGTATAATATCTGTTTCCAAAACAAAATTTTTGACAACGAACCCAAAATTATATAAATCTATTTTGTAAATAACGTAAACAATATTTACAATTAATAAATCTGATATTTATTCGATAAAATCATTGCAATAAATTAAAATACAAAAACCTACGTACACAGTTAACCCGTAACATAACCTAATAAATAATTTTATGTGATACATATTTTGTACATAGGTAAAATAGTACCGTAAACATAGCTTTGTTGTAGTGTAAATATCAATAGAGCCATATTTTGTTATTACTGTATTTAGACAATACGTGTAATAAAAATATCCCAAAAAGGTAGAAGTTTTAAAAAAAGTGTTTTTCGACTAAAAAATTTAACACTTGTTTCTTGACATTCCCCGCTAATTAACACTTTACGGTCCGATTATGCAGTATCTGTATAATAGCCAGAACCGTAAACAGGACCGGACCTAGCCCAAGTGGCGCCTGGGGCAGCGTTGAAAAATGGCGTTCCTGTAGAAAAATAAATATTTCCTCTTTAAAGTTTTCCCCTCCTAAAAACCAAGTGGCGAGCAGAAAAAAAAGTGAGATCTAATTTTGGCGCCCCCAAAACCTAGCGCCCGGGGCACGTGCCCCCGCTGTCCTCCCTAGATTCGGCCCTGATCGTAAAGGCCAATCGCAATCATTGATCACACATGTATGTGATGTTACCGCGTAGGTACGTAGCTACAATAGGTTTGCTGTCACACCGCACGCTCCATCACTCACAGTAATTAGACAGAGAGCAAGCTATGTTTGTATACCTTATTGGTGAACACTATATTATTGTGACGTGATACAGCGTTACGTCAACGTCAAGTTAACTGCATAAGTTTCGCGCATGTTTTTAACATTTTAGTCAGCGATTATACTGACAAATTTGTAAATTCGTCATAAATTCCAAGCGTCATAAATTTCTTCAACTGTACTTAGGCCCAGAAACATATCCATGTTAAAAAAATAATTTTTGGCGTACATGAATTATTAATCTGAAATTTGGTGACATCTACCAACGTCACATTAAATGAACCGTGGCCGGATATTCAGAAATCGCAATTCATCACAAAAAATTTCGAATCATCGTGAAAATATTATCACACTGTACAAACCCAACTTCTGTAAACAACTTTCGAATAATAAATCGATTATTATCAGGTATCGGATTTCTTTCGGATGAGACAGTTTCGTCTTTAGCATATGCAGGTATACATATTGCACTCAATGTGACTAAAAGTTCAAAATATTTTCATAAAAACAACGTACACAAGTTATATACACACACATACGTATGTGTATCAAAATATTATTTATACGTATTTTATGTAAACATCCTTTTTTTCTTTTATTTATTACCTGTACAATTGAAAAGTGCCACTGTAATTTTAATTGACTATCAAAAGTATTTTTGTTTATATTATGTATGTGATTTATATGACATGTCATTTAAATTAAATAAATTCATCTTTTTCTATTGTTTTCAATTGTGAGAGATAGAAGTATAGTTGCTTGTTAAAAATTTGTTTTTCAATAATAAAAAATCTTAGTGAATACGTACGTCTTAGCTATTATAGTGGACCGTCTAAATATTCAACAACTTTTCAATATATTTTACAAAAATTTTTTCGGATTTTTTGAATTTTCTTACTTTCGTCAAATAAAAAATGCTGTTAGTATTCTAAATGGTGGAAAATGTAATTTTTTACCAATTATATTGATTCAAATGTGCTTAATTTAATGTAATTTAGTTGCAAAATTTTATTGAATTAAGTACGGTCCTGACCTATCCGAAGAAGCCCGGTACCTAATTATTATATTCCCTTTGACAACAAAACAAACACCGTTGGAATATTATGCCGCAATAACCTTTATTAATCGCGCCAAAGTATACTTGAAAAACGACTACACAACAGAAACAACAAATGAATGTAAAAAAACAAAAGAACTCTTGTTTCGTTGTCAATACGTATTTTATGTGTAGCATAAACAAATAAATGATACACCATAACAAAAATATTATATACAACATAGATAGATGACAACAACAAGGAGGATACCTCATAATTCCCAAATGTATAACAGGAAAACATCCCCGTTTTTAGTACACCTATAATATTATCCCTAATAAATGAAAAGTCTAGACGGAGATACCTACGCCACGCTACGCGAGCACAGTAGCTCATCCAGTATAGTTGAAAACTGATGATGACATTGATTCTTTTACTTGATTTACCATTTTGAATGTCACCGTCATTTTGAATGACTGACTGATTCATCCCCCGTCCGCCGCTCGCGTCCCGGAACCCCCATAATCCCACTACGGTGTATATTGTATTATTTGTGCATATAGTTATACTTCGATGAAGTATATCTTCGAATAGGTATACGTATTGCGGGCATAAAAGAAGAAATATTATTGAGACAGACGCAGGCAGACGGTATGTATTTTTCTATTTTTCAAATGGAAAATTGAAAAATTACAGAATAAAAATTTTCACCGTGTACGTACATATGTATCAGTGTGATTTTGATAAGAATTTTCGCTTGATTTGTATACAATAAATAGTGGATTGATGATTAATAGTGAAATATCTTGTTTTCAGTACAGTTAGCAACAAATGTGTCTCTGTAAATTAGGTAGGTACAGCGGAACCTCAATATTCGTCTATTAAAAAGACGAAAATTCGAGGACTTATAGCGATGTAGCTATAATCCGATCATTTTAGCCCTAAAAATAGTAGTAAACATACAAAAATTAGGGGAGATCTGCAAATTGGTACGAATGTTCGGAACACCATTATAAATAAGTGTTGAAAAGTCCTCATCGATCCTGTACGTGGGAAAAAATTTATTCAAAGTCAAAGGTATCAAAAATGAGTTTTTCGCGTTTTTCAGCAAAACGGTAAGTTTCGTCATAAAATTAGGTCAGACACAATTAGGTAGATCATATAATTATCTATAAAAAATGTCTCAATACTTTTTTTTCTAAGAGCCACCGTTTCTGAGATACAACTATTACAAAAGTTGTAATCTTCATAATATGCACACGTTTTCACGCCACCTGTGAGGTAGTGTACTTAGCGGGTTTTTTTAAAGGGTTTCCCCGGTAGACCTATTCCACGGTCTATGGTGATCCTGTTTAATTGAAAACTATTGAATAATAAAAAATATTAGTATGTATTGGGAATGATGAAAGCGGTATATATTTAAAAAAAAGTGAGGGAAATTATTCGTCAGATTCATAATACCTTCAGGAAATACCTTCAGGACCATACCTTCAGGAAATGAAAAAAATTTAATTTTAAAAATTCGGGACTAGAAAATATTCCTTATCTTTTTGTGTTGTTATTTAACAATTGCATACTCACACTTTAAGGATGTTTGGGGGGTAGAATCGGAGATAAAAGTACATGAAATTAGAAATTCGTGAGTAATTGCGTTGTATAACAAACTATGAGGTAAATAAATAGTTATCTTTGTTAAATAATAGCTATCACTATAACTGATTGTACAATACATCAAACTATAGCTCTCAGCTGACTACAAGAGCTGAGTACATTCTGAGGATTTTTCGGAAGAATTTCAAAATGCTACGAGACGATTGCAAATTTAGTAGAATGTTCCTCATTAAATACTAAGGCCCCTGTGAAAATTTCAAACCGATTCACTAAGCCGTTAAAAAAGTTATTTAATCTGTTCTTTTTTCGAATTTCCATAAGAGTACGTGTAATTTTTTTTTTTTTAATAACTTTTCTATGAGCCTTATAAATAAATATCTTATGAGCCTTGTTTTTATTTAGAAGTGATTTGTTTTCCATTTAAAGCAAAAGTTCACACTCTAATTCTGACACTTCCTTTATATTGATAGCCACACTATGTAACAGAATCCATTGAATCCAGTCTCAATGTGTTTTTCTTTTTGTTATATAAACATATTGAAAGAAAAGTAGTTTTTGTTGAAGAAGTATACCCAGAAAAGAAAATAAAGAAAAACAGGATGTAACTGTCATTTATTTATTTCATTTTTTTGTTTAATGTTTGTCTTTTGTTTTTTTTTTTCGCAACTTTTTCACCATTTTGATAAATAGAAATCAAATTTTTTGCTCGTACAAAATCATAGATTGATAAAGAGAAAAAAATCTATGAGAGATTATTATTTGTTGTCAACTAGAAAATGTTTTCTGACTCATTGTTAGGCGTTTTCATCAACAGAGACAGATTCCGCACCAAATTTACGGGGAGGTTCGTGTCAAAAAACCATCAAAAATCGACCCTTTTTATTATATTTTTTTTTTATATAAATAAATATTTTATTGAAAAACTAAATATCCAGAGCATTGTTTCTACATGTCTTGAGATTACAAAAAAAATTTTTGTAAAAAAATTCGAAAGTGAGGTGAGTATAAATGGTTTTGAAGTCGACACTGTGAAATTGTTCCACCTTGATGGTTCCTCGTGTTCTAAAATCCCCAGTGAACCAAAATCAAAAAATCAAGAATTTGCAAAAAATATACATATACAGTTATGACACTAACTAGGATCTAAGAAAAAATAAAAAACCAGCGATAAATCGTATTTTGAGAACAAATTTTCAAAAATCACCGCCTTTTCTCGATTATAAACAGCCGCCATTTTGAAAATATAGATATTACGAAACCAAAATATCCTAGTTCCTGCCAAAATGACGGTATCGAGCAATCATATGCACTTTGATTTGTATCGAGCAATCATATGCACTTTGGGGTGAAATTGATAATCGGGCCAGAACTATAGTTTAGAATGCGATTTTACCGACCGATAATGAAAGAAATAAGATGGCTGAAAATACCCTATACACGTCAAGTTCAGCAGTTCCATATATTTAAAAAAAATATAGTGTATTAAAAGAAGTCATATTTTTGAGTGAAAATATTATCTGATAAGTCAAAATCTAAACACATTTTTTATATTTTAATAAAATACACATAATTGTTGATGCTTTGTAACCATCACGTGCTTGGCTATACATAATCAGTTCAATATTTTTTGTCATATTTGACATATTATTACGTGGGGTGAGATTGTTCACGTATTGTATTGAAAGATTAATTGCGTATAGCCTTATACGATCAGGGCTGTAGAGAGAAATGGCGGGCCTCGGGAATAGAGCACATCTCTCAAAAATATCCCCCCAAAAAATAAGCGACGAACCAAAAGAAAGGTTCTTACTTTTTCGCAGGCCTCATTTTTCTGCCCGGGCCCCGGGACTACAACCCCGGCTATCCCACCCTCTTGTCGGGCCTGTATACGATATTTTTGACCATGTTTTATACTCTTTAAAACTGTTAAAATTTATTATAAGCTCCAAACTAACTCTTTTACAATAAGAATTTTTTTGAAAATTTAAAAAAATGACGGTACTGCTCTTATCGAATACTTTTGTAAATTTAGTGTACCTATATTTTTATAGATTTTTAATTAAATATAACACTCGATGTCAGAAAATACAAAGAAAAACACAAAAAATATTAACGCCACAATTTTCTATCCTGCTTTTGATATTATCCTGATATACACATCCTGTAAATATCCAAAAACAAACATGTCAAAACTTGCGAAGTTTGACAGCACGCCGGAGATGTATGTGGACGTACGTATACATCGATTCTTCCGGTCAATTGACTCGCCATACCATCCGTACTCATATGTCGATATTTATACACTGGATGAATGGTCAGTCCGGGAGTCCGGGAGTTAGTTGATCGGTAAATACCACAGGACATTCATTCCATCAGCTTTATATATAGGAAATTACATACGTGTAGTTGATCAACTGATCCTGATAATAAACAGGAATTAAGTGGAGTGGTTTCGTTTGAAGGATATATCAATTTTTTGATTATGTTAGATTAAAATTTAATTGAATAGAAGAATTGACAGAAAAATCAGATAAAAATTTCTAAAATTGGAACTTTTGGTTTCTCAAACGACACAACGGTTTTGCGCAGTATCCGTTGTCACAAAAATACCCCTGTCACAGCAACCTGCATAACATAGCGAATTTCCGTTTACAAAAATTAATTTTTCTCGGAAACTAGTTGACACAGAATAATAGTTTAAAAACCTTTTTTGTATGATTTTTTCCCCGTTTCAATGGGGTCACAAAAATTTGTGAATAAGGGGAAATTTTGGCAAAAAACTAATTTTTTCAACGAAAATTGCCAGAAAAAACCATGTTCCGGGCATCGGACGTGTTTGATTAACGAACTCGTCCAACGGTTTGGAACTTCCAATATTTTCACCAAATTTCGTAAAAGTAAACATTTCGTTCGAGAGTCGCGGACTCAAGTTGCGTCATGACAGTGGCTGTAATAGCTGAATTCCATTCTGGCTGTTTGCTAAATAGGAAAAAAATATCCAAATAAAGATAGAAAATGTCAATGGATGGCTTTCACTGGATTAAAACGGATTAAAATTCCCATTTTCAGTTCGTAATTGTAGAGCTTTTTAATACCCAAGGATTATTTTATTTTTTACGTTGAAAAAAAAGCTTTTTATTTTTATCTCTCCTTCTTAGCTGTGAACTGAGAACTGTGCTGATGTGCTTTTCACCAAGAAGTGTCCTGTGTCATTATAACGAAAAAAAGCTTGATAAAGCTCTGTATACTTATTGTTTTATTTTAATAAACGTCACAATCAGTTTTTTTTAATGACACATCTCGGCTATTATGTGTGGAGCTTATAATTTTGACAGTTTTAATTTTCATGTTTAAAAATTTGATTTTTGTAGATACTTTCAAAATATTTTCGGACCGTCAACGAACTGGGTTGTAACAGATTAAACGTAACAATACACCTGTCGCAACATTCTGCATAACGTAACGAATCTCTGTTTACAAAAATTAATTTTTCTTGGAAATCAATTTAAATGAATAATAGTTCAAAAACCTTTTTTATGTGATTTTTTTACTCTTAACATCAGTATCCTCAATGATCTAAAAAAATATCGTAAAAAGTTTTGAGTTTAGGGAAATTTTCGTAAGAAACTAATTTTTTCCATGAAAAATGCCCAAAGTATAATATTTCGGGTATCGGGCGTGTCTGGCTGAAAAATTCATCCAATATTTCCAACGTTATACACAGATATATATAAATTTTAGTGAATGTCATTTTCGAGACCTAAAAACAAGTTTCTGTCAAGTCTCAGACTCAAATCACGTCATGACAGTGGCTGTAATAGCTGAATTTTCAGTCCGGAAATTCGCTAGAAGCGGGTTTTTGAAAAATGGTATATAATTTTTGTAACTGGAGATTCGCTGTGTTTTCGCTACTTTTGTCGAAAACCAGTTTAGATAACATAATGACTGTGATTTTTTTTACTTTTTACGGTGGCACATACAATAATTGGGAAATTTTTTCGAAAAAATTCATGTTTTGAATAAAGATACCCGAAAATACTCGATTCCGGGATTCGGTGGAAGGGCTTGGGAACATTTACACAAAATTTCCTTTGCAAAATTGCTAAAAAGTCAAAACGTGTCGTTTTGAAAATACCCCTGTCGCAGCATCCTACATAACATAGCGAATTTCCGTTTATAAAAATTAGTTTTTCTCGGAAAGTACTTGACAGAAAAATAATTTAAAGATCTTTTTTATGTAATTTTTTCTCCTCTTTTAAAAGGTGTAAAAAAATTTCACAAAAATTTTTAAATAAGTGGAAATTTTGGCAAAAAACTAAATTTTTACAAGAACAAAAACCATGTTCCTGACATTCGACGTGTCTGGCTGACGAACTCATCCAAGGGTTTGGGACTTCCAATGTTTTCACCAAATTTTGTAAAAATTCGATACTTCGTTCGAGAGTTATCGCACAGACATATATATATATATATATATATATATATATATATATATATATATATATATATATATATATATATATATATATTTTAGTGAATATTATTTTCGGTTTCTAGGGACCTCAAAACAAATTTCTGCCATAGTCCCGGGTAGTGATGAGCAAAATTAGTCTTGGTCTTGCAGTCTTGTCTTGGTCTTGCATTTTTTGCAAGACCAAGACCAAGACTGCACTTTGCAAGACCAAGACCAAAACCAAGACTATAAGTATGCCTGCAAGACCAATACCAAGACTCAAGTGAGCAAGACCAAGACTATAGCAAGAAAAAAGCTAGACTCATGCTAAATTATTTAAATAGTTTAAAAGTATAATTAATACCGTAAAGAGAGAAAATTCTGATTTTAGAAAGAAAAAATTCGCTAATAAAAAAATGCAAGAAAGTGCAAGATTCTTTAGCAATAGCAATACCAAGACCAAGACCAATACCAAGACTGCATTTTGCAAGACCAAGACCAAGACTCAAACTGCTCTAGCAAGACCAAGACCAAGATTCTTAATGCAAGAACAAGACCAAGACCAAGACTGCTAAGTCTTGGGCTTGGTCTTTCATTTGCTCATCACTAGTCCCGGGCTCAAGTCGCGTCATGACAGTGGCTGTAATAGCTGAATTCCATTCTGGAAATTCGCTAAAAGTCATATATAATGATATTTGATACTACTAGACAAAATTCGTTGCTATTGTTATTTTAAATATATACATATATATCTAGATCCATAATAATAATAATAATGATAATATTCACACACAATGCGCAATTTATTTACGCTTCGACACGCTCTTACGCCCACTGTTCACCCGAACTGTCTGTATTCATGCTGATGTGAAGACACACAACGCAACGTCTTTACCGTCTCATCCATCTCCGTCTTAATTCCATTGTTTTCGGGATTTATTTGTCATCTGTTTTAATTAGTCATTTCTAATAATGACTAACATCTCGTCTTTTTATCTCACCCCACCCACCAAGTTCATTATATTCTATCTTTGTTCGCATTGTGTTACTACTGTTTCAAATGCAAACGAATTTGTATTTGAAATTTACATTTTATACTTAGTAATTTATCAGTGATAGAGATTTAGTAGTTTATTCTTAAGGTAGTTGACGCATTAGCAGCATTGAATATGTTATTTTTTGGTATTTAATACAGTGGAACCTCTGTTAACCGGACAGCATTTCACGCAAAAATTACTACTATAAATAACTGACTTTGTGTAGAATTTCAGAGAATTTGATTTTAAAAAAATTTTCATGTGAAATTGCTAACAGAGGTTCCACTGTATATAAAATTCACTAAAATTTGAACCAGTTCTAGCGTACAGTTTGAACACACCTCAAAAAAATTGATCCCAAAAACTTTTAACTTTTTATTGGAACATTTAAGCAGGAGTTCCCCAAGTTTTCCATCGGCGGGCCAAGAAAAAATTTCATAATAAGCAAAGATACAGTCCAAAACTTTAAAAGAAACATTACATCGGAAAAGTAGGTCATATTTTTTGAACAAATTTGCCTATTTTTACAGGAGAAATGAAAATTTGGCACTCACGGGTTACCTAAATGTCACTAATACCTACTACTTTTTTCATTCTTGACAAAATTATAATTGTACAAAATTCTTTAAGTGCGTGTTTTGACACGCACTAAGTAATGTCACCTCAGTGAAAGTGTTAATTTATGATTTTTGGCTCGTTTTTTAAGTACAGTGAGAATACAGCCCTCTTGCGTTTATTCAACATATGCATGTACAACTCTATAATACAGTGAGAATGCGGCCCTCTTGCGTTTATTCAATATATGCATGTACAACTCTATAATACAGTGAGAATGCAGCCCTTTTGCGTTTATTCAATATATGCATGTACAGCTCTATAATACAGTGAGAATGCAGCCCTCTTGCGTTTATTCAATATATGCATGTACAACTCTATAATACAGTGAGAATGCAGCCCTCTTGCGTTTATTCAATATATGCATGTACAACTCTATAATTATTATATTATATATTATTATTATTATTATTAATTTTTCCCCCACTATAATCACACAACGAGATTAATATGTCATCCTTCGGTGACATAAAAACACAGAAAAATCACAGGCGGAAATCAAATAACATTTCGTGAATAAATTTTGGGTTATTTTGACCTAAAAATTCGATTCCTGTAAAGTAGAAGAGTTCCGCAATTGGAATTAAAGTTCGTTTTTTACAATTTTTAAGCCTCATTTACGAAATATTGAACTTCAAAAGTTCAAAGTGGCGAATAATTTATGCCTAGCACTTACTGAAAACACTCGATCAAAATTATTTCGGTAAAAAGTAATTCACAGTAGAGAAAATGGAAAATGGAAATTCTGTAAAATACACAGTTACTTAAATTCTGACGTTTCAGCCACCTTAAACATACGTTGCGTCAAATTTTTAATTTTCCACCAATAGTTAATTCTTATTATTTCATTAATCGCCTTTTTGATTAAACGTAGACTTAATCTTTTGTGCGCACAATAGGTACTAAACTTTAATTATACAATAGGTACCCTCCCGCATATAATCTGTTTTTCGTGTACGAATATCGAAACAAAAAAACAAAAAAATCAAGTGGATTTTTTGTTCTCGAAAACAAAACAGCAACAATAAAACAAAATAAAACAAAACGAAACAAAAAACGACTATTTTTACAATAGTAATTCTCGTATAGTAAACTGCTAACGATTTAATAATAACAGAACTAGTGGTTGTTTACCAAGAGAATTGAGTACGCCTCATAGCTCATTTAGTGTCTCTAGTGAGATCGGTGCTGGTTGTAGTTAGTGACTCGACATACAGTCGCGAGCGAGGCGTAGGTATACATATGTGTAGGTAGGGTGAATGCGGGACAGATGTCGCACATTTTGAAAACACTTGATAATTCTTAAAGTATGCATTTAATCGATTTGAAATTTGGTACACAATAAATGTTAACATTGTTCTTTAAAATTATTTATAAACAATTTTAAATTTTGACTCATAAAGGATTCATGATTAATATTTTTGTAGAGTCTGCAAAGCGGCGTCTCTCCCACACCTATGGGAGAGATGCCGCATCAAAGAAGGAGAAGCGCCGCATAGTTCATATTAAAAATTTTTCATTTTACACACATCTCCATACATGATGCATGCCATATGTAACCATTTTTGGCACTTTATACATCTTAACCAGTCAACTTTTTTTTTTTGTTTCTGTGTACCTTTCAAAACATTCAATACACAGGCAATCATCATTATTTTCGTTATCTTCACTAATATGAGAGCTCTTCCTGATCCATTAATGAGTCTTTTATATTTACGTGGCATAATTTACAGTCCAAAAAAAAATTGTATAATTAAGGTATGTAAGTCTATGTTTTTAACAAGTAATATGATGCGGCATCTATACCAACTTTAAATGCGGCATCTCTTCTTTTTGTTGGGAAATATGCCGCATTTTGCTATAGGAAGCATAGTGCGGAATTCCAAACTAAAATTTTATACAGTACTTTTAAAATATACCTAAATTAATAACAAAACTCATTTTCATTAAAACAATGAAATATACATTCTTAAATTCTAATGAATTAAATGCTTGATAAAATATTATGGTAAAAAACTTACTTTTCAATAATAAAAAGTTGGATAATTACTAAACTGATGGACTAATCATAAATGTTACCATATAAAGCTTAAATAAGTAACTTATTTTAAACATATAATCCATTAATAGCGCTATCTATCAATCAACGAACGAACTCTGGCTACTGCGACATCTCTCCCGCACTTACCCTATATTGTGGAGATATCGCATCACCCATTGGAAAGCTCAACAAGAGAAACTGGCGGCTAGATCTATCCTATGGGATTTTAATCGTGCCATCTCCTCTTTGCACATTTATGACATAGTAGTGAGATGATTTAAGGGGTTATGTTCGCACAATTTTTTATAAGAATTGCAACATTATTTAGAAGAAAGCTATGTGCGGTTCGAGAAACGGATATCAAATACAATTTCACAGTTTCTCTTGGAATTGATATACTGTGTAAATTAAAAAAAATTTCGATATTTTTAAAATTTTGTACACTTATTTGTGGAACTTATTTGTTATTTACACGAACGAATTATTCCGACGAAGAAGAAAACGACGATTTTATCGGCCACCGTGATCAGTACAGTAGTTTTTGAGAAATTTTGGAGCACATAACCCCTTAATATAATCGAAAATGGACGAATACAACACTTTTTAGTGCTTTTTTTCATATTATTTATTGGCTTAACGTGTTGATATATACAAATTCTCGATTATTATTCAATTCGAAATGTTTCATCACCCATTTCAAAATTTTTTTGTATATTGTTACAAATTTTTCATTAGTCCAAACGTAATAAAACTTCGAGTTTTTCATTCGGTTTTTTCTCGTGTATCTCTGTTTCCTTCCGTTTATCATATCTGTTGCAGGATCAGTATTATCACACGATAACCATATATTATCCTTTCATAATATAACCATTATCCTTATACAGTCCATGTACTAATTCATTGTCTGAGAAATTTTGTAATTATTTTGTTAAAAACGTAAATTTTATGAAAATTGTTTGTAAAACGCTTTTAGCGTTTGTTGTTTTTAGGAAGGGAAAGGGCCAAAGGAGTGTCCCAGGGCCAGAATTATATTTCTTAACACTTTCATTGCCAAGCTAAAAAATTAGACTTAGTGAAATGGCCAAATATTCTATGTTAAATAAGTAGGTTCTTATATTTTTCACGCGATATCGCGTGATTGGCCATACAGTAAAGTAGCCGTATCACACGATATCCCGTGATACGGCAATGAACTGTTTTTTTTGAATTTCCGTGCGCTTATGTTGTAGCAATATAAAAGCATTGTTGAAGAAGTGTTGTAGTGAATAATTTTTATTTCCTGTTTATGGTTTGTAACTTTGTATTTTATAACATATTAAATTTTTATGAAATTCATTTGACATGTTTTCATTTTATTCAAAAAAAAAAAAAGAGTTTTCCCATAAGAGTCCGTGTTAAAATTACAAAACTTTGAATCGTGTTTCTCACAATTGAGGTAGTCAATTTTAATCGGAATTAGCTCGTATTATTGATATTGAATTAAATAAATATCTAGAGATGTTTGGTTAAAATCCTTTGAAAAATCATTTTTCGAACCAACTACCTTAAGTCCATTTGATGATAGATTAGTAACATGTATTTTCAATATTGAAAACCTCTTTATTTACTTCAAAAAATATAAAAACCTTTTCAATAAAATCATAAAAAGTTAAATATTACAACTCTTTTACGTTCTTTCATAACAACATAAAACGGAGACTGCGTGCGTGGGCATTGAATATGTAATTTTTCATTAATCGTACAACATGACACACTGCATTTGAACTACAGAATATGTGGGTTGATTGGATTTTTAGTTAGGTATTTCTTTATATGAAATGTTTTTAAATAGTTTTTTTTCTTTCTGCTCTTAAAGTGAATTACAATGCAAATAAGTTAATTTAACTTTGAAAAGAATATTATGAATGGTAATTATATGTCCATAAACAGTTGAGAGTGAGTGAGATAACAAATTTGAAATCACTATAAGGCTATCGGCTATACATAGTGATCCGTTCTTGTTTTTGTTTCATGTTTTCAGTTACAATGGGTTAGTGGTATAGTTTTACAATAGTTTCATATCTCCTGTGATTCTAATTGCCTAATACTGTATTACTATAACAGTGTAACTACTTAAACTACTAACTGCATACAACTTAACTGCAAAATTAGCAGGAGAGAGGATTTAGAGTCCCTATAATAAAATAGAGTCGTGACATGTCATCCATTTTGTATCCAAAACAGAGCGGGAAGCTTCAAAATTAATTATCATATGTTTGAGTAAATATTTTTGAGTGCATAATTGTTGTTAATGAACAAATAAAAATTTTTAATTTAATTATTTTTGATAGATTTGAGCGTTACTTTATGGTATTCCATTTTAAAATAAAAAGGCAATTTTTTACTTTACTATCACTTTATTAGTAATAAAGTAGTATTAGTAAAGTAAAAAATGCCTTTTTATTTTAATTATTTTTTCTAAATTAAACTAAATGTTTTTTCTTAATTATTTCCAATGTATTTTACGAAAACTTATGGATAGAAAATGCCGGAACCAATCAGCGTTCAGCACACATGTCACCACTCTATTTATTATAGAGGCACTCTAAGCGGATTGTGATTTGCAAGAAAATTCAAAATTAAACCAAAATAAATAAAAGTCAACTTTAGTAATTTTTCCCATTTTCCAACTACAAATAAATTATAGCTTAGTTATTGTGGGCTCAGTTAGAGTAGGAAGGCAAGAGAAAAGCTGTTATTATTTTAGGAATCTTTTTAAAAAAAAATATAGCTTTCTTCCTCACCAGTATGCCCATCACGCAGCCGAAAAAGCCCAAAAATTATTTAATTAGTCCAAGTTTGGTGTGATTCTTTACTTTAAAATTTGAAGGCGGATTCCTATATATCGTTCTGTTTTCCAAATATATCATCAAACTTCTTCAAAAAATATCTTTTATTCTTCGATGTACCTGAAACACTGCTTCGTTTTCGAAAACTACGGATTTCATAGCATATTCTTATGTTGGTGTCATAAAACAATTTCTGGAAAATGTCAGTATGTCTCTGTCTCATTCAGCCCATCAAGTTCCGAAAAACAATTGGACCAAAAAATTAACTTATTCGGTTAACATTTTTTGGACTCTTCGGATTTTGCACTTCCATTTCCTTTCAGTTCCCATTCTGTAAAATAAAATTTACAGTCGGAAAAATTACAAAAAACTTCATAATGAAAATTTTCTATCCTTTTTGAACGGTTGGTGAGGAAACTGAGTTTTTTATTTATAGTGTAGTAAAAGCGTACTTTGACCGTGCATTTCGGGTAGGCAGCAATTTTTTTTTTGGAAGTTGTAGGGGGGTCAGTGATGAATGTAAAACCGAGTTTTCGGGATCCGCGGTGGTGTCGTTTAGCCGCCATCTTCGAAAAAAGGTCGAATTTTATTTTTTCGAATATCTCCAAAACCGTAAGTCTGACAAAAAATTTGTAAAGACCTTATTTAGAGAAAACTTCATTTTCTACAAAATTTGTTATAAATTTTTTTACATAACTTTAAAAACAAAAAAGTTATCAGCAAAAAACCATGAAAAATTTAGGAACGAAAACTTTTGAAGCCAGATAACTTTTCTATTTTTGACCCGACAAAAAATATGCTTCTTATCTTTTTTATAGAGTACTTTTCAACGAAAAATTTGAGGTATTAAATTTTATCATCCGACTTCTAGTTAGGAAGTTATAGCTCCCCAAAAGTAGGTAGGTAAAAATTGTAACTAAAAAATCGTCGACTCTTAAGTGACATATTAATTTTAAAATACAATTATTTTATATTGTTTTACCTTTTTCGGCTAGTATGATTTTATGAAAAAATAGAAATTACATATTAACCTGAAATTTAACACCTTTCCGCACCACCCGTGGCGCTTAAAGCCCCTCTCTTGTAATATTTTTTTTAACAGCTTAAATCCTCATTCATAACAAATCTCATCCATTTTTATTTGTTTAATAAAAACGTCCCTTTTTTTTATTTAAAAGAACAATGTTTTACAAAATTAAATTATAGTAACTCGGGAGGTGCGGGTTCACTGGTGCACTGTATAGGGACGAACATTCGTAAGGTTCTCCTCCAGCCCCAGTATTCTGGATTTTTGTATCTTGCCAACCACGACTGTACTTGGTGATACACTCTGAATGTGTGCATACGAACTGCATCTTGTATGGGCGGGAGCGAGGCAAGATTAAATTTACTTTTAATTGTTGATTTCGCGAATCGTTTGTACCGCAATATATTGATCGATTCTTCATGCTTATCACCGCCATACAAAGCAATAGAAAACCGCTCTCCAGCAGCACTCAATAAAATGGGGTCTACTTCTTCGTTCTGAAATAATTCTACTCCTG
The DNA here is from genome assembly GCA_035578155.1 of Brachynemurus nebulosus. Taxonomy (NCBI): domain Eukaryota; kingdom Metazoa; phylum Arthropoda; class Insecta; order Neuroptera; family Myrmeleontidae; genus Brachynemurus; species Brachynemurus nebulosus. The sequence goes on from JAPWDM010000003.1 coordinate 64,545,437, forward strand.
AAGCCAGCTCTGAATATTTTTTGAAGAGTATATATAAATTTCATTTTGTCCATATTGTAGGTTGCCGATATTGTATCGCACCCAGAAAAAGCATGAATAAACAAAATGTTATTACTTACTACATCCCCATACTTCAAGCTCGATGTAGAGTAAATTTTAAAAGGCGTGTTGCCTTTTTTTGGTTTAAAGAAAAAAACATTTGATTTGTTACGCCCAAAACCAACCAGCAGTATATCTATATCTTCAGCAACGATTGTTACGGAGTCGTACAAATCACACTTCTCCAGAGCAGAATTTACAATTAGTGAATCCGCGTCTGCTTCTGCTTGCTCGATATTATAGTCCCATTCCAGCAGTTCTTTCTTTAGAAGAGTAATTAAATTTTTCTTGTTATTTTGATTTGAAAGAAATTTTTCTTGTGGGATTGTCGGAATACTATTGCTACTGCAAATTATATCTGCACAGTGTTGCTTTTTCGACCTCCGAAGACGTTCCCACGATTTGGTGCCAGCTATGTTTGGATCGTCAGAGTAACCATCAAAAACTATACCTACCGATGAACCAAAATGATTTTTAATATATTTGGCATAATTTTGACAAATTACTTTAAATGATACGTTCCGCTCCCACACAACTGTATGAAGAAGGTATCCACCGTCAATAATGAAGAATTTATTTTCTCCAAGCTGCACGGGTGCACTAAGTGGTAAAAATGCTTTGAATAAAGAAGATTTCATGCTTTTCCGCATACCGTCCTCTGTAAACAACGATAATGGGAAAGGTGACAGCTCGTATTTAAAGCATTCTTTTATATCGCCGATTGACTGCTTGGATATACATATTCTTTGGAAAATAAGCAAAGGATTAACTACTATTGGAGATTTATCCACTTCAATAGATCTTGAGACTGCGCTCAAAGGAAGCACTTTATTTTTTCTTTTGAAAGATAAATTACTGAAATTCTTGTCAATATTTTGAGAGATCATGGCTTTTCCAATTTCAATTGCACGGTCACAATTAATATAATCTGGGGCAATAATGCCAGTAAAAACTGATATTAATTCCGATCTTTCCAAAAATGGGTCATAAGATGCCAACCAGTGATCCAATTTTTCAACATCTTCGTTATCTCTGATGACTCGTGTATCTCTGTGATCGACGTGTTGTTCCGAATATTCCAAGGAAACATTACAGAAATTTTCTATTTGCTCGCAGATGTCTTGCAATGATATCATTCCCAGTATCCAGGAAGCAAGCGTACTTTCAGATATTCCACGATGAGTTAACCCACCAGACGTTTTCATCATCCTCATAAGTGTTTGTTCAATGGTTTGGTCGGATATTATTCCACTCCAGAATTTGTTTTTCCGTCTGATAGTGAATCGGCCACCAGTAGTATAGTCTTCAAATTTTTGTGGAGGCATACGTTTGTCTAGTTCTTGCATATCTTGTAGGTAGAGTTGAGCTGATTTTGCGTACAAGAAATGCCCACTAGAGTGAAATACAGGGAGCATTTTTTGAACTGAATCTAAATGAAGGGTCCAGTTACCAGATCTTTCAGCTTCAATGAATTGTTTTAAAAGCGTGATAATTTTGAAATACTGTATCCAGAGCCTGGCTGTTGGTCCTTTATTTCTAACATTGTAACAGCATCTTCGAATTTAGTAGCTATTTCCTTAAATGCCGTGATTTCATCTGCTTGTAAAATCTGTGTTTTATTACTTACAATACTGTCCATTAAATCTCGTTCTTCATCAGTGAAATCAATAAATTCCATAATTTTTTTTGACAAAGACAAGTGCACCAAAATGTGACCTCGTACTTCTCTTGCGTATGCGTGGCCAGACATAATATTATTAACACAATTATCAGCATAAATTAGTTTTAGCAACTTTTCTAATCCACTACCAGACATAATGTACCCAACTGAACCAATAATAATAGTTTTATTTATTTACATACCTCACTTACCTTCCTTTACAGCGCGCAAACTCGATAACTGTATGTTTAATAATAAAAATAAGTACGTCAAATTGTTCGTTAAGAAATTTCCTATGAAAAATATAAGAAGCATTAATCTTGTCGGGTTGAAAATAGAAAAGTTATATGGCTTCAAAGTTTTCCACTCCTTAATTTTCCACAGTTTTTTGTGAATAACTTTTTTAATATCGATTTTCTGACAAAATGTTTCAAATAAAAATTGTAGAAAATAAAATTTTCTATAAAAATGGTCTTTACAAAATTTTTGTCTGCCTCACGGTTACAGAGATAATCGAAAAATTAATTTTGACCATTTTTCCAAGATGGCGGCTAAACGGCACCACCCCCAGTCCCGAAAACTCAGTTTTATATTCACCACAGGCCCTTCTATGAATTTCAGAAAAAAAATTGCTGCCTACCCGAAATGCACGGTTCGATCGTTTTGAGCGACGCTTTTACTGTAGTATTAGACTTTAAAGAATGTTAAGAATTAAAAGAATGCTGAAATTCGTATGTTTTCCTAATAGCAAAAATAATAAAAATGATTACTTTCATTTCAGAATCCATACTCACCACTCACGACTGCTCACGACTCACGACATTCAGTAATTTGACTGCAACAACTACGAGGAGAAAATAATTTGCGGGAGGGAGCTGAAAAAAATACACCGCCCACTCGTATACTTAAACTTAATTAATTAAATACACCTATCCTATTCAGTCATGCTCATGACATGAATATGACGTATATCTGTGTATGCTGCTACCCGCGGTGTAGATATGTATTAGTGGACACAGGCTAGTTACACACAGTACCACCATAATGCAACCAACTCACTCATATGCTGTTCGTGATTTCTTAAAGCTGTCTACATTGGTTGTTTTATGTTCTCCTAATCACCAAGATGTAATTGAAAGTTAGTATGGAAACAAATTGGCGCATACTTCGTTTATCGTCAAGTGCGTGTCGGACATTGGCTAGCTATGCCTCCGAAAATTATTATTGACGTAACTGAAATAATTTTAATTGATCTGAGAGTGAACCAAAAACCTCAAAGGACAAAAAAAATAAAAAATTGCATTCATTTTAAAAAAATATCCTTTTTAACGGACGAAAAGTGGGAAAATATTTTCATCTCAACTGTTCAGTAGGGAATTGTACCCTAATGAATTACGAAAAAAAATTTTCTGCTGTAGAGTAATTGTGATCTCTACCTGCAGCACTATTTCATGTTCGTACTGTTCGCGTATACCAAAAAAAAAAATTTGTTTTTCTCAAAAAACAAAAAGTTTCCTTTCAAAAATTTCTTTGTAACCAAAAGCTGTTTCCACAATTTACTGAAAATAATGTTTCTTAGCCTAATTACTTGCAAATGTTAGTAGGTATAATTTTAAAATTGAAAAATGATGGACCAGTTAATTTTTTTTCTCGACATAAAGAACATTCTTGTTGACAAAAATGTTTTCTTTCTTTCAACATTCTTTCTTTCTCATTCAAGATTGGAAATAATTTGATTAATTGCATGGTGTAGCTTTCTGTTTGCCTAATATAAAACTCATTTAATTTTATTAAATAAGTCATAATTGACGATAAGGTGCTCGCTCATAAGTGCAACACCACTAGCGAGCACTGACTGACCAAGCTCCCATGTTCGCCGAAATCAAGAAAAATTCTGGGAATTGTAAGAACGTAGAGAGAGGGAAAGGAGATGTAATCTATACAACTGGCAAACTCTGGCTAGATACATACATACCATACATATTTTCAACAGTTCGACTGCTGTTTATGTTTCTCTAATACATCGATGTTCAACATTGATGCCGCTTCCCATCATGGATGAGCTGCTTGCACTTTATTTGTACTTTATTTTATTTACTTTTTTTCTTCCTCAATATAAATACAAAAAATTTTTTTTATAATTATTATTTTTTTAAAAAAGTGTCTGAAATTTGATGCCCACGATTGCGGTCGCAGTTTTTATCTGAGAAAAAAAAGTCAAATGTCAATCGTAGGTAAGCCGCTATCTATGGGAGTTTTTTTTTCTTTTGAAATCTTCCTATTTTCTCACACGGAAAACTAAAAAATTTTGTACTTTTTATTCAAACCGCCGCCATTTTTTCAAATTCAAAAAAAAAACAGAAGCTCCCATGGGAACATAGCGGCACCTAAGACTGATAATCTATTTGATTTTTTTTTCAGATCAAAACTGCGGCTGCAATTGTGGGCACCAAATTTCGCCTTTTTTAGACACTTTTTTCAAAAAAATTATAATAATTATAAAAAATACCCCTGTCACATAATCCTGCATAACATAGCGAATTTCCGTTTATAAAAATTAGTTTTGCTCGGAAACTAGTTGACATACAAGAATAGTTTAAAGACTTTTTTATGTAATTTTTTCTCCTCTTTTAAACGGTGTAAAAAAATTTCGCAAAAATTTTTGAATAAGTGGAAATTTTGGCAAAAAACTAATTTTTTGCAAGAACAAAAACCATGTTCCTGGCATCCGACGTGTCTGGCTGACGAACTCATCAAAGGGTTTGGGACTTCCAAATATATATATATATATATATATATATATATATATATATATATATATATATATATATATATATATATATATATATATATATATATAAATAAATATAAATCTTAAAATGAAACCTCACCCACCCGTTTGCTATTTACCACCACTATGCCCGAGAATGAGTTTCTGGCCATATTATTTCGTGAACCAAACTCAAACCAACGTATATTATTTACAGTCATTCTTGTAAAATTTATCTTTTTGGTTACTTTGTAGTTTTGAAGATTATTTAATATAATAAATACAAAAAAAATTGTGTTTTTTGAAATAAACTTTTATTGATATCAAGCTTTTCTCGTCGATTAAGGTACCATCACAGTGTAATTCTGCCGAAAAATAGTCAATTTCCCAATTTTTTTTTTCGGATGGATAGGATAGCGGGATGGGGGTGAATTTTTTTACGATTAATACCAATATTTGACAATACAAAAATATTTTTTTTATTTATTTTTATTTATTAGCGAATTTCCAGAATGGAATTCAGCTATTACAGCCACTGTCAGTACAGTACAGACCCAACTTGAGCCCGGGACTATTGCAGAAATTTATTTGGATGTCCCTATAGAAACCGAAAATAATATTCACTAAAATTTATATATATATATATATATATATATATATATATATATATATATATATATATATATATATATATATATATATATATCAAACAAATTTCTGCAATAGTTCCGGGCTCAAGTTGGGTCTGTACTGTACTGACAGTGGCTGTAATAGCTGAATTCCATTCTGGAAATTCGCTAATAAATAAAAATAAATAAAAAAAATATTTTTGTATTGTCAAATATTAGTATTAATCGTAAAAAAAATTCACCCCCATCCCGCTATCGTATCCAGCCGAAAAAAAAAAATTGCGAAAATTGACTATTTTTCGGCAGAATCACACTGTGATGATGGTACCTTAATCGACGAGAAAAGCTTGATATCAACAAAAGTTTATTTCAAAAAATACTATTTTTTTGTATTTATTATATTAAATAATCTTCAAAACTACAAAGTAACCAAACAGATACATTTTACAAGAATGACTGTAAATAATATACGTTGGTTTGAGTTTGGTTCACGAAATAACATGGCCAGAAACTCACTCTCGGGCATAGTGGTGGTAAATAGCAAACGGGTGGGTGAGGTTTCATTTTAAGATTTATATTTATTTATCTCCGTTGTAACATTACATGCATGTTTGGTCACAGACATTGTAACTGTCAGTTTATTTAACATTATTATGTTGGTAATACACATTCATACATATAAGTCGATAAATAACTAACATTGCAACAATGTTGTCGTATAGTTCTTATACATATACAAATTGCACACATGTTATAATTTAAATTAATGTTCAGTTCACATGATACACTTTACACATACTGTTATGTATGATAAGTACAAACATAGATAATATAATAATGAACAATTGAATTAGAAAACAATAAACAGGCGAAACAGTTGAAGTTAAATTGTTTACTAACAGCACCTGAGAGGTACATACTCCATGTGGCTTGGTAGACAGGGACGGATGTAGGGTTTTGCCACCAGAGGGCTATCGCCGGTAGTTTGAGATTAGCACTTCTATGCTGCTACGTTTAAGGTAGTTGGTCGATAAAACGATTTTTTCAAAGGAATTTAACGAAACTTCTCTAGATATTTATTTAATCCAATACCAATAATACGAGCCCTTACCGAAAAAAAATTGACCACCCCAATTTTGCGTGCACTAAAATGCCCATAATTTTGATTTTTCATTTTTTTAAAGTAAAATTTTAGGAGAATATTTCTAACACCTTAGGGGACATAATTATTTTTTGTTTTTTTAGGGAATCTCCCCTTAATAACCCGTAAAACAGTACCATTGTCTGTCACTGCAAGCCCGATAAAACCCTGAACAAGATTTTTTTATTTTTGCTATCCAAATTCCGTTTAGAAATGCGACTGATTCGACAGAAATCTTTACTCTTGTAGTCCTATATATATGCATAATTTTATTAAAAAGCGACTTCGAAAACCTGATTCGGTTCCAAATTTATTATTCATTTTATTTACGGCTTTCAAAACTGAACTATTCATTTTTGGCATCAAAATGATGAAATTCCATTTAGAAATTTGCTGGCTATGCCCACTTAACTTTCCTGTAAATACGCTACTGCTTTTAAGGTACAGGAACGTACATATAAAAAAGTACAACATTAGATTAAAATTGCTCTTCGTAGATAAAAAAGCGATTTCTTTAAACAAATAAATATTCATTTACTTTAGTTTTTTTTTCGTAATAATTCTACTATTGCAACATTACGTTTAAACAAACAAAATATATCTGTTTATACTCATAATATAAATATAGAATTTGAGTAGGGGAAAGGGTGGTTGTGTATATTCATCCCAGATTATTTTAGTTCATCAACATGAAAGAAAAAGAAAGAATTATTGTGTGGTTTTATTTGTTTATACAATGTCACCGACGAATAACATTAAATTTACAAATAATTCTTATATTTTTTTATGTTTTTTTCTGTCCCCATTCGTGCCTTTTATCCTTATTATTTTTCTATTTACAATATCTTTTTTGTGTATTTTTACTTTCGCCGTTTTTGTTTCGTGCTTTGTATTTTGTGTGTCGCTTGCTGACTTGCTGATTGTATATTTACATATATTGTTCAAAGATTTCGTCGTTTTTGCCTCTGTTTAATCTTTAAATATTAAAAACATAAAGAAAATATTTTAAGAAATTGCAGACGAATCGCTGTGGGTGGTTTACGATAAAAAATATTACCATATTGCTTACAGAATGATCAAGGTCGAATCATCGCATAGACCGATGAGACAAATGGTTAGGGCTCGGTCAAAGTGTCTATATTTTGAATATTTGAATGTTTTTAAGGCCTGGTAAGATGAAAATGTCTCGGGCGCCCAAGTGGGTTAATCCGCGATGTCTACACTTTTTTAAGCATTAGAGAAATGTTTAAAAGCAATTCTTGAATCCTGAATAGATTTCTTGTAGCCGGGAATCATTTGTGCCATTAATTGGAATAAAATTAGGTCGTGTAATACGTGGTAGCCACATTATTGGAAAACATGGAACACCTGGAAATGTCAGGGAATTCCAAACTTTCTGGAAAAGTCAGGGAAAAATCAAAAAATTTTACCAGAAGACTGGAAAGAATTGAATTTTATAATTTTGTTTATTTAGAGATAAAACTTCATTCAATTGATTTAAAAATTGGTGCGAATTTGTTTTTTTCTCGTCATTTACATTTTTTAAGAAAAAGTGTTAAAAAGTTATTAAGAAATTTTTTTTAGCCTTTTGGGATAAAGTAGGGGCGGCATTTTTCACAAAAAGTCAAGGAATTTTTTAATAATATTTTTGAAAAACTTGGGAAAATCAGGGAATTTGATCTTTAAAAATTTGTGGCCAGCATGTAATATGAAATCTTCTTTTGTGACCATTTGGTCAACTATGTAATTTAGAAAAATATGGACACTTTTTTAAGCATTAGAGAAATGTTTAAAAGCAATTCGTTAACCCTGAATAGATTTCTTTTAGCTTGGAATCATTTTCACCATTAACCGGAATAACATTAGGTCGTGTAATATCAAATGTCGTTTTCCGACCACTTGGTCGACTATGTAATCCAGATAAATATCGCCACTTTTTTAAGCATTAGAGAAATGTTTAAATGCGATTCTTTAACCCTGAATAGATTTCTTTTAGCTTGGAATCATTTTCACCATTAACTCGAATAACATTAGCTCGTGTAATATGAAATGTCGGTTTCCGACCACTGGGTCTAGAATGTAATTCAGATAAATATCGACACTTTTTTCAGCATCAGAGAAATTAAAATTTAGTTTTTAATAATACCGTAAGGTGGAACTTTTCTGTACGCGCGCACAAATATCGAACTCGTCACACTGCGCAATTGAGTGGTACAATTATTCATGTCCCAGGTATCTACAATATTTATGTTGAAACTATGAATGTATATAATAAAATTTAATATTTATAATGACAAATAACATTTTATATTATTGACGACGCTACTCTGTTACGTCGACGCGTCTATTTGTTGCGTCGTGTACGCATGGTGTATGCTGCTGAGGTTATCTGTCTACAATCATTTACATTGTCAATCCAATTCTCGCATATACTTATCTATCGTACGCCTGTCTGTCTGTCTGTTCGTAAGTTTGTTTTAGACATCAAAGCACCACGATAAGTATATTGTATTTTGTTTAAAATTCAACTTTTATTATTATTATTAAATTTTTATTTTTGTAAAAAAATAAATATATTTAAATTTTTTATTTTTCCTATATTTGTTGATTTTTTATATTTTACAGGGTTAGTTTTTTGTTTTTTGTTGTGTTTATTCAAAAATAATTTTTTAAAAATAGAGCAAAATTGAGTGATATAGTTTTAACAACTTATTTTCATATTTTTACAATTTTTCTCGCAAACCAGTGTGCACAGAATAATAGTTCAAAAACTTCTTTTATATTATATACTGTTTCTAATAGTGTAAAAAAATGTCACAAAAATTTTTGGACTTTTTAAATTTTGGCGAAAAACTTATTTTTTCACGAAAAATGTCCAAAAAACCATGTTTCGGGTATCGGATGTGCTTGGCTAAAGATTAAAACTCATTTAAAATTTTTAGACTTCCAACCTTTTCACTAAATTTCGTAAAAATTGTATATTTCGTAAGAGAGTTATCGTGCGTTGTACAAAATATTGCCTCAAAACAAATTTCGGTCATAGTCCCGGACTCTAGTCGCGTCATGACAGTGGCCGTAATAGCTGAATTTTCGATTCGAAAATTCGTTAATAATTCGTTATTTTTTCAAAAAGTATTTTCAAAAATTGTCTACAAAATGGTAAGAAATTGCTAACGTCAAGCTTTTTATTGTACAATAATGTGCTTTCATTTGTATTTAAACGTACAGCTGGACCTTTTTTTGTGCGGTAACTTGGGACCGCATGAAAAAAGTTTCATCGCAAAAACATCACTCAAAACGCTCAAAACTTAGAAATTTCCTTAGAATTTGCTTCTATAAACAAGATAAAGCATTAATTTACACGTAGAAACATTTTATTTCAATTTTATAATATTATGAACATTTTGAAAAATACATCTGTAACAATTAAATGCTTAAAAGCTGTTAAAAAGTATTTTTTATCAAAGAAAGTTGTTATAGTAAATGTTTAAGTTTCTTACTGTCTCTTGATTTTGATTTATATCGTGCATTTTAATGACCATTTTTTTAAAAAACCGCAAAAAAAAACCGTACAAAAAAGGACCGCATACAAAAGAGTTCAGCTGTACACTATAAAAATAATTGATTGAAGAGTCCATTTACACTGTGATTGTGTTTGATGAAAATTTTTAAAGAGTAATGTGAAAAAACGAACGAACCAAACTTAATGTTGAGTTTCCAGTAAAAGAAAAATACTTTATTCAACTTACTTTCTTCCAGCAAGACACCGAACCCCGACTTAACATAGCATACACGAACGAATATATAGAATTAGTTTTTTGACAGCTTTTTGTGCATATATATCTGCCACACACGTTCATAAATCATCCAATTTCATGACCTTGAAAATGACCTTTTGCGATCTATGTGAAAGATCACGTTAATATCTGTACAAGTAAAAGCTTTTTCACCCAACACAAAACCGTTAAAAAGAGATGAAAATCAAACTGAAACCACTGACAACTACTTGAATACAGCAGCAAACATATGGGTAATGTAACTGGTTGAATGTATGGAACGTCTCCTCTTCCACCTCCCCTGTTCCCCACTCTTCACCCCACCCGCGCCATTTTTTTGCTGACAAACGTATTCATGGTTGGTATATATGTACCTCTCTCTGTGTTCTTATTTGGTTGAAGGTGGGCATCACTAGTACCTAGTAGTAAAGTTGAAATCCAATACATTTATCATTCTAAACAGAGCTTTATCGGATGTGAAAGCTCGTATCAACTCGTCAACATATGTACAAACGTGCCACTCTCACTTGCTGTTTGAATATATCATACGCGTACAGGGTGTTCCGACGTAAAATACATCAATTATCATACTGAAAAGACGTTTTTCCAACATTTTTTGGAAATAACTTTGAAAATATTAATTTTACAACAAAAAGTGTTATTATCAAATTTATAGCTTACGAAATTTTCTACAAAAAAGGTTCAGTTACATTTCCGCGTATAGCTCACCGTTTTAAAGATATTTGGTGTACTTTTTCTGACTCGTTCTGTATTTTTTTTTTATATACATATTATGCAATGTAGTTTTAAGTTTTCCCTTTAGATCTTCAAACAAACATCTCACTAGTGCTTAGAGATACAGTGGAGCCTCTCGTATATGTGGGGTGTTGTAGTAAAAGCTAAAGCTCTCGTTTAACAGGTGACCTATCACAAACTTACATCAATCATTTTCTTTATCCGTCCTAATGTTATTGGCTGTTAAAAAGTAACAAAAAAAGAGAAGTCCATATGTATGTGTGTTTTATTTACGTTTTTAAATAAATTGAAAAATATAATAAGTTAACTTTTGTGTCTGCGTATAATATGTACTATGTGTATACAAGTTCTTTTTGTTTGCTTTGTGTCTGTTTCTGATATGTTTTTCCTAATGATTGTAGGTGAGTTTAGACAAACGACAGAACAGTTAAGTAACTTGTTTTACATATATGTATAAATCAGGGATCAGCACATCAGTTTGTCAGTTGCTTTTATAGCTTTTGCAGCTTTTTTCTACTAGAAAGAAATTTTTTTAAACGTGCTTTTATGGATTTTTAACGTAATGACGTCTCCAGGTGTATTAAAGTATTTTAAAGTTGTAAAGAATTAAGGCACCTCGCGCCCTATACCAATGTGGATCAAGGCCGTCTTTTTCGGACCCGGGTCCTGCGTCTTCGACAGTACTGGCTAACCCCCCTTTTTTCAGACTTGTTTAGAGTCGGTTTTTCTTTTTAAAGAGAAGATTCGCTAAAAAAACTTTATCGATTTTTTTTTCTCCATAATTATGTTCCTTAAGGTGTTAAAAATATTCTTCTAAAATTTTATTTAAAAAAAAAAATCAAAAATAAAAAAGTTATTGGCATTTTTTTAGTTACTATAATTCAATTTAAAAAAAAAAAATAAAACTTTAAATGCTATTTTCTCGAAAGTACGTTTTTCGAAATAGTTCCTCGTGTATCTCAAAAAGTATTTGAGATATCGACATAAATCAAAGTGCATATTATTCCTCGATATCGTCATTTTGGTAGGAACTAGGATCTTTTGGTTCCGTAATATATTTTCAAAATGACGCCTTTTTATAGTCAAGAAAAAGCGGTGATATTTGAAAATTTATTTTCAGAATGCAATATCTTGCTAGTTTTTTATTTTTTCCCTTAGATCCTAGTTAGTGCCGTAACTGTATATGTATATTTTCAGAAAATTCTTGATCTTTTGATGTTGGTTCAGAACGCGAGGAACCGACATAATGTCGATTTCAAAACCATTTATACTCACCTCATTTTTGAATTTTGTATTAAAAAAAACTTTTTAGTAATCTCAATGCATGTAGAAATAATGTTGTATATTTAGTTTTTTCATAAAATATTTATTTGTATAAATAAAAATTAAATAAAAAAGGTCGATTTTTAATGTTTTTTTGGCGAATCTCTTCTTATTAAGGTACAAAATTTTAAAAATTGTACTTTCGATGGTAGAAATATGAAAATTGCAGTGTTTTCGGGAGTTTTTCTTTTAATTTTTAATAAAATTAGAAACAAAATTGAAAAGTTTGCACTCAAATTAATTCATTCACATAAATATCAATTTTAATGAAACGTTTTTTTATAAAACAACCTGTATACACACCTCTACTCATTATTACTCATATCATTTACATAAGTACCCATTGATATCCACCGAGAACAAACTGTAATTTTGTAATTTCGAGATAAATTGCAATTTACTAAATAATTTTCATTTCTCGTTGAACAGAAATTGCATATTAATAGATACCATAGCAAAAAAAAAAAAACAACTAAATATCCGTACAGCAGCGACTCCTACCTTTCACAGTAAATAAAACAGCAAATATTATAGGAAGACGATGTACGTTTCTCATATTATTATTATTAAAAAAAAAAAAAAATTGATGCAAAAGAACACAGAGAAAGAACAGCATCTATGTTCCTCACCGAGTCAACAGAATATCATCATTTTAATTTAAAGATGCCTTGCAGCAAAAATAAGAAGCTATTAAAAAGCGAAAGTAAAAAGAAAATATGTTTCTTCGACGATGACATGCTGGAACATGTTCTACGTCTTCAACGAACGTCGCGACTACCTGTTGTTTACTTACTATAAACAATAATCGTTGAACATTCATACTCAATTATAACATATATGTTCTGTTAATTGCCTAAAAAATCACTATTGTACTAAATCCGGCTCGAAGGACCAGTAAATGTTATTTTAATATTGTTTTTCGTTTAAACGTTACGGAATGGGAGTATAAACGAATCCCTCCCTGTTTTTGGGGGGTGCGTAAGGGGGATAAAACGTAGACGAACTGAAACTGAACTGTGTGTGACTGAAGAAGGTTCGTTGTCGCACGTATTATTTGAATTCTTGACTTTTATTCATTTTTTTCCGTTTAATAGTAACAACATTTTAATCATAACAAACGGAGCGTGAAAATACAAGATGATTGTTGTTTTACCTTGCGGCAATTTAACGGATAAATACGGTGAGATTAATGTATATAAGTTAACGTCAATCGTGTAGTCGAGTGAATTAAGTGTGTTTATTGTTTTTTTCATTATTAACATCATTTTTGTTTGTATTTTGTTTGGCGTACAGTTTAATTAGTTTGATATTACGAGAGAATAAAATCGATCAAGAGTGGGTGAGTTGGGTTCGTCCAATTAGGGTTTCGTATAAGAATTCTTCCTGTAATCTATCTACCTAATAATATCAAATTTTTAACTTTGGAAAGCTAGAAGATCAGAGTAACTTTTTTCAGCGATACACCACCCAATACCTACAGTAAATTCAAATTTTTTTAAGGGCCCAAAACTGCCCCCACCGTTTGTGAACATTTACAAAAAAATTCTTTGATTGTCAAATTACGTGTGTTCAACGATAGACAGGGCCGTGAAGATAAATTGAAGGTCCCGGGAATAAAGCACATCTCTTAAAAATTTCTTCCCGTAAAAGTAAGTGATGAAGAAAATAAAAGTTTTTCCTGGGCCTTTACTGACCGCTGCGGCCTTTACTAAACCGACACACATCAACAGTGATCTGATAATGTATGCCTCCATTTTTAAGGTACAGAACCCTAAAACGGGCATATATTTTTAAGTTTTCGTATATTAAGTGCAGCTGGACGTAAATAGCCTCAGTGAACTGTAAAATTTTGAGAAAGAAATTTTGAATCGTTCGAGTAGAATAAGATTGCAATTTCTAGAAGGTTAAATATTTTTATGTTTCTGATGACGTCATGATAAAACGATAAAACGATTTTTTCAAAGGATTTTAACGAAACTTCTCTAGATATTTATTTAATTCTGTACCAATAATACGAGCCTATTCCGATTAAAATTGACTACCCCAATTTTCAGAAAAACGATTTCAAAGTTTTGTAATTTTAACACGGGCTTTTATAGGAAAACTATTTTTTTGAATGAAATGAAAATGTGTCAAAGGAATTTGATAAAAATTTAATATGTTATAAAATATAAAGCTACAATCCATATTTAATAAGAAATAAAAATTATTCACTACGCCGTTTTTGAAATATAATTTATAAACATCATTTTACAACGCTTTTTCAACAATGCTTCTATATTGCTACAACACAAGCGCGCGGAAATTAAAAATAAAACAAGTGGTACACAAATATAACTGAAGAATATTAGTACATTATTTAATTTTTGATAATTTTTGATAAATTTTTTCGCTGAGATATACTTTTGTACCTGACTAACTGAAGATAAATTTCTTGTCAAAAAGGCAACATTTTTTTGAGGTATAACTTTCTTATGGAAAATTCTATCAATAAGTGGAAACAACGTTCCTCAAAACCTACAATCACGTTCAACCGTAAGTACCTAAAATTTTTGCATTACAATTTCGATTGTGGCAACGCCGGAAAAAAATATTTTAATTCAAAATTTTCACTTTTGACTCGAAAAGGCTTTATATATAAATCATTTATTATCCCAGCACTGAAGTTGCATATAATAATAGGTACATATGCTGGGTTTCCGCTACCTTAGTGTTTGCGCTTCTTACCTGATATGTTCAGTCTCTCACATGTGGGGCTCACTATTGAGCTCGACGACGGGGACAAGGACGAGTAAACGAGACGACGGTGGTTTCCCCGCATAACCAAACATCAGACAGTGACATGTGACCTTTGAGAATAAAGTTGATTCTGACTTGTGCACGTTTGTGAATCAACACAACAAACACGAATGACAAGCTATAAACGGATGTTATTGTTATACCCTCTCTGTCTTGTTTACGTTTCAACTGTATCGTCTTATTCACTCTGATCCGTATTATTTACCGCTAGTTGTGTGTGTGTGTGTGTGTGTTTGGGTATCAATACAATAAACATCTGAACAAGGTGCCGAGAAACCGCCGTGCCGCACCTCCCCGCCCCGCGGTTCGTATTGTATTTGGTGTAAAGTGTCGGGTACAAGGAGGTTTTGATGTAGAAAATTTCTTATGTCACGCGTTACCGTGCACTGTAAGGTTGTTTATTTATTTTTATTCATTTTTGTTGAACGAATGTGTAGTAAGTTGGTTTATTGTTGTGAAAATTTTGTACCTTTTTTTTTTACCTTTTCTACTTTTTTTTCTTTGTAAAGAGGATATAAAAATATGAATTTTTACATAAAATTTTAGGAAATATTGTTGGATGTTTTATTTAAAATAATTCTACACTACAGAGTGACTCGAAAAATTAAATAAAAATTCACCAGGTGCGTGCTGGGTCACGCCAAGTTAGAGTTACATAGTTATTTCAAAGTAATTCCTATATTTTTTTCCAAAAATCGTTTCGAGCCGTACGATTTTACTTACGGCTGTACGGAACGGCTACGAAACCCTAACGTAGCCGTTCCGTAGTCAGTGGCTACGTTAGGGTTTCGTAGTCACTGATTACGGAACCCTAATTTAATGTGTATGCAACTTGCACTTTACAATTTTTTCCTTTATTCGTTTGATTTTTTAATTTTCACAATTTGAGTTTTAATAAAATACAACATTGTCTATTAAATTGCCTAAGATGCTACACTGTTTGTTAAAAAACTAATCAAGGATTGCCAAAAACCTTACCACGGAATTCTGATTTAATGCGTATCCAACTTACATTTGACGAATTTTTATATTGTTCTTTTGATTACTCAATTTTGAAAATTTTAAATTGTTTTAATAAAGTACAACATTGCACTATTATTAAATTGCCTAAGATGGCAATTTGATCTGTTAAAAAAACTAGTCAAATGCATGTCAAACCACGCAAAGCGATGACAGATATGACGAAACCGTAAGTGTTCCGTGGTTATGACTTAAGTCGTCCCTTCTAAAGTATTCAGTTCGTATAAGAAATTAATACTTATATGTTTTAGAAAGTTCAAAAAATGCACTCTTTTCATAATTTATGACAATAAAATCACAAATTGAATGATAGAATTTTAAAATTTTAATACAGTGCATGTGAAATAATCAAATTTGAATTAAATCTGGTACTCTCTTTTAGGGTAGTAGTAATTTTTTAAAGTTCGCAACAGAATACCATTAAAAATACCTTTACATCTGTAAATTATATCTCTTATATGGTAATATTATTAATTAATTTATTAAAGAAATTCGGTGATAAACATGTTTCCATCAAATTTCAATTACTACGATTGTGGTCGTAGAAAAAGTATCGTCGTACCAAAAGTAATTAACATTTATATCGAGTTTCTTTGATGGTATTAATTTGAAATGACCAAGCTATCGTCTTCATAAATTATGTATATTCTCGTTTGAAATAAATAAAATTTCGAGTAAATAGTCTTAATAATAAAGTACAATAATAGCCGAAATATAAAGTTAATATTACACCATTATAAACCGTAATAATTTAGTGGGTACTCCCGTTGGTGGGTTGTTTGTGTTGATATTTCCTTTGAGTATTAGTAAACTAGCCGCATGTAATTAGTATAATGGCCATTAAATCCGTAAGCATTATCAGTACCTATGTATTTAGTAAAACCAAGATCTAAATAGTGACTTGCAGCGATGAACAGAAATACGAGATGGTAGGTAACTTTACCTACAGATGTATTAACATTAAATTTAACAGCTTTTCATATTGTAGTAAATAATTATTACTTTACCAATGCCCGTTTGTGGTTTCAACTAAACACTGTTATAGTTTTGGGAAATTTAAAAAAAAAATTTGAAGTGTTTTCGGCATTTGTAGACGTTATCTTAGAGCAGTTTGGGCTATTAGAAGCGTATCGAAAAATAAGCTGTAAACGATTTTCTAAATTACTGACAATTAGTGACAAGGAGAGGTTCAGATATGGTCCTTACCGATTTCAGTCAAATTTCGTTTACTAGTAGAGCATAATATCAATATCAAAAATTTACAATATTAAGGTCCACCTGTCAAAAACACAGGAAATCTTTTTTTCTACTTCTGTTGAAGAACACACTCACAAGTTAGGCATTATTCAAAGGTGTGGAGGAATTTTCATTACTCACTACCTTTTTGACCAATGAAATCACCGTATTAACCATTATTCAATGGGCTAGCTTTTGTTTTGTCTATATAATATACGTTTTCATCGTTTGTACATATGTATATACATTTAATGAAATTAGAGATAGATTAAAAATTGTATTCTTTTGATTTAAGGATGTTTGGGAGGTACAATCAGAGATAAAAGTACATGAAATTAGATATTCGTGAATAATTGCGTTGTATAACAAACTATGAGGTAAATAAATAGTTATCTTTGTTAAATAATAGCTATCACTACAACTGATTGTACAATACATCAAACTATAGCTCTCAGCTGAGTACAAGAGCTGAATACATTCTGAGGATTTTTCGGAGAAATTCAAAATGCTACGAGACGATTGAAAATTTAGTAGAATGTTCCTCATTAAATAGTAAGGCCACTGTGAAAATTTCAAACCGATTCACTAAGCCGTTAAAAAGTTATTTAATCTGTTCTGTTTTCGAATTTCCATAAGAGTACGTGTAAAATTAGTTTTTTTTTTTTTTAATAACTTTTTAAGGGCTAATTATATATCCATCTATATATAATTTTTCACTTTTATGTGATTAATATATTGTGATATTTCATATCTTTCTTTTTCTTAAAAGAAAAATATTAAAAGTCCATAATTAAATTCGAAAAAGAAACCTCATTTTTGAAAGAGTTGCATGAAAGAGTTGCATAGGTTACCTTACTATCAATTTGACTAAAAATTTAGTCGATTAGTCGACTACTCTGTGCTCGATATTTTCGACTAATGACTAATTTTATCTGAAAAACAATTTTAGTCGATTAATCGATTAACTGCTTCTCGGCCCGACATCACTACTAGCCTGAGCAGTATAACTCGTTAAGGTAATTAATTGAAAAAATATTCATTGAAAAAAGAAATATCATTATCGGAGTAATCGAATCTGTTACGATACGACCAATACAATATATATTTTTAATATCATCATTATTTCGTACACAAATAGTCATTAAGGCTAAAACAAAACAGACAATAATCTTAACGATCTTAGGTTGGTTGGCATGATTCTAATAATTTCCGAAATATAATAAACTTTGTGATTACTCTTCTTCAAAGCGTATACGGTGTAATAACCAGCAAAAGATATTTATCGTAATCTCTCCTTTAGTCTCCTCATTCACAAAACTAATATAATGATCAACAATTTATATAATAACAATAACATTCATGTTCCACATATTGCCTATCTTCGATTATACGTAAGTTTGTTGGATGTAGCATTTATTAAGGGGGACCACTAGTGTGACCGCCTGAAAAAAGGTGATTTTTGGGAATTTTTTGTAAAGAAAACTATTGTATGGAATGTTTTAATATTTTAAGGATATATTCGCTGATATGTAATAAATTCATGATAAAATTTTTGAACCAAAAAATTGAAAATTCAGTGAGTTATTGGCGATCTCTTAAGGCTCCAAAAAAAAGTCCCCCCACTGCTGCAGTGATAGCGACCTTCACAGTGCCTAAAATCAAAAAAACCAAAAAGTCTATTAAACTAGAAGGTATTGCCCATGCCATAAACCTCAATCGAAATAAAAAAGTTTTAAAAAAAAAGTTTAAAATTTTGCGCGAAAATTTGATAATTTTTGGCCTGCAAAGATTACATTTTCTATTCGATCAGAAAACTGGCGGTTCATGGCACGAAGAAACATATATAAAAGAAGCTCCAATAAGAATCAAATCGATCGGATGATTTGTTTTCGAGTTTGATATGCAGCAAATTTGAAAAATGTAGTTTATTTTACCTTTTAGTTTTAATCACTGCGAATTTTTACTAAAATTATTTACGATGTACTCACTATAACGGTCATAGTCAAACTAGTTGAGTCGTTTAAATGTGTCAGGGTCTAGCTGCTCCACAACATGTGACTGGCAGCCACGTCCAGAAAATCCCGAACTATCAACCTTCATACATTTCTCAATACCTCGAAATTAACAATGAAAATCAGAATCCGCTTTTCGGATGGCTATAACTCAAAAACTATTTGAAATATGCACTTGAAATTTTAGTATGTTATTTTTAAAGGTATAGACTTCCAATTTTTTTCAAAATGTCATACTAGTGGTCCCCCTTAAACCGAATGGTATAAGGTTGTATTCGAAATGTTTGTTCGGTCGCTCGTTCAACTACATTTTCATGAAAAGTAACATATCCGGTTGCGACATGTAAACTAAAATGTTGTTAAATGAGTTTTTTTTTGTTGTGGAAAGGAATATTGTTAGTGACGTGGAGAGACATAGAGAAATTTATGCACATTGAAAATGTTTATAAATGTTGTTTCATTGATTTCACTCCACCGGGTGAAGAGGGTGGTGGTGGTGGTGGTTGACTGGACCGGCGGCTGAGGGAGGGGGGTGTGTTACAAACACATTGTTATGAACCGCATTCATCCATCTATAACATTGTGTGAGTGAGAGTGAAGTGTTTTTGGTACTAGTGTTGTTCGCTTCCGGTGTTGAACATTTTGCACCTTGTGTTTTGTTTTCGTGTGTAACATCCGTTCATCTGGTGTTATGCACGAGGAATTGTGTTGTATGAGGACCACGACAGCAACACCGACGGTTGAACCAACCGACGGTTGAATCGACTGACAGACGGACGGACGGCTTTTAAATGTTTATCTGTCGCTTGGGACACAATTTTCAGTTTTAACATGTTCCACGTTGTTGTGTCAATGTTTTACAATTATAACATTAATATATTTAAACATTTTCACGACACTTTTGTTGACGGTTCATGATAAAAGTAAGCATCGATTTTTTTTTATTTATGGGGTTCTTTTTACTCGCATTTTATGTCTGAAAAACTTTTTAAAAAAGTTGTTACAACTTCATTAATGTTTTGACAATTTGACATAACTGATTATCAGGAAATTTTTTTTTACAAAAATTTGTTTTAGTTGGATCGATCAGGCTTAAGGAAGGTCTCATCTATCGGTCTAAAAGTAAAGTGTTTTTTGGTTTTTTTAACTTTTCGTAGAAGCTAAAAAAGCTATTGGTTTTGATTGGTCATACATTTGGTCAAGAGTGGGAGTATTTGTCAATATTCTCGATATTCTCAAACCTCAGTAACATTTCTCTTTTTTCTCCTCATGGCGTATTTTTTATAAATTATTTAAGTTAACAGATTGACAGTTTAAACTCCAAATGATCGTATTATTTAAGAAATAAGAAATTAAAGACCAATTTTAATATTAAATGAAAAATAGTTAAATAATAATAATGTTAAATAATTTTATTCTTATTTTTCAATAAAAGAGAAAACAGCTGGCGTGGATTGTATCCCTCGTAATACTTATCCAAAACTGAAATTCTTAAGTTTATCCATAAAATACATAATATAATATTTGTTGGAAGTTATACCAAAAAAATTATTAAAAGTCGAGGATTAGCAAAATGTCAGCCTGCCCGAATTTTCGATTATTTTTTGTCTAGATATTTTTAAATGTGAAAGAAAGAGCTAGCAAAAATTTATTTTTTATTTTTGTACTTGTTAATGTACTTTTTTTACTTTTGTGTATTTATGTGATTTGTAATTATCTATGTGATATTGTTATATTTCTAGGAATAAAAATAATAAAATTAAGTAACCGTTTGCGAATTTAAAAAATTATTTTTCGGGTACGTTATATTTTTGGGAAAAAATGGACTATTAAGACAGGGGCGGTTGAATCCAAAATCATTTCTGGGAGCAAAATTTATAGTTATGCCTTTGCCAGTAACATATTCTACTCATAATTTACCTTTCAAAAAATTTTTTGTTATATTATGTCCAGTGTCGTGGCATCTCAAAAAGTAATAAATAACGAAAACTTACTGTATGTTAGTTAAGCTACTGTTCCACCTAACATCTAAATTTTATAAAATTATAATTTTGCGAAGGCGTGGCTTAAATTTTAGTGTAATCGTAGGTGTAACATACTTAAAATCTAGATTTTATAAAATCTAGATGTTATAAAATTATAATTTTAGTAGTAGAAATTCTTTTACTTTTTCAATTAAAATTAACCCCCACCTAAAAATCAAAACCAAAAAATTTCATGTACATAAGTGACAGATATAGCAAATGTATATCAAAATCTATTTTTAATGAACATAATTGATTGAAAACTTACTACATAATATTATTGATGAAAAAATAAATTCTAACTTGAAATTTTGTACCATGTTAAATTGTACAGTGACCACGAATGTTTTTTAAAAACTGCCTTTTTATTTTTTTAATTAATTGTTTTAATAGTATGCAAGAAATAAGTTTTTTTTCTCTAAAGTGACATTTGGCGCCATTTTTTTTATTATATTAAGTAGTCGTTTTTTCAATCGGTTATAGTCGACATAATCGGTTTATAAAATCTAGATGTTAGGTGGAACACCTCGTAAAAAATAATTTTACCATAAAATTATAATTTTATAAAATCTAGATGTTAGGTGGAACAGTAGCTTTAGTTAAACCGTATATGAAAATTATATTTAAAGATCACCAGACCTTTGAATTTGCTTTGAGCGTTTTATTTTAATGTATTGTTTGTTATTTTCTATTATTTAAATTACATTAAATAATAATACATTTTATAAATAAAACAACAACTACACAACTCTAGATACACAATAAATGAATTAATAATCTTATTTAGTGAGTATTTTAGAAAATAAAGTGATGGCACTACATTACAGACATAGACCATCCTCGAGAGTAGCAGATACAACCCGCACTTTCATACATGTAGCGCTTTCACTAAAGCTCTCCATTTTATTCTCGTATTGTGCTTTATTGTGTACATACATACATATGTGAGTGAATAAGCTGATAAGGGGGTACACAGTATAGAACGAATGAGGCAACTCAACTCTTCTGTTGTATTATTGGGAGAACATAATGTACAGACATACACACACACCTTTT
The DNA here is from genome assembly GCA_035578155.1 of Brachynemurus nebulosus. NCBI lineage: Eukaryota > Metazoa > Arthropoda > Insecta > Neuroptera > Myrmeleontidae > Brachynemurus > Brachynemurus nebulosus. The sequence goes on from JAPWDM010000003.1 coordinate 64,567,738, forward strand.
GAAATTCCCAGAAATCCCTAAGCTTTTAACGAAATAACTGCCGGGAAAATGGTATATAGGTACTCGTAGTACATCGCCGTATCGATATCTTCGTTTTTACTTGTTCATTCACTGGTATATTGTTTTATTTTATATTTGTACTTTTGAAAACGTGAAAGGATGGAAAACTTTTTTTTTGCTGTACAGTTTATAAAAAGGCAAAGTATGATAATCAAATCAATTTGAGCATATATAAAGTTTTCATCGAATCTTGATGTTTTGGGGCCTTGGGAATCCAAAAAGTCTTTTGTATGTATGTTGGCATCTAAGTCAGTGAATGTTTTCAGATGTATTGGGGCTAGAGAAATTTTGACGCATTTTGATCAATGATTTTGAAATTATCAGCAACTTTAACTTTTTGGGAAAAATTTAAAAATTTTGGTTTTTTTCGTTTTTCTCCGGACCTTGTTTATGAAAATCGCTGAAACTTTGATGAAAGAGATTTGAAAAGGTCCCAGTTGATTCAAAGTTAAAATTTTCTTCATAAATCACGTGAATTTTAATTTTTTTTTCATAGATTATTATTTTTCTTATTAGAACCGAAAAATTTTTGAAATTTTGAAACAAAAAGGCGTTATAGTGAATGGAGGTGACTTGAAATATAGACTTTCCTCTTTTGGGAAAGTCGCAAGCAAAATTTTAAGAAAGTTTTGTGAAATATAACTTTTAGAAATTTAAATTTTCAGCAACTTTGTTTCTGTCAATCCCTTATCTATTACTGACCACAACCACTCTCCCTCAACAGATTTCAAAAATAAAAACGGGACGGAAAAATCTTACCAATCGTCACGAGCCTTTTTTTGGTTTATATTTAATACAATGAAATTTTTGAGAATGTTTTTTGAAATTTGACTTTAGTTCGACTTTTAGTTAGAAACAAGCTCTGTTACTAATGTGTCTTTTTCATTTTGTTGCAGATGGAAGATGAAGGTAATCATGGCAATGATGAAACTCGGTGCTTCATTTTATCAACTTTGGCCGGTATCAATCGACCACGCGTCCACTGTATTCTGTGCGACGAAGAAATGCTTGTCTTCGATCGATATCCACTTGTGGACGGTACCTTCTTCTTGAGTCCAAGGAAACATAATCAGAGTTGTGTTGAGGTAGGTAATAACTTTTTAAGTTTCTAGGATTTCGGAAAATGTTGCGAATAGTTTTGGGTTAGAATCCATATGTGTCTGTTTGTCCGAAAAACATTAAACTACACTCAAATTTTATTGAACAAAATTAGTTAGTTCGAACCAAAATCTTTCTCGACGATATATCCAATGGCGAATTTAGAGGAGGGTTAAATAATGGGCCATTTGGGTCGAGGTACCAAATTCTAGTGGTGGTAGATATTTTAAGCAGTTTCGTTATTTTGATGGTAAAAATGAAATTTTGAGTTTATTAAAATTTTTCACTGCTTAAGAAACCGTAAATAAAATGACAGAATGTTGAAGGCTCGATCCACATTAACGCTCCGTTCTCGGTACGATATTGCTACGCTCTCGATTCGATAAAATATTCTTACACAATAAACAACGAGTGTATTCACATCATCGCTCCGATACCGCTCCAATATCAGTCGCGGTACGCTCTCGCTCCAAGGTAGCTCCAATACCAATACCACCTAGGTAATATTTTATCGGAGCGATATCAGACTTGTTATAACTTGTACCTATAGTGTAAATACTTTTATGTTTCCACTGCGCTCCGCTTGCATTCAGTTGTTATGAAAAGATGTTTATATCGAACTGAGACCGAACTGGAAGCGTACCGAAAGCGGCATTATAATGTGAATGGAGAACGAATAGTTACCAGCAGGGTACCAGCACTGTAATGTGAATACAACAAGATTGTATCGGAGCGAGATTGGAGCGGGAGCATTGGTGTGGATCGGGCCTTGTAGGTTTTCGAAGTCGTTCTTTTCATTTTTGCCAAAATTGACCATGTAGAATCCCTAGAAAAAACACTTCTCTCGAATCAGTCATATTTCTAAAAGAATTTTCTCATTTTGACAACAAAAATGAAAAATTCACCCTTCTTTAGCCAATCATCGTAATTCAAATCACTTCTATCAAGCTTGATTTGAGGAAAAAAAAATTTATTTTAATGACGTCATTAAGTTTACTCAAATTTCTTAGTGCTTTGGAAACCATAAATTAAATGATAGAATGATAAAACTGGAAGCGAATTCTAGGTTTTCGACGTCATTCTTTTCATTTTTACTAAAATTAACCATCTGGAACCATTAGAAAAAGATTTTCCAAAGACAAATTTGTTATTTGGTAGTAAAAATGAAAAGCTGGCACCGGTATCCCACTAGTGATAAAACCTTAGACGCGCCTCTGACAATATCCTCCCACCCACTCAGTACCTTTTAATTAATTCTTATTAAATAATTGATATAAATATCAAAACACTCACTCTGGCATTATAGCGATGAGAAAATACATATCTTACATCAGTGTTTACAACTTATTTACATAGACAAATGTAAACAAGACAATATTATCATTTATTTGTAAACTAACAACATGTATAACGTTCCATCGTGGTGTGGGACTAAAATTGAAAACGACGCCGTGCGTCATATCGTCGTTTTACGTGTAAATAAAGCGACGCATCGTTGTCGTCATGATCGTACTTTCGTAGTATATGTTCTTTCGTTTCACTGAACACCATCAACCAAAACCAAAGTGAGATAACAGTGTTGTTGTTACTGTCTTGCGACATTTTCACCGCCCAACACCCGCCAAAATCCATCCATGACTAATTAAACATATTTCACAAACTTGAATTGAACATCACAGACAATTTTGTTTTCAATCAGTGCACTCGTTGAAGTCTAAATATGTAGAATCTTCTATGTCTATGTGTGTATATATATTTCGTCGTAATTAATTAAAATCAAAGTAAACATAAATTAGATATTTATAGTCAGAAAATAGATATTTTAGGTTTTTGGTCTTTTAAGTTGTAGCGAAAGTGAGTTTGTTTTGTTCTTCCACCTCGAAACTTCGTAGAGGTAGCTGAATGAACATGGGAGGACATAGGCTGTTTTTTACCTCGAAAAATATCCTATTCCCGCGAAAAAGTATATTCAAAACGTTTTCTTATCTTATCTCAACATCTTAGTCAGTCGACCTAAAACTTTGAGAATATAGGCTATTTTTTTTTCATGAGAAAACATCCCATTCCTAAGGGAAAATTTATTTAAAAACTGATTAACTTTAAGGGAGGAGTTCACCCCAGAAACGGCTAATAAACTAATTTTTTTCGAATCTCTTTTTTTTTTTTATTTTGTTCTGTGGTTCTTTACAAACACGGTGATACATATGAAACATGGCCAAAGAATTTTTTTTCAAATAGAAAAATATTTATTTGTGAGCCGCTGCACAGCCAAGTTGCTGCTCCTTTGCAGACAACGCTCGCCCTCCCCCTCGCGATTTGATCAGTAATATTTAGTTTTGGTGTGCACATGAGTTATAGTATGCACTGAGATAATGTTCTTTTATTTGTTTGCCTTTGTAAACGTATTTTCTCAAAGTTGATTTGTTTTTTTCAACATCTGCTTTGTATGTCATCTGCTTATTTCCCGAAAGTTGTGTTTTTCAAAACAAGAAAAATCATATCTCAAGTTGTAGAAAAGATAGAGACTTAGTTTTTTTTAAATTTTGTTCATAAACATATTGCGCATAAAGTGGAGTATGCCTTTTCCATTTGAACAATTGTAACTATTTTTAAATATTTTTTTTTAAATGAAAAATTAGGTTTTATAATTTTTACAAAATTTGGGTTACAATTTTATAGTTAATTTTTAAAATTACCTGAAACCCATACTCAGCTTTATGGACAGATCCTTTAAAAATAAAGTAATGAAAAAATATTTAAAAAATATTCATTACTTTTTGAGATATGGCATTCCTTGTAAACGCTTAAAAACTTGTGAAAAAGGCCCCCCTCCCCCCACAGGGAAGAGTAATGAATGTTTCAAAAACAAAATTTTTCTATTTCAAACCCTCCTTAATTTGAAAAAAATTTCAACAAGCAAAATAATCATAAATAAAAAAGTTGCTTTTTTATTTGAACTCCCCCTTAAGCAAATTTAAAAAGAACATCCAGGCAACAGAGATAAATCGAATCGCTCAAATGCGTTTCTTCCAAACACTCATCAAATCTTGCTGTAATTTTTATTACAAATTTTTCTGGTGTAATTAATTGACTTTAGAAACAAAATTAAATAGGGCACAAATCATTTGGATTTTACAAAAATTTGATAGACAAAAAAAATTGCGCGCTATAGTTAGTAAAAATTAGAGAGAACATTGGGTGTAGGTTACTTTTTATCTCGGAGAAAACTCTAATTGTCGAATGAAGCCCTCTGGTAATTGCTAGTTAAATAAATAATTTAATACATTCTTCAGAAGTAGAAGAACTCTCGAAGTATTAAGCCACCGTAAAATGTGGATTAACAATCGATTTTTCTTTGTTCCAGGTCCAACAAGATATGCGCATCATGTACCTAGGTGCCGTGTGTATGGCATGTCTTGAAGCCAAAGACGAATCACGTGCCATATATTGTACAAAATGTGGTACTCAATGGAAGGGGTCGTCATTAGTTTTGGGAACATGCTATTCTTATGATATATTTGCGGCCATGCCTTGCTGTATAGATAGATTTAATGTAAGTATATTATTTCAACTATGGCAAATTTTTGTTCCAAGTGGAATGACACTCGAGGAGGCGATCGATAGCGTAGGTGTTGAGGCAGTTGATTGCTAATCGAGAGATCGTGGGTTCAAGTCTCATTCGATCCAGTTGGACAATTTTTTTTTTATATTATGTTGAAATTTCGACCAAATTCTTGCATCTACAACATATTTCGATGATATAAATGTTTTATATCAACAACAAGAAAAACGTACCCACCCAGAAATTGTTGGAAAAAGCGGAGCGAGTGATGGGTGGCGTAAACGATAAAGAATGGTTATTATTGCGTTTGTTGGTCAAAAGAACAGATCATCTTTCGAATGAGTAAACACCACTGCTGTGTGTTGTGCCGTATGTTTTGTGTGCTGTTGAAATCAGAATGTGATACCCTCTCATAAATCTGACGGAAACTTATGTTTCTCAACAAAACTTTCAATTTCTATGGTCGAATGCATTTTTACGCTTATTTAGATGACATAAAGTTATACGATGTCCAATTCGTGTTTGGCGTCGTCACATGGTGACGCTTATAATTCATGGCATTATCGAGCGTCGACATACACGTACATATATGCATGCGTTTTTGTTTTTTTGTGTTATTTTGTATTACGTTCGGTTAGTTGGTCATATAATATAAAATGCTTCGTCTGTCTGAGTGTCAGTAGGATTTTGACATCTTTTCTACGATGAAAAACATAAATAATTAATATTTGAAAGGTTTATTTTGTGAAAATCCAGTAAAAAGAAAAGATGTTTCTACGACGATGACATTTTCTTGATCTTCAAGTGATTACTTGTTTAAATCGATATTAGACTATTCCTAGTTGAGAACTTGATATTATGAACAATAATTGATGAGAATTTATATTGAATTATAACATATATGTTCTGCTAATTGCATAAAAATGACCATAATACTTACTGTATCCGGTTCGAAGGACCAATGAATGCTTATTCATACGATGTTTAACATTGTTTCTAATATTATTTTTCTTTTGTTTCAGTGCAACAACTGCTATCAGCCACTGTTGTCGTACAATCAACGATTAAATTACTTCAGTGATTATAGTCGTCTTACAAATTGTCCACACTGTAAAACACCGGACTATCACTTCGTGAAACCTTTGGCCTACTGGTTCTCGCGAGAGCAGATACAACTATATCGACAGTGGCCATAACCCATCCGCCATCTAGGCGCCTCATTTAGCAAAGCTATACCGCCGCCTATTAAATCTCCGCCAAAAGTGAAGAAATCATCATTGTTGACATCACCATTGACAACCGTACGCCAGTCCACGCATATGTATCACGCGCACGCGACCCATACAACGAGCAGTTGTAGCAGTATACAATCGTCGACGTCACGTCCACGCCCCCAAGTCCCAACACCTGCACAACCGCCACTGTTGGACTTGGCATCCCGCTCGCATTTCATTCAACCGCCGGTGATTGACATGTGGACCGATTTGGCCAGACGTTTGGATCAACAAAGTACAAATAGTGCATCAAAGAATGTTGATGGTTTGTTTCTCGAGGATCTGCGTAAAATGTGCTTAGAGGAGTCGATACGAATATCGCCGTCAACGTCCACGTTTGACCCCGCGCTGTTACGAAACACTTTCCGTTATCCGCTGAGCACACCCGGCACGTCCACCGCGTCAGTGTCAAATTCGTCGCGAAACAAACAATCGACCACCGTGGAAGATCGTGAAAATCAGGGTCTTTTGTGGCAACAGTTGGCAGGTTTGTCATTGGAGGACATATTACCATTGAATAGATTGAATAACTATACCAATTTAAAAACCAGATAAATTTTGGAGGGAGATATAATTTTTTAATGGCGGCTTTAATTAAAATTTAATTTTGTTTCATTTATTCTCATTTTTTAAATTTTATTTAAATTGATTTATTAGCATTAATATTAGTTAGTTGTTGTAATTTTTGCATTTTTAATGACTGTTAGATTATTTCCATATTATATTAATAATTAATAATTAAAAAAAAAATAATTAAGTAGTTTTTTTTTATAATGATTTTTATTATTTCGTTTTTACATCAATTATATTGATTTTGATTGATGCATTTTTAGTGTTTTTTATTTTTATTTTTTTTTTAAACAAAACTCCCCCCACTCTTTACCATCATCTGGAACCGGGGAAATTGGAATCAAAATGGTGGCTTTGCTGTATAAATGATGTGCCTGGAGCAGGCGTTTAAAATAAAATCTTTTTTATATAACTAAATGAACTTTGTGACGTTTAACGAACTTTTTCTAAGAAAAAAAATTTTGATACAATTTATTATTATTATTAGTGAAAAAATAAACGTTAGATTTTTTTAGTATTTTGGTCAGGACATATTGTTAACGCGCGATTAATTGTGGGTGAAAAAGCACAATGACATTTCACCTCAAACTGTTTTTGCTTTGAGTTCTACAAAAGAAAAAATAAAAAAAAAATTGGATTAAATATATATTGATTATTATTATCACACGAAATGCATATATTTCTTAAGAAAAGTATGTATTTTCACAAATTTATATTATTTAATAAATATATATATATTAAAAAAAAAAAAAATATTAAATTTAGATGTGTTAGGATTTAGATGTTTTATTATATTTATACTATTTATAAGTAAGTTTAACTACTCATTTAGAGATGCCAAAACCCGTCGTACTGAACAAAACAATTCTATCTTAAAATTTTTTAATTGTTTTTGTTCTAAGTACATTTTGGGTAAAATATCTCATGATTTGCTGTGTACCCTCAATAATTGTAGAATGAGTTTTTGATCCATTACGTAGTTAAAATGCTTGCGTTTACTTTGCACAAGTACAAACAAACGGAAATATCCACTCTTTTGGGTTTCCTTTTTAATTTACAGTATCCAATCATTTTGGAAATTCATTTCTGTTTTCTTCTACGTATTTTTGTATTGGATGTTGTAAATTTTTATCAGCAATAATTGTTCGTTAAGAATTTCTTTTCATTTTTTTTTTTTTTTGTTTTTTGTTTTGTTTTTTTTGGATGGCGTAAATGTATTTCTACGTACGGTGTGGAAAATGAAGTTTCATTTGAAAATAACTGGCTACTGAGATACGTGAAATTTATAAGACTAATTTTTCTAATAAAATAAAAATTCGCCAAAATTACATGAAACAATCCTTTTTGCAATATTTTTAAAAAAAAATTTAACATAAGTAACTATTAGAAAATTATTAAAATTAGGTAAGATTTTCTACGATCACGATCATCGATTTCATTATTGACGTAATTCATCCAAATCATCGCATCCTTGCATGCACATTCATCAATTTCCATATCTTTTCGATACGATTAATTGTATACGATCGATTATCAATCGATCCTGTGCGATTAATCGGACGGGGAATCACTTATCTGAATTGGTAACTACGTTTGTTACAATTTTTTAAATGATTCCCAATTTTCAAAATCATAACACATTTTTACTCTTTACTGCCAACGGCCTCATAAAAGTAAATTAATGTATTCAAATTTGACGTTAACGTTTGTTCACACGTCTTAATTCAAATGAACTATTATTACGTAAAAAAAAATTGTATGCGTGTAATTCTCTGCCGTGTATGTGTGTGTGTGTGTTTGCAGTTGTTTCCTTTGTTTCCTTCGTTATTTAGGTTTCTTTTTCTTTGTAATATATTGTGTATTATTATGCATAAAATATCATTGTGATTTTTGAGATTTATCTTAAAATAATAAAACATTTCAGGGAATGGTGATTATGAAAATTAATTTTTTTTTAGCTAGTACCTAGCGAGCTCGGTATTTGATTGACGATAACAAAATAATAACTCGATCCTATTCACCGAAATCGCATTTGTGTGATGTTTGGAAGTCATTTTTTAAAAAAAAGATATTTAATGATAAAAGCCGGTTTCTGTTGATATAATTAGTATATTACTGCTATAGTACAATGCATATTACAATTTATTTTATTTTATTTTATTTTGAGAGAGACATTTCGGTATCGTAAAACGGGATGAATAATTACACTTTTTCTGACGTATTAAATGATATATTAAATGATACAGTACAGACTAAAATTCATATTTACATTTTAAACTGTAATGACTTAATTGTCAAACTTTGGTCAGCCCTGTTACGTAAAATCTACCCACCTGTCATTTATGTCTATTAGTTAGTCCTCTTTGCGTCTCTGTTGATCTCACAGGCGTATTTTGACATAAGTTATCATTTTAAATAACTATTAATTTACACATTTTTAACAAATAAAAGGAATTGGAATACGAAATTTACTATCCTTTTGAACATAATCACAACGAATTAACTTAACCTAACCTAATTTTTGCATTTAATTTGCCAGAACTAATCCAGTGTTGTACAACCCGTTTTACGATATCTACGACTCAATAAAAATGACGCTAGTTGAATATTTTTCTTTACGTTACGTTAACCTAGCAGATCCCGGCTTTAGTTATTTACGTACGATTTGATTCATTTAATCGTTAATTGTGTTAGATATTTAATGTTATTTTATTGGAATAAATTTATATTTTAATATATTAATAATATTTTATTCAAATGCCACTTTCGTTTTTATTTGTAAATCTAAAAAAAACAATAAACATAACCCCTCCACCTCTAAATAAAAAAATAAACTTCTTTCAATTATTTCAACTCTACAATAGTAAAATTACAAATTTAAAAAAAATCTAAAGCAGATAATTAAAATAAATGTTTCTAAAACTGAAGAAATACAAACAATATATAAAATACGTGAAACTTCATAGATATTTTAAAATTATTATATTTAAACAAAAAAAAAAATAAACCCGTTAAAAAAAATATAAAAAAGCCTTTTTATTATCAAGTTTGATGTACAAAAAAAGAAACAAATATCTCATGTTGAATAACAAAAATAAAAAAAGAATTAAATCAAATTTTGTTAAATACAGCATCATTTTACAAATCACAGTACAATTTTTGATGTTATATTTGTGTGACTAAATCAATTCAAAAAGATGAAAAAAAAAATTAATAGTAAATAAATGTTTTAAATCTGTAATATAGAAAAAAAAATATTTATGAATACTACAGTTTCATTACTGACAACAAATACTTAGGTACAATTTTTCAAATGTATAGAAGAAATTATTTTGAATTTTTGTTTGAAAATTATATAACCATAGTTAAATAAAAAAAAATTCAAGGTATTATTACAATTTCTGATAAACTTATTCAGTTCGAACCTGAATTAATTTAAAATTCATCGAAACTATTTGAAATAAATTGTAATAATACACAAAAAATTTTCTGTGACAGAAGTGAAACTTCCTATGTACAAAAAGATAATAACAGTTGTTTTATTAAAATCTATTAAATGCCTAACAGTTACAGCATATTTTAAAATAAAAAAGAAAATGTTACTATTTTTGCCAAAGCAGTACTGTCCCCACTTTGTTTGGGTTTCGAAAATCATTATGAAACCGTGTAGTATGTTGTGTCTAACCACTCAGAAAAACCACAAAACTACCCGCATTTTGTTTTCTATGGGGGTATTTTTTTTTATAGTAGGGACGTGTCGTTCACACGATAGTCCAGACATTTTTACTTTGTGTAAGAAGTTTCACTTCAAAAACCAAAAAGATATCTGTTTCGTTAATTTATCAGTATTGTTTAAAAATATTCAAGTAACAATATCCATCCGAACAATCAAATTCCACGTACTTCCATCATTTTAAATAAATTTTTTAAAATATAGAAAAACAAAATGTTTAAAATAAAAAAAACTATTTGCATGATTTAAAAAAAAAAATATAAAAAACTATTCGTTAACATATGCGCGTTAGCTACTAGGCTATTATATACAAAAGTAATATCATACAACATTTTAGGCGAAACAAATATTCAGTTTTTTGTAGTATGAAAGTGGCAAAACTCCATAATTTTTTTTGGCTGAATGTATATATAAAATTATTATCGGACATACAGAGACATCTCTGATTTGTTCATTAATAATTTTAAATTCAGCCATTAAAAAAATATAAACTTAACCTTATAAATAATTTAAAAAGTAATTATAAAAAATATGTATGTCGTAGAGAAATTGCTTCAAGTACAAAAACAGTTTGTTACTTCTGCAAATTTTATAATATATAAATAATTTAAAAATACAAATTCATATAAACAATTGTTAAGATTAAAATATCCTTATCCAGTTCTAATTAACCACTAACGAAATATATAAATACTAATAGACAATTCTGGTGTTTTATCTATTATTTTCTTTTTTAATTTTTTATTAATAGTATAAAATATTTTTAATTATAGAAAAAAGAGAATACAACAATTTTGTGATCGTTTAAAAAAAAAACTTTGACATTATAATTTCGATTTTTCGATCACCTAAAAATTTATAATCAATCTGTCACGAAAAAAAGTTTGATTATAAATATTTTTCCATTTGGAGTGGTGAAAAAATATTCTAGTCACTTTATAATCTGTTGAAATTTATGTTTTTGTTAATATTTAAATAAATTAGTGATGTATATTTTTTTTTAATATTAATTAAAAGACGTTAAAATTTGACTAAAAAAATTGGTTGTAAATGAAGAAAAAGTCAAATAAATCCAAATTCTATCTGTGATAACGAAGTCGAAAACAACAGTAAAAGTCAAAATTTTAAAAATTATTTTCGCGGAATTCTCTTCTTTCTATAATAATTGATAAATTTATTTAGTTCAGCCGGCTTTTCGTATATATTATAAATATATAGTTTCAAATATCGTGCGTGTGTGTGTAATCGAATGAATGGTTTAACAAAATTACTAAAACGTTATTAAAAATCTAGATAAAAAAATATTTATGCTATTTAGTGCTTACTGTGTTTACCTCCGAAGGGTCTTTGTCGTACCCTAAATTTGTTTTCGAGTAATTTGTTTATTTAATAATTTAAAACGAAAAATACTATGTACAAATGATAGAATATTCCGCCATATTAAACTGTCAAAAAATTTAAGGTTATGTGTGCGACGTCAGTTTGTACATGGTACACAAATCGTCATAAGTATTTCGAACTAAAAAAAAATAGTTGTTCCAATATTCTTCAATTTTTACGTTCTAGTTATCTTAGATTCGTGTAGTGTGGTAGTTTTCTTTTATAAATTATTAAAAATAATTTCTGTGTACACTTGTTTTTATATAATATTTGATGTTTTGCTTTCGGTCTTCCCCCCGTTGATTTACCCAAAAAATTAATTCTTCTCTTAATCCACTGTTACGATTTTACGGATTGTATGGAAGAAGATAAAAAAGTTAAAAAAAAGTAAATTAAATATTAAAATATAAATGTAATTATAAATAACTATATAAAGTAAAAAAATATTCTGGCCTAATGAAAGAATAGAAGCTAAAAAAGAAATTTTGAAGGCTCTATTGAAAAGAATATTTTTTTCGTTTTCGATATCGTATAATATATTAATAATTAATCAATTTAATAATTATATGAGAAAAATTATTATTGTAAATAGCATTTTTGATATTAAATTCGGAAAATATTACGTTTTTTTTTCTAAAGAAAAATCGTATTTTTGGTATACTATGTAGTAAACTACACACTATCTCTATGTTTGTCAAACTATATTAAAATTAAACTAAAAATTACTATTAGATTGTAAGTCGTACATGTTTTTTATACGGAGAAAATTTAAAAAAAAATACATAATACGAATTATATTAGTTTTTAAGTGTTCAGGAAGGGGCAGTAATATCACACAAACGTCAAAAATAAGCACCAAAAATATTCTCGCACATTCCTGATTTATCGACAACATAACCATTAACTTGCAGCAATTGATACAACAAAACGATTGTGTCGATTGCCTTCACGTACATATAGTGTTCGTTTGTGTGATAGATCTGCAGCAGACGCGTCGAATGGCAGCCATGTTTGTAACGGGCATCTGTCGAATCTGGTTGGTATTGCTGGTAGAGAGGACCAAAAGTCAGAAATGTTTAATGAACGGCGGACTTTAGGATGTCTACAATACATAAATACTATTAATATTCTTCGGTGTCGCAAAATATTTCGTATTATTGCAAAAATATCAAAACTAATTACCTATTACAAACTATATCAACTACTGATGACAAACAGAAATATATTCTACGTACAGTGAAATCCTGATTTGGCGACGCGTTTAAATTGGTATCGAAATTAGAAGAAAGGTACGCAAACGGATAATTAGTATACAATTTCTTCAAATTAATTAGAAGTATTTCGTTTTAAAAAATTTTTGTGTTTTTGATATCAAAATCTTTACGAAAATTTTTACCGGACTCTCATCAAAAATATTGTGTTGTCGATGTTACTTGGAGTGTCTCCATATTTAATTTTGTTTTCGAGCAGTCCAAACATCATATTTTTTAAAGTTTTATAAAAATAGTTATTATTGTTTTAAAAAAGGAAATCGTATTAAAAACGTATATTATATTATATAAATGTTTTCTTTTAAAGCAATTTTTAGTGATCTTCAAATGAGTCCAGAGCATCATGAAACCATTGAACAGTACACAAGAGTGATTTTTTGTACAACGAATAATATTTACGTCCTCATTTTTGGTTTTACTTCTTACCCCAATCGAGTGATTTTGATTCTAAAATAAAATTTAATAACTCCATAGAATTTCATTCAATAAATAAAAATGTTTGTTATTCAAAATAAAATCTTCAATCTTATATTTTTACTGATGATAACATAATACTCGAAAGCTACCTAGTAACTTTATAATTTGTTTTTGGTAAAAAGTGACATAGAAAACATTTTCATATTTTGGACATTTTCGTTCGATTTTTCGTAGTTTTTCTCAATCTACCACTTCTTTGGATCACTTTTTTTACACCATGTTCGTTGTACAAATTAATTACTGAAAATTTTTAATGCAATGTTCGTTTAAATAATTATATATTGTATTAAAAAAAAATGCTATTTAAATAAAGAGAAATGAACCTTATATACATATTATATTAGTCTACATATGTGTATATCCCAAGGTACTTGGCCGAAATATAATAGAACACAAAAACCTTGGATTAGTTAGAATTTTCTATGGGAATAACCGACAGTTTATAAATAATAAATTGCCATAAATATACCTATTTAGAAGTATCTTTTAAAAGTAGAGTTTATTAGAAACAAAATATACTTTAAAATATTTATTATATTCATATTATTAAAAGTTTATTAGCGAAATTAATAGTTGAAGTGAAATGTTTAGCTACACAGTTAAAATTTTATATAGTGATGAAAAGAGATTACAAATTGCAGGTTATGTATGTGTCATTATAGGTTAATTTTTTTTTCTTAACCTCAATTTTTTATTTTGTCTTTTTACCATAGAAATATAAGAGTAGATCGCGGGAGTGGGCGTGATATACGATAGATGAGTAAAAAAGAGAACGATGCTTAACGGGTCCCTCTATTTCTTTTTATCCGCGATTATGCATTAATGAACATTGACAATTGCGCATCATTAGTGCGCATCAACATTAGTTATGTGCTTCATATAGTGTATCTGGTGTATCTGCAAGTACAGCAAGTAAACGCCCAAGACAAAAGGATACAACGACCCGTTATGCAGCGTTCTTTTTTTATCGAGCTATTGCGTCCACTTACACGATAGACCCATTACTAGCGCGATCTATTCTTATATGTCTATGCTTTTTACATACTGTGTTTTGAATTTTTTTCTAAGTAACATTTGACAACTGCTCTAAAACACCATTTTTGTTTTAAATTTCGATTTTTGATATCAAAAATATAAAGTAATTGGCGTTAATCTAAAAAAAAAATTTTTAACAAAAATTGATAAAGGCTGTCATTGCACAATATTTAAAGAAAATTCAGCGGGCGCAGTCAGGGTACGAACTATGATCCGTGTATCTAATGATCAAACGATTCAACGATTCGGGGGCAGTTTGATTAACTTCCCTGTAATTATAAAAAAATTCTAGCTCGAATAAAAAACAAAAATTAGCTTCAGTAAGCTAAGTAAAAAAAGAAACTGCAAGTAGATAATAATATGAAATTTGCATCGTTTTTCAAACATTCATAAATAAGATTTTTCTGCAGTCTTTTCGTCAGGACTGTGTTATAATCTTATATTTTGAATTAAAAAAAAAACATAATCTATGTTAAATGTCTCTGTATGATTGGTCATTGTGTGTTTGTGGAACAGGTTGAAAATATTCATCTAAAAAAATATAATTTTCCATATATTGTATAGAAAAGTACACAGGTACAATTGCTTCACACTTTCAGCTTTTCACATGTTTGCTTAATGCTACTTAATAATGGAGACTCTTCAGTTTTTTTTTTTGTCAAACATAACCTCATATTTTAATACAATCGTGAGCAATATATTTGAAAAGAAAAACTATTTTTTCATTTAATTGGAAATTAAACTAAATTGGCTGAACTTTTATTATATAAAATTTGTTTATATTTTGTAGAATATTAAAATATATTAATTACATTCTATACTAAGTATGTTTGTATTTACCAACTGCGATTGCGCAATGCGCAACACTAATAATAATAAAAAAAAAAATGAAAATCATATTTCTATTATATTTATTATAAGTATGAATTTTTGTTTTTGTTCAGAGTCCAATTTCTTGTAATAATTGGTTATACGGAAAATTGAAATTATTTTTCTAAAATATATTTTTGTCAAAATGAATCTTCGAAAATTGGACTCCATTAAAATAAACGGGGTAATTAAAAAATATTTGAGGCTAGTGTTTGTAAAAGAGCTTGCTATTTTTTGATTACAATTGGAATTATTAATATTTAATGATATATTTCTATATTTTTTATAAATTGAAAAAAATTTTGTATTTTTTTCCTAGGTAGGTTTTTAAGAAATTTTTATATAAATAGTAATAAAAAAGGAATTGTGATTGAAAAAATATTTACGTAAAATTTGTTCATTAAATGTGATGCCATCGGGGTAATTAATTTTTGTTTCAAAAAAATTTTAAATACTCACCCAGTACGACATTTTTTCATCAAAATTTTTATTTTCTAAAACTAAACGAAATTGCCATTGACAAAGACTGAGGTAGTTTTATACTTAATAGATTCTTAAATTACCCCAGTATTTAGTTTGCCTCCTTCTTTTCTGCTTTTTCGAAGAAAAAAAATGTTGCTCAAAATTAAAAAAAAAAAAAAATTGGCAATATTATTATATTTTTACGGTATTACTAAAAAAATTGAAGGGCCTTTTTGGATAAGCGTATTTTTTTATTGTCAAAACAGAGAAAATATATTTTTGGATGATGCAAAAAGATTGGGATTGCGAGAGTTGTCAATTACACCAGGTTTTTTGATATGACAAAAGCAAAATGTATAGATAAATTATTTTAAAATACGTTTTTTATATTTACAAAAAAAGTGAAAAAAATTTAACCTAAAAAAATTATTTAACGTTAATTAGATTTTTTATAAATTTGTAGGTGTTAAGGTCAGAAAAATCAAATTAATATTTATAATGTAATAATACCTTTTATACATTTTTTATACCAAAATAATTCGCTTAAGAATTAGGTTATGTAAGGAGTATTTGTAGATTTTTCGAATAGTGATTATTTATCTATAAACAAAATAACCATAGAGTTAGGTGTTTTATGTAAGTTAATTAGGAACAAAGAAGCAATTTTTTAATAATATTCTGTAAATATTTGATTAAGAATCAACATTTCCTTTGTATATAAAATCATTAACTTAACGCTCATTTAACTTTAATGACGAAAATGAAGAGTCTCTATTTATTTATAACTTGGCTTGGTGCGTTTTTAATTTTATTGATTGGGCGGCGACCCTCTAGCCCAAATATTTTTGGTGGGGCCGACATATACTATTTAGTGACAGTTCGACAGTACGTTCTGTATAACGAATATTTTTTAAACATTTAAATTTCTTGTCGTACTTATTCTTTTTATATAAGCGCTTTCGGATATTCATAACATACAAAGAATGAATTATGTACAAATTCTTATTTAAAAGTGAAAATGTTTAATTATTGTATATCATTTTTTTAAACAAAGAAACAGAATATATTAGTTGCATGGAAAAAAAATATTACATATTAATTAAATTATATTAATTACTACAAAATGTACACCACATATCAATGATGAAAATTTTTATTTCTTTTTTGTGTTTAAACAGCGAGAAACAACAACAAAATCCTTCCTTAGATGAGACACATCCTCTTATTAAAAAATATACATATATAATTATTATAATATATTAAATTATTATTATTATTATTATTAATTATTATTACCTTTTAAATATACTGTTTACATATGTATGTTGAAATTTTTAAATTTGATTTTAGTAAATTTTTTATTTATTTTATATAGTAGATAAAAACTTATGTAATATATTATATTTGTAAAAATTATATAGTGTGTGCCAAGAAAATATTCTAAGTGTTTACTTTTTTTAAATTCTAACATTTTTCCCGCAAATCAATTTTTGATTAGGTTATGTTAAATGACAGTTCATCTTAACCTATCCTCGCTCAATTTTTATTTCTTTTTGGAATATTTTTAAAGTATTTTTTTGGCATATTACGTATATTTTGTTTAAAAAACAAGAAAATATATAAATTTTACAAAGTTTAAAAGCAGTGTTTAAGAAATATTTTATTTACGTAGTAAAAATAGATTTCGTAGAGAAAAGTTTAGAATCTAACAAAGAAAAAAAAAAGGAACTCATCGAACTCTTAGTCTAAATATTTGTAAATGGCTTGATTTTTCATTAGTCACAATAAAAAATTCTTATAACATGTTTTTCATTTTTATTAATCGTTGATTTTTTAGATTTATTTCATGTTATATTCACTTGTTTAAACAAACAAATGATGATAAAACAGCCCTCCGTCAAATTGAGCGGAGAGTCGCAGTCCTGTCCGAAAAACCTCCCTTATAAAAGTACAAATTTTTCATATTATTATTAATTAATTATATTCTTATTAATCATCTCGCATTTCTATATTTGAATCATAATCAAAAAAATTGATTTTTTAGAACAAAATTGTCTTTTAAGTTATTTGTTGAATTTTTAAAAAATTTACGTAGGTCTTTTTGATAATTATTTTAATATTTAGGTATGATTAAGTAAACAAATCGTTTAGAGAATTTTTTGAAAATGTTTTATTTTTGATTATGATTCGAAAGTGTAGAAAAAAGTGTTTAATTTTGTGAATCAATTCATTTACTAGCTGTTTTTGTTTCTAGACGGCAGCACTTTACAATGAATGATTTAATTCATAAAATTGAACTTTTTTGTCCATTTATTGTTTATTAATATTAACATTATATCTTTTTAACAAGCTGGAATGCTCCCTCGCTGTTTTCAATATTATTAGTTATTATACACGATTTATAAATTAATTTTTTTTTATATGTTGGGAAAGAAAGATTGTGGAAAGTATTTATAAACTTTACTATTACAAATAGTGTACTATAGTAGAAACAAAACATTCACTTTGAAACATTTAAATTGAATATTATTACTTTTACCACCAGATGTCTCGTCGTAATTTATGAACGTTTTACCCGGTAAAATTAAATTGTGCCAATTTTTAATTTATTAAATTATTTCATAATTTTTGCTGATTACATTACATATTATAATAGAAATTAATGAGTAATAATATTCAGTTAAATGTTTTTAACTTTCACATTTAAAGAAGTAACGATTTGTCAGCTAAATATTAAATTATTTGTTTTGTAAAAGTCAAGGTAAATACTTAAATCTTTTTATAATTTTGGAAAAATGCATAATTTCTATTTTTGGAACACAATTATTTTATTTGAATTTTTGTGTTTTTCTTCGAAATATCACAAATAAAAACAGTACAATGGAGAGGAAATAAAAAGTATTATTTTCATTTTTACAAAACCGCTTAATTAACGGTTAAAAGTCTGGAACAGCAATAAACTATCTTGTTTACAAATAAAATTATGTAAAAATGGAAATAATGTTTTTAATAAAAGACAAACAAAAAAAGAGATCACTTGATTATTTAAACAGAGAAGAAATTATTTATTAGTATCGAAATAATATATTTAAAAAATATATTTATTATCATTAATATTTAAACAAAATAAAAATTTTTGATTAACTACTAAAGTACCTATGTATACTTGCAAGAGAGGGTTAAAACAAACAGTTTTGCACACGCTCTAATTTTTCTTTCTTTAGTTGAAATTTAGTTTAGATTAAATCAATTTATGTTTTTGTTGTTAAAAAAATTGTAAAATGAATCTTGTGTCTTAATTATTTCAAACAAAAATATTCACTGTGTTGTCAGTACTTAAAACGTATCAAACATGTTCAAAATTTTGTTTTCTTTTCGAATTAAGACACAAAATTCGGAATTTAACTGTTATTTTTAGTTTAATTTTTTTTTTTAAATGTCAAATTTATAGGTTATATTTATAGTGATGCTCCAGGAATGATGAATGCTATATTTTTTTGTTTAAATTAGACGCGCGATAAATCACAAAATACAAAAAAAAAATGCATTAATGAGTCTATCACAACAATTAATGTAATTGTATGATGTCAAAACGAATGTGTGAGAGTCAATAAATTAAAAATCAATATGTAATAATTTGTTTGTTTCTATATTATTTAATAATAATACTTTATATGCGTAAGTTAAGCAAAAGTAAAAAATAAAAAAAATAAAAAACAAAAAGCGTATATTTGATATATCAATTAAATATTAATATGAGAATCGAGCTTTCTGATAGCTTTTTTATAATGTGTATTAATTAATTAATATTGTAAACATTTATTATTATTATTATTATTATGAAGAATCCTTACAGATTTTAAAAGCATAATAAAAAAAAATCCCCTCTATCATATTATTTGATATTGGATAAAATAAAATATAATTTAATTGTCTTTTGATTTTTTCATTTCCCAATTTTATCCGAATTTTTAATTTCAGGCACCGTCAAGTCAGTCAACTTTGCCATACCACACTTTGTGACAAAGAAAATTAAAAATTTAATTGTTCTTAAAATCCTTGATTTCAGTATGCTTGATATTTTAGTAAAAGAAAACATGGTTATTAATTCGTTGACATCTTAACCTACTATTATAACAATTAAATATAACTAAATTAATTTCGTCGTCATTTTATTCAAATTTAAATCGAAAATTTAGGCAGCGTTAGCTGACTTTATGGTATTTTTCAGGATCTGACTTGAGTTATTTACTAATTATGGCCTGAAGTGGCTGGAGGTAATCTTTTGAAGGTGAGTATAGTGATATAATAAGAATTCAGAAAAAATAAAGTTATTGAGAGTTATATTATGAAGGTAAGTAAATTTTTCTTGGCCTTTTTCAGGCATTTTTTCATTTTAGTATATCAGTTAAGGGGGGAGTTCAAATAAAAAAGCAACTTTTTTATTTATGATTATTTTGCTTGTTGAAATTTTTTTCAAATTAGGAAGGGTTTCAAATAGAAAATGTTGTTTTTGAAACATTCATTACTCTTTCCTGTGGGGGGGGGGCTTTTTCACAAGTTTTTAAGTGTTTACAAGGAACGTCATATCTCAAAAAGTAACGAATATTTTTTAAATATTTTTTCATTATTACCATAAAGCTGAGTATGGGTTTCAGGTTATTTTAAAAATTAACTATAAAATTGTAATTCCAAACTTCTAAAAATTATAAAACCCAATTTTTTATTAAAAAAAAATGTTTAAAAATAGTTACAATTGTTCAAATGGAAAAAGCATACTCCACTTTATGCGCAATATTTTTATGAACAAAATTTAAAAAAAAAATTAAGTCTCTAGTCCCAAAATAATTGGAAACGAAGGCTTCAGATGCGTTTTCATAGAAGAATGGACAAACTCATAACTGTACTTACTTTGTGATGTACCTCTGACAAATCTTTGTAAATATTTCTGCCATTTTTTTTTTTTAATACTGAGACGAGTAAAAAGTTAATATGTCGGCGTCATTAATTTAATAATTCATTAATTATCAAGTTGAAGGGTAAACGAATAACTTAAACATGTTACTGATGAGCAGACCTTTCTTTTTCTTTGAACTGTGTAGAAAAACTTTTTAAAAGTATCCTGGAATTTTATATATAAAATTTTGAATTCAATAAGAGCATATTTGACGAACTATTTGACATGTTTGGAGGAAAATTTTGTAAATTTTTGTTTAGCCAAGTGGGTGCAATTAAAATATCAAAGTCGTCGGTAGTGCTCTTTAATTTTTAGGGTTCCGCATCTTAAATGGAAAAATATAACTCTTATAAGATCATTTTCGTGTTCGTCTGAACGTACGAATTTGAAATTTGATGTATTATTTGAAACAACTACGTTTATGGATTTTAATAAAATATGTTTTTCATAATATTTGGTATGGTGGATTTAATGATATAGTTTAAAGTTTGCTAGAAATTACCGTCCCACGCACCTGAAGTTTCTAAAGTTAAAATTTTGGTTTTAACACTTTCAGTCCCATTGCTTCGGCATCCGAAACCAAACAAAACTCCCCAGAGGCCGATCGATGATTAATTGATTAGTTGGTTACGCATTATGTGTGCGATGTTTATCATCATTCGTCACACTGATGTGTTCCTACTCACACAAATACATACCAACACACACTACTCTTCGTTTCTATGTATAAAAAATCTTAAGATAAACAATATATATATATATATATATATATATATATATATATATATATATACAGGGTGTAAGAGAAATAACTCTTATCCTTTTGAGGGGTGACGCGATTTTCTCAAACTGTTAATTCCGAAAAAATTCCTGCGGTTTTAGTGTCTACAGGGTGCTATGAGTTACCCCTGAAAAGGATAAGAGTTATTTCTCTGACACTCTGTATAATAAATTCATGATAAAATTTTTGGTCCAAAAACTTGAAAATTTGGTGAGTTATTCGCTATCTCCCAAGGCTCCAAAAAAAAAGTTTCCCCACTGCCGCAGTGATAGTGACCTTCACAGTACCTGAAATCAAAGAAACTAAAAAGCCTATTAAACTAGAAAGTATTGCTCGTGCCATGAACCTCAATCGAAAAAAAAGGTGAATTTTAACAAAATGGCGGAGTTTTAAAAAAAAGTTTCAATTTTGCGTGAAAATTTAATGATTTTTTGCCTGCAAAAATTACATTTTTTATTCGATCGGAAAACTGGAGGTTCATGGCACGAAGAAACATATATAAAAGAAGCTGCAATAAGAATCAAATCGATCGGATGATTTGTCTTCGAGTTATAACTGCAATAAATTTGAGAAATGTAGTTTTTCTTTACCTTACATTTTAGTTTTAATCACTGAGAATTTTTACTAAAATTATTTACGATGTACTCACTATAATAGTCATAGTAAAACTAGATGAGACGTTTAAATGTGCCAGAGTCTAGCTGCTCCACAACATGTGACTGGTAGCCGCGTCCAGAAACTCCCGAACTATCAACTTTCATACATTTCTCAATACCTCAAAGTTAACAAAGAAAATCAGAATCCGCTTCTCAGATGGCTGTAACTCAAAAACTATTTAAGATATGCACTTGAAATTTTAGTATGTTATTTTTGAAGGTATCGACTATCGAAACATGCAAAAAAAACATTTTTTTTTCAGAATGTCACACTAGTGATCCCCCTTAATTGAGTAATAGATTATTAAAAAATTTAAATATAGGTAAAAAAGTTTAAATTGACCCACTGTACGAAACCTTAATTGTGCGAGTGCGCCTCGCTTTTGGTCGATTTTTTTTTACATATATGTATCTGATCGAGGTCACTTGATTTTTTATGAGATAAAATTTTAATTGTATACACGTGCTTCATTTTGTAAGAAACGCTGTTTTATCCACTTGGAAAATATCTTCCGTATGATCAGGGCCGTGGAGCGAAATGTGATTCCCGGGGAATAAACCGCATTTTTTTTTTAAATTTCCTCGCAAAAGAAAAACTCCCAGACCCTCTATCAACAGCTATGGGCTCCTCAAACACGGGCCCAGGAACTCAATCTCGACTATCCTACCCTCTCGTCCGGTCTGCGTATAATAGAATTAACCGTTTATAAATACGCTTAGTGCATAGAGTAATAGATACAACATATCTATCTCTACACTACTGGAACCAGTGTAACATGTAAGAGATAGACAATATGTTGTATACGTGCACTGGGTTTACATTGTATTAGTGCGATTTTGTCTATTTGTGTGAGTAACGGAGATGGTAGTGGCGGTCACGTGGCTCAGCTATTGCATACATAGCCTTGACACCACACGCATGTACTAGGGGATGTAACAATACCAACAACAATCAAGTCCATTATCGTGTAGTTGATCTACAATCATCGACTGCTACTGAGAAACTGACAACTAAGAAGCCTAATGTGCACAGAAATACACACTCGTGATTACAGAAAAGAGATAGTTGCTGTACCTCTGTACTCTGGGGCTTAGTGAAATATAAAACAATCAAAATCGTTTTATGTAATAATACTTCAATATTATACTAATGGTGGAAGCACCGAGAACACGATTGAGAATTAACAGGGAATATTTTGGACACAAGAACTTCAATCTAGTTGATATTACTTTTCATTTGTGAGACATCGTGAAGGAAATCGTGAATATGTACGAACGCATGCGCATACGTATACATACACATAGGTACCTATATTTATTTTAAAAATTGGAACAAAAACACTGTAATGACCTCGAAACATGTTAAAAATTTTGATTTTGATGCTGGAAAGTTAGTAAAACTAAAATTTGCAGTACGTAATATTTGAAAGACTTAGGCTTTTGATATATATATATATATATATATATATATATATATATATATATATATATATATATATATATATATATATATATATATATATATAGATAGATAGATAGGAACAATATATGAGTCGCTGAGTTACAAAACCATATAATTGCCGATTTTTTAAAAATTGAGTTAGATACGGTTTATTCTTCAGGAGGATAAACTGCACCAAAAAATACCAACTAAACGGTGCCCTTTAATTTTAATGACAAAAATACGATACTGTTCCAAAAGTAGCTAATTGCAATTTTTTTCAATTGAAAAAACATGTAGTTGCAAGAAACACAAACCAGTTACAAAACTATCTAATTACTTATATAAAAATGGCGTCATTAGAAAAATCTGGAACAAAAGTAGCTAATTAGGTGGTCAATATGTGGCACTGCAGAGCCTGCAGAGGATCAAATAATTGTATGTGAAAATTTTATTACTCTCTCTAAGAAAGTATTTACTATTGAAATAACCAGAAAAAAATACAAAGAAACTTGTGGAATTGTCAAATATAACAGGCTGCGAATGTGTGCAGAATAAAATTGTGTGAAACACCGTGATTCTGATTTGAGTTTTACTCTTAAATTACAGTAAAGAGATTTGTTTTATGGGAAAATATTCTACTAAATTATAATAAAATATCTTATTTTTCATAAGTTATAATATAAACGACGTTGTACGATGTAAATAGATAGATTTCTACGAATGTTGTTTTATTTAAAACCTATTGAAAGAATAATAAACTGTTGCAAAAGTATCTAAATGTTAGCGTTACTGCTGCAAAAGTGTCTAATTCTTAATGTTACTGCTGCAGAAGTAGCTAATTACAAAATCAACCGTTTCAAAACCATCTAAATAAAACAAACTGCTGCAAAAGTAGTTAATTATAATTTTTAATCTTTATTTACTAATTATTGACGAGTGGTATCGTTGTTATTATTTCTTTATAAGAACTCTATGATTTTTCCTAAAAATTTAATGGTAAAAACTACATCAAAATCATTATTATAAGTGAGAAAACAGTTTTTTGTGTTTCCTGAACATGTTTAGTTGTGTTAATTAGATGGTTTTGAAACTCATCGTCTCATATGTATTCTAATAAAAAATTATTTTTTTTTTTATGTACCTACGCAAATGTAATTTCAGAAAAAATTATAAAAATGTATCATTTTTATTTTTAGTTTTTCACAATTCTTACAAAAAAAATATAGTACCTACATAAATGGTAATTGGGCCCGTAAAACTAATACCAAAGCTGAATTTGTATAAACTTTCAGTCAATTATCGATTTATTCATCTTAAGGTGTGGTATAATAATATGTAATAATCCATTAATCTTACGTCGAGTATTATCTAATAACTGTTAATAGACATTAAAATTACTTAAAAAATTTCCATATATTAAAAATTCTTGACCAGTTCGCATTGACAATAAATTAAATTATGAAGATGAAACCAAAAGTCAAATTATTAGATGAAAATGAATATAATTATCTATTTAAAAAAAACTGGTTTTCAAAACAGAAAAAGAAGAAAATTAAAAAAAAATTAATGGATACTTAAATCACTTTATTAAATAACGGTTTTCTGATAATCCAGTAAGTGTACCCATTGGCAATTAAAGATACTGTTGTTTTCAATATATTATGTATGTATGTAGGTAAGTAGAGGTTTGAGAAGAATAATTTCACGTTTGAGAATAAGATGCGTGACTTTTCACCTTTGAAAGATCCTTTCAAGTCATACTCAGTGTCTGTAAAATTTTTCAAGTTTGTTTAAATTCCGTCCCAAAATTGGTAAAACGGGACATGTGTGGAACCACTTCGGACTCATTTCGGAGGGTAGAATGAAAATGGAAAAAGGGGTAAAAAAAAGCTTATTGAAGCACAAAACCGCTCAAAAAAAAAATCAGAAAAAAATATGAGCTTTGAGATTAAGGTTTAGATTGAGCCAAAAATATCAGGATTAAGTAATTTTAGTGTGTGTTATTATATCAAATCCATTTTTAAAAATAACTTATTTATTGCGCAAGTCAGGTACATTTTTGTCATATTTTTCAACAAATTTGTACATAGGTAAAATTATTCTTGTCAAGGTCTATTGAGTAATACAGAAGTTAATATGTCGTTTTGTTTGAAGATTGCAATTTCAATTTCATTTAATTGTTTATTTATCTATTCTCGATTTTGTTTAAACAATTGATAATTAATTTAGGTGGGAACTTCTTAGCAATGTTGTTTTGATTAAAACTATCGTTAGAAAAATGTAAAATACTGTTCTAACAAAAAGCTTTTGGAGAAACAGGAGATTCCTTTTTACTTTTAATTTTCCTTCTATAACGTAAAAAATTGATTACTCTAATTCAACCAACTGTCCTAATGTAAATCATTTCCACATAAGTCATAATTTGAGAAAAAATAAAAACGAATAAAAATTAAACATGTTGGACCACTCGAAAAAGAGTTCTAAGAAATGACCCTCTACACGGGTCCAACGCAAGATTCTTTGGCGCCCTAGGCGAAATATCCTTTGGCGCCCCAGAACTTGATAAACACTTATTTAGGTATAAAATAACACTTAAAAATCATGCAATGAATCTTCAACTTTTAACATGTAAAAGTTTTTCACTTATTGTTTGCGCTTGACGATGGGCTTGTTCAACTGATATTGGCAACAAGCCTACTAGTCTTTCTTGCATCATTCTTGTAGGCTGGAATCATTTCCGTTAGTAACTATGGAATAACAATATTAGATCGTGTAATATGAAATGTTGTTTTCCGATCACTTGGCTGATCATGTAATTCAGAAACATATCGACACTTTTTTAAGCATTAGAGAAATGTTTAAAAGCAATTTTTTTAACTTTGGATAGATTTCTTGTAGCCTGGAATCATTTCTGCTATTAATTGGAATAACATTAGATCGTGTAATATGAAGTGTCGCTTTTCGACCACTATAAAAACTATAGGCGTTGGAACGATTTGAATAGCAGTTATCTTATTAGCTATTATCTGGTTCATCTTATTATCGCCGCTGGTTTAGATTTCGTCATATTCACTTTTAGCGAATTTCCAGAATGGAATTCAGCTATTACAGCCACTGTCATGACGCGACCTGAGCCCGGGACTATGGCAGAAATTTGTTTTGAGGTCCCTAGAAACCGAAAATAATATTCACTAAAATTTATATATATATATATATATATATATATATATATATATATATATATATATATTTATAATGCTGCGACATATATATATATTTATAACTTATGTATAACTCTCGCGTATAATACGCGATAACTCTCGAACGAAGTATCCAATTTCTGCGAAACTTGGTGAGAACATTGGAAGTCCCAAACCCTTGGATGAGTTCGTCAGCCAGATACGTCGGATGCTAGGAACATGGTTTTTGTTCTTGCAAAAAATTAGTTTTTTGCCAAAACTTCCACTTATTCAAAAATTTTTGCGAATTTTTTTTACACCATATAAAAGAGAAGAAAAAATTACATAAAAAAGGTTGACATAGAAAAAAAACTTTTTTTCTATGTCAACTAGTTTCCGAGAAAAACTAATTTTTATAAACGGAAATTCGCTATGTTATGCAGGATGCTGCGACAGGGGTATTTCCTTGTGAGCTGGTCAAAGTGAATTTAGTTAACAAAAATATATACAGTACTTGCCAAATTTATAAATTTTACGTTCCCAGATTTTTGGTGCCCTATTAGGCAGTCGCAATAAATATCCTGTAAAGATGTCTTTATAATTTGGAGAAGTGACTTCGTCCTTGGATTCAGTATTAGCAGTTGTTATTAAAAAAAAAATTTATTACAGTTACAAGATCAAATAAAAATAAATATCAGCAAATTAAGAAGATGAGGAATGCAGCAAAATTTATGTCAAATACCAAATTTCAAATAATCATTAAAATAATATTCACGTATGCATAAATATGTAAATTGTATGTGTATATGTACATAGAAGCATGTTTGTATAAGAAAAAGGATGCATTTATATTATAAAGATTTAAAACAAGTCTTAAATGTTATCCTCATAATCGACAAATTAATTCAACGGTATACAGGATGTACCACAAGTAAAATCACTAGGCCAGAAATGTGCGCTAGTCATTTCCGGATTTAGGAAAAATGACTACACTATATTTTCGCGCTTATTTCTGAATAATTAAAAAGATGCTAATTGACTACCTTCCAGGGAAAAAGTGAGTTCAACAGAATCTGAACGAACGGCGATAATAAAATGAAACTTACCTAGGAATTTCGCGGTATTTTCGCGCTCGATAGAACTGCTTTTCAAATTTTTCCAACGCCTATAGTTTTCTAAAAAATTGGAGAAAATTGTCTAGTTCATTTTTCTGACTTAAAATCACTTATGGTAGTTGGTCGGTAAAACGATTTTTTCAAAGGATTTTAACAAAACTTCTCTAGATATTTATTCAGTACCAATAATAGGAGCCTATTCCGTTAAAATTGACTACTCCAATTTTGAGAAAAACGATTTCAAAGTTTTGTAATTTTAACACAGGCTCTTATGGGAAAACTCTATTTTCTTTGAATAAAATGAAAACGTGTCAAAGGAATTTGATAAAAATTTAATATGTTATAAAATACAAAGTTACAAACCATATTTAATAACAAATAAAAATTATTGACCGTTTTTGAAATATAATTTAAAAACATAATTTTACAACGTTTTTACAACGCTTTTTCAACAATGCTTTCATATTGCTACAACATAAGCGCGCGGAAATTAAAAAAGGAACAGGTGGGTATACAAAAATAATAACTGAAGAATATTAATAGTACGGTGCAATTAGACCCAAACCTCAACATCCAAAATAACAGTTTCACTCCAACTTCAAATTGTTCTATACAGTCCACATATTGTTTGGTAAAAAGTTACACCATTATGAGCGTCGGGTTTGGGAGAGAAGAGAGTAGAAGTAGGCAAATGAACGGTTTTCCTCAGTTTTTTTTTTTTTTTAAATATTTCGAATACTATGCAGTTTAACGCAAAAAGTGCTTATACAAAAATAATCTACATTAAATTCCGAACAAAAATAGTCCTATACATAATCTTGCTGAAGTGAAGAGTTCCAGTGTTATGGAGGGTGTAAAAATAGCAATTTTTAGTATTTTTAGATTTTTTTTGGAAAAAATATGACACATTATCACTAAGGAAACTAGTTTTTTTTTTTTTTTTTTTATACAGGATTGAGTTTTGTAAAAGGAAACTGCGATTAGTCCTCTTCAAACATAGCGCCCTCCTCTTCTAAATCTTCGTCTATGATATTCGTATCCCTGTTATCACATCCTAGGCCTGAGAAATTACCGCATATGCTTGAGCAGTTTAGACCACTCTTTCCGCATTCGCAGTTACGTACGCATTCGTCTTTGCAAGCGCACACTATGAGGGAAAGTAATTCCTCGGGAACTGCAGGACGCGCTGTTGTAACTGGTCTCAGGTGTTCGTCAATCTTCTTTCACCCCCACTCGAGCGGATTCTTCTTCTTATTGAGCCACTGCCACATCTGATCATAGGTGCAGCAGTGGCTAAAAATACTAAAAATTGCTACTTTTACACCCTCCGTAACTCTCTGGACCTGTTCACTTTAGCAAGATTATGCACAGGACTATTTTTGTTCGCAATTTAATGTAGATTACTTTTGTTCCTGAGACTTTTTACGCTAAACCCTATAGTTTTCGAAATATTTAAAAAAACTGATGAAATCCGTTAATTTGCCTACTTCTAACCCCCGTCTCCCCCAAAACCCGACGCTCAAAATGGTGTAACTTTTTGCCAAACAATATGTGGACTGTATAGAACAATTTGGAGCTGGAGTTTTTTTTAATAACTGCACCGTACTTATAATACATTATTTAATTTTTGATAAAAGAAAATTTTTCGCTGAGATATACTTTTATTAGGCGTCTTGAAATTTTGGAAAAATTAAAGAAGCACTGATAAAATAGTGGATTCTTTGTGAAACATTCTGTACACGTTCATAAAATGAAGATGTTAGTTAAAAATAATTATTAATCTGTCCTTTTCTAAACGACATTTTTTTTTCTTTCAACAGAACACTTCAAGAGAAGATGATCACCAACTAAAAAAAAAATTTGCATCTCGTTAAAACACTATAAAAGCCTAGTAATGAGTAAAATTTAAGTAAATATTGTTAATCAGGTGTTTAGATAAGTGATTAGTGACGAAAAAAAAAACCACACACAATGAAATTCGCTTTGGTAAGTCCAACACAGATATTTTTTGAAAAAAATTTTTTATTAGTTTATTTCTAATCAAAAATCTGGTATTAGTTTGTATTGGCTACCGTTTTGGCTGTGGCCTTGGCACGACCACAACAAAACCCCGACAAAGCGGCCGAAACATTACGTTTAGAGAATGACAATAGCGGCTTGGGACAATATAGATACGCGTTGGAAACATCGAATGGAATTAAAATTGAAGAAGCCGGACAAACAAAAGATTTAGGACCGGAGGATAAACCGATCGTGTCACAGGGATCGTTCGAATGGACCGCTCCCGATGGACAACGGTATCAAGTGAGTTGGATCGCCGACGAGAACGGTTTCCAACCAAGTGGTGCCCATCTTCCAGTTGCACCCTAAATCAAATATATAGGTTGTTGTTAAAATAATATTTATTTTGAATTTTTTTTGGATTTCGCCGTCTGCTGTTGTGATTTTTTTTTGTATGATGTAATTTTTTTTGCTCGAAAATGTAAATATATTTTTTTTAAAAGTATAATTTTAAAAATTTTTGTTTGCTTTGTTTTGACCCCCAAAAAAAAATTATTTTTCAGTAAAATGTCGTTATGTGAAGAAGTACTGTACTCATACAATATATTGGTACTGGTTATTTGCATATTTTATTAACCGATGATGCAACAAACTTTTAAAGTAAATGTTTATTAAGTAATTAGTCCCATTTTATTTTGAAATCAATTAATTTTTTTTAAAAAAAAAAGTGAGATGAGGTTACTATTGAAGATAAATTCTAATCTTGTTGAGGAATATATTGACTTTTACTTTCTGCGAAGTGACCATACTAATAGAAATTAATGTTACCGATATGTCGAGAAGTAGTCTCTTTTCGCATTAACATGATCTTTTTGAATTATAAGATTCGAAATTTTGGCGATAAAAATCAGCTGAAGTGAAAATTTAATTTTCACTTGCTTTAAAATTCATCCCTGTGTATTATTAAATACAAATAAAAAAATAAATTTCTTAATTACGAAAATAGTGAAAGAATGTTAAAGGGTAGTTTAACACGTTTTTGGAAATTGACCTTTCTCGGATTAGTGAAGTAACGGATAGTTAAGGGCAGATTAACATTCTTGGAAATAGACCTTTTGTTTACCTGACCACACGGTGAGTGTAGAAATGCGTTGAGAATAAGGTTGCCAACATTTGTCTTAAAAAAGCCATATAGTCCTTGAATACCTCGACTGCCTTTTTCAAAAAGAAGATGATGAAATTTTACTAGTTCTTACATCATAAATCCTAGAAATTTGGCAGAAATTTTCATTCGGAATGAATCTACGCTCGAAGGAGTGTAAAACAAATTAAGAACCGTCTAAAATTTTTTTGGGGAACAAAATGATATAGATGCTTAAAGAATTACCAATAACCCCATTTTTATTCTTAATTTATAAATTAAATAATTAATAAATTATATTAATTTATAAAATTATAACCTTTGTCATAATTATTTTGAATACCCGCCAGGCTGCTAGCACACGTTCATAATTTTTTTTCATGTCTATTAATAAATTTTTTGGTTTAAAATTTGTCTCTCTCTACACCTTACAGTTATTTTAAAAATTTTACCTTGACATATAATAAATAATCGAATGTAATTGAACATACAGCTAAACCTTTTTTTATGCGGTCCTTTTTGTGGCATTCTTTTTTATGTAATTTTTAAAAAAAATGGTCATTAAAATGCTAAATGTGAATCAAAATCAAGAGAAAGTAGTAAGAAACTTAAACATTAACTATAATAACTTCCTTTGATAAAAATAGTTTGTAATTGTTTTTAAGAATTTAATCAGTACATTGCATAAGAATATAAGTTATTGCATCATTTAGTTTTTTTGTTACAGATGTATTTTTCATAATTTTCATAATGTTATAAAAATAAAATAAAATGTTCTTATTTGTAAAATAATGTTTTATCTTGTTAAGAAAAGTAAATTCTAAAGAAATCGTGAGGTTTTGAGCGTTTTGAGTTACATATTTTCGATGAGTTTCACCGCATAAAAATTTTTTTTTACATTCTGGACCGAACGAAACTTTTTATAGCTATTTAAGATATTTTAAAATATTTTTTTTGTGCGATTTTTTTTATGCGGTCCCTATCCACCGCATAAAAAAAGGTTCAGCTGTATTATACGAATAGACTGTCGCGTTAGCCATCTCAGTATTTATTTATTGGCTAATATTTAAATATTCAGTGATTTTAAATACAATATTATGACAATTTAACTTATGTTGTATTAGGAGTCTCATATTAAGAATACTGTACATAGTTTCTTTTCACTTTTACAGCGAAACAAATAGTAGGAAATTTTTCATTGGTCAGTTCATTGTAGGTAAACATGATGCTAAAAATGAAACGAAAGTTTTTAACTGGTAAATTTAATCGATTAAAAACCATAGTAACGGAATATTAAATAATATGTACCTAAAAAAACACATCCTTACACCCTTATTCAAATCGTTTCTTCCATAAACCTTTCTTGGAGAAAAATATTTTCTTTAACGTGATGATGTCATTAAGTTTTTTAAAATTTTTCAACACTCTAAAAATGGTAAATGAATTGATTTTGAATGTAATGCAACTGATCCGACAAAAGTCCTTTTTGAAGCGGTTCAGCCCGTTTAATTTTAGTGAAAATGCAAAGAACGACTTCCAAAAACCATCAATGAATGAATTGATTGTTTTTGGAGGTCGTTCTTTGCATTTTCATTAAAATTAAACAGGTTGCACCGCTTCAAAAAGGACTTTTATCGAAACAGTTGCATTACTAAAAGGAATTTTGTCATTTTAATAACAAAATAAAAAAAAAATTACCCTACTTACAAGCGAAATTTTATTAAGGGAGGAGTTCAAATAAAAAAGCAACTTTTTTATTTATGATTATTTTGCTTGTTGAAATTTTTTTTCAAATTAGGTATGGTTTCAAATAGAAAATTTTGTTTTTGAAACATTCATTACTCTTCCCTGTGGGGGGAGGCGGCCCTTTTTCACAAGTGTTTAAGCGTTTACAAGGAACGCCATATCTCAAAAAGTAATGAATATTTTTTAAATATTTTTTCATTATTTTATTCCTAAAGGACCTGTCCATAAAGTTGAGTATGGGTTTCAGGTAATTTTAAAAATTAACTATAAAATTGTAATCCCAAAGTTCTACAAATTATAAAACCCAATTTTTTATTAAAAAAAAATGTTTAATAATAGTTACAATTGTTCAAATGGAAAAAGCATACTCCACTTTATGCGCAATATGTTTATGAACAAAATAAAAAAAAATTAAGTCTCTATCTTTTCTAGAACTTGAGATATGATTTTCCTTGTCGGGAAAAACACAAGTTTCGGGAAACGGTAAAAAACAAAAATAATAACAAAAGAAGCGGTTTACTCACTGTTTATTAAAACGTCTACAAAGGCATACAAATAAAAGAACATTATCTCAGTGGATACTATAACTCGTGTACACACCAAAACTAAATATTACTGATCAAATCGCGCGGGGGGGGGGGCGAGCGTTATCTGCAAAGGAGCAGCAACTTGGCTGTGCAGTGGCTCACAAATAAATATTTTTCTACTTGAAAAAAATTTTTTTTGGCCATGTTTTATATATCACCGTGTTTGTAAAGAACCACAGAATGAAATAAAAACAAAAAACGAGATTCGAAAATAATTAGTTTATTAGCCGTTTCTGGCGTGAACTCCCCCCTTAAATCCATTTCATTTTGATTTTGGTGATTCTTAATTTTGTCATGTATGAAAAAAATATTAAAAAAAATACTGTTGATTATGTCTGGGTATAAATCCAAGCGACGAAGCGAACATCCATTTCATTCCATTGGTCAATTAAATAAAAATTCATCTCGACCAATTCCCTTAATTTCACTTTTTATTACCCCGAATATACTCCGCTCCATACAAATCATATACGATAATGGACATATAATTTAAAATCATTGCTTCAGCTAATAAAAAAATCAAAGTCGAACGAAGCTAGAAAAACTAGAAGAAAGAGTTATGTATGTACGTCGTTCTCGCAATAAATACATAACTCGTTAGAAAAAAAAAAACGAAACTCCACTTGGCTATTTTAAATTTCCAATCACGAATTTACGAATGTGAATATGTATGCACCCCCCACTCCAGTGAACGGATGGACAGAAAGGCATACTTCATCCAATTCTCATCCTATTAGCCGTACGTCAGTCATTCGACACTGTCGTCTCTGGAGCATATAAAATCTCGCTAGTCTCTATATGCATTCTTCATCTTTTTCTTTTGGATAGAACGTATAGAGGACCGAACAGACCTGTACGACAGACCGTAACATCATTGCAACTTGATCGGATGGTAGTGCATGACACAGTGTGACCAAATCGTAAAATACGACACAAACGAGAAAAATGAAGTGTGTGGGCGTGACCTATACAACAAACTTGAAAATTGTGACCGTAGTCACTAGACTGGAATGGTGTGAACACGTACACTTAAATACATGATTGTATTGGATTGACCGTACGGTAGACCGGGCGTCCAGTGTAACGGTCCACCGTACCAGTGTGTTCACACGCTACAAAGGTTGCCTTGGTTAGCGTTAACATTCGTTGATGCATTCGTCGCGTCCACCTTTTGTCCTGCATCGACCTCGTTAGTTTTAGGTACGTTTTGTAGTTACGTTTGTTTTTTTTCCTCGTGTGCCGTTATAACATCTTTATAGTTAACGTTAGTGTCCTATTTGAAGAAAAAAATGTATTGGATTCTTAACACTATAATGAAAGAAAAAAATGGTTTTGAGTTATCTTTTAGTAGGAAAAATTTACGTTAGACATTTGAAAGATTTTACTGCCAAGGCGTAGAATGTCAAAATATAAGAAAAGTATTCTTGAAAAGTGAAGAATGACTTAAAGCTCCTCTTAAAGTAGTTCAGGATCAAATATGTTTATTCACTTATTGTTAGAGCGAAAAATCAATAACATTGTAAATAGGGTAAATGCGGGAGAGATGTCGCAGTAGCCATAGTTCGTCCGTTGATTGATAGATAGCGCTATTAATGGATTATATGTTTAAAATAAATTACTTATTTAAGCTGTATATGGTAACATTTATGATAAGTCCATCAGTTTAGTAATTATCCAACTTTTTATTATTGAAAAGTAAGTTTTTTAACATAATTTTTTATCAAGCATTTAATTCATTAGAATTTAAGAATGTATATTTCATTGTTTTAATAAAAATGAGTTTTGTTATTAATTTAGGTATATTTTAAAATTACTGTATAAAATTTTAGGTTAGAATTCCGCACTATGCTTGCTATAGCAACATGCGACATCTATCCCAACAAAAAGGACAGATGCCGCATCATATTACATGTTAAAAACATAGACTTATATACCTTAATTATGCAATTCTTTTTTTTTTAGACTGTAAATTATGCCACGTAAATATAAAAGATCCATTAACGGATCAGGAAGAGCCCTCATATTAGTGACGATAACGAAAATGTATTGAATGTTTTGAAAGGTACTCAGAAACAAAAAAAAAGTTGACTGGTTAAGATGTATGTAAGTTCCAGCAGTTTAAAAAACAAAACTTGATTTTAATGAAATGTGGTATTCTCTCGTTGGTTAGTAGCAACTTTTGAATTAATAAATTAGAATATAGTATAAAAGCACGTCTACATTTTAACAGTGGTGCTTAAGATAAAAAC
The DNA here is from genome assembly GCA_035578155.1 of Brachynemurus nebulosus. Classification (NCBI taxonomy): domain Eukaryota; kingdom Metazoa; phylum Arthropoda; class Insecta; order Neuroptera; family Myrmeleontidae; genus Brachynemurus; species Brachynemurus nebulosus. Next base: position 64,603,386 of record JAPWDM010000003.1, read on the forward strand.
TAGTTGTACAAAATACGCATCCTTAGAATTTGTAATAAATTTTGTATATTATGGCATAAATATTTTGTTGTAGTTCAAGAATCCAAACTTTTAATACTGTTAAATAGCCTTCATTTTGTTACTACACCATATCTACATAGTAAAGAGTATTCCATATATGTACTTGATAAACTAGTCATACAGATATTCATCAAGTATTCGAAACACGTGATAGAACGTCCATCTAACTGGACGATAGGATGCCAGTACGTCATAGCGTCTTGCAACCAGTACTAGTATAGTACCCCATCTATTAATTCAAACTAATAAAAAAAATTGTAAGTATGCTTCAGACCGCATGCATGACCGAAGTGAAAAATTCGATGGCGATCTCGTAACCAATTCACAGTAACATAAATATTGAACGAGTCGCGGTTATAATGAGCGTGCGAAGTCTATACTGTCAGGTTAGAACCAGAATTCATAAGAAGTTATTGTCTATTTACCATAAAATAATTTATGTCAGAAGGTTGTCTGCTTTGAAATAATACAAATAAAAATATTTGATATCTTATCGGCAATTCAAATAATAATAAGGTAGTATTCGAGTCTAGAAATTCGAAAAAATCAATTATTTTCATATTTTCAAAGTTCAGACCTTAAAGAATAAGCCTGTAAAAGTATTTACGGAAATTCGAATTATTTTCAGAGTTATAGTTATTTTTTCCCTGTGTACTGTGTTTCATTTCTGTGTTAAATTCAAATTTTTAATATAAATTACTCAAAACTACCTTTTTGGATACGGTTGACATGATATTTCAAGTTCTAATGCACCGATTTACTAGAAATTTGGTACAGACCTTCTTAATACTATTAAAATTGGGCCGACGTAGGGGTTTTTGGAATTTTTTTTTACTATTTTTAAAAAATTTCCAAAGTTGAAAAAAAGAGGTGAAAATTTTTTTTTTTTTTTTTTTTTTAGATGTACGCCATTTTGTGAAAAAAATTATTTTTTTAAATCGGCGACGTTCGGCTAATTTTACATCCTTGTTTATTAAGAATTAACTAAAATTTTATGTTTCAGATCACCAGGAGGGTTGGAATCACGTCAACCAGGAGACACCTTTTTTTTTTGAGTCTCCACTTTGCCGGCCTGTACCGATTTCAACTTTGAATTTTTTTTAAATTTTTATACATTTTTATACTTTTCAAATATCAATAAAAATCTGATAAAAAAGTGGATACTAAAAATGTTTATTGTTTTTTTTTTTCTTTTTATTACGCCCGTAAAATCACTTCAAACTCGAGCCTCTAGACTAGAATACCCCCTCTTAAATGCATATTAAATGTGATTTCAATTGTTTTAATTTTAAAATTTATTTTGATTTATTTTATTTTCCATATATTTGTTGAAGTTTAGTAGTCTGATAGAAATAGGAATTAACTGATACATTAAAAAAACATGATTTCGCGGTAATGACATGCTGTTGCACCCTTACTATATATATACCGAGTTTAATCTAATATAACATATCACATACTATAGTAGTACCATTAAACCAAATATAGAGAGTACCAAAGATCACTCCCGTTGATGGGTAAATTTTTGATGGTGGTGGCGGTTCGTCAGTCTTTCTGCTGAACTTGCTCCAAGCTCTAGCATTCACACATACATCCATACATACATACATGAAGGAGATTGTGAAGATGTTCCTTATTGCTTGTTTTGCTTGGCAATTGCCACATCAATCTGTCACCAAGTCACGGATTTGTTTGTTACCTTTGTCTGTTACAAAAAGCACATACTTTTTGTTGAAATATTTAACGATAGTCTTTTTATTTTTTAGTAAGACGTGAGGGGGAAGAGGCAGAAAATTTAGTGTATAAGTAAATTTTCAGAAATTGATGTTACTGTTTAATGCAAACGGGGTGACCAATTCTTTATAGTGGGTTCTAGCACACACTAAGTCGTCAAAAGTATGGGGACACCTTGGCCCAAGGGGGGGGTGCTCACACTTTTGACTCGGTACTGTACGTAATGTTGTGGTACACTACTGTGTCAAAAGTGCGGACACTCCCCTGGGCCAAAGTGTCTCAATACTTTTGACGACGTAGGTTCTGTGCTAGAACCCGCTATAAAAAGTTAGTAACTCCTTGGAAACGCGTTTGTGCGGACCAATGTCCTCACCCATTTAATTAAAGCGGAATTAGGGGTAATAATTTTGTGAATAAATTAAGGTACCATCACAGTGAGATCAGCCGAAAAATAGCCAATTTTCACGATTCTTTTTCGGATGGATCGGGTGGGGGAATGGGATTGATTCTTTTTTATGATTAATACCACTATTTAACAATACAAAATTATTTTTTTTATTCATTTTTATTTATTTTTTATAATTATTATAATTTTTTAAAAAAAGTGTTTTTAAAAAAGGGCGAAAATCGGTGCCTACGATTGCGGCCGCAGTTTTCATCCGAATAAAAAAAATCAAATAGATTATAAATCTGTAGGTAAGTCGCTACCTATGAAAGCTTTTTTTTTGAAATTTGAAAAAATGGCGGCGGTTTGAATATAAAATACAAAATTTTTTATAGTTTTTCGTTTAGAAAAATAGGAAGATTTCAAAAGAAAAAAAAAGCTCCCATAGGTACATAGCGGTTTATTTGCAGATTTATAATCTATTTGATTTTTTTTATTCGGATAAAAACTGCGGCCGCAATCGTGGGCACCGATTTGGCTATTTTTCGACTGATTACACTGTGATGGTACCTTAAATATGAATTGTTGTTGATTGTATTCGGGATCCACTGATTCTGCCTCGAAAATTTAGATGGCAACTAGAAGATAAAATACGCTGCCAATAGGGTGGGCACACAGCTTCCTCGTAGTCGTAAAAGGCTTTAAAACAGTATTCTACCAAATATACATATTATATACCGTGAAATTATATTTTCGCCTTGAAGTTTATAAAAAAAACTGTTGTAACTCAAAAGACTTAAAGGCTAAATTATAAAATAATAGCAAAAATATTTTAGAAACTAACCCCCAATATGCCCTAAAAATTTGAGCGAGATAGGACTAGCAGTAAATAAGATATTGACATTTAATGGGACTTCATGGTAGCGGCGTAGCTACCGTTACTCCGATTTCGATTAAATTCATAGGGGACCATATAGAAACCAAACTACATAATTCCTGAAAATTTCATAAAAAAGAATTGAATAGTTCCGAAGTTATCCCACTTGGTGCAATTTTGGAATGACATTGTAGCGGCGTTGCTACCGTTACTCCGATTTTGATTAAATTCATAGGGGACCATCGCGGAGCCAAACTGCATAATTTCTGAAAATTTCATTAAAAACAATCGAATAGTTCGGAAGTTATGCCACTTGGTGCAAAATTGGAGACACACAGACGGACAGACAGACGGACAGCCCAAACCAAAATTGTTCAGGAAGCTCTAAAACATAAAATGTGCGTAAAAAATTTGATTTTGGAGAGAAAAAATTTTTTATTTTTCAAAAGTGATTACAATGCTTCCGCTACTTTAGTAGTCTCGGAAGCAAAATTATCGAAACACCAAAAATTTATTTTTCAGGGTTTCTTATAATTTTAATTAATTTACTAGTATGTGAAAATTAATTCACTTTCAAGGTATAAATTATTCATTTGAATTGACAAAAAGGGATAAAACAGAGCTTTTACCTTTCTGGTAAAAATGGACATCGTCTTTCAATTAAAATTTTATGGGAGGACATATATATTTTCACTCCAGCGCTATGCTAGAAGTATTTAAAAATCTCACGGGAATATGTATAAAATGTTATGTGTTGACCACGGTGTAGGGTTCCCAATACGATATGGTCCCATTTTATTTTAAGGGCACACAATACAATATAAAACAATATCTACGTATTGGATTAAATGACCGATATTTTGGTGAAAGTAAGTAAGGTAATTTAATACTTTGATGTGAATATTTTATTATTGAAAGCAATTATATTAATGGACCGTATACAGTGCTGCCATCCTCGAAATTGGGCGAAGGGGGTGGGTGAGGGAAGTGAAGGTAGAAAGCATACAGTAGAATAACTTTAAATGGAAAAATACGTCAAGTTTGTGTTGGTCGTGCAGTGAATCTGGGCTCATCAGTAGCTAAAATTTTTTATAATTTTTTCACTTATTTATTATTACCTACACGAGAGCTTTGTATTTTTTCGAACAGCTTTGGGTTTGTCTAACGAAAATTTGTTGGCTAGCAATTTAACGAGAAGAACTGTCACGTTTTTGTTAGTTGACAGTTCTGCGAGGTAAATTGCGTTTAGGTAAGCAATTTGAGTTGTAGAAAATTAAAATTTATTCAGAAAAAATATTAGACAATTTAACGAATAAAATAAATTGGTATAACTAATTTTATTCCCAGTTGACCGTGATATAATGGAATCTGTAAGAATATAAAAGCTGACTCTCAAATCATTTTTTGAACGGTTCTTTTTGTGGACAAGAAAAAGTTTAAGGGCACTTTTTGCGAAAAATATCTTTGACAATTTTTTGACTTACGTATTCAACTGGGACCATTGTTACATATTTAAACGTTAAGAACAATAAAGAGATAAGTGAAAATTTCATTTTTTTTCTGTATTGAGAAGTATTTATCGATAACTGATGCTAAATAAGGTTTCGGCTGCATATTTATACTGATTTAGTTAAAATTAATTACTAATTAGGTGTTACTGCAAAAATCGACATCTTCATATTATTATTTAATACATTGTTACCATGGTTCTGAAATCATCTAAATTTACCAATAGGAATTTTTGTTTCATTTTTATTGTATTTACCTATAGTGAAATGACCAATGAAATATTTTGTACTATTTTTTTCGTTGTAAAAATTTGTCCTAACTTTTTTCCATGGTAAAAGTGAAAAAACTACAATATTCTTATGGAACTTGATACACTTGAGTTAAATTATAATATTTAATTGTTGAGTTTTTGGATGATATCTCTCTTCTGAGCTAACTCTAAGTTTGTAGAATTTATTCTTGGTTATGAAATTATTTCTATGAAGCTGAAAGTCTCCCAATTCTTTTTAGTGAATATTAAAAATTTGAATAATTTTAGTCTTACGAATCTTGAGTGGATTCTATTTTCTAAAAGGATTTTGGTAACTTCTCATATTTTTTTTTCATGTTAGTTTTTTTTTTATTAATATTTATATTTATATAAATGTCTATCTCTAGTCCTTGAATATTTCATTATGGCAACAAAGGATTTTATGTAAATGAAGGTAACAGAGAGATATAGGGAACATTTCAGAACACGATATTACAATTTGTAAATGTATATGATAATGAATAAAACAGTATGCTTTAAGTATAATAAGGGTTGTCGCTTCTTGATGTTAAATGTTTAAATACGAAATATTATATGTACAAATGAATTTTATATATTATCAATGTTTAATCTGAATTTCAAAAATATTTATTTAAAAAAAAAAATGATAGGAGAAATCAGCTTTTTTAGTACAACTAAACCTTTTGTTATACGGTGGATAGAAACCGCATAAAAAAAGATAGCACCAAAAATTTGTTCAAAAACTTCATAAATAGCTACTTATAAAAAGTACAGTTCGGTCCAGATTGTAAAAAAAAAAACTTTTTTTATGTGGTGGATCAGTACCGCATACGTCGACAATATATAATTCAAAGCGCTCAAAACCTTACGATTTGCTTAGAAGCTGCTTTTCTACACAAGATAAATATTAATTTACACAAAAGAACAGATTTTATTTCATTTTTTATAATACTATGAAAATTCAGAAAAATACATAGTTTTGTAAAAAAACTTAATGATGCAATGTACTGATTTTACGCTTAAAAATCATTAAAAGTTAACTTTTTCAAGAAAAGTTATTATAGTTAATGTTTAATTTTCTTACTTTTTTTGATTTTGATTTAGATTATGTACTTTAATGAATATTTTTTCAAAAACCGCATAAAAAAGGATTAGCTGTACTTCAAATATTAAAAGTTTCTTTATTTTTTTTTTTTTTTTTGAAAAAAGAAAATATTCTTTTCGAGGAAAAACAAGGAATTTTCAGTAAAAATAACTCAAAAAAAAAAAGAAAAAAAATTTCTAAATTTATATTTTTGTTCTAATTTATAGGTATGTACAGTTTCTTAAAAGACTAGTTTTTGATACTTATTCTTCAGACTCCTCGTGAATTCCATATGTCCCCAAACCTCCTCCCTGATGATGATGTTCATGTTCATGCTCATGTTCATGCTCATGCTCATGCTCCGGGTGATGCTGATGATGTATCTCCTTTTCAATCCCCTCGAGTCCTTCACCACCAAAGCCTACATTATGATGCTGAAGATGATGTCCAGTGGTTCCTACTGCTGCATGTTCTTCGCACTCTTCATTGAATCCTCCTCCTCCTCCTCTCTGAAGATGATGCGGGTAATGATGTTGAAGATTATGTAGACCTCCTATTCCCTCATATCCTCCACTAATTATTCGATCAATTGTCGCTACACCTTCCAATCCTTTGCCCCTGTTTAATCCAAATTTTATTCCCAGTTGACCGTGATATAATGGAATCTGTAAGAATATAAAAGCTTACTCTCAAATCTTTTTTTGAGCGGTTCTTTTTGTGATCGCACAAGAAAAAGTTTGAGGGAACTTTTTGCGAAAAATATTTTTGAAAATTTTTTGACTTACGTATTCAACTGGGACCATTGTTACATATTTAAACGTTAAGCACAATAAAATGATAAGTGAAAATTTCATTTTTTTTCTGTATTGAGAAGTATTGATCGATCACTGATGCTAAATAAGGTTTCCGCTGCATATTTATACTGATTTAGTTAAAATTAATTACTAATTAGGTGTTACCGCAATAATCGACATCTTCATATTAGGGGAATTATAATTGTTATTACTGTAAGTTCGTTTTAAAGATGACCTTAGTGTTTGGTTTAAATTATTCCAACAAAATATAACGAAAATTTCCGTGTGACCTTAAGTAATTAAAAAGTATAAATTGATTTTTATAGTAAAAATAGTAATTATGGTTTTCTGATTGTGGTTCTGGATAAAAATTAAATCTTAATAAAACTGTTTATTGGAATAAACTATTGTTTTAACATTGATTATTTGCCGGGAGAATGGGAATGGTTTTGATAAGGGGGTTCAAATAAGAATTCATGAACTCGATATAAAAATACCTTATTTTTTTTTTTATTATTTTCTTTTATTAAAATCAGTTTATTATCCACAAAAGCAATATACAAATGAAGTTCTCCTGGCGATGCCGTTGTAATAAATAAATTTGTACTCTATATGTTTCGAAGAGACCGTAAGCTTTTATTTTAATCAACGATATATTAAAAAAAAAATATGAATATGATAAATTTGTACGATTGGGTAACTTTGAGCACAATTCAAGACTAGACTTCAAAAACGGGTTAAGTGCCCAAAAAAATTGAGTTAGTTCCGAAAAATGAATCTACGTGCCATTGTCAAAATCTAGACGGCACTTCGCCTGTTTTTGAAGTTCAGTCATCAATTTTGTTTTACTTTTAGCATCAGGATGACAAAAAATTGGTCAAAAAATTCAAATTTATATTAGGCCAAAGATCGAATTTATTATTAATTCTAGGCTGTTAATTTGGTTTAAAATGAACAGAGGGTCATCGAAAACCTGTGATCTGGTACAAATTTCACATTTCCAACATTAAAATTTGGAATTTTACGATTCAAAAAAATTTAATGGATTTAATGACCGTCATCAGGGTCAAATTTTCTTTCGATTAAATTTCGCGAAAGTGTCATGAAATTTGAATAATTTGGGTGTGTGGATTACATTTTTAATATTCCGTACCAAAATAGTCCGATGTTCGACCGTTTGTAACAAATTGTTTTTTTCTAAAATTATTTGACGTGAAAATTTGAAATTTAGCACAGAAACAGAGTCTGATGGATCTATTACAGATATGCAGTTGGAGTTCAATTATGGCGGTTAATTTCAGGAAGCAGCCTAAAAAGTGGGGAAAATTTTTTTTCCTAAGGGCATCGAGTAGGGTATCAAAGGAAAGCTTGTTTAGTATAGTTTTTCCGGAAGGGGGGAACCTCTCAAAAATTGCTATCCTCGACCCTTATCGTCAGAAGGATCGTTCAGAAAAATCAGAAAAAATTAATGAACCTTAAAAATGAGGTGTAGATTGAACGAAAATTATCAGGACTCAATTTTCGTATAAGTAATTTTCTTGATATATAAAAAGAAAGCTTGATGGCATATTTTGTTCTAATCAAAATGTTGTTAATCAGCAATTACGTATTTTTATGAATTTTTATGTACGGAACAGTATTTTTGCAAGTAAAACTGGCACCTGACGATTGTTGCTGTTAAAATATCAACAAAATTTTTAAAAACTTTTCCCCCTTTCTGTATGAATGCCATTCGAATAGAATCGTTCTATATCGAATAAAATTAAAATGATCCGGTTCAATTCTATCCATCTATTCATGTATTGTCCCAAACGTCATTGGTATTCATTCTTGATATGTAATTAGATTTTACCAACACCAACACCATCATAACGCACATATACATGAACTATATCTATACGAAACCTCTATGCCGGTGAATAACATTTCTGATTCGATTTTACACTTCTACAATTATTATTATTATTATTTGTTTGTTCATATTCTTTTGTTTGTTTATAAATTTGATTTCTTTTTTTTTTCTTTTTATATTTCGGTATTCTTTTTTTTGTCGATGTTTCGTTGTCGTCGTCAATATTTGTTTTTTATTTTACGTTCAATTTATTGTTTGAAACGATATGAATATTCATACGAAAGTTTTTTTCTTTTTTTTTTAGGAAAATCAAAAAAAGTATTGAAAAATTATTTAGAAAATATTTTTAATCAAAGTTAGACACAAGTACAAATAAAGGTAATCCCATGTTTACGAATCGAGTACAGAAAATGGATCAGAAAGAAAAGTTTTAACGCCAAAAGCAAAAAAATATTTTTTGAAATTTTTTTTCTTGGTATTTTCTCGTATCGAAACGGCTCTTAACACTTTACATTCCGCATTTTCAGCATCTGAAAATAGCCAGAACGACCGTAGCGGCCCATCGCGACCAGTGATCACACATGTGTGCGCGAACAGGTATTGACTTAAAACAAACACACTCTGTGTGTTGGTTTTTGTAAAAATTTATAAAAGAATAACATAAACATAAACATAACACTTAAAAATATATTATTTTTATTTTTTTTATGATTATATTGAAATTTATATAATTTCAATATAATCATAAAAATTATACACGATTATACACAATTTATATAATTTTTTTAAAAAAATTGTTTAAAAATATTGCCAGCTCTTGGGGAAGTTGTACAGTGTTACAATATAGTTGAGGTTCCGTTTACGAAAGTTTCAAAGAGTGAGAATTTTTTGTTTCACTCCCTGTAAATTTGATAAGATCCAAGGCCGGATTTACTTCCGCAGAACCCCCCGGGTACTTCTCCTGTCGAGACCCCTTAGTGGAGGTCTCTGCTAAGGCGATTTTCTTTCCCCAAAAAGTACACAAAATCCAAGAATTTTTTTAAGGATACTATTTCCCCGATAGAACTAGGGATTGTAAATTTATCGACTTTTTCATTTATCGGTAATTCGGTAATTTTTTTTAGCAAAACCGGTTTACCGGTAATATACCGGTATTTTTTAAACCACAGAAAATATAGTTTTCGGTAATTTTATCTGTTTGATTTCCGACGACTTTGTAGGTATCCTACAGCTTCCTTCATAGAAATATACCGCCCATTGTTATTGTTTATTGAAAAAATAATTTTAAATTTTATTAAGTAATCATAAAATATGAATCAATTATATATACCTTCGGTACCTGTTAGAAAAATTTACTTATCTCTTCTTACAATGTAATCATTTAACGTAATGTTTAATTATTTTGGAAAATATACAGCTGATTTGAATAATATTATGTAAGCAAATACAAAAAGGACGTTTTATTGTATTCATTTGGCATTTTAAAACTGACCATTTCATTGTGTTATTTTACTGTATCCTAGAATAGTTTATTATGGATACACAGTAAGGGGTAATTTGACTGTGTACATTTACGTTCAATAAATTGAATTATTCTTCTATGAAATAAAATTAACTTATAAAAATCTTCAAACATATTATTTTTAATTTATCGAATTACCGGTAAAAAATCAACGATTTACCGGTAAAAATGTTATGGCATTTTTAGTAATTTACCGGTAAACCGGTTTACCGGTATTACAATCCCTAGATAGAACTACCTTAACAATCTACCATACTATTTTGACAGCATCAGTTCGCAACGATTGACTTGTGCTCACTAAAAGATGTGCACGCTGTATAGCAACGTTTCAAAAAGAAAATGAATTTATTTGTTTGCAAATTTTGACGGTAATTTATTCATTGGTCGAATCAAGCGTTGATGATGAATTATATTACACTGTAATATTATTCAAGCGAATCATTTGATATACGTACACGGTTACGTATAGATGACGCTGTTTGTTAAGAGAAAACACCTAGAGACAGAGAAGTAGAATAGTCGCAGTCAACCACCTCGTTCTGTTACATATTTGTAAGTAGATATTAAGTGGTATGCATAAGGTTGAGTATTGTGAGACTTTGCTCAAGTAACTATGAATATGTTGTTATCTGCACACGCATATACACATCTCGGATACACGCAGTATGTATATATAACAACATATTCATATTTACTTGAGCAAAGTCTTACAGTGCTCAATCTTATGCATACCACTTATTATGTATCTGAATACACAGTAGGTGTTAGAATACAACATGTATTCCATCGGAAACAGTGTTGTATTTTATAGTAAAAATATGGTGGGTAAGAATTGTTTTATTAATATATACTAGCTGTACTCGCGACATCGTTCGCGCATAAAATCAATGAGAAGTATATAAGGTACTCAAAATGGTTTTGCTATTTTCCCATTGGGAATAAGACATTTTCCCGTAGCAAAAAGTATCTTAGATGTTGACTCAGGTAATAAGTTAACACCAGACCAAATTTCATCAAAATCCGTTCAATAGTTTTTGCGTAATGTGTGCACATGCTCAAAATGGTTTTTCTATTTTCCCATTGGGACTGAGACATTTTCCCGGAGTAAAAAGTATCTTAAATGTTGACCCAGGTAATAAGTTAACACCAGACCAAATTTCCTCAAAATTCATCCAGTAGTTTTTGCGGGATGCGTGAACAAATAGACAGACAAAAAATTTAAGAATCGCTGTTTTGATATCTACATTGATAACTGTTTACAGTACCAGTACAATTTTCGAAAAATTTTCCATGTACAAAAATGGTCTCGTTACAGTTTTATTACATATATGTATAGATTTATCTAGAAAAATAGTTATTAGAACATGCATCCGTTTAATTTGTGAATTCGAAAATGTATATTTTGTTTTCCAGTCCATTTGGTCTATAAGAAGCGAAAGTATGGTAACCAGAGTTAACAAACCAAAAATTTGAATGGAAATTTTCCGGATTTTAAAATATACATCTACTGGGGATAGAGACATCAAACCAAGTTTAAAATGATTTTATATATGAGGCAAAAAATTTGATTACATTTTGTTCAGGGGTTCTGGAGTTTTTAGAAAATCGAAAAATTTCAGTTTTTTTCGATTTGGTTTATATTTTGTCTTATGAAGCCCGAACACTTTCATAATAAACTTCCCCGGAAGCCGGTAATATTTTAAAAAAAAAAACTTTTTATAAACAAATACATAATAAAATGATTCAACATGTTATTTTTATGCATTTGTTTATTTTTTTTTTATAGAGACCAAGAGAGTAGTGTGTGTTGGTGTTTGTGTGAGTACTCATCGGTATGGTAACATCGCACACATAATGCGTAATCAATTAATCATTGATCGCGATTAACCTCTGAGGTTGTTTTGATTACTTTCGGATGCCGAAAACGTGGGACTGAAAGGTGTTAAAAGCAGTAGAAATTGGGCTGAAAGCTGGTACAAATGGTTCCCATTATTTTAAGGACAAAATTTTTCCATAAATCACGTGACTCTTAAAGAATTTTAAATTGTGATGTTTTTTTTTCAAAGATACTTAATTGTGTAGAAAATTTTATAGCAAGAGAGGACTGATTTTTTTCACCTAGATTCATATGGGGGCGGGGGCAGTAAATCTTTGTCCCGGTGAAACTTTGTTCCTGACAATTTAGTTCTGGATTCTTCGTAACCGTGGCATTAGCTGCGTACTCTGAATAAATTCTAGATAGCATTTTCAGTTTGATATTCAAAAAGTTCCCGTTCTCAAACTTACTACGTTTTATTCATAAAACGTGAAGCTGATTACGAGTCGAAAAAATCTTTTTTTGAATAGTCTCTACCAACATATAATTTTACCTGAATACAACCCTGGCGTGTGCTCGCTACTACGCATTTCTATTATGTCAAATCGATTTGTTATCAAATTACAATTTACAGATCGCGTTTGTTGGTACGTAGGTACATGTCAACTGATTCGGGGGGTGTTTCGGGTTCAACTATGAATCTCAATTAGTTTGAATGATGGTAAATTTACTTGTTAAGTTTGAAATACGCAATTGTAAATTTGATAATTTATTCTTACTTATGTATTCCACGTCTATCTCATTCGTTCAAATAAATTTTTCAATGAGTTTGTTTCATTCTGTCGTATACAACATATAACACTACGCATCATCGTTTGAATGTATTTAGTATTCTATTTATCCATTTCGTATGTTTATTAATACAATAGATAATGTTAAAATTTGCATTGGATAATATAGAGTACGGTGTATAAAGTTTTCGTGTATAAAGTTGTTTGTTTACTGTTTTACAGATAGGTTCGAGAATTGATCTTTCTAGAAATACTTATTGATAATTCGATCGTTCAATTATGCTGAAATATTTACTTTGTGGCTTGGTGTTTTGGTGAGCCAGACCAGGACTGGATTTTTTTTTTTTGCTCGTCACTTTAGTTTTTGGACCGAAAAGAGGTTAGCGCTGAAAGTTGAAAAATCTTTTTGTTTTTTACACGGTTAAATTGCTCCCAAATTGCTCCTTTGAAATCAGTAATTGCTCCACCTGAAACTTAATTATTTAATTAGTTATTTATAAAGAAAAAATTTTTGTTTTCGTTATTTAAGTTATCAAAATCTCCCAAAATAATACTTTTTTATATAATTTCTTTACGTCAATAAATTGCTCCCAGTTTGCTTTATTTAATTTAAAAGCTAAATCTTAATTTTTTTGAATAATTATTAAAATATTTTGTTTTTTTATAATGTTACTTAACTTGTCAAAATTCAATTATCCTTAAATATATGCAAACGACTTAAAGGTACAATGGATTGCCTATACGTTTTAATAATACATAACCTAATTCATAATATTTTTTATTTTAATATATTTTAATTATTATTCAGAGAAATTAATAACTAACTTTTAAATTAGATGGAGCAAATTGGGAGCAATTTTTTGATATAAAGTAATTGTATAAAAATGCATTATTTGACAAGATTTTGATAATAGAAATAGTCAAACAAAAAAGTTTTTTGTTTGTAAATAACTAATTAAGTAATTAAGTTCTAGGTGAAGCAATTACTGATTCCAAAGGAGCAATTTGGGAGCAAGTTAGCCATATAAAAAACAGAAAGATTTTCCAACTTTCGGCGCCAACTTCTTTCCGGTAGTTTTTGGGGAGATGTGAACAGAAATTTATGATTACGGAAATATTTTTTTTCTGCGCCATTTTTCAACGCTGCCCCGATCGCCACTTCGGCTAGGTCCGGCCTTGAACCAGACAGTAGATGACCTTTGACTAAACTTCATATTCGGTTTAAACACCGTGAAAAGTATCGAAAGTTTTTTCCACGGGAGTGTATATGAATATATAATTGTAAAAAATGAATTTATATTCAAAATTTATTTCAAATTACTCTATTTGTGTTTGAATATGAATTAACAATTCTTGAAATTTGATCCGATAACATTCTTGACAGTATTAAAAAATATTCTTTTTCTAAAGAATTCTTTTTGTTGCCAACATAACGAATGAAAAAATACTAAAACTGATTGTGTGAGAAGAATATTGTGAATGATTATAATGATTGATATAGGCAATAATTCAGGCAAACATAATCGGCTTACGTGATTTTTTCGTAGTTGAATGATTTGGAAAAATAAAATTTTCTACGAAAATACATAAAGAAAAAAATTTTTTTGAATGAATAATAACTTAAAGATTTGAACTGTCTGACATTTTGGCATTGTCTGCGAATCTAGAATCGGAGATTTGCGTAAAAATTTTGTAGGCAGGGTTGGTCCGAGGTTGGTGCAAACAGTGCACCGTTCTAGGTTCCGCGCTTTTGAAAGCCCTGTGCCACTGACTGATTTTTATCAAAAGTAGAAAGGTCATAGCGGTTCTGTATCAAAATTAATTAGATTAATAATAATAATAATAATAATATTTATTTGCATCGACCAATATAGGTATACAAAAGGTTACAGTGATTACAGTGATATCAAAAGATTAACGGAAACGAAATAGAAATCACATAAGAATATGCGTTTTTTCGTTACAATTGTAACTTTGTAATATAATGAAAATACGCTACCAATGGGGTGTGGCACACAGCTTCCTCGTACTCGTAAAAGCACCTTAATAATTTAATGCCCAATATATTTTTGTATGATTTAATATAGGTATATAAATTAATAATAATAAATAAACAAAACAATTCATAAAAAATTGAGCGAAGTAAATAAGATATTGATATTTAATTGGATTTCATGGTAGCGCCGTAGATACTATTACTCCGAATGCAATGAAATTTGTAGGGGCACCATCTAGGAATCAGACCGCATAATTTCTGACGATTTCATAAAATGGAAGTGAATAGTTTAGAAGTTATGCCACTTGGTGCAATTTAGTATATTAATGGAATGACATGGTAGCGGCGTAGCTACCGTTACTCCGATTTCGATTAAATTCATAGAGGACCATTTAGAAATCAATTTCTAAATAATTTCTGAAAATTTCATTAAAATCAATGGTGTAGTTCAGAAGTTATGCCACTTGGTGCAAACTGGCGACACACAGACGAACAGATGGACAGATAATTGTTTAGGAATTGTTTAGGATTGTTGAGGGAAAAAATTTTTTATTTTTCAAAAGTGATCACAAACAATGCTTCCGCTACTTTAGTAGTCTCGGAAACAATAAGAATAACCATATTAAAATGGAAACGTAAGATCCTATTACTTGTTCGGAATTGCCAAATCGTTCGAATGCGGGTCTGTACGAAATTCGTTTCGAGCCCTCGCAAGCTAACTTTGTACTGGACCCCAATTTTGCCTAGACCGGCTCTGTAGGTAGAAATGTTCGAAAGAATTAAATTTTGTAATTTTCTCATGTGAATATTTTAGTGTGAGAAGCAATCAACGATACATAGATTAGATTTTTCACAAATACTTTTCAGCACAAAAAAGGAAAAATCATTCGGGAAAACTCTATGAATATTTATGTATTGTGAATAACATTGACGTATCAATATATTATTGTATACCCTTCCAACAACTTAATTTGAATAATCTAAACAAAATGAGATTTAGTTGTCTCTGTATTCGGCGGTGACGGTACCTATACGTGCCGTGCCGTGAGACGTGACATGGAAACTGTGACACAATGTGTCAGATTATGTAAATTATCATCTTGTTAATAGTATTAACATTTGTCAAAATAACACCATCAAACCGTACGAAATATTTAATGGATATCGGTAATACTTACAACTGTATTATCGACATTCTCATACATACATAATTTATGATATTGTTTGAGAGAAAGTCATACTACCGGGTGTTACAGAAACAAATTTTTGGACACCCGGTATTTAATTAAAAAGTTCATATTTGTTTTATTGTATGTTTTTGTATGTATATAAATGTCCAAATTGATAATGGACATTGTTCTAATGCAGCGTAAGCCTTAGTGACACTGAGAGTAGATGTAGGTAATGTTTTCTACTGACACCCCATATAAAATGTTCAAATCAATTACTGTGACCTTATTTGAAATGGATCCCTTCTGCTGTTGTTTAAATGTCTGAAATAATTTAATTATACGTCATGCTGGTCCTGCTATGTTATCTATCCATTAGCCCACTTAGATTGTAATGTTTAATTAATTCCACCATCGCTAAATTGATGGCAGTACTGGCGACAGTTCAAGGTCACACTAAAATGTACAGAAAAAGAAAGGAAATACAGGAAGTTATTGAATTCTTCTCAAAATTACATTTTAATTCCCCTGTTTTCGAAATATTGTAGTCCGGGAAACAGGCGCTGTTTTCAGAATTTAAACTTTTGAGTTTTTCAAGTTTTTATCTTCGAAAATTCGTGTGAATTCAACGTTTTTTTTTTTGGGCCCAGCTGCGAAAAACGTAATTTGGTGATACTTTTAAATTTCAAAGTAAGGTTGTTGATCCTCTTTTGCGCTCGGACAGCGAATAATTTTCAAATTTTCGGTTTTAAAAATTTGAGAAAATTACTGGTAGTATATTCGAATCTACCATTAAAATTATTTCGGGTAAATACGATTGGTAACTTTGAAAGTTATAACAGCCAGAATGGGCGTTAAATGTGAATCAAAAAGCTCTATTCTTTTATTGCCTCTGTCTCACAAATTTTTATTACGTTTTAGTCGCTGTCACAGACCAATGTCACATATTATATATTATATTATATAGACTAATTATATAAATGTATAATTGAGGCAGCCAGTTCGGATCAAGTTCCGAACTTAATAGTATTCTGTAATATAGTAATGGATGGTATCCGTAGTAACGCTTTCAAATAATTATTGTAAAAATATAATATTGATAATAAAATTTTACTTTTTTGAGAAGAAATTGCAAAAATACCCCTATCGCAGCATCCTGCATAGCATAGCGAATTTCCGTTTATAAAAGCTAGTTTTTCTCGAAAACTAGTTGACCTAGAACAATAGTTTAAAGACCTTTTTTATGTAATTTTTTCTCCTCTTTTAAATGGTGTAAAAAAATTTCGCAAAAATTGTTGATTA
Organism: Brachynemurus nebulosus; assembly: GCA_035578155.1. NCBI lineage: Eukaryota > Metazoa > Arthropoda > Insecta > Neuroptera > Myrmeleontidae > Brachynemurus > Brachynemurus nebulosus. The sequence continues at coordinate 64,620,548 of JAPWDM010000003.1, forward strand.
AGTAGAAAATTTTGGCAAAAAACTAATTTTTTCAAGAACAAAAACCATGTTCCTGGCATCCGACGTGTCTGGTTAACGAACTCGTCCAACGGTTTGGGACTTCCAATATTTTCACCAAATTTCGTAAACCTAGGACATTCCGTTCCAGAGTTATCGTGCGGACACATATATATATATATATATATATATATATATATATATATATATATATATATATATATATATATATATATATATATATATATATAAATTTTAGCGAATATTATTTTCGGTTTCTAGGGACCTCTGCCATGGTCGCGGGCTCAGGTCGCGTTATGACAGTGGCTGTAATAGCTGAATTCCATTGTGGAAATTCGCTAAAAGTGCTATTCGGTTTATTTTCAAAGTACGTACGTCCTGTAAAATTATGTCCTGCAATAATTATAGTCGTATTTGCTTAAAAATTGACGTTATATTATTTCATTAAATTTCACCCATCTCACCCTATTATCTGCTTCAAGAAAAATGCCTACAAACTGACAAACGCTCAGTCGAACAGTATAATATAATAGTGTTCATTGGTCTGTAGTCCCTGTCCATAAAACAAAATTTTCAAAAAGCATCTATGGTAGGTACCACGATTATTTATTATTAAAAATTATATCACATTAAATTTAATGAAGGTGTTTTGTTGTATTGTTCTTCGGGAACGGAGGTTTCAAGTCCATTCCCCCCGTCCCCCTGTAAGCGCCCGTATATCTATCCATATAGTAGAACCAAAATAAATAAATGACAGGTCGTTAGTTTGGAAACCAAACGTTTATTCATTCGAAAATATTATCATTTGTATGTCTCCTTGTGGTGGTGGTGGCGGCGGCATAGCTCTAGGTACATATAACTCTCTCTTTACACGGCACAGTAATGGCAAGAAGTTGTACCGGTATATTTGTGATAAAATTTAAATTAATTGTGTGGTTAATGGGACGTTGTTTAATTGAAATTTTCTTCAAAAATTATAAATTATCATCATTTAATATATAAAGTGTGAAAGGAGCGCTATAGACGTTGCTAGGGGTTTGCAATGTTTCGAGTTGGCGGGCCAAGAAAAAATTTTAATGTAAGAAATGCGTCGGTTTACTTAAACTCTGTGGTCCATTCACTCTATGGTCGATCGCAGAACGAATTTTGGTCAATCTCATATTTTAACTTACAAATTAAAAATAGCGGTACAGCTGAACTTTTTTTTGTGCGGTGGATAGGGACCGCATAAAAAAATCGCAGAAAAAATATATCATAAATAGCTATATAAAGCATAGTTCGATTCAGATTGTACAAAAAACTTTTTTATGCGGTTGGTCGGGACCGCATAAAAAAAGTTTCATCGAATAAACATCAAAAATTTGCTTAGAAGTTGCTTCTATAAACAATATAAAGCATTGATTTACACGTAGAAACATTTTATTTCAATTTTATAACATTATGAAAATTTTGAAAAATACATTTGTAACAAAATTAAATGATGCAATAACTTATGTTCTTATGCCACAGTGTATTGATTAAATGCTTAAATGCCGTTAAAAAGTATTTTTATCAAAGAAAGTTATTATAGTACACCAATACCTTGCTTTGCGTCGTTTCGTTTTGCGTTTTTTCGAAGTTGCGTTGCTGCTGAATTAGTACTAATTTTCACTGTGCGTCGTTAGATTTTCGAAGTTGCGTTGTTTTGAGTTCGAGTCTTTAACTCTTTTTGAAAATTTTTTGAATTTTTTTTTTAAAGATGGCACGACTTTGTGATAATATGGTGGATATGTATCTATTGATGTTGTAATAAAGATTGATAATAGATGGCAACTACTTTGAGCGTGTTGGTATAAAACTAAAATAAATGTGTATTACGAAAATAAAAAGATAGTGATTAATTTTTACTTTGTTTTTATTAATTAATTGATTATTTTATTTTGTTTTAATTAAATTTGTTTTTTTTTCTTTGTATGTATGTAATAAAATTTTATATTATTTTTGTTTTTTAAATGTTTACTTTGTTCAATTTTCTTTTTAAAAAGTAGTATTTTCGTAACCCTAAAACCTATCTTCAATCTTTCCATGGTTTGTTATAGAAAATCATAATTCACTTTGCGTGCGTCGTTTCAATTTGCGTTGTGTTTTTTTGGAACGTAACCACGACGCAAATTGAGGTATTGGTGTAATTGTTTAAGTTTCTTACTGTCTCGTGATATTGATTTACATTATGCATTTAGTGGCCATTTTTTACAAACCGCATAAAAAAATCGCACAAAAAAGGACCGCATAAAAAAGAGTTCATCTGTATAGTCTAGAAAAATGAAAATTTTACACGAGAATTACCCAAAGTTCACCGCTGGATCTAATTTATTTGATTTTTATAACTATTAATTGTATTTGAAAAAATTGAACTTGATGACGTCATCACGTATACCAAATTATTTAATCTTCAGTACTGATAATTTTAGGCACATTAGAACCTTTAAATTTGAGGCAGCTATAGGTTTTCGATACTGATTTTTTCATTTTTGACAAAATCGAAATTGTAAAAACCACAGAAAAATTACATGCGGAAATTAAATCACATTTTTCTGAAGGAATTTGGGAAACTTGCATAGTAAAAAAGGTTTAACACCATTGATATGCAAAATCTGTCGAATAACAAAAAAATATATTTCATATAAATTTTGATATTTTTCAACGGCAAAATCTCCCAGAAATTCAGAAAAATTTGCAGGCCGCATTTTTGAAGTTTGCAGCCCGCATTTGATCCGTGGTCTGCACTTTGCAAACCCATGTACTAAAATTATTGGCGGATTACTTTTTTAACAAAAATACAACCTCTTAATTTTTTTTTTGGTGAGTGTAAATTTGTGTTTTCTGTCAATTCTGTACTATGGTATATTGACCATGGTCGATATAACTACTACTGGTAAACGAAGCCAAAAAAGCATTTTTTTTCTGAGTTACCGAAAGAGATTTTGTGATGCTTTTTTTGAACAAACAAAAATTTTGTCCAGTTTTGTCCAGTATTCAACTCCCTCTGTTACTAATTGAGTTAACTATCCTTTTCTAGAGGCATTAGACGCATAGAATATCATAATAAATGTCATAAAATCTGATAGAAATGATATTAAAAATTAAATTATCCATTCAGTATAACAATATATCTGCACAGATACTTTTCTATAGTCTGAATAATGTCACATATTTACCCTAATAGGTATATTACCATATATCTATACGTATAGATAGATGTCTCTACCTACAAGTACCTCAAACATATTTTCATACATGAATACACTTTTAAGCTAATACGAAGCGCTAAATGGTTTGTATAAATGGACATACGGGGAAACGAACTAATATGATTTAAATATTGTGTGAACGAACTGAAACTAATATTAACTAATTTAATGAATTTTCCGAAATTCAATTAAATACTTACCTATAAAAAGTTTTTATGTTCATTATACTCGTACATTATGTGTTCAGATACAGGGTGATTTTTAAATAGAAAGTTATTCAATAATTACAGCCGCTATCGTGGTGAAACTTGAACTCGGTGCTACGATAGAATTCCACTAATATTTATAATATTTTATATAATGTTAGCATGATAACTGTCGAAAGAAACCTTCTATTTTTGCAAACTTTGGTGGAAATATTCCAAAAAGTTCCAAACACTTGAATAAGTTCTTCAGCCAGAGACATTCGATGCCCAGAACACAGTTTATTTTTGGCTTTTTTCGTAAAATAAAATAAGTTTTTTTTTACCAAAATTTATTAAAATTTAATGGATGTTTGAACCACTGTTTTAAGTAAACTGGTTTTCAAGGAAACTTAAAATGAATTATTTTGTCAAAATTCGGAAGTTTTTCGGAACTTTTATTACATAATTTTAATTATTAAGAGCGGAAAAACTCACATAAGATAGATTTTTTAGAATATTCTATGTAGATAAGCTATGTAGGTTATTCTCCAGAAAAACTAAAAACGAATTTTTACGTCCACCTGTATATTTTGAAGCCTATCCGTGTTTTAAAATGTTATTATTTTCACATATATTCGCATGTATTCATGTCGTATGATTTTATGTAATAATGAAATCTATGCGCTGTCTCTCCTGCATATTTATAATATGTCATATAGACTGCTATAAAAGGACTAATTACAGTCTATAATGTCTATAATATTCATACATACATATTATATAGAGGAGTACAGATCATAAATTTTAATACGGCTATCAAAATTGTAAACTTGCGAAACGATTCAAGACATGATAAAAAATGTTTATTAACGTACCAACACAGTGTAGAAATCTGAAAAAATCAATTTTTTTTTGTCTTATCTTAAAGTACATACAGTTATGCATGTTCTCGCAAAATTTCAAATTGAAATTCGAATTATTACGGATTAGTGGATCGATTGGCATTTTTGGTCGGATGTTATACCGCTTTACATTCAGTCTTTCCACAACCAGTGAACGTATAAGATCAATTGTTATCACCACAGTATCACAATTTTGTTGAAACAATGATTTGAAACATTTTCGAGACAAACTTGAAACGCGTGTCTCGAAATGCCCTTTTTTAAACACGGTACCCAATCTCAGAGGGAAAGTTTTCAAGGTATAAATTTGAAACTTTGACAGAATATTCTTTATTCTATTCTCCATGTTCCGATGCAAGCTTTTTTTTGAAATATTCCTATTTTTTTACACGGAAAACTGTTGAAAAAGGCCTAAATTTTGTACTTTTTATTCAAACCGCCGCCATTTTTTCAAATTTCAGAAAAAAAATTCCTCCATAGGAACATAGCGGCTTACCTACAGATTGATAATCTATTTGATTTTTTTTTTTCAGATGAAAACTGCGGCCACAGTCGTGGGCACCAATTGCCGCGACAATCTTTTCAAAAAAAAAAATAAAAAAAAATATAAAAAATAATTAAAAATTAATAAAAAAAATATTTTTATATTGTTAAATAGTGGTATTAATCGTAAAAAGAAATTCATCCCCATTCCCCCATCCTATCCATCCGAAAAAAATTGCAAAATTTGACTATTTTTCGGGCGGTCACACTATGATGGTACTTTAAAGAAACTCGAAATAATTCAGATGTGAAATTGAAACGTAATACGGTAAGTTTTATTTTCGAATGTTTATAGGTAATATTTCCGGTGTTTGAAACTTATTGAACCATCTTACAGAATGTGAACTTTAATTTACTACATCTATAATCATATTTATCAGGCTCAATAGAGATGACTGTAATTACTATGTTTTTGGTAAACAAAACTGTAGAATTTCGAGAGCACTGTGGATAATGGAATAGTTGTACTATAATTTCAAATCACGTCTTAAGAATAAAAGCGATGATTGTCGTCCATTCCAAAGCTTGATTGACATTAATTAAATCTTAATGTGAGAATTCATTAGATAGTAATTTAAGCATATTTATATTGGTGTTTATCTACGATTATTTATTCGTTGTTTTTGAATACAAATTTGAAATATTAAAAAAAGTTGTTTTTGGGAATTTTTTTTATTGGCTTAAGGTATTTGGGGCGAGACAATCAAGTACAAAAGTATATCTCAAAAAAAAATTCTTTTATCAAAAATTAAATAATGTATTAAATTTTTATCAAATTCCTTTGTCACATGTCTTCAATTTGTTCAAAAAAAAATCGTGTGAATATGTCAACAAAACTACAAAACTTTGAAACCGTTTTTCTCAAAATTGGGGCTACCATTTTTTTTTTTTTTTTTTGGGTATAGGCTCGTATTATTGGTATTGAATTAAATAAATGTTTAGAGAAGTTTCGTTAAAATCCTTTTTCAGACCAACTACCTTAAATAAGCTGTTAGATTTGTGAGGGCATTGTAACCCCTATAATTATAATTAGATATGATTTTATACATTACAGTTCATAAAGTATACCAATTTTATTTTGGATCGCCAACACATGCGATAAGAAGATTAGTGGACAAAAAAGATGGCGGGTGTTCGGTTTGAACCATATAATAAAAAAATATTTTATTAAAACATAACAAATCAAATAAAGTTTAATTATTATAATCCGCCTTAATAATAATAATATTTAATGTTTATGAAATACCTACGATACAGCTGTGGACAAATTTATTGGATACTGTTGTAGTCGATTTTTATAATTATGTTTAATAGTCATTTGTTTTTATTGATCGTTATATTTTTAATAAAACATAAAATTAGATACTTAGAACTATCACAACAGAATTCCTGTCACAGCAGCCTGCGTAACGTAACGAATTTTCCAGGACTTACTGTTAAAGGAATGAGTTCTTAGCATACTGAAGTTCAAAAAATGGAATTTTTCAAAAATTTTGCCGAGAGTACCCAAGTAAAAAAAAAGTAAAATCAAAATTTAATTAATATAATGAGACCCATCTTTTTAATATCCTGTATACCAAACCAGTATAAATAAAACAAAAATCCGTTTTATATTTTAATTTCCTCGAAAACTATAGTTTATATGGGATAATGGTTCAACAATTCCGGTCTTTACCGAATAAAATTTTGAACTACCCGACCTTCCGGCTCGAAGGACCAAAAATTTCGACAAACATTTGAATTTTGTTAAAGTCTATAAAATAAAATTTAGTTAAATCTGTAACGGCGATTTTTACAAATATTTTCCATTTCTACTTTTAATCCTTTAACACAAATTAAAAATAGGGGGGAGTGTGAGCGCAAAGTAGGTACGAATGAATAAATAGACCTTTCAGTTGTTTCCGGTAAGTAATAAAACAATTAGTATGATGATCCGGGTGCGCAGAAAAGAGAGAGTAGTGATAATGGGTTGAGGACGTGAAGTTGGTTGAAGTTTAATCTGTGCAAATGTATATGTAGATTTGTGCTTTTTGAAACTTTTTGCAGATTATGTTATTATTATAATATGAAATGGTAAAATGACATATATATACATATACATATATATATATATATATATATATATATATATATATATATATATATATATATATATATATATATATATATATATATATATATATATATATATATATATATAGGTACACATCGGTGTAGACTGTTTCCTAGGCAGGCTTGAAAAAGGCTTCGTTGACGCGCGTGAGTGAATGTAAGTAGGTATGAATTCATATCTTGAAGTTTATGTGTCTCGTATTAGAATTAAATTCGTACAGGTAACATGTCTTGTATGTCTACATTATTATGTTATACGTATCTATATAGTAAATATGAAATGGTTTTTAATATAATTTGTTTAATATTCTCTGCCGTTTACCTCATTTGGTATTTTTCGATTCAGTTCCGTTCAGTAGGGGGACGAGGAGTAATGAGAGCTAGCGGGTAATGGGAGCGGTGCAAAAGTACACGCTTCTAATGCTTGTATTCGCTAGTACGCAACTTAAACGTCTTCAGCACTTGTCGGCTAAGCTTGTCTCATGCACATTTTCCGGTAGTTGCACGCATTCAGTTATTAGGAGAGGTTTTGTTTTTTGTGCTCGGTGGTTATAACAAAATAATTTTAACGATGTCAAAGTAACAACTAAATTAAATTTTTTATTAACTTCCCATAGGAAGTTATTGTAATGGGTCCGATTTTACGAATCGCTAATTTTGACATATCTCCACGTTTCAAGGTCACTAGAATCCGAATCCATCGTTTTTAGCGTGATGTCTGTGCGTGCGTTCGTTAGTTCGTTCGTTCGTTCGTTCGTCAATTTTTTTTCGTCTCGCTTATCTCGAGAACAAATGATGATATCAACTCCGGACTAATTTCATTAGATGCGTAATCAAAAAATGAAGGCCGGATAAAGCTTTCAGCAAATTTGGATTAGCGGTTTGTTTTTTGTGGTAAAAAAACAGAATTAACTTTATTAAGATAATATTATTATATAATGGCCTAAGAACCTTCCTTGATGTTAAAAACGCCAGTATATTATTATGAAAAATTTAAAAAAAAAAAAAATAAGAAACTGTTTTTGAAATATATTTTGTCTCGGATATCTTGAGAACAAATGATGTTATCATTGGTTTGATAAGGGTGGAGCCCCCACCCTTAGGTACTGAAGGCGAAGCCCCGGGTATGGTGCAAGGGGCAAAGCCTCTATCGGGGGCCCAGGGGAGAAGTTGCCCGAAATGGAAAAAGAATTATTTATGTACAGTAGTCTCTAGTCTTGAAGGACACCCGATGGGAAGTTGACAGTGTGGGTAGACCTGTCCCCCAATTTTTTTAATTATTTAATTAATTATCACTAATTATATAGCTAAGTTTGCCTATTTTTTGTTACGATTATCAGAATTGTGATAACAAATGAATATTGAAATCTAGAATCATGTTTCACAAAATGATGGATTTAGGCTTTCGAGAGCGTAGTTGGTTCTCATCAGAAAAAGAGATTGAATGCAAGGCTTTTTGTAAAGATAGTTATGGCATTGTTACAGAAGCGGTGGAAACTGGACACACGCAGATCATTTTGACTCCGATAGCTTTGCCCTGACCTTTAGAATCTAAACCCTTAGAATTCTTAGAATAATTCTTTTATTTTGATTATAAAGTTTAATTTCATTGTTAAAATACGTTAATTTGCTGTATTTTTGCACGTATTTTGTTTTTGAAGACTGATTTTGTTCTTACAATTTTTATCGAATTTAAAATAAATTTTAAGCTCCAATTTCCCGAACTGTCGGGCAATGGAAGCGGGCGGTAGTATTTAGAAAAAAAATTTTCGATCAGAAAAATATTGTTTAGCTGACTAAAATTCAGCTTATTTGTTGGTCAAATAGGCAAGCTATAAATAAATTGTTAGAACGATTCCAGATATTTTTGTGTTTCCTTATTAGGCTCCAATTACCCCATTCAAAAAAAAAAAAAAAAAAAAAAAAAAATTGCAGGATAAAAAGCATTACACGAGAGGTTTTGTATTTTTTTCAAACAAATTTGTGTTTACCTAACGAAAATTTGTTGCTTAGTAAGTTAACAAGAACAATTGTCAACTAGCAAAAACGCAATAGACAGATTTTTCTTTCATTAAGTGCACATAACTTTCTAAATATTGTTTTGGTTTGCACTATGAAATTTTTTTGGGAATATTTTTGAGACAATCTACTTAAAGAAAATGCAGTTTTCGTAAAAATAACCTTTTTGCTGCAGTTTCAAGTTTCAGGATGCGATATGAAATTGTAATTCTGGTGGAAAGACTCGAATGACGTGATTTGCCCCTTACAGCAATTATTTTTATCTGCCGTCACAATTTAATTCCAAATTTGATTATCATATAGACAAAATGTATATTTTTATTAAGTCGATTGTATTACGTAATTTATTTAAGAAACAGAAATGCTGATAGATAAAAATTATTTGTAAAAAGATTTCATATGAAACTTAATGATGTAACATGGCCATTAATGCCCGTTGAGAATATTTAATGTGATACAGAAGAGCTACAACTGGCAGTAAAAGGAACGAATGGATTTTTACATCTCCAGCTCCAACCAGCTCCGACACCAACACCAATATAATTACCTTCTACCGTATATCGTTTTCAAAATATCATGTGCATTTATGTGATAAAGAAACGGTATATACCTATGTAGAAATTATATTTTTAATGTATATTACATACATCTCTACCAGCAGATATGAGAAATATATATACACTACATTGTCAAAAATATTATACCCCACATGCGAAAAACAATAAAAAGGGTTTAGAATATGCGTTGCTGAAATCCGGTAACGTCACATTAAACGAAGCGTAGCAGGAGATTCAAAAATAAAATGCTAGAAGAAATGATTTAATAGAAAATACTTTTTAAAAATATCGAAAAAATGCAACTGAAGGTGCCTTTACCTTCAAAAAATTAGAACAAGCAGGGACGTTACTACAATGGAGCAGTTAGAGCAATCGTTCCAGAGCGTAGTAAGGAAAAATTGATTTTTTATTGGGACGTAGTCCCTTTTTTTGCTTGCCAATTGTATTCTTTTCGGAGAATAGTAGTCTCAGTTTCCATTACTACCAACCCATAAGAAAATTTAAGAAACTTTTTTTTTTGGAGAAAATGGAGAAATTGAACAATTTCGTTTTTTTCTGCGCATACGTAGTATTTTTAAGAGAAAATTGACTTTTGAGAAAAGGGCGCTTGAGTCAAAATCACTCCAGGATGTGTTAAAAAAAAATTTAAAAAATACAGTTGATCCTTTTTATCCAGTTTTGATGCGGTGGATAGGAACCGCATAAAAAAAAAATCGCACAAAAAAATATATATTCAAAAGTATCATAAATAGCTATAAAAAGTTTAGTTCGGTCCAGATTGTAAAAAAGAACGTTTTTTAGGCGGTGGATCGGAACCGCATAAAAAAAGTTTCATCGAAAATACATAATTCAAAACGCTCAAAACCTCACGATTTCCTTAATAGTTGCTTTTTTAAACAGGATAAAACACTAATTTATAACTGGAAACATTTTCTTTCATTTCTTATGCAATGTACTGATGATTAAATGCTTGAAAACCATTAAAAAGTATTTTTATCAAAGAAAGTTATTATAGTAAATCTCTTGGTTTTGATTCACATTATGCATTTTAATGATCATTTTTTTAAAAATCGCACAAAGTAATCGTATAAAAAAAATCGCAGAAAAAAGGACCGCACAAAAAAACGGTCTAGCTGTACCTTAAAAAGTCTATTTTTTACTTGTGTAGCTTGCGTATGATCTTCGCAAGCATAAAACTTTACCAGCATAAAAAAAAATTAAATTCTCTTTCTTAGAAATTTTGCGCTAGAATTGTTAAAAAGTAGTCGAATAAACCATTTACAAATGGTGGAACCGAATATTTTTGTAGTGTATTCTACTTACTGAATACTTCATGAAGTTCTATCTTGCCACCGTTTCATAGTACATACGTGGGATTTACTTTAACATAAAGTACAAAAAAGAGTAAGAGATTATTTTTAATGAAATTATGCTTCGTTTCAGTGCGAGAAAATGTCTGAACATTATATTTTTATATTTTTTGACACGTTCATATTTTTCTATATAATTTCTCCAGTTATAATGTGAACCATAATAGCCATTTTATTTTTACCCAAGCAAAAGAAAAAAGACTTGGTTAGGTAATAACAATGTTTTCAGTTCTATCTAAACGTACTGTGTCTAGATATCTTTCTAGAAGTGTTGTTGCTACGGTATCTATGTCTGTCTGAAGCCACGTTTTAACAAACAATAAGAAAACAAATCGTGAATTTTTTCAGTGTGTGTTAAGATTGTATTATGACGAGAACAATGAAAATTTTTTGATATTACAGGTGTTAAATTTTGTGAAATATGTATATCTGTTTAAATATACATAAATATTTATATTTAAATAAGTTTAACTATAGTTACAAAAACAAGATGGTTTATTTAAATTTAAATTTCAGTCTTTTTGTTTTATGGAGTTAGGTATATGAACTTATTTCTTAGAAAGGGGGAAATTTTTTGTGTAGTAACGAAAATTAGTTATTAATTCAGTATATTCAACCCCGAAAAATCCTTTTTTCAAGGCCAAATCGTTATAAGTTTTTAATTAAAGCTATTGATACTTCTGTAAAAATAAACTGCTGTTAACTTTGGGTTAACTAAAATTCCCCTAACTTATAATCAGTGTTGTGCTTATCTAGATAACGTTATCTGAAATTTTATCTAGATAACGTTTTCGTTATCTATTATCTTTTATCTAGATATTTTAAAAAGAAATTATCTTTTATCTTATCTTTTTACTAAAGGAAGGAAAAAGATAAGATAATAATAATACATCTTTATTTTTCCTAAAACAAAGAAAATTGAAGCTAAATTCACCAATTACCTGTTATTCACTTGCCCGACCATACAATTCAGATAAATTTTGACACTTTCTTAAGGTAGTTGGTCGATAAAACGATTTTTTCCAAGGAATTTAACGAAACTTCTCTAGATATTTATTTAATCCAATACCAATAATACGAGCCCTTACCGAAAAAAAATTGACCACCCCAATTTTGAGAAAAACGATTTCAAAGTTTTGTAATTTTAACACGGGTTCTTATGGGAAAACTCTATTTTTTTTGAATAAAATGAAAACGTGTCAAAGGAATTTGATAAAAATTTAATATGTTATTTAATACAAAATTACAAACCATATTTAATAAGAAATAAAAGTTATTGACCACGCCGTTTTTGAAATATAATTTAAAAATATCATTCTACAACGTTTTTACAACGCTTTTTCAACAATTCTTTTAAATTGCTCCAACATAAGCGCGCGGAAATTCAAAAAAACAAGTGGTATACTAATATAATAACTGAATGATATTAATAAATTATTTTATTTTTGATAAAAGAAAATTTTTTTGCTGAGATATACTTTTGTACCTGACTATCTCAGAGCAACTACGTTAAGAAATACAAAAATTTTTAAAAGTAATTATTTAATTTTAAACAGAATTCTTGTTGTTTGGAATCATTTCTGCCATTAATTGGAATAACATTTACTCGTGTAATATGAAATGTCGTTTTCCGACCACTTGGTCGATCATGTAATGTAGATAAATACCGACGCTTTTTAAGCACTTTTTTTGAAATAAAAAAATGTTGTACTCTAAGTGTGCTATCATGGGCCGTAAATAAAGAAACTAAATTCCAAACATGTAATTTTGTCGCCAGAAACCTTTCTTGAACATTTGTGTAATTTATAATAATAAACACATCTTTATGGGGACCGGTGAGCTAGTTTCGTAGCCCAGCCATCGTAGATGTTTTAAATTATGTTATCTATTATCTGTTATCTAGATAATAAAATTCGATATCTTGCCCAACACTGCTTATAATCAATTTGCACCACTGTATTACGAAGAGAAACCTTTGTTTTTTTTTGGCCTCCTTCATTTAAATCACTTTGAACAAATATTTTTTCTTTATCGCTTATGTTAAGGTAGTCGATAAAACGATTTTTTCAAAGGATTTTAACGAAACTTCTTTAAATATTTATTTAATTCAATACCAATAATGCGAGCCCTTACCGAAAAAAAAATTGACCACCCCAATTTTGAGAAAAACGACTTCAAAGTTTTTGATTTTAACACGGGCGCTTATGGAGAGTTTTTTGAATAAAATGAAAACGTGTCAAAGGAGTTTGATAAAATCTAATGTGTTATAAAATATAAAGTTACAAACCATATTATTTAATAAGAAATAAAAATTATTCACCACGCCGTTTTTGAAATATAATCTATAAACATCATTTTGCAACGTTTTTACAACGCTTTTTCAATAATATTTTATATTGCTACAATATAAGCGCGCGGAAATTAAAAAATAAAAGTGGTATACAAATATAAAAACTGAAGAATCTTAATACATTATTTAATTTTTCATAAAAGAAGATTTTGTCCCTGAGATATATATTTTGTACCTGTCTATCTTAGAGCAACTACGTTAATGGCACTTAGCATTCGTTTATGCAACAGATGCGTGCGTGTATGGCCAAACATTTAATTTTATTCGAGACTTAAAAATGCATTAATATTAATTTCGAAGAAGAAACTCCTAAACTGAAAGAAAATACGGCTATGTATAGGTTACTACGGTTGTTTTTTAAATGAAAATAAATACTTATTACATTGTGTTGCCTATTAAAAATAATGTTTGATAAAATTTTTTTAAAGTAAAATAAACGTTTGTCGTAACAATAATTCTTATATAATGCGGGTAATAATATTAAGATTTTTTTTAAGGGGTATTATTTTTGTATTTTAAATAAAGTTACATGGTATAAGATTTCAGTAGATAAAAAAAAAAAATTATTATTGTTATAAGCTACAACATAATCAGTTTTAATGGATTTTTCTCGAAATGTACTTTGCAATATTAAAGAAATTCCTTAAGGACGTTCGTGCGTCAAACCTAATCTTCCTTCAAAGATTTTAAGGCCTTCATAGGTCATTTCTTAAAGTAATTGACGATTAAAAATCAAATTTTTAACACAGAGCTATTAGGAAAAAATTTTCTAAACAGCATTTTTCATTTTAAAAATTATAGTAAGTATATTATAAGAGTAGATACCATAATAAAAAATGTTTAAAAATATTCTTTGAAATATGCAATTTATATAATTGTACAAAAAAAATCATGTTGACGAACGTTAAAATGAAATATTAATTATTGAAATTAATATTCGGGTAGATTTTCATGTGTAAACGTACAAAAACGTACGTAAAGGTCAAATTAGACTACTAAATTTCAATCAACAACTGTGTATGCATTGATGTCATAGATCAATACATAGGTGGTACGTATAGCAATCACCCATATACACGACACGATATGACACTTGAACAAGTACAAGCTCTGTATGCATAACATACAGGTATAGTGTTTTGTGGTAGCTACATAACATTATTCTGTATCGTTTTGTGGTCGCGCTCGAACGTCTTTAAGCGAAGGCGAAAAAACGTTTCGGGAGAGTCTTTTTTTCGAGAGAGTTACAATAAGCTATTTTGTGGTCTGTTAGGCAATAACAAATTTCAGTAAGTTTGAATCTGCAAAACATGATCTGCATAAAATGAAATTGTAAAACTATTACAAAGTTGGTGTAACATATGGTAACAAAAATATCAGAGGTTTATGTATATTCATTTTAAAAAATATTTACTATTTTATACTGACAAATTTGTAATTAGTACCACGCAAGCTCCTATTTTATTTTGCGTTCTTAGGAGATTGTGTGGTCCACTTTAAGATATTTCCTTTGAAAGTGACCCAGAATCTTTAAGAGCTTACCGAGATCTGTCATAGAAGATGGAAGCGAATAAGTAAGAAGGCTGTGGTATCTGAATAAAAGTTTCAATATAGTTGGCCTAAATACAAATTTCAACCAGTTGGAAGCTATTTTCATGACGAAATAAGAAGTTTTTCCCTATAAAGATAATAATTAATAAAAATATATGTACATATTTATATACGTATATACATTATTATATGTACTTAAAACTCAAATAATTTTCAGTCTGGAATCAAAAGTACAAGCAAGTAAGTATCCAGCTCTAGAGTGAATGATTAATTTCGTCTCACCGCACTGACCACCGCCATGGCCAACAACCATTATTATTATGATGACTATAATAATCTCAACGATGATGATTTTACGTCTCATGTATCCCCTCACCCCCTCCGCGCCATTGGTTTCTGTTGCTACAGTTTGTGCTCATATTATTGTTTTGATGTACTTACAGTGTTTGTTTGTTGGAAATTAGAACGAGATAGAGTGAACGATGGTGGGAGAATCGATGGAGTGGGGATTGAGTAGCGTGTAGTAGGGGCAGCGAGAGAAACGGTTGTCGTAAGTTATAATGAGTATATGTTGTATATGTAATAATTGAGTGATGTTAGATCAATATGGCGATATTTGTAGGCTAATTTCGAATATTGGTGTGTTTTATGGTGTTACATGGCAAATATTTCGTTCTTGTAAGTAAATTATGGGAAAAACTGAAATGTTACAGTTATATGTTTATTGAACGCAATGTAAATGACAATAGTCTATACATGATTATCATATAATGATTGTTCTGGAGATATGTACTACTATGACAACAGTTCTGATTTTGATAACTTTTAACTAGACGCATATCTACTGTGGGGGGGGGGAAGTTTGATTATTTGAATTTGAATAAGGTTCGTAAAAACTTTCCACATTTTCGTCACTTTAGACCAACTCTAAAAAAAACATATTTTCCACAAATCCGTTCTCTATTTTATTTTTTTCTCTCTCTGTTTCTCTCATCGCTCCAGACAAACGGGTTTCCAAGGAAAATTTTAAAATTTGAGAAGAAAATTTGATGTGTGCCTTAGAATGTTGCATTTACTAAACGCAATAATTTCACCTAGAATTAGGGATGTTATAGATATGAAATTTCGGGTACGGATATGTAAAAATATCGGATAATGTTTCCGATACGGTTACGGAATATATATTTTTTTTTTTTTAGAAAAAAAAGGGGAAAGCTTTAACTCAAAAAGTGAACGTCATAAAAACGAATCAACGGTAATCTATCAAGAGAAATATATGCAGCAAAAGTTTTGCTTCGATTTAAATTCAGTTTTTCAACGGCATTTGTCTGTTATTATCCGAAAGTTAAATCCAAAACTTTTATTTTCGGATACGGTTACGGATATCCATCACATCCCTACTTAGAATATACTTTTGTCAGTCGAATGAGACTTATAATATGTATCCATACTGTCCAAAGATCCGTTCCATAGAGCACTAGAGATAAAATACATACATATCTCTATACTACTGGAACCAGTGTAACCACTTGACATAGAAAATATGTTGTATACGTGCACGGTGTTTACTTTGTATTTGTGCGGTAAACTCTGTTAGTGTGAGTGGTGATAGCCGTCACGTGACCTTGGTTCGCATACATGTGTGTGATACCACAACGCTACTTGTGCCGGTTCAACAATCAAATTTATTGTTGTTTGACTGACTTACACTGAGCGACGGGTACTGAGCAACTGACACTAAGCAGAAAAGAGATAGTTATATTCGTTCTATTTGTTTTGTGATCCGTTCTCTACTCTTCTCTCTCTGTCTCTCTCATTCACATACCTGGCAAACGAATAAAACATCTAATAAAGACAATTTATATAAACATAGAGCTGTATAAAAGTTTTACATATACAAATATTTTTGTTAACTATTATTAGTGTTATAAAGCTTAAATATATCTAACATAATATATATAACCTAATGAAAGTAATTTCAAAAATTAGTCGAATCATAAAATTTTTGGATAAATTAATTAAACAAAGGTGGAATACAATGGAGTGCTGTGTGTATGCGAATATTATTAACAACAGACGCCAAAAGGTTAGGTTAGGTAAATATTTGATAAACAAAGATGGGTGATGTAGTAGCATGTTGGTTTAGTATATAATTTTTAATTAACTTCTTCAGCTAGGATGAATTGTCTGTGTACTTTTATGTTTTTAGTCGAATTTTCTCCGAAAAATTAGACTTATACAGTCTATACGATAAGAGCTGCGAGAGGCGAGACCAGGGGCGCTATCCGTTTTCGGACCCGTAGAACACGATTATGTAAAAAAAAAAGATGTCTGATATATATATATATATATATATATATATATATATATATATATATATATATATTTTCCCGCAACCTTTTAATATGTGTAGGGCCCCCCTATGGAAGTTAAGAGATGAAATTTGGTAAGTGGGGCTTATTCCGATGCACAACAATACTATCAAAGTGGGGTCAAATTTTGGGCAAATTTTTTTTCGGACCCGACCTTTAAGGGGGTGGTGGGGGGCGGAAAAGCAATAAAACTTTTCCAAATCGGTTTTAAATAATGTTTCGGTCAATTATCTACAACATATCCAAAATTCAGCTTCCTAGGATGATATGGTGGGAGTAGAGGGGGGAAAAACGATTTTCGCTGGATCTAACAGGCCCCCAGCCCCCCAGAATTAACGTAGAGGGTTGAAATTTGTTGTGTTGATAAAGTTCGTACCTAGGTTGTGCTTTTTGGAGGTTTTAATATTTTACCCCCACCCCCCTCATTTTTAAGCTACAATTTCATGCATTTTCGACGTTTTCGAAGTTTGTACCACTCGCACAGGTCACCCGAATAAACCTAGAGGGCTGAAATTTTGTATTCGGATTGAGTTAGTATCAAGGGGGTGCCTTTTGGGGGTCTCGACTTTTAACCCCTACCCCCACCATTTTTATACCCAAAAGAACATGATTTTTCTTGTTTTTTAACAGTTTCGTTCGGGTCAAAATATCCCCAAATAAACCTAGAGGGCTGAAATTTGGTGTACAGGTTGAGCTAATAGCCAGACACTGTTTTTTGGAGGTTTCAACTTTTAACCCTTAGCCCCACGATTTTTACGCCAATATTTCCTTAATTTTTTTGCTTGTTTTCTAACACGTCTAGAGACTCCATAAGGAAACCTAGAGGGCTGAAATTTTGTACGTGTATTCAGTTAGTATCCAGCTAGTACCTTGTAGGGAGTCCACATCACTTTTCCCCCCACTTCTCCCATTTTTACATCGGAACTGAATGCTATTGTTAAATGTGTTTTAAAAGCATTATGTTTATTCTAAATACAAGTAGGCGAATAGTAATTTTAAAAAATTTAAAAAAAAGTGAACTTACTTTTATGACAAATGAAATACGTACATATTAAGTAATTTAAAAATGTTATTAAAGTCACTGTTTATTTATAAATTAGGAATTTTGAATTTTTAGTATTTATAAAATAGAAATTTTGGATTTTTTTGGAAAGAAAAAATATCTTTATAAAGGCCTTCCAGTTTACTATTTAAGGTCCTTTTTTAATATTTAAAACTAAAACATAAAGGCAATTAGCGGATAAACATGGGCAGGAATGTCCTCGTACGAATTGTGTTGGCTTTTTTTCTGCTACCTGTTTTCGGCACAAAATTGAAATTTACTGAGATACAGCCCTTAAATACTTAAAACCTTTTTTTAAAGCCTCGATCAGCCGAACACTCATCACCAGTTTTGAAACCAACAAAATGACAATTCAGTTGTAGACTTTCAATCACATTTCGCTTGTAGACATTCAATACCGAAGATGAAGGGGAAAATTCGACTACCGTGATGGGGCCCTGCTGCTCACGGCGTTTTTTTATGTGTTAATACGTTAGATTGTGGCTAAAAGAAACCTCTAAGGTGAATAAAAGGACAACTTTATAAATTTTTGGTTTTTTTTCGAGTTTCGTATCAAAACTGGAAAAATGGTTCAAATAGGGTACTTGACTGTAATTGAGAAATGATTCTAAATGCTTTGTTCTTACGTATAAATTAGTTAATTTTTGTTAAATTTTTAAAAATCTTCAAAAAAACCATTGTTCAATTTTAAATGAACAAATTGGCGGGAAAAACGATTTGGCGTAGTGACGTATGCAATGACGTCACGATTTAACTTAAATAGATGTCGCTTTCATTCATATCAACACTTGTCAACACGGTTTGAAATTTGTACACAATATTCAGCAGTCATCATGCTCAGTTTTAGTGGTATTTACAACTTTTTACTTTGTTATCTTCTTCATTTATCATCACTGTAAGATTTTCATGAAGCCCTACAAGTATTAAATGCACTTTAAGAAAACGTAACTTTAAAATTGCAGCAAAAAATAAAAGCATTTTTAACATAATATTTAAAACAAGTTGATAAGGATATTTTACGTATTAAGTGACGATGTATTCCTTCCATCAATCTTTTTTGAGTGCAAAATTAATTGCAAACCAAAAAGTTCAAAATAAATTACAAAGAAAAACAACTTTTCTTGGTCAATTAGAATTGAAAAAATGTCACAATGAAAATGCAATTTGTCATAGACAAACCGTAACTACAGTAATAAGATCTGCTATTAAAAAATGACGTCATTTTCAAATATCACTGCGTTTTTAACCATTTAAATGAAGGCTAAAAATTTATAATTTTCGAAATCGAATTTTTAAGTAACTAAAGAATATTTTTATCTGTCACTACTAAAATTGAATATATTTAAGGACAATACATAAAATTATTCAACATTTAAAACAAATTTTGAATACAGTCAAGTACCGTATTATGGAATCACTTTATTTGTGTCTATTCGTCTGTCACAGGCAATTTTCTCTGAAACTATTCCAAACGTGAAAATTTGAAATTGAGCACAGATATAAAGTGGGAAAAAATTTGGAAAAAAGAAAAAATATCCAAAGGAAAGCTTCTTAAAGCACAAACTCAATAATATACAACCGTAGGTTTTTATTACCTTTTAACCAGCGGAGTGGCCGAGCGTGCTTAAGCACTCGCACACTTGCCGATTGGTAGGTCAAGGATTCGAATCCCGCGGCCGGCTATGACTGTGAAGGTTTTCTGCAGTTTCCCTTCACAATTCCAGATGAATATCGGCACAGTTCCTTAAGAAGACGGCTGTGGACGCATACCTACCACATTCTAGCTCTTACACCACTTTCCTTATCCTCCACCCACATCATAAATGTATAACGTATAAAGATTCCAGATGAATATCGGCATAGTTCCTTAAGAAGACGTCTGCAGACGCATACCTACCAAATTCTAGCCCTCACACCACTTTCCTTGTCCTCCACCCACATCATAAATGTATAATGTATAAAGATATTGTAAAAAATATAAAAATAATAAATAAAAGATACAAACAATGATGTGGGTGGCGTCTGTTATAGAATAAGTGGTCTCAAAAACGGACGTTAAACCACATTATTATTATTATATTTTATTATTACCTTTTAAAAACTGCTGTCTTCGACCCTTATCATCAGAAGGATCGCTCAGAAAAATCTAAAAAAATTCATGATCATTAAGAATGACGTTTGAACGAAAATTCATATAGAAGTAATATTAGATTTTTGAGCTCGTGGTTTCACTATGAAAAATTACCTTTTAAAGTAGTTTTTTTAACTTTTAGCAAGGGATTTTTCGGTTTCTTATGTGAACTGCTAACTGCAGAAGGAAACAAGTCCAAAATTTTTAAAATTTTTCTGTTGTTTAAGATGGTGTATAGACTTGTACTCTATCTGCAGTAAACGCATAAATGAACTACTTACTATGGCCATAACAGATGATAGAAAAGTTCCCTTTCTATTGTAAATCATCCGTCTATACATCACCTTTAGACACAAAAAAAAAACGCATTTGAAAAATTTTGGACTTGTTCCCTTTCTGCAGTTAGCAGTTCATGTGTCGTCCCTTGAAAATGTTGGTTTTGTAGCTTTCAGAACCGACCAATAGAGTTAAAAATGCGTACTTGCTTGCTGTTATGATCAAATGATTCAAAATTTTGATAAAGTACTGCGAACGTCCTAACTAAAATCTCGTGAAAACTGAAATGTATATTTACTAGAAAACCTCCTAGAATATAATAATGTTTATAATTAATTACCATCCAAAATCAAATGACTAACGTGTGCGGTAAATATTATCATACCCCCACCACCGTCGAGTTTCCAGTATAGATGTGCGGGAAAAACAAATTCAACACTGGCTGAACTCGTAATTTTAAATGAATAAACTCTCAAGTAGGTATTCGTAATGAGAATTAGAAGAAACAAATGACCGGTCTAGAGTAGACCATGGACCAGAGTGGATCACCAACCATCGCTGGCTGACCGTCCGTCCATTCGACCAACCGTCTCTTTCATCATCATCAACACACGCGACGGCACGAGGTGCGAGACGGACCGGGGATGGCACGGGAATACTTCGCCGACGAACTGACCGACACGGAGCTGTGCGGTCAGCGGCTAGACTGGCTCTGACAGCTGTTTACCGCAGCACACTGTGTGCGGTGCGATCCAGAGTGGGAGAGTACACTTTTCAAAATGTACGTAAGTACGTATGGGTTGGATAACAAAACTTAAATTTAATTACTGGGTGAGAAAAAACTGGTTGGTTTGGAGTATGAAATTTTTTGATAAAAGCAAGATTTTTATGACACGCCATTAATCCTAGGTCTAACCCTAGGTCAAAACCCTAGGAGTTTTCAATATTGCCTTCTGGATGGAAACAAAAATGTTTCCATCTAGCAATTTTTATTTTATTTCAATAATTTTGACGTTTCAATATCCAATATGGCGGAAACTGAAAAAAAGAAAAGATCTCTTCGTTACATGGATTACATGTACGGGATGTACGTACATTTTCCGGCTATATATCTATCGTATCCATCACGTGTTCACTGGCAACCGTTTTCAAAAAAATGAATTTGAAAGCAATCAAATCCCCAAACAAAAAAAGAAAAAAGAATTATTATTATATATAACATAATTAATTGTAGATAAAATTTTACTTTGTGAAAATTGATAATGAATATGGGTGAAAAAATTTTTAATTTTGTCAAATTTTCACTTACAAAATTTTTCCATCATATTCACTATGAATTTTTAGAAAGTAAAATTATCTACAACAGGGATGATCGACATTAGAAAAACATCCATGTTGACATCGATGTTAACATCGATTCAAGAGTATCGATATACGATATACATATATCGAAAAAAAAAACATCGATGTTCGAAAACATCGATGTTTCTGTAGCAAAATAAACAACCTTTATAATCTATTATTTTATTTATTAAGAATTAACATTGCCAGTATTTATTTGGTACACTTTACAAAAAAAGTCACTTTGTTAGAAGTTTTCCTTTTAATCTGTTGCTTTGTTGATATAAATGCTGCCCAACTTTTGAAAAAAGTCTCTCTGAAGTTGTTGAAGTTGCTGTGCAACTCAAATATTTAATAGAAATTTTTTTCAAGTTTGCATAAGTGGATCCTAGCACTTGCCATAAAAGTAATGGATCTTGTTTTAAATCAGCTACAAGATTTTTTAAATACTGGATAGTTTGGAGTAATATCGATGTTTCGATATTATTCTCGTAACATCGATGTGTCGATATTATCGAAGACATAACATCGATGGTTTTACATCGATGTTTTCCCTCTAAACATCGATGTTTTTCTACCATCGATGAATATCGATCATCCCTCAGGGGCGTATACAGCCGAGCTTCTTGGGAGGGGTCACGTGGAAAATAATAGAACTAAAAAAATTTCTGAGGCAAAATTAACGAAAAAATTTTCTATACCCTTGACGATCAAAAAAAAAAAACGTCCACTGGTAAAATTTACCGGTATGGTTTTTTTAATTAAATAATATCTAGTGTATATTTTTAATTCTCGGGGAGGGACATGACCTCTTGACCCTCCCCTTGTATACGCGCTTGTCATCCCTAATCTACAATTAATTGTGTGAAGAATGTTTGTCAGGCAACTCAAATAAAACTATTTTATATAGATTGCTCCTTAAACAAAAAGTGGCTTGTCAAAATGTCTTGCCAGTATTAAATATTTCATTGAAAAACTTTAAAATTTGATTTTGGATAACTTTTACGAGAGTCAGTTGAGTAGCGGACACCAATTGGGTAACGGGTTTCTGATTATTTTTCGATAAAAAAACATTCTCTCTTCAGACTTCAATAGCTATATTGTACACTGGGAACCTAAACTTTTGAGTCTGAGGAACACCTCCTGATCTACTTAGATGTCTTCACATCAATTGGCGTGCCCCTCTGTCTATCTGTGCTACAGCTCTTTTCTCAAAATACTGGTGCTCTCTTCGCCACTTTTTATCCTACGAGATAATTGCGAGTATGACTTTGACTCATCGCATACTTTCAAAAACAATGTATAAACCAAGTATGTAGTAGCCAAATGAAACTATCGCAAGTACGTAGTGAAGCTCCAACATAGTTAACACAAAGTTACACGATTCACAATTCTAACGTAGAACGAAACAACTCGCAACTCTTGCCATTCGCTCTTCCCCCCTTCCGACCTCGTCGTTACCACGTCCCTGGCACTATGTGAACAGTTGAAAGAGAGTAACAGTCGTTACCAACCAATCTCTTGGAATTATTAATTAATTCCCCAAATCACTGGTGAACAAGAATGAATTACATTCAAACTATGTGTATATGTTTGTGTTTGTGTATTTGTGTGTGTTATGTACATGTATGCATGCAGCTAATGTAAAGAAGAATGTGTTATTTGTATCCCTAAAGACATTTAGAAAATGACAAGTTAATGAAACCAACCAAATAAACCAGGCGGCGTTGCTATCAGTCTGTGCTTTTTTTTTTAAATGAAACTTTTTTTTTAATTGGGAAAAGTTCGGGGGTACATTTAGGGTCGCGTCGAGGAGGATGTAAACGGTGCAATTGCACAAAATTTGTCTTGTTTTGAGTTCGAAGATCACAATTTTCTTACTCAAATACTTACCGAAATTTTGTTACTATTCTATAAACATTAACTTACCATTGTCTTTAGACGATTACCACTGTATGGCGGTTCAGTACGGATCAGCCATTTGTTTAAGAATCCCCCCAAGTCCCCTACATCTTACTACATGAATTATTTATCATTTTCTTGTACCAAATTTGTTTCAAGACCTCGCAAGTCCACATTTTGATAAGTGGTTCTGGAGTTATTGTCATTTTTTAATTATTGGAAAAATTGAAAAATTGAAAAATTTTGGTTTTTTCTCGATTTTCTATGAACCTTGTTTATGAAAATCAATGAAATCTAGAGAAAAGGTCCTGATTTTGGTAAGCGCAATTTTTTTTTCATAATTCACATGACATATGTTGATTTATTGTTAGAAAAATTTTGACCATTTTGCGTTTTTTTTTTTTTTATCAGAACTGAAAATTTTTGAAATTTTGTAGCGAGCTAGGAATCATTGTATACTTTCAAACTGCAGTCGATTTTTTCAAAATAGTGGGTAAGGGAGACTTGTAAATGAACTCCTCCCGCAACTAGAAGAAACGGAGCGCAAAATTTCGAAAAATTTTATAAAATAAACAATTTTGCTTAAAATTCCAAACCGGGTCTCGTCTTTTTGATCAGGCCGGCTCGGTTTTCATTAAATTTTACCACGAAAGATTTCAAAACTCCTCGAAATCGTTAACTATAGATGTCTTGTGAAATTAATGTTTTTCTATATCACATTTTTCAACCTAAAAGTTTGCTCTGATTGAAGAATGCGTATACTTAAATAAAAATCCTTACTAAATTTTTCCTTTAATAAAGATCTTTATATGTAAACAAAACGTCCAATAAACATATCAACCACGAAAGGAAAACCACAAAGAGATACTATGATAATAATTATTTCAAAGGAATGCTATGTTGTCGGGAAAACCAAAGGACTATTATTATTATTAAGGATCAAGTATTACCTAAATTAAATTAAAATTTAATTGTTCAAATAGTTTCTGACTGTTGTTTCGTCCTGAAAATTTTATTTCGTTGTAAAATACAATTTTCCTACAGGAAAATTAATTAAATATCCTTAAATATCCCTGTAAATGAATTTATGTCATTCAAAATATCTTTAGTTAAAGTGGAATATTGTTAATTATTAATTAATATTTAATACTTAAAAACAAAATAGTTTCATTGATACTTGAATATCCGGCACGAAGGACCATGAACTCGTTCATCTCCCCGTTTAATATTTTTATAACATTATTATCTTTTATGTGCCAGTGGTTTTTTTTTTTTTTTTTTTTTTTTGAGTAATATTTCAAAAAGTTTAATTTGTTCAACATTTTAAAATTTGAGATAATATAATGAACATATATTAAAATATGGGATTTATATTGCGAGATAGGCAACTAGCCAGTCCTGTTATTATCGTAGTCATCCGTACACACTCGTAAATATTCGTATATGCTATTTGGAAAACCCTTTAAGCAATTCAGTTGCAATTTTATGTATATATGTTTACCATACAGGGTATCTGGATTTTTTGACGAGTTACAAAATAATGTATGGTTGGAGTCACATAACATGACAGTGTTAGGTGACACCATTTTCTTGGATTCATCACGAAACCACGAAAAAACTGATTACGTAATTCCAAATAATTGAAAACAGTTTTGGTTTTCATAGTAACAAGAAAAAAAGCAAGGAGTCCATCTCATGAACCCAGCGATTTATAATATTACTCTGATTGTAATGAAAATTATATGGTACCACATGTATGACCTTGGCCATTTCGCTCAAAATTTGAGCGCAATGGAACGAGTAGTAAGTATATGCAAGATATTGACCATAGACCAATGAACACTATTATATTATATTACTAGACAAAGCGTAAAGCCAGTTTGTAGGCATTTTTCTTGAAGCAGGTAACAGGGTAAAACGGGTGAAATTTAAGGAATAATGTCAATTTTTGAGCAAATGCGACTATAATTATTGTAGGACACAATTTGTATACGTACGTATTTTGAAAATAAAGCGAATTCCACTTTCTCTCTTTCAAAATTATGCAGTTTCCTCTCAAAAAAACAAAATTTTACCATTAATATTATATTTTGACAATAATTATTTGAAAACGTTACTACGGATACAATCGATTATTGCTTTGATTATTATATTATAGAATACAGTCCGGTCGTAGCTTGGTCGTATCTGGCTGCCTCAATTATACATTTATATAATTAGTCTATATAATATAATGTACAATATGTTCATTGGTCTGTGATATTGACATTTAATGAATTTCACGGTAGCACCGTGACTACCTTTATTCCGATTGCGATGAAATTCATAGGTTAACCATTTAGAGACAAATCTGCATAATTTCTTGTTTGAATAATTCCGAATTTCTACAAATTGGTGGGATTGTTTTCTGAACACACAAACGGACAGACAGACACAAAACCCATATTATTCAGGATGTTTTAAAACGTAAAATGCGTCTGAAAATTTTCATTTTGGTGGAACTATCTTGGTAGTTTTGGACGCAAAATCTACAAAAATTAACTTTTCATACGAAATAACACAAAAATTTATGTGTATATTTCATCTTACTTGTACGCATTAATACTTTAAATATTCTTTTCTCTTTCTTACACATTGTTTCCATATCGGGTAGTAACGCACTGACATGGGGTATATATGAAATGAGTGGAAATGCCTGTTATTTTCATATCAGTTCAAATTTCTCTACAGGAGCTGATCTCGGGGAAGAGTGCATGAAGCTAATTAGAGAGAGAATATCTCTTTAACATTTATGTGTATGTGTATATATGGTGGAAATACGTGGAAACTTCTGTGTAACCACTCTTTGGTATTTAGTTCAATTTTATGGGATAAAAAAATTTGAATGTGTATTAATAGTATAATATGTAAATGCTAATATGAGAACAACATCGCATCGGCCAGAAGTGGAGAGGTGGAGTTATATAAAAGAGAGTACTTTCACTAATTCGAGCTTTTATTTGAATCAGATAATATATTTTGTAGCTATATACACGGGATGTACAGTCTGTCAGTAAAATATATTGTTCTTTTGAAAATCGACCAAAAAATTGCTTTATTTTTATTTTTATACTAGCTGTATAAACTCAGTGAGACGTATATAAGTGTAATCATTATACAGAACTTGCATAGAACAATAATTTTTGTGTAATACATGCACATGCTCAAAATGGTTTTCCTATTTTCCCGTGGGAAAGAGACATTTTCCCGGAGTAAAAAGTATCTTAAATGTTGACCAAGTAATAAGTGATCACCACACAAAATTTCATTAAAATCCGTCCAATAGTTTTTGCGTCATGTGTGCACATGCTCAGAGTGGTTTTTCTATTTTCCCGTAGAAATGAGACATTTTCTCGGAGTAAAAGATGCCTTAGATCTTGCCCCAGGTAATAAGTCATCACCACAGCAAATTTCATTAAAATCCGTCCAATAGTTTTTGCGTCATGTGTGCACATGCTCAGAATGGTTTTTCTATTTTCCCGTGGAAATGAGACATTTTCGCGGAGTAAAAGATACCTTAGATATTGCCCCAGGTAATAAGCCCTCACCACACCAAATTTCATTAAAATGCGTCCAATAGTTTTTGCGTAATGTGTGCACATGCTCAGAATTGTTTTTCCATTTTCCCGTGGGAATGAGACATTTTCCCGGAATAAAAAGTATCCTAGATGTTGACCCAAGAAATAAGTTATTATCACATCAAATTTCATTAAAATCCGTCCAATAATTTTTGTGCAATGTGTGAACAGACAGACAGACAAAAATTTTAAAAATCGCTGTTTTGATATCATACATCGATAACTATTTACAGTACTAGTACAATTTTCAAAAAAATATTCCATGTACAGAAATGGTCTCGTTACAGTTTTATTCTATGTATAGATTATAGTACCAAACTTGTTTTATTGAAATTACAAAAATTGCCAAGTTATAGGGCAGTTAGGGTCTGACTTTATCCCCGCAAAAGCAGCTGTTACAGAGTAGACCACGTGACATAAATGGAGGAGTATGAGATAAAAGGATTATTCTGCGGTCCAGGAATGGCCGATTAATTGTAAGGTCAATTATTTTGTTTATTAGGTAACTTGCAAAGTTGAAAATTGAAAATTTATGAACGAAAATTTTAAACACGTTTTCTTCGAAACTACGTTTTTCAAGTCGGTGTGGACAGATAGATTTGGGAGGTGTAAAATCGAATCCCATCCTAAATTGAAGAAGTTTTTGTTGAATAGATTTCAGTCTTATATCTGGGTTTTGAATCGTATGTCGCTCTATCAATCCTTATTTCCTACAGACCTGTACGCCAAATAGAGAACAGAGATAAAATCGCTCTTTTTGAGGACTCCATTCATAAAAAATTTTAATTGCAATCGACACTGGATTAAAAAGATCAAAATTTATCTAACCACATTACTTTTGTTACGTCCCGTACTTGTATTCATTATATCAGTTTGTAGTTAAATATTTACAAAATATTTAAAATATCTAAATAAATACAAAGATAAGTCCACTAATTGTATTTTTGTGACTAAAAAAACGCAGATAAAATTAAAATTTACGTATAAATTACCGAATTTTTAAATATTTTTTGAGGGAAAATCTTCAAGCTCCCCACAATGATTTTGTTATAAATACAAGAACCTATTACAAATTTCATTTCAAATGTTTTCATAGATTGTAAAATTTAATATTTAAAATGTCGAATTGTCAAAAACAAAACATGAGAAGAAACGAAAATTTTAGAAAATTTATTTTGCTTATATTAGCATTTATCCAGACGTGTTTACAAAGCATGTTATGTGGAAAATTACAATACTCTAAAGAAATTATTCGTTCTTAGTTTTACTGAAAATTAAATCGTTAATTCCATAGTTGATCATTCTAGAAGATTCAATGTTCATTCGAATCAAAGTTGTAACCGCTTTACATATCGATGAAGAAATTCCAACTAGAAAATTCTATTTATAAAAATTTTTATCACTTAACTATCCGATAATTTACTGATTTTACTGTATTTCTATTCCTTGAAACGTAGATATATGAATGTATTTAACAGTTGGACACCTTTTAGTGTAAAAAGACTGACCAACACTGGACACCGGACAGACACCAAACATCTTTTGTGCACAATTCAGCACTTTCCATAATTTTGAACACATATTTTGCCAACACGCCATATCTAACAAAACATATTGATAATAGTGGAGCACAGAGAGCTATGATACAAATAAACTATTTTGCATATTTCTCTTATACACTGAAACATTTTTTTATGTGAAGGATACATCCCACCCAAAATAGATGTCCTTTTTTGTGCGATTTTTTTATACGATTTTTTTATGCAGTTTTTTAAAAAAATGGTCATTAAAATGCATAATGTGAATCAAAATCAAGAGAAAGTAAGAAACTTAAACATTAACTATAATAACTTTCTTTGATAAAAACACTATTTAATGGTTTTTAAGCATTTAATCAGTACACTGCATACGAATATAAGTTATAGTATCATTTAGTTTTTTTTATAGATATGTTTTTTTCACAATTTTCATATTGTTATAAAAATGAAATAAAATTAAATGAAAGAAGCAAATTCTAAAAAAATGGTGAGGTTTTGAGCGTTTTGAGTTAAGTATTTTCGATGAAATTTTTTTATGCGGTCCCGATCCATCGCATAAAAGAAGTTTGTTTTTCTACAATCTGGACCGAACCAAATTTTTATAGCTATTTATGATATTTTTGAATATATTTTTTTTTGTGCGATTATTTTTATGCGGTCCCTATCCATCGCGTAAAAAAAGGTTTACCGGTATTTTTAAAAGTTTCATAGAAAATACCTAATTCGAAACTCCACGATGTCACTAGAAATTGGTTTTCTAAACAAGATAAAAAGACTTGCTTCCACTTAAGATCATTTTTAAACATTTTATGTCATTTTCATAATATTGTAAAATTTACAATACATACATATGTAATGAAATTGAATGATGCAACATATAGAGACGGGAAACGGGAGTGATTTTCTGAACCCGTTTTCGCCCACTCCCGATTAGGCTACCTCCGGTTTTAAACTGGTCCTAAAAACTAGTCCCGTTCCGAACGGGATCCGTTTTATTATTTTGGGTCTCGCTAACGAAATGTTTCTCCATTCAGAGACAGCCAGTTCTGACACATAAGACGTGCGTTCAAATTGTTATTTCAAAGTGAACAAAATTTCAGAAACAAAATCGCATAAAAGTAGACTTCAGTGTACATATATAATGTACATATACATCCTATAGATGTATATGATATGTGTAATGATATTCACATGTCGGATACAGACATCTGATTGTTCATGAGATGGGTTTCAACTGTACCTAACATGTACCATGCATATAATGCCATAGTAAATATATAATATCTATACCTATGTGCAATTCAAAATGGTATTGAATAAATAGATAATATGTGAATTAGTAAATAAGGACAATTATATTGTACATTGCCGGCAGGATAATTTGTTTAAGTATACAGAGAGGATAATCACCTACCTATGATGTTGTCATTGGATATCTCCTGAAGGATAAATATGAATTTAATAATTAAATGGCAAAATATTATTCCAATTTACCTGAAGAGACATGTAATAAGCCAGTACCTTAAAAATTGGGTCCCCACAGAAATTTTACGGTAACAAATCTGTAATGATTACGGACCCGTGTATATTATCTATCGCACTAACTACAAAATCAGCGCCGTGTATATTGCAGCATTACTTTTTTTGAAAGTGCGATGTAAAAGCATGAATACACACACACACGAAATGAATGGTAGCAGAGCGTACTGTACCCAATTATGTAATTTGTGAGATAAATTTTATTACGTTTCTGATTGTGGCCGTCATAAACATATTACATCCTCATGCGTACATAAGCGAACAAGGGAGGGGATGGAAAGAAGTGGGGGGAGGGGCGACGGGGGAACGAATGATATCCAGTAGTAGTAGTAGTGGCAGTAATTAAACAATCATAACAAACGGTTTATCTAACGTTACATTTTGCGTAATCAGAATAATTTATATTATCGTTAATTACAAAATATGGATATTGCATGCATAGAGTAAAAAGTATACTACCGTGTACAAAATTTGGACCGAGTTTTCTAATGATGGAAATTTGATTTAAATAGGCGATATCCCCAGCGCTTCTACTATGTTGATCTAATGAAACCAACTTCAAAGCAGTTTTATTTTGCATTTCAAAGATCGGTGTCCGAATGGTTTTTGTGCTGTAGTGTCGGCCGTATTTCATTAAAATGAAAACAGATTGAACTGAAATGGTATACATAATCCAGAATAAACAGCCGCGTGGTCAGATCAAAGTATATTTATGTATACACAGATATCCAGATATTGTATCGTTTGATTGGTCTAAATAAGTTTTGATGAAAGGGAATGCTTTATGACATAACCATCATTCATCTTCATAATTATCTCGAAGATTAATTATCCAATCCGAACGAGTAAAGTGTTGTTTTGAAAAGAAGGATTTCTAAACTTGGAACTTCTAAACTGTAAGCTTGGAATTTCTAACCTGTAAATTTGGAAAAGTTCGCGTAAAGAGCAGAGAATTTCGTCAGAAATTCTAGACCTCAACCTAAAAGTAACGCACAGTACCATCGAATCCATTCGGCATATCGCGTGTTCTCTGTCTCAACCTCGTATATCAAAAACTACATGTTTTAGGACACAAAAACATATTAAATACTGTATTTATATATATACTTATCTATATATATATATATATATATATATATATATATATATATATATATATATATATATATATATATATATATATATATATACAAATCTTAAGCTCATAGTGATGAAAACACGGATTTAAAATATTTTTTTTTTTGTGTCCAAAAATTGGGAGTTTTCAGATACGAGGTTGAGATAGAGTACGCGCGATATCCAATATCGCGGTGAGGATCCAAAATTATGCCAAGGTTTACAACTATTAAATAAAAAAGCATTTTCAAGCAACGAATTTCGATAGGTTTGGAGGTACGGGTAAACCTTTTTTTATACGGTGGATAAGGACCGCATAAAAAAATATATTCAAAAATATCATAAATAGCTATAAAAAGTTTAGTTCGGTCCAGATTGTAGAAAAAACTTTTTTTATGCGGTGGATCGGGACCGCATAAAAAAAGGTTCATCGTAAATACATAATTTAAAACGCTCAAAACCTTACGATTTCCTTAGAAATTACTTATCTAAACAAGATAAAGCATTAATTTACACGTGGGAACATTTTATTTAATTTTTATAATATGATGAAAATTGTGAAAAATACATTTCTAAAAAAACTAAATGATGCAATAACTTATATTCTTATGCAATCTATTCTTATGCAAAAACCATTAATAAATATTTATATCAAAGAAAGGTATTATAGTTAACATTTAAGTTTCTTACTTTCTCTTGATTTTGATTCACATTATGTATTTTAATGACCATTTTTTTAAAAACCGCATAAAAAACGGTTTAGCTGTACTATTATTCTTGTTAAATTATTTTTTTCAAAATAAACTCTATTAGTCTTATGGAATATTTATTTCAATTTGCATTATATATTTCATTCTGAGTGCATTTTCGTGAAATATTGATACTTTTTTTCTCACTATAATATTTAAATAAATAAAAATAATTAATTTATTAGCGTATCGTTTCGTATGTGTATGGAAATAATAAATCGTGTTTGCGCAACGAAAAAAGATAAAAATAACCCCGCATAGACAGACACTGTAGTAAATAATTTCTGTCGACAAATTAACTAAAATTTCCATTTCCTTTTCTATATAGCAAGCAGTGTCCAATATTTATATGTCTAGATGCATGCGCCTTTGTGTTACATAGACACAAAAAGGATTTGTACAGAGTGTTAACTGTAAATATGTATCAACACATTGAATTATGAAAACAATTCCCCATTGAGATACTATATTTCTTTTTTCAATTATAACGATAACGATTTAACGATAACGATATAATAGTATATTGTGCAATAAGTGCGGGAAATTGTCGATTGCCAACGAAAGCGAAGTTGAGCGCACGAACGTAGTGAGTGGGCTCATTCGCTTGAGTGGGGCAATCGATAATCCCGCACGAGTTGCACATACTATTTTTTATTACGAACTTCACATACTTTTTTCTATTATTATCACTATTTTTGACATTTTTATTACTTTTTAAAATAATATTTTTAAGTGTTCGTCTTTTTTTCTGAATTAATTATCGTTTAAATTACTTTGTTGGTGGTTTCTATAGAAATAATTATGAAATATTTATTAAATGAAAAATTAAGAGGCGGCTTTGCGTGTTTTGATTAAATTTTGCGTGTTTTTTTGTCAACTAGCCGTACCCGTGACGTTGTTCACGCGAAACGTTGAGTAGTTTCTTTTTCCAATTTGTAGTTTCTTGCAACACAAAATGCATTAAATTGCCTCGAAATTGACAATTGTGTATTTATTATAATTTTCGGTACACAATTAGCAACATTTTTTTTTATTTAAAATTCAGAATAATTTCCAAACTACAAAATTTATTTACAATTTTTGTTACTATAGTTATGAAATTTTTTATGAAATATGTAAATTGGCTAATGTGTGTAGATGCTTAAAATAGCTTTTCCATTTTCCCGTGGGAATGAGACATTTTCCCGGAATAAAAAGTATCTTAGATGTTGACCCAGGTAATAAGTGATCATCACACCAAATTTCACTAAAATCCGTCCAATAGTTTTTACGTAATGCGTGAACAGACAGACAGACAGAGACAGATTTACAGTTTTATTATATGTATAGATTTGCGTTTGGAAAATTACTTTCCACATGCAAAAAAGTATGCGGGAAGAGTACGGTGGGCAAACAGCTATTTTGCGTACAGAAATGTGTGCGCCAAGTTAGTACTTCTCCCGCATGAGTAATAAAAAATCAATTTTTGGTCTATATCAAGTAAATATCTACTAAATTCAATAATTGAATTGCTGGATTTCAAACGAGCTGCTTTGCTGGGCACTGGTCTGGCTCTTCTGTGATGTTGGCTGTATATTATGTATGTTACAGGTCTGAGTCTGTCTACCGTTAGTGGTGGCAATCGGGTGCTCACGTGACAAATGCGACTTTCTCATTGGTTAACGGTCAAATATAGCAGAGAAACAAGCATTAGCAAGTATTCTTGACGTTTGTGATGGTATTTTCCCTCGCTACAGCTACCACGACGATGCGAGCATTACAGTGAACACTCGATATAAATTTCTATAAGCGCCATAATATTTGTATGCACATAATTTTTACTTTTAAAAACATTGTACTGTTATTTTTAGGTAATAAAAATGACGTTACAATGACATTATAAATTCAACAGAAGTACTTAATAGACATTGTGTCTAGTACTCTATAGTACGTCCTACTAGCGGAATAGTAATAGTGACTACATATAGTGGTCGCTTTTAGAATATTACGACCGACTAACGAACCAACTACTCCCGCCACTGGTCATATGAGTATGGATGGATGGACGACTGAGGCACCCCATAGGGCTACTGTATGCGTTACAAATAGTGCTGGAACCCCAACACAAGTGGGGGGGAGGGATAATTCGACGCAACCAGAAAGCACACTCATCATTCTAAATGTGACTGCAGTGGAGCATGCATGCATGTTTTGTTTAGTGCGTTGCAAATTATTGGCTCGGATTATTTATAATATTGTCGAAAAAATATTTGTCATTCTTTGGAAAAGTCCAAAGTTCACTACAGGGGCGGATCCAGCATTCAATTAGCAGGGGGTCATTTTTTTAAAGTGTTTGACCTTTCATTTAGGTACAGTTTTTAAAGACACTGATAAGCTAATAAGCTTAATGACGTCATTAAGTTAAAAATAATTTTTCTCAAGTTTATTGAAGTGATTTAAATTAAGGCAACGGGTTGAATTACGGTAATTTGAGTATGAAATTTTTATTCCTGGTATCTAAATAACGAAACTCCTTTCAAAAATATGACTGATTCGCTAGAATTCTATTTTCTAGTAGTCCCTGCGTGTCTAATTTTGGTAAAAAGGAAAATAAGATCCTCGAAAGCGATCCACCATCATTTGTTTCCAATTTTACCCTTCTATCATTTCATTTACAGTTTTTAAAGCATCGAAAAATTTTAGTGAACTTGATGAGGTCATAGAAGGGTAAGGAAGGGATTATGATCCTCATGACCACCCCCATGTATCCGCGCTTCAGTCCATTCTTTTCTAAAATGAAATTTCAAAAGTTTTTGGTTCCATGTAATTTATTATACTAAG
The DNA here is from genome assembly GCA_035578155.1 of Brachynemurus nebulosus. Lineage (NCBI taxonomy): Eukaryota > Metazoa > Arthropoda > Insecta > Neuroptera > Myrmeleontidae > Brachynemurus > Brachynemurus nebulosus. The sequence continues at coordinate 64,655,849 of JAPWDM010000003.1, forward strand.
AAATCGGTAGCCTAGTGGTAAGGTGCTTGACTAATAATCAGCGATCTTGAGTTCGATTCCCAGCCGTTCCAGTTTCATAATTTTTCACAGTCAAGTGATTTTTAATTAACACAATGACTTTGAGTGCTACAGGGACAAAATTTTGAAACTGCATTAAAAGTAGATTTTTGCCATAATTTTTTGGAAAATTATTTAAAACCTTTTTATGATAAAGAATCACAAAAAACAAAAAAAAATGTAGAACAAAATATCAAGATTATCTATTTATTTTTTAAAATAAATCTCACATTTAAATTCTCAATGGGATCACAAAAACTATGTGGAATCCGTTCCCACACGAACCAAAACACTTCGTTGTTTACAGATATATGAATAATACAAATGGTTGGCCATGATACTACATACATACATAATATACATAAATATATTATAGTTTGTTTGAATATAGTGTAAAATAAATTTTACTGCTCATCTTCTCAATAAATTTTAAAACGCAATCATATAACCAAAACAATGGTGGCGATGCAGGGAAAAGATGCTTAAGATGAATTTTGTAAAAATAAATTAGATTTAATAAAAATATTTAAGTGGATATTGACTAATGTTTACCGAAAGGTTTTACGTAATAAAACCCCAGGGCGAAATTTGCTTTTTTCGTTATTTTAACGACATTTTTAACTAGATTTATTGCGACGACTGGACGGTATGTAAAATGTAAGGGACTCATCTGACCAACAGCACCGTTTTTATACAATTCGATATTTATATTTTGTGACCATTATATGTACCTATTATTGTTTGTCCTAATAAAAAAAAAAACTAAGTAAGACTGCGTATATGAATCGTAAGTTGGCGTTTATATAGCAGGTAACTTGCTGCGTAAGCAATATTTGCCATTCGGTTTTCTAATTTCGATATAGTTACAAAAAAATAATAGGTCAAAAAAGTTTCCATACTTACGGGGCCACAGGGTCATAATCGTTTATTATCAATTAGGAAATAGATTTCACGTTGGAAATAGTTTCTAGTAGGCGCCTACTATTCCTTTTTAGTAAAATGGAATTTTGAAAAAAAATATTTTTTTAGTTTTTTGGGTTAAAAGAATAACTTACTTTTTTTACTCGGTCCGTAGGTTTACTTTTCTGCCCGTAAGTGCTTAAAAATCCATAAAAAAATAATACTTGCGGTTCTCGTATTCCGGTTCTTAACTTAAAAATTGCTACTGTTCTACGAGAGAGTAACACATTTCATTGTTTCGTTATTTACACATATAACAAGTTTCATTCATTTTTAAAAAAAGTTATTATTTTTACTTTTGAAATTTTTTGGTCCCGTTTCCGTCCATTCCCAAAATTAATTTGTCATCCGCACCTGCTTTTAATCCTGAAAAGAATTCCCGTTCGATTTATCAGTTTTAATCCTATTCCCGATGGGAATCCAGTCCGGGTTCCGTTGGAAATTATATTATTTTTAGGGCCACTCCTGTCTTCTCTCAGTTCCACAAAAACTTTTTTATTTCCGCTCGTTTTCAAAAACTCAATTCGTTCCCGTTGGGACCCGTTTTTTCCCCACCCAATTGGCATCTTTAATCCAAATCTTAATTATTTTAGAAAGAATCTTGAAAATTTCCATTATATTTTTTCTTTTTAATTTTGTTTAATTTTGCGATCTTTACTCGTTTTTTGGTGTTTACATTTTCGCCTGGCGACGCAAAACTTTGTGGAATACCTGTTTTGTTCCATAAAATTTACATTTAAGTTTATCTATTACAACGGGAATAGATAGACGAAGCATTATCTATAACAACAAACAACTGAATTTAAATAAAAAAATTTTTCCTACCAATGAAAGTGACACTCCTGTGTGTTTCCTGTGGCTTCAATACCATACATATATAACGGCTTCGGTCTAACTCCCTCCGGTACATTATCGTGGCCGAGAATAGTGGGTACCGGCGAGGGGGTGGGGGGTGGGTGGGTTGAGAAAATAAATAAATGAATGTGGGGCTGCGCCAAGTGCATATGTAAAAGAGAGACAAGCAGAAATGGAAAACATGAATAGCTCATGTGGTAATGAAAGTTTTATTAGCAATAAAATCAAATTATTTAAATCTCTTGTGGAGATTTTAATTGCATTTCGAAAATGGGTTTTATTTTGTTTAACTTTTTACTTCGTTTTGTTGTTATTGAAAAATCGCATTTGAAATAAACTACAAAATTTTCAGAAATGTCGTAGGTACCCAAGTTCGCGTAAAAACCATTACGCTAATCGTTTGAAAGGAAAAACTTTTTTATTTTGATAAATCGTTCTAGCATCGAAAAACCAATTTTTCAAAATATCCATTACTGATTTTTTTTTTTTGCAAAACAAAGATTAATTTTTATTGCATGGCCACCAAAGAAATAAACGATACAAAAATATAAATTATCATTAAAATACGAACGCACAAATTCATGGATAATTTATCAAGATGTCGTCTAGAATCCAACGGGAAGTTGGTTTGTATGCGAGTACTATTATTTAGGGAGTCCAAGAGACATTCTTCAAAACATCATCAAAATCAGTTTGATTAGTGTAAAAAAAAGCACCAATAAGTCCCTTTTGTGTGATTTTACGCAGGAATTGGAAAAAAATATTTTTGTTCAGGAAACACAAATTTCTATTATCATTAAAAGTTAGTTCATTAATTTTTCTTTTCTGGTATATTTTGACGACAGATGAAAAATTATATTTTCATTTGGACAAAGAAAAAAAAATTGTATTGGAAATTCGAAATAGACAAAGAATGTAGTGAGGTGCGTCTTGCAAATAACTGTTGCGTAGTAAAAATCAAAATTGAAACTATAATTTTTCTGAAAATTTGAAAATATAATATAAAATAGTCAACTTTTTTGTATGTCGTTGCTATTTCTACTTGTAGAATTCTCATAAAATTTTACATAAAAATTCAGAATGGAGTCATTTAATAAATTTCATTCATCTCCACGAGGCTTTGATGAGAAAAAAAGTAATTTATTAGAAGTAAATAATTTTAACAAAAACCCAAACAAATTTAATAATCCTTTTTTCTAAACTGGATCTTTTAAATTCTGGATTTTTTAAAACTGGCATTACGAAAATAAGAGTATTTACATTATTTAAAAATAAACATAAATACATAAATAAATAAATAATTTCTAATTAGTTTGTTAAAATTCATAAAAAATTATTTTATTAACCGAACTTTATCCCTTCTTTGTTTAGTTAGTTAGAACTAAATTATCTTTATCTCTGATCCATAAATCGCGCATCGTGAAGTTAGCTACAAAATACTGACCGCGTAATTTCCCTGAGTATTTTTTGAAATCACTGCCAATTACCGGAAAGAAGTTGGCGCCGAAAGTTGGAAAATCTTTCTGTTTTTTATATGGCTAAATTGCTCCCAAATTGCTCTTTTGGAATCAGTAATTGCTCCATATGGAACTTAATTACTTAATTAGTTAATTACAAACAAAAGACTTTTTTGTTTTACTATTTCTATTATCAAAATCTTGTCAAATAATGCATTTTATACAATTACTTTATATCAAAAAATTGCTCCCAATTTACTAAATCTAATTTTAAAGTTAGTTATTAATTTCTCTGAATAATAATTAAAATATATTAAAATAAAAAATATTATGAATTAGGTTATGTATTCTTAAAACGCATAGGCAATCCATTATACCTTTAAGTCGTTTGCATATATTTAAGGATAATTGAATTTTGACAAGTTAAATAGCATTATAGAAAAACAAAATATTTTAATAATTATTCAAAAAAATTAAGATTTAGCTTTTAAATTAAATAGAGCAAACTGGGAGCAATTTATTGACGTAAAGAAATTACATAAGAAAGTATTATTTTGGGACATTTTGATAACTTAAATAACGGAAAAAAAATTTTTTCTTTATAAATAACTAATTAAATAATTATGTTTCAGGTGGAGCAATTACTGATTTCAAAGGAGCAATTTGGGAGCAATTTAACCATATAAAAAACAAAAAGATTTTTCAACTTTCGGGGCTAACTTCTTTCCGGTCTGCCAATTCTCTGATGAATTTTTTTATTTTAATACCTATTTATTTCTATCAATGCATTTCATATTTAATACTTTAAACATACATTTTATTAACATTTCGTCGGAGTTTTAGTATATTTCGAAAAATCATTGCTATTTTTACATAGGAACAAAAAGAATGATTCAATGTTCCCACCTTATTATTTTTATGGGTAAGCCGAAACAAAAAAAAAAGAAAAACGATATTTTTAAAATTTGCAGTCAAAACATTGTGTGTCGGAAGATATTTTTAGTTTGTTCATTATTTCTTCCGTTGTTTACAATAACAAAATAAACAAATCAAAATAAACAATTACGTTAAGAATTCATAATAATTTAATAATATAACGTCTATAAAACCCCACCCTCCTGTTAGGCTATCTATAACCCTCCAAATATTGGTGGAGTTTATTTTCAAAAAGCAATTTCTAACAAAATGTAATTTTCGGGTAATATGAGATTTTCTATATCTAACGGCAGCAAAATTTTTACGGATTTTTTACCAGTGAATAACAACGTTGGGATGCTATAGAGAAAAACCTTAGTTAGTATAAAAATCTAATTCAAATTAATCCCCTTAAAAATGTATCCTCAAGAAAAGGAAAATTCATTTTGAAGATAAAACTTTATGATATTTCATTTTGAAAATAAAATTACAAAAAAGTAATAAATTCATTAGCTAAAATGAAAATAAAAACGAATGAGATTCGATATTTTTCCCCCGCAATTAGTATTACGTTAAATTTTAGCCCCACAGTCTTCTCCAATGCAGTCACATTCTGCCGCTTTTTTTTCATCTTCAACTTGTATGGCTTTCTAAAAATTGTTTGTAAAAATTAAATTTTAAAAATTTTTTCTACCTTCATATAAATAAAGTCATCTTACTTTGTTTGAAAATGGTCCTTAGCTTGAAACAATTGTCACAATTAAAAAATAAACGTGATTTTTTTGCTAAGTAAAATATTTATTTTATAAAAATATGGAATAGCATAAAGTAATTTAGACTTATATATAGTTTTTTCTTTCCCTTCGGCTAGTAGCACGTGCTTCTATTTGCTTCAGGTATTTTTTTCAGACACTATAATGGTAGTAACACGCTACTCATATTATTCATGACGCTATTGTGACCGTGCAACAAAAAATAAGTTAAAAGGTTTCAAGCGTAAGGTTTAAAAGGTTTTAAGCGTAAGGTTTAAAAGGTTTCTGTTGGGTTTTCCGTTCCAGTTGTATTTTTTCTTTACTAAGGCACCTTTATGCACGTAAAAAATTTCAAAATAACGGTCATTATTTAATTCAAAAAATTATTCAAGATATTTCAGTTTGAAAATAAAATTTCAGAAATTGCGTTTTGAAAACAAATTTGTATTCAGATATTTCTTTTTAAAAATAAACTTAAAATTTGATGCCCTTTTTAGGTAGGGGAAGGTAGGGCAATGTGGCCACCCTAAGGTTTGAATTGATATATTTTCTAAGCGTTTTAATTAATTGATATTTCTTGATATATTACAATTGCAAATTTAAAAACGCCGTGAGCAGCGGGGCCCCATCACGGTAGTCGAATTTTCCCCTTCATCTTCGGTATTGAATGTCTACAAGCGAAATGTGATTGAAAGTCTACAACCGAATTGTCATTTTGTTGGTTTCAAAACTGGTGATGAGTGTTCGGCTGATCGAGGCTTTAAAAAAAGGTTTTAAGTATTTAAGGGCTGTATCTCAGTAAATTTCAATTTTGTGCCGAAAACAGGTAGCAGAAAAAAAGCCAACACAATTCGTACGAGGACATTCCTGCCCATGTTTATCCGCTAATTGCCTTTATGTTTTAGTTTTAAAAATTAAAAAAGGACCTTAAATAGTAAACTGGAAGGCCTTTATAAAGATATTTTTTCTTTCCAAAAAAATCCAAAATTTCTATTTTATAAATACTAAAAATCCAAAATTCCTAATCTATAAATAAACAGTGACTTTAATAATATTTTTAAATTACTTAATATGTATGTATTTCATTTGTCATAAAAGTAAGTTCACTTTTTTTTAAATTTTTTAAAATTACTATTCGCCTACTTGTATTTAGAATAAACATAATGCTTTTAAAACACATTTAACAATAGCATTCAATTCCGATGTAAAAATGGGAGAAGTGGGGGGAAAAGTGATGCGGACTCCCTACAAGGTACTAGCTGGATACTAACTGAATACACGTACAAAATTTCAGCCCTCTAGGTTTCCTTATGGAGTCTCTAGACGTGTTAGAAAACAAGCAAAAAAATTAAGGAAATATTGGCGTAAAAATCGTGGGGGTAAGGGTTAAAAGTTGAAACCTCCAAAAAACAATGTCTGGCTATTAGCTTAACCTGTACACCAAATTTCAGCCCTCTAGGTTTATTTGGGGAGATTTTGACCCGAACGAAACTGTTAAAAAACAAGAAAAATCATGTTCTTTTGGGTATAAAAATGGTGGGGGTAGGGGTTAAAAGTCGAGACCCCCAAAAGGCACCCCCTTGATACTAACTCAATCCGAATACAAAATTTCAGCCCTCTAGGATTATTCGGGTGACCTGTGCGAGTGGTACAAACTTCGAAAACGTCGAAAATGCATGAAATTGTAGCTTAAAAATGAGGGGGGTGGGGGTAAAATATTAAAACCTCCAAAAAGCACAACCTAGGTACGAACTTTATCAACACACCAAATTTCAACCCTCTACGTTAATTCTGGGGGGCTGGGGGCCTGTTAGATCCAGCGAAAATCGTTTTTCCCCCCTCTACTCCCACCATATCATCCTAGGAAGCTGAATTTTGGATATGTTGTAAATAATTGACCGAAACATTATTTAAAACCGGTTTGGAAAAGTTTTATTGCTTTTCCGCCCCCCACCACCCCTTTAAAGGTCGGGTCAGAAAAAAAATTTGCCCAAAATTTGACCCCACTTTGATAGTATGAGGTGCCTCGAAAATGAGCCCCATTTACCAAATTTCATCTCTTAACTTCCATAGGGGGGCCCTACACAAATTAAAAGGTGGCGGGAAAATATATATATATATATATATATATATATATATCAGACATTTTTTTTTCTACATATTCGTGTTCTACGGGTCCGAAAACGGATAGCGCCCCTACTCTCGCCTCTCGCAGCTCTTATCGTATAGACTGTATAAGTCTAATTTTTCGGAGAAAATTCGACTAATAAAGTCTTTATTTTATAATATACATACGGTTTACATCTTCACAGTAATAAAAAATTATCAATTATTTCGTAAGTGACTAAATGACCACATTACCCACCTTGAGTAGGTAAAGTGGCATAGTATTATTAATATTAAAAGTTAACATAGATTAAAACTCACTTTTTAATTTTTAAATGAAATTACAATTTTTAATTAAAAATATTACAATTTACTACTAGTTAGCAATCATAAAAAAAATTTTAATTATCCAAAGTACTCAGATGGTAACTATTTATTTTTAAAACAAAACTCACAAGTAAAATCGCCATCTTCCTCATTGCAACCAGAGCAGACTTCATAGACACATCTTTTGCATTTCGTACATAGTGCTCAGCCATCTTCTGCTATTGATTCCGGCCACAATTCTGGTACCACCACTAGATCCACTGGGCCACTTTACCTTTATACATAGTGGGCCACATTACTCGAAACTAAGTAAAATAGGAAAACTGAAATAAGTTCCGCCCCAACGTATGATTCATAATTGTTTATTATAAAATTAATTACTTCAGAACTACAACAGACACAGGGAATATTCACAAAAACCAAGTATTCATAATACAATATATTTTATACAATATTTGTAAGTACTTACCTTAGATCAGAGGGCACAAGAAACACTTTTTTTAAATAAAATTTTCTAAGTAACACCTAACAAGTTGATATGCACCGTGACACTATGTAAACTGTCAATCTATAATTTAAACTAAATAACAAGAGATGACTGCTATTAGTTCATTTGCAAACTAGTGGTGATCACTTTACCTGCCTGGGCCACTATAGCGAGGCTTCCCCTACTTTGTAGTCAGTTTTGGAAAAAGATTTCCATTTAGAATAATGGCTTTCTAAATAACGTTTAAAATTCTATATTAATCTCAGAATCAGTTTTTTTCTTAGAAATTGCTTTTTGAAAATAAACTCCACATTTCCTGTTTTCATCTATGCATTATATTATTACCAACGAAATATCTTTTATAATTCTTATAATACAATAAATGACAGATATGTTACAATAAAAATTTATTAAAAACCTAATAAAAACCATTCATTGTCTCGGGCAAAATTATACACAGGTTTTCCTTTTCACGTCCGGTTCCACAAACAGGATCATAATAAACATTTCCTGGATGAAAATTTCATATAACTACAAAAAATAATTAAAGACAACGAAACATAGTAGTTGGAACGATTGAATTGGTTGGTTGAATGTATATGTATTGTGTGTATAATTTTTATTTCATATGCCTTGCCTTGCTCCGCTTGATTTAATAAAAATATCCTAGAACAAAAAAAAAAAAGAGGAAGAAAACGGAATAAAAATGTAATTGTGTGCCGTATAAAAGGAAATATTTAATAAAAAAAATGTCATGTTATAAGTAATAACAAATATGTCCCGATAAAAATCTGGTAAATATTTTTGATATTTTTCGTGCCATGTACCGAGTGTTTATTGTGAAATATCCATCGGTTCTGCAATGCAACTACGTACAGCAAAAATAGCTTTTATGTAGTCGTTTTTGTGCGATTTTTTGGTGACTTTTACCTATGCGATATTTTTAATTTTCTTTAAATGACTGTCCAAGTGCATGAGAAACGAAAGTAAGAAAAAGTAAGAAATTCGAACATTAATTTACGATAAAGTTACTTATTGACTGTTCTTAAGCATTTAATCAATTCATTGCATAAGGTTATAAGTTTCATTATATATGTACCTATTTATCGCAATTTTTGTGATATTATGAAAATGAAATCAAATGTTCTCATGCGTAAATTAATGCTTTATCTTGTTTAAAAAGGGAATTTCCAAGGAAATCGGGAGGTTTTGAGCGTTTTAAGTTATGTATTTTGTGTGAATCTTTTCTTATGCGGTTTCCGACCCCGATTTTTTTAAAATCATCTGGAGCGACCTTTTTATATGGCCCATATTCCCAAAACTGGTATACATTACCCAAAATATTGTTGAATATTGTGGCCCGCGGCGAGATTTCGGAAATATATTGTCAACAATTAGGTATGGCCGGACAATATGTAGCACGATATATTTTGGTATCCTTTAGCCAGAGTATAGCTGAAAATTTTGCACGTACAGCTGCAGTTTTAAAAAATTATAAGAGAGGAACCTGGATTCGACCCTATACTTAAATAAAAGAGAAACCCTTTAAAATTTAAGCAAGGAATTAATTTACGATAATCATTTATTCAAAAATTTCACTTGAATGTTAAATACCCCTGTCACAGCATCCTGCATAACATAGCGAATTCCGTTTATAAAAGTTAGTTTTTCTCGGAAACTAGTTGACATAGAACAATAGTTTAAAGACCTTTTTTATGTAATTTTGTCTCCTCTTTTAAACGGTGTAAAAAAATTTCGCAAAAATTGTTGATTAAGTGTAAATTTTGGCAAAAAATTAATTTTTTGCAAGAATAAACACCATGTCCGTGGCATCCGACGTGTCTGGTTAACGAACTCGTCCAACGGTTTGGGACTTCCAATATTTTCACCAAATTTCGTAAACCTAGGACATTCCGTTCGAGAGTTATCGTGCGGACACACACACACACACACACACACATATATATATATATATATATATATATATATATATATATATATATATATATATATATAAATTTTAGCGAATATTATTTTCGGTTTCTGGGGACCTCAAAACAAATTTCTGCCATGGTCCCGGGCTCAGGTCACGTTATGACAGTGGCTGTAATAGCTGAATTCCATTCTGGAAATTCGCTAAAAGTAACTTGAAAATTAGCTTCAAAAACCCAAAATTTAAAAATCAATACCGATAACAATCAGATAGTGACGTTTTCGGGCAAAAATTTTAAAATAGAACCCTCTAGGTGAGAACATACAATTAACATGACTGGGTAATTTTTACACATTTTCGCTCGACGTTTAGAAATCTTTGCCGGAAATATTTTTGAATTTCGAATTGAATACTGCCCCGCCATTTTTGTCAGCGTGACGAAAAACGTTTGGACAGTCAACAACCAACCAACCTTATCACAAACTAATCTTGGGCAATTGCGTAACACAAAAACCATAGTCTGATTTTTTCGAATTTTTAACGTTCTCAATTTCAATTAAACATCCAAGAGCTCTGAATACACATACAATAATAATAATATATTATACTTGAATAGAAATTTGGGGTGGAACATAACAGGAATATAATGAAAATAAAAGAAAAAAGCCTAATAATACTTACTTACTCTGCGACTGTGACTGCTATGTAGCTGCATCATTTAATAATCATAATTTTCATCCGTTGTAGCAGCAGAGAGAAGCCGTAGTTATTCCACTAAATTCCAAGTAATTAAAGATAAATTATATTAAATAGGACGTACCAAATATATATGTATATTTGGGTGGGGGAAGCAAGTGAATATACTGCCATTAATATTGGAAATATTTTTAATATACCAGACATAAAAATGGGAGCTTTATTGTATGCGGAAATTCTTTTATTCTTGTAATTTATCTTTTAAAAATTAATTTAATTTCTTTTGAAACATGCATGTATAAGGTACAATTTTCAATCAAAAGTTTTACTACAAAAATTTTTAATTTAGGTAGGTAGCGACTTTCTTCAAAAAAAAAAAAATTTCATCAAATATTATTAAATGATATGTTTTATGAAAGACAAGCGCGGATCTAACGGGGGTGGTTAGGAGGGTCATGATTCCCTGCTTGGAAACTTTTAGGATTTGTGGTCATAACGACGAAAACCTTATAGATTTTGTTACGCCTGTTATCGACGTTATAAAGACTTTAAAATAATTTAACCCCCCTTCTATAGTCCAGTGAAATTAGGGCTGAAATCGGGGTAAATGGATGAAAATTGGAGGGAATGTTCTTAGAGTCATTATGAACAATTCTCCCTATGAAAAAAAATGCTGATATGTGCAAGATATGGCAAATTTTTTCAAATAAAAATTGTAGATCTTTCGACTCTACAAAAAAAGTATACCACCCTCTTACCCCTATCTCTAATAGTTTACGGAGAAATCACCCCCCCCCCCCAAAAAAAAAAACAACAAAACAAATTTTTTTCGTTTAATTCCAATATTTTCAAACATTTAGAGAAAAAAAAGTATTCTTGGCATTTTTATCTAAAATTGAAAATAGAGAAATTAGGAAAAATAAAAGGCCCCAATGGCACGGGACTGGTGCTTTCTATTTAAAATTATCAATGGTTAACTAATGTCCGTTACCGGTCAATTTTGACTAGCAACGGTGTCTGATTTGTTTTTATAGGACATGAAATGAGACACAAGAGAAGTAAATGCTACACACACATGGTTAAAAAATTTAAATTTGTATATTTTGAAAATAGGTAGCGCCTACTTGATTTATATAATATTAGAAAATATACAATTTATGTTTACGTAAAACACTGGGATAAAATAAAGAGATAGGGGTAAGAAGGTGGTATACTTTTTTT